>HG992268.1:7500-1207500 GCA_905220585.2 Nymphalis polychloros | reverse complement strand
ACAAAACAAAATTTCAGTAATGGACAATGAAAGCTTGATAAAAATTTGTGCGACTGCTTTTTCTGAAGAGGAGGTAGAATGTGCAAAGAACTTGTTATTTAGTTCGATTAAAACGAACTTGAAGAAAGTATCAAGACGTAAAAATGGAAAAATACAAAAAGATTTAGAGGACATGATATGTGTTTTCAAAGTCACGGAACCGGATTTGATGCCAATTTTTGTGGCTGCAAAAGTTGCCGCCGGTTACCTTCGACCATGTCGATGTTACAAAGTTATTGAAGGACCTACTGCTTATGAGGACCGAGTTAGATGAAATAAAGGACAGCTATGTCACTGCGAAGCAGCTACAGGAATTAAAATTGAATTTGGAAACAAATCAACCCCCAGCATCATTTTTGACCTGCAATATTAATACGAAAAAAAGAAGAGGGTATTTGCTTGACAGTGAGCCTGTCGGTTTATTACCGTTACCGGCCGGGATCGACACTATAACGGCATGTCAAAGCGCGGAGCGTACGGAGTCACCAATGTATCGCTCTCTCGCTCGCGGTCAAGATATAGACATAGAAAATAAAATACATACCGATATGATCGCGACGGCGGCGCAGGCGGACTGCCATACGAATATGGAAACTAAACAACCCACTATGGCGGATATTGCGAAAAAAGGAGAATGGAAAACGCAGAAGGCGAAAACTAATGAGTGGGTTACTGTTCAAAAAAGAAGGTACAGGAATCGGTTTGCCGGAAAAACAGGGAAAGCGGCTATGGATAACTCAGAGAAGTTTAAAGCGGCTGAAATTAAAATACCTTTGTTTATTTCAAACGTAAACAAAGATACCACAGAAGAGGACATCTGTGAATATATTAAAAACAAAACATCGGAAGTCGTTTCACTTGAAAAAATTAAAATGAAAAAGGAAAGACCGTACAACGCATATAAAATGCTTATAAGCAAAAACAAAATGGGAATATTTTTGGATGATCAATTTTGGCCTGATGGTATCACATTTAGGCGTTTTATACATTTCAAGTACAGAAAAGAGGAAGGTAAACCCCTTTCACAGAGTGAACTAATAAACAATTAATGGATAATCCTTCAAAATTAAGCATAATAACATTTAACTGTAAAAATGTGAAGAGGTCATTGAACTGTGTGCGATCACTGTGTAGGACAGCTGACATTGTATTGTTACAAGAAACATGGTTATATCCACATGACTTATGTTATCTTGAGAATATAGATCATGAATTCAGTTACACTGCGAAGTCTTCAGTGGACATATCAGCTGGTATTTGTAAAGGGAGACCCTACGGGGGACTTGCAATACTATGGCGGGAAAGTGCATTGAAGTGTGTGACTGTAGTGCAATGTGATAGTGAGCGGATTTGTGCAATAAAAGTAGAAGTAAATGGCAAAAGTTTTATGGTTATAAATACGTATATGCCGACGGATTGTAGTGAAAACCTCCCAGGTTTTACGGAATGTCTCAGTGAAATTAATTCTATGATACAATGCAACAATATTGAATCTGTTTATGTGTTGGGGGATTTCAACGCGCACCCAGGTGAGTAATTTTTTAATGAACTTCTTAGTTTTTGTGCTGAGCAAGAACTGTTGTGTGCCGATATTAACTACCTTGGTATTTCATCGCAAACATATACATACATAAGTGACTCACATGGGTGTAAGCGTTGGCTAGACCACTGTCTCGTAACTCATTCGGCGGCAAGAACAGTAGTAGACATTAAGATTATGCTTGATACATTCTGGTCGGATCATTTTCCTTTGAAGTTGGAGTGTGATATCAATATTATTAGATTAAAAACTTGTGCGATTAAGCCTGCATGTAACGGTATTAGATGGGGGGATAGAAATACTGAGGACATTGCAAGGTACTCGCAATTATGTAATAATAAGTTAAAAAATGTTGGTTTTCCTAAACAATTTGAGCGCTGTGCGGACAAATTCTGTAATAACTTACAACATAAAAGTTTGTTAGACAAATTATATAAAAATATTGTTAGTATATTAGGTGATGCTGCGTGTAATAGTAAAATGGTAAGGGGTATTATGGGAAATTATAAGGGTATAAAAGGGTGGAACAAGCATGTTAAAGAATTTCATGCACAAGCCAGAGTTAAGTTTCAATTATGGATGTTGTATGGGCAACCCACTAGTGGCCGTATATTTGAAGAAATGAGATTAAGCCGTAAAATATTTAAATCAAAATTAAAATGGTGCATTAAAAACCAAGACAAAATAGAAATGGATATTTTAGCTTCCTTATATACAAAAAAGAAATTTTCATCATTTTGGAAAGGGACTAGAAAACTAAATAGTAGTCCAAGCCTTCCAGTTAGCGTGGAGGGTAGGAGTGACTATGCTGAGATAGCGAATACGTTCAAGGAATATTTTAAAGTGATTTCACCTCTTGAATCTCAACCAAGGATGAACGATGCTGAGTTTTGTCAATCAGATTCCCCCATTAGGTTCACTTGTAAAGAAATAAAAGATGCAATTAAAGATATGAAGAGAGGTAAATCTCCCGGACACGACGGACTCAGCATCGAGCACCTTCAAAATGCTGGTATACATCTGCCACGAGTGCTGACAATGTTCTTTAATCTATGTATAGGGCACTCTTACCTACCACAGGAGATGTTGGACACAATAGTTGTGCCTATTATAAAAAACCGGACGGGAGACATAGCGGACAAGGGTAATTACCGGCCTATTTCACTGGCAACTGTGATAGCCAAGGTATTTGACAGCGTGCTTGACTCTCGCCTCGGTGTATTCATACAGTTACACGATTCACAGTATGGTTTTCGTGCTGGGTTGTCAACTGAGAGTGCCATTTTTGCACTGAAGCACACTGTCAAATATTATATTGATAGGAAAACACCAGTGTATGCTTGTTTCCTGGACCTGTCAAAAGCCTTTGACCTAGTTTCCTATAATATCCTGTGGGAAAAGCTTCGGAGAAACGGCGTTCCTGCGTCAATAATATCTATATTGTCCATCTGGTATGACAAACAGAGAAATTTTGTAAAATGGTCAAGTGCGTTGTCTGAACCATATAAACTTGAATGTGGGGTAAGGCAGGGAGGTCTCACTTCCCCGAGGCTTTTTAATATTTATATTAATGAATTACTTGTTGGACTCGGCAACACACATGTCGGATGCCATATAGATGGAGTATGTGTAAATAACTTAAATTATGCAGATGACATGGTGCTGCTGAGTCCCTCAATATGCGGAATTAGAAAGTTACTTGCAATCTGTGAAAGATATGCTGAGCAACATGGCCTAAAATACAATCCTAAGAAAAGTAAGTTATTAGTCTTTACAGGGAAAAATAAAAGTCCAACATGTGTCCCACCTGTTCAACTTAGTGGTATACTTTTACAGAGAGTGACTGAATTTAAATATCTGGGACACATTGTTACTGAAAATTTAAAAGACGACAAAGACATGGAAAGGGAACGCAGGGCGTTGGCTGTAAGGGCCAATATCCTGGCCCGAAGGTTTGCTGGTTGTTCTGTACCTGTTAAAATTACACTATTTAAGGCTTACTGCCAAACATTCTACACCAGCAGCCTTTGGGCTAGCTGTACCCGAAGAGCGGCACACGTCCTGCGAGTTCAATACAATAATGCCTTCAGGGCGCTGTTGAGGCTCCCATATAATTGTAGTGCGTCAGGCATGTTTGCAGATGCTCACACTGACGATTTTTTTGCGATAATGCGTAAGAAGGTGGCGTCAGTAATAAGAAGAGTGAGGGTAAGCACCAACAGCATCCTGAAGTTATTTGCAGAAAGACTGGATGGGCCGACCATGGGGAGGTTTATAAGGTTACATGTACAAAATGTGACTGGATCAATCTCCCTGTGGTAGCTATTTATTTATTTATTTTCTGTTTTTGTGTGTGTTTTGTTTTACTAACATAGCTCTTAAGTAATTATATTGTACTAACCAACTATGAGCCTATGTTGCTTGACAATAAAAGATTTTTATTTTTATTTTTTTATTTTTTTATTATTGCTTATATAAAAATATTGTAACAAAATATATATCAATAGGCTAACTTAACATTCAAATAATACCATATTATTTTTTAATCCTATATTACTTACGTAATAATCCTATGTTACGTTTAAGTAGCATTTACTAAAAAAAATAGTTTTGCCTTTAATTTATTTGGTGACTGGAACTCACTATCCTTCATGGGTTATTTAAATAGCCTGTGTTCAGGATAGCAATTTACGAACCCCCAGAATGGGTAAGCAGTAAGCGTGGAGCTACATACATGTATATATTGGTTTTTTGAAGCTTAATATAAATAACAATAGTTCTATTTACAAAAAGGAACAATAGGATGGCGATTTTATGAGTGTGTGTGCCGGGAGTGCGTGAGCGTTTTTGTTCGAGTTGGTGTTGGTGTGTGTGTGTGTGTGTGTGTGCGTGTTAACCTTTATAGTATATATTTAAATATATATTTACATATATATATGATGATGATGATGATGATGTCCTCCAAACCGATTTCGGCCACGGCCAATCTCAAGAGAGATTAGCCAATTGCGCAGAAGATATTATAGTGCACATGTGTGTGCGCAAACACAGGTGCACTCTCTCTTCCCTGGCTCTCATAATCCGATACGACCGGAAAGAGTTCAGGCGCAGGACCAACGGCTTTACGTGCTTTTCGAGGCACGGATTATATATAATTATGTAATATATATAGCAATTTGGATATGTGCAGTGATTTGCAGTTCCAGCTGTACAGGTAAAGGTAAAGTTATTAACTTCTGGTTAATCGGTTCAAGATTTTTAATTTGTGGCTCTGGTAAATTCACTAATTGTTCTGAAACTTGCTCATGAACTAGTTGAACACTTGTGGAAGGGCCAGTTTCTTCATGTTTTGAACATTAAAATGTTGTAAGTTTTTATTAGCAGCAACCCAACATGCGTAGCATACACGGGGCTCCACAGTTGGGAGCTAAAAGAAACCAATCACTCTTTAATTCCGATAAAAACATATCATAATAAATAAATAATAATGTCTTCCAGACCGATTTCGGCCATGGTGGCCAATCTCAAGAGAGTGTAGCCAACTGCGCAGGAGATATTATAGTGCACAAGTGTGTGCGCAAACACAGGTGCACTCTCTATTCCCTAGCTCTCATAACCCGATGGGACGGCAGTCCGACACGACTGGAAAGAGTTCGGCGCAAGACCAACGGCTTTACGTGCTTTCCGAGGCACGGGCGTGTACACACTTCCAACTTCCAGACTCCGGGCTGCTACTGAGAATTTTCTGACAGAAAAACCCAATAACTATTTATTGGACCGACCTGGGAATTAAGCCCAGGACCACCGGGTCTGCGGCCTTATAATTAGCCACTAGACCAACGAGGTAGTCATAAAAACTTATCATACTTAAATGGGAACTAGGTTAATTGCAAATGTTAAATGTTTAACATTGTCATATTAGTATGCGGATAGCAAAAGCTTGAAGTAAACTATGCGAACTATTTTTTTGCATTCATCCTTAGATTAGATCAATTAACCCTTTGCTTCGTGAGGGACCAAATTACAGCTGAAACATTATTAAAAATCTATTGTCTCTCCTGATATGTTTTGAAATATTACTTAATATCTTTTATTAATATATAAGGGTTTTTCCAATAGGGACGCTTGAACTTTGACAGCTGATTGCGGCCATGTTGTTTGAGTGACAGCTGTCAAATGCAGTGTGTTATATTCATTCCGTCCTCCCAAACCACCATGGCAGGTTACAGTGTCGAGCAGCACGTGCAAATCATAAAATTGTTTTATGAAAATGGGTCTTCAGTTCGAGCAACGTTCCGCGCACTTCGCCCGTTTTACGGTCGCGATGATCGTCCTGCCGAGTCGACTATCCGTCGATTGGTGGACAAATTCGAGCCAACCGGGTCAGTTAACAATCAGCCGGTTCCCGTGCGTCAACGTAACGCGAGATCTGCCGAGAATATCGCCGCTGTGCGCGACAGTGTCCTCGAAAACCCGCGGCAGTCAATTCCGCGTCGCGCACAGGAACTCGGCCTTTCGCAGACGACATCTTGGCGAATTTTGCGTTGTGACTTGAGCCTGCACCCGTACAAGATCCAGCTGACCCAAGAGCTCAAGGTTAATGACCATAGACAGCGCCGTGTGTTCGCTGACTGGGCATTAGAGCAGTTGGAAGTTGACGCCGATTTTGGCAAAAAAATCATCTTCAGCGACGAGGCGCATTTTTGGATGAATGGCTATGTCAACAAGCAAAATTATCTCGTATTTGGGACGAGACCAATCCACACGAGGTTCACCAAGTGGCAATGCACCCGCAGAAAGTGACTGTTTGGTGCGGATTTTGGGCCGGAGGCGTGATTGGTCCGTATTTTTTCGAAAACGATAATGGTGTGGCCGTCACCGTCAATGGTGAGCGATACCGGTCGATGATAACCAACTTCTTTTGGCCTGAAATCGAGAATATGGATCTGGACAACATGTGGTTTCAACAGGACGGCGCTACGTGCCACACAGCACACGCTACGATGGAAGTTCTGCACGAGCAATTTCTGGACATGGTCATCTCGCGCGGAGGCGACGTGAACTGGCCACCGAGATCGTGCGATTTGACCCCGCTGGACTTTTCTTTTCTTGTGGGGTTTTCTTAAGTCGCAGGTCTATGCCAACAAGCCGCAAACCACCGATGCCCTCAAAGTCAACATACGCCACGCCATCGATCAAATACAGCCCGATTTGTGCGCCAGAGTCATCGAAAATTGGACCTTTCGTGTGCGCGCCACCAACCGAAGCCGTGGCGGTCATTTGAATGATGTCATATTCCATACATAATGGGGTCAATAGACCTTCCAAATAAAAAAAAAAATTCGCAAATATCTCTCCTACATGTATTTTTTTTTGCATTTCAAAGATCAAGCGCCCTTAATGGAAAACCCTATAGATAGACAGTAACAGCCTGCGAATGTCCCACTGCTGGGTTAAGGTCGCTTCTCCTCTTTTGAGGAGAAAGTTTTGGAACTTATTCCAATGCGGGTTGGTGGAATACACATTTGACAGAATCTCAGTGAAATTCGACACATGCGGGTTTCCTCACCTGATGTTTTCCTTCACCGTCAAGCACGAGATAATTATAATCACAAATTAAGCACATGAAATTCAGTGGTGCTTGCCCGGGTTCGAACCCACATTCATCAAGATTCACGCGTTTTTACCACGGGGTCATCTCGGCTAATAGAAATAAATAGAAGATTAATATAATAAAATTAAAATTACGGACTTTACAAATTAAAAATGATAATTATAGTTATTTTATGTTCTGTGGATCAAATAAACATATAAAAAACACTTTTATGGAAGTTCCAACATCGTATGTTTCGTTTAAAGCTACTGATAGAAAAACAAAAAAATTGTTAGCGAAATTGTTCAGTGGAAAAACCTGATGGGTCCGAACCTAAGGTCGCGAGTTCAAGAGTTCGAGAAACGTACACCAATTAGGTGTTTTCTTAATTTGTTGGTTATGATAACATAAACTTTGTTTGACTTGTCTCATTTTATCATATTATTTTGACCTCAGTGTATTTTTATAAAATAGTGAGGGGTTATATCGATAACCAATATATCGATGAAAACACGAGCGTAATCCGACTGCGAGCGCGACACAACACATTCGTTTAGTGACAAAAGTCCTTGATTAGCTTTTTGTTTTAGTACAAGTTGTTTTATATAGTAACTACACATCCCAACTTCGCAGATGTAGAGGAAGAGTGTACAAAAAGCGTTCATATCGTAATACATAGAGCTCTATTGGTTTACGCGGCGAGCGTACTAAGGATGATATAAAGTTATAGTTGCGTATTTTTGGCAACAGCATCGATATCGATAGCAATAGTGCTACATCACTGGGCTAGCACACTAGCAGAGTGCTGTGATAAATGTAAAGATTTTTTACTGAACGAACAGTCATCGGTCCGGTTCGTCAGCGGGACGACCCGTATTTTACTTTTATAATTAGCTATATTAAATATGTGGTAAGTTTCAAAATTATTTAGATTTAATTAAAATATGGTACAAAAATTATACATTTTTTAACTTCTAAAATCGCTCGTGTGGTCATTTCATGGTATTTTTGAGTTAAGTTGGTCAGATATTACATAAATCAGATGAAACAATTTTGTATTATTTACAACATAAATAAATAAATTTATAATAGCCGTAGACTTGCCATGTAAACGATATGTAATAGCCTTACTTTTTTACTTTTATTCACCTACAACAATGTTAATTATAACGAATTAGATTAAGAATTTACTAATACACGCCCGTTCCGTAACTCTTATATTTACTTTAATGATTTTCGTATTTTTCTCATATTAAGTGAATTGTATTCTTGAATTGTTTACTTTTATCATAAGCCATATTAAATATGTGGTAAGTTTTAAAAATATTTAGATTTAATTAAAATATTATACCATTATTATATTGGCTAAGACACAATTTGGATTCAGGAAACATTTATCTACAGAAGACGCAGTTACAGATCTTACTGATCTAATTATTAATAAACTTGACTAAGGTAAAAAGTGCTTAACAGTATTTCTTGACTTAAAAAAAGCATTCGACACAGTCTCTATTCCTATACTTGTACACAAGTTAGAACAAATTGGAATTCGTGGTACTCCACTTAATCTTTTAAGATCTTACTTAAATGATCGCGTACAGTGCGTAAAAATTGGGCAACATATTAGTGAGGATGCAAATGTCACCTATGGCGTCCCGCAGGGGAGTGTTTTGGGTCCAACTCTCTTTCTTATATATCTAAATGACCTCTGTAAATTAGAAATTGATTCAGGTCAGGTCTTCTCTTACGCCGATGACACTGCAATAGTTTTCTGTGGCAATACTTGGGACGATGTTTACAAACACGCAAACTTAGGGCTAATTCAAGTTTCGGAATGGCTAAATGATAATCTTCTTACGCTAAACACAACAAAAACAAACTATATATGTTTTTCTATACGCAATTCGACGCAGCCAAATGATGACTACAGTATCAGGATACATAAATGTGATTATAAACTTTCTCTACCTTGTAAATGTCCGCTTATATCTAAGGTAGATAAAACAAAGTATCTTGGTATTATGGTCGATCAAAATTTAAGCTGGTATGCTCAACTTAATTTAGTGTCTAACAGAATGCGAAAACTTACCTGGGTTTTTAAGAACTTGCGACACGTTGCTAATAAGGACTTGTTAAATAAAGTATATATGGCCTTGGCACAATCAGTCTTATCCTATTGTATTCCGATTTGGGGTGGGACTTCAAAAACAAAATTTTTGGAACTGGAAAGAGTGCAAAGATCTCTTTTAAAGGTGATGTACTTTAAGTCCTACAGATTCCCAACTACCGAACTTTACGAATATGGAAACCTTCTGTCAGTGAGAAAACTATATATCTTACTCTCCATCGTAAAATTACACAAGTCCATTAAATTTGACCCTAAAGTATTAACTAAAAGACGTAAGGATATTAAATTACTCTGCACATTTCCCCCTGCAAAAAGTAGTTTTACTAGAAAACAATTTAGAAGACAAGCTACTTATCTATACACTAAAATAAACCGTAAAGTGAACATTTATGGTATGAACACATATAATTGCAAAAAAACGTTAAAAGACTGGTTAAAAAAATTGGATTACTATGAAACTGAAAAATTAATGGAAATAATTACATAATTATTTAAAAACTAATAGTACAACTGACTATTACACACACACACACACACACACTCGCAAACATACACGCGCGTTATATGAATAAAACTACGTTGAAGTTATATGTTACCTTTTTAAACGATTCTTAAATTGTAATAATGTTACTTTTTCATTGTTTTTACCTTGATGTACTTGTTTCCGTTTGTGGAAGAGCGGGGACTCCTAACACAAGTTAATTCCATTACTTAAAAGGAGCTCCCTAGCTGTATCTGTTGTATCTAGGTATAAGTTACAGAAATAAACAATTCTTTTTTATTTATTTTTTTAATTCTAAAACCCCTGCGTAATCATTTCATGGTATTTCTGAGTTAAGTTGACTAGTCAGGGGTAACTCACAAATAAGATTAAGAATTTACTAATACCCACCCGTTCCGTAACTCTTATAATTTTACTTTTATGATTTTCGTTCCCAATAACTTTTTAGTGGGTGGTCATTAGACCAACAAGGCAGTCGATAGGATAATTAATATAATACTTTAAATATATTCTGCAAAAGTTTTGTATGTCACTTTTGTGTTGCAGGATTCATTTGGTTCACGTCTGCGGCTGGTTGATCCTGAGCACAGCTGGCTTGGACCTTTCAGAAGCAGACGAAATCTTATTAGCATTATTTGAAGCAAACGCAAATAGTAGCACTAGAGCACGGGTTCTACATAATTGTAAGTTGAGTTTGTATAGAATATTGTTCAAGAGTAACATACGTATGAAACATGTCCCACGTGTGAGCGTGGGCCCCAAGAGGACATCTTGGGGAAAACGTTTTCATATATAAATAAAAAATGTGGTTAAGGATCGAAGTGAAACTTCGAAATTTTTACTTACTGAATGAATTCATATTGAAGTAACAATAATAATTTCAGTTAAATTATGTGACCACGAAAACGGGAAAGGTGCAAGATGTGTGAAGAAATCTCTCTGTGAAGAGAAAGCACCCCCACTGGACCCCTCCACGGCCTTTACCTACAGGTATTAAAGGATTTATCAAAATTCAAATAACATAATATTAAAAACACCATAATAAAATGTCATTACGATTAATCAGTAATTAGAGAATATAAAATTAATTCCGATATAACTTGGCAAAAAAATAACATTTTCTTACAGAGAAATGGTGGAAGGCGGTTGCACATACCTACAGACTTGCTGCCCTGAAAATAAAATAAGGAATCCGAAAGTGGAGACCAGACGTGGATGTGGATACAGCAACCCTGGGGCGAACGTCCTGCGAGAACTGGCTCATAAAAATGGATACGTGGACTATGGGGAATTCCCGTGGATGATTGTCCTGATGAAGTAAGTTTATATTATTGATTTAATGGTGGAGCTTTTTAAAGGAGACAGTTTTTAAGGGTGATAATAGATGCAAGGGATGTAAGATCTCAGATTCCGTTAATTAAACTACTGTTGTAGCTGAGTCATTTACCTGGCTGGTGATAAAGAATAAAGTTTAGTTGCCAATGACGTGACTTGTTTAATTCACAACATGGTGACAGCGGTTTTATTAAATATTAATAAATAACATTTAAAATGCGATAACTGCGCTAAATTTATTAAAGAAACAGAAAATAAGAGTGACGTATTCGTGAGGAAATGTGATTGATTATTATATCGCAATATTTGTTGGTTTGATTCAATATGGAACACGCGCGACCGCCATCTGAACTAAATATGGACGGAGTCGGAGGTCCCGTCGGCCGGGCTGAGGCGTGGAAAAAATGGAAGCAACAAGGAAACTAAAAAAGATCAAGAATTGCAAATACTATTAAATTACATTAATTCGGGTTGGCCAAGTCATAAGTATAATGTTTCTAATGAAGTTAAATCGTATTGGTCCATGAAAGATGAATTATATGCCGTGGATGGAGTCTTGTTTAGAGATAACGTTGTATTAGTACCGAGAGCATTGAGGAATGATATGTTAAAGATTGTCCACGAAGGACATTTAGGCATCGATCGTTGTAAAAGGAGAGCGAGGCAAGTGATTTTTGGCCCAGTATGTCCCGTGATATTAAGCAGTATGTAAGGCGATGTCGTACCTGTCAAGAACACAAAAACGCACCTTCAAGAGAATCCATGCTACCGATAGATATACCTGAACTCCCGTGGACTAAATATCATATAAAATAGGGTCAGACATTTTTGAATTTCGTAAGAAATATTACCTTATTGTAATAGATTATTATTCCAACTTTGTAGAAGTTTGTAAATTGAATAATCTCACATCTGGTTTAGTTATAGAAAATATGAAAGACATATTTTCGAGACATGGTATTCCTAACGTTTTGATAACTGACAATGGCACGCAGTATTGTAGTCGAGACTTTAAAAAGTTTCCTTTTGAATGGGTATTTGATCACGTCACTTCTTCTCCGTTCTATGCACCTAAGCCTGTTGATCCATTAGAATAGAATACTATGATAAATAAACAAAATAAAGCTAAAATATATTATGATAGACGTTGTAAAACTCTACCGACTTTAAACGAAGGTGACCCTGTTATTTGTATTGATGGAAAATATAGGAGTAGAGCTAAAGTAGTCGGACATACTAATGCTCCTAGATCATACATTGTGCAAACTGATATAGGCCGTAAGTTTAGACGAAATCGTCGTCATTTAATAAAATGTAAGTCTAATGTAAGCCCTGATAACGACAACAGTTTCGAAGTGTTTAGTGACGCTAACGAGAATGTAAGTTCATCAGAAGATTTGCCTGTACCTAAAGATTTTAATATTGCAAATGATAATGTAAACATCGCAAAACCTACATCCCCTAGGCCTTTTCGTAGAGCTAAGGAAATTGCTAAGCAACGTCTAGCTCAGAATATATTTAAATTATTTATTTGTCTTATGTTAAGAAATGTGTTGATTTTTTTTCCGTTCATATATTGTTTTAGTTATATTAATTATCAATAGAAACTATAACTTTAATACTTAAAAGGGGAAGATGTTGTAGTTGAGTCATTTACCTGGCTGGTGATAAAGAATAAAGTTCAGTTGTCAATGACGTGACGTGTTTAATTTACAACAACTATTAAGAAGACTTAAGACTTAGAGAGATTGGATTAGAGACTTTGGTAACGGGTGCACGCCTTGAGACTTGGACATGCGGCCATTCCAGTGCTGTGCTAGACTCGTAGCTCAGAGGAGTTGGTAAATCGTGTAATTTTAATATGCACATTGTTTCAGAAAAGGCATACCCAAGGAGAATTTTGATACCGCATACATCGGCGGCGGAACCCTGATTGATCCATCTGTCGTGCTAACTGTGGCTCATAAAGTGGCCGAGACTAGTCATACTGACGTAAGTGTGCATTAAAATTGTTGTTGACCTCAACTCTCCACAGTTATTTGCCGAGAAGGTATAGCAGTGGATTATAAGATCCAGAATTCGATTATTTAGAAGTGGTTACTTAATTGATACGTAAAACATACTTTATAATATTATAACTATATTATAAAATCCTACATGATTAATGAATACTTTGAATATATCGCTTTTAAATAATCATTATACTTGATTTAAATAAATTAAAAATAACCACTGGTTTGGAATATTGAGTTTAGAAACCGTTGAGACTTGGTGGTAAGAACGGATATTTCTTACATCACCAATGTCTATGGGCAGTGGTGACCACTTACTATCAAGTGGCGCATTTGCCAGTCAGCTACATTTTTCCACCAGTTAAACCAAATATCTCCTATATCAATACTATTATATTTTGTCTGTAACCCCATCTTCTAGAGTTCTATTTAAGCCAATCATTTGTTTGTAGTTGATGTGCCGCGCTGGTGAGTGGGATACAAAATCAGAGGATGAATCCTACAAGCATCAAGACAGAGAAGTCAAGAGCATCGTTATACATAGTGATTTTGAACGGAGTGAGTAGACTGCGATTATCGGCTTCACTTCAGCCAAAATGATTTCTTGTATTACGGTAGACGGAGGTAGCGCGGGGACGATACTAATTATATTTCTCCTTTTTTTAAAACAGCAGTTACAATAAGTCCGTATGCCTTATCGTCTAATAACCAACCAACCATTTTTCATTACTTATAATTTCAGAATTACAATATCATTTTCTAAATTTATTTAAAAAGACCTTAAACCAAGAAGTATCGATTACATTTATAAAAATCTGTGATAAAATTATATAATAATTCAATAACTTGGTATATTCCTGGGACCTGGAACATTACTCACACAAGGCCATCTGATCCCGAATTAAGCGGAGCTCGTACTATGGAAACCAGACAGCTAGATATACTACTTTTCTTTTGTAAATTATATAGATAATTACACCCAATCGTCAAAATAAGTGAATACTGTTTTGAAACCACTAAAACTTAAACTTACGAGTATTTCTAACTTAAATTGGACGACGTATTACGTAATGCAACAATATATTATTTTAGGGCAAAATCTAACAATTTATAATCTTAATGATACATAGATACATTTAAATTGGTTTTTTTTTCATATTCATAAACAGACCACTTTCATAACGATGTGGCGCTGATCATCTTGAAGGAGCCGTTTGATTTGGACGGAGCTCCTCATATAGGGGTGGCCTGCTTGGAGCAGAAACTGCCCAGCCCTGGAACGGAGTGCTTCAGCATGGGCTGGGGCAAAGACTTCTTAAATGGAGACAAATATGCTTCAATTCTTAAAAAGGTAAATTCGATTTTTTAAAGGTTATTCCGATTTTAGATTCCACATGTTTTGAAGTCAGCGTTTATAGCTTAAGTAAAAGTCACTTAAATGCCCCATTGTTGTCTTAATTGTTCTTCTGTAAAGAAAAATCCAATGCGATATTACGTATTTATTTTTCACAAAATTCTTCTCAATGAATATTCGACGCTTTGATAAACGCAGTACCCGTAATGTTTGTGAAGCTTGATTAATTTGATTCATCTGTGATTAGGGTCCTCATGTTTAAATATTCAAAATTTTATTGCGAGATACAATTGTCAAGATAAATGTTAAAAATATTATTTGCAACGATCGGCTACCTAAGGGTAACTGCTTAAGATAAAAATGTTCAATATTATATTACTTTCAGTTGAAACTGCCACTGGTTGCGGCTGCCACGTGTCAGGATCTCTATCGAAACAGTCAGTTGGGACAAACCTACACCTTGCATAAGTCTCTGACATGCGCTGGGGGAGAGGCTAATGTTGATACTTGTATAGGAGACGGCGGGTCCTCGCTCGTGTGTCCTATCGCTGTAAGTAGTTCATTTATGCTCATTAAGAGTACAAAAGTATTATCGATACTAAGTACAATAAATTTCAATTCATTATAATTTAGTTATCATATTGTAATTTTATTCTTCTCTTGATATTTTTGCACTATAAGTATGGATTTATTTATTTTTACCATATTATCTTATATATTAATGATTAGAAAATGTAACTAATGTTTTATTTTGGTCACTGAGTTGATCAAAAAATAGTAATAAGCATGCTGTAATTTCCTTTAGTTAAAAATGCAATTAATCTTGTTTAGCCTACATTATGGTATTTTCTTGGTAGCGCTATATTAAATAAATAAATAAAAGTGGTTGGCTAGTCTGGAAATGCAGGAGGACTCCATCTTCAAGCCTAATAATTTTGGAATTTTGTTCCAGGATAAATCTGGCTTACGCTACTCCGTCGTTGGCATGGTCGCGTGCGGACTTGGCTGCGGAACAGAAAATCTGCCAGGAGTTTATGTGAAGATACCGGAAGTGTACGATTGGGTGCTTCGACAAATGGCTATACAAGGGTACAACGGGAAGTTATTTGTCAGTTAGAAATGTCAGGAAATATTGCAATTTGAACCGTAACAAGTACTGATAAATGTAATTGTTATTTGTTTATGTTATGTCTCAGACTTGTGTAGTTGTATAAAGACATTGCATATTATATGATGTTTGGTAACCAAAGAGCATATTATTAAAAAAATGGTATGAGCGCCCTACTCACGAAAATTGATGTGTGAACATGTCATGTACCCATGACACGCACACATGAACTGCACTTACAATAATGAATTTTACGCTGACGTCATATGACGCTTGAAATCTTATTTACCCCCCCCCACCGTGTACCGAGCGCTTATGTTACACATCAACAATGTTTTGTTCAATGTCAACCTGTCAAATTCGAATAAATAGCTCTCCTTATAAATTGTTTGTAAAATTATTTTCTAATAAGTATATCGAGTGAAAGTGCTATTAAAGTATTTAAAAGGTCTACATTTTCAAGTGTAAACGTTATCTTTTCGAATTAAAGCGAAGAAGAAATCATTACATTACGTCAACAACGTTCAGTCAAGAAAGATGAAAAAGTGCTTTAAATGTACGAAAAGTATTACTAAAAAGAACACAGGTCTAGAATGCAATAAATGTGGCGTTCTAGTCCACGCTATGTCAGCTTGCGCAGGAATAACTAAAAAACAACTGAGTTCCTTAAAACCTGCCGAGAACTTAGACTGGAAGTGTGTCGACTGCTCACGTAAATCACCCCGAAGTGACTCTTTTATAACACCTGAAAATGATACAGAAGACGAAGAAGATGACAACATTTCAAACAACGAAGGTCCGATAAATATGAAGAAATTACTAACGGATTTAACACAGGAAATACATAAAATCATTAAAAAGGAACTGAAGGAAACAAACTGCGCACTACAGTATTGCAGCGATAAAGTTGATGAATTTCTTGAATGTATAGAAGCATTCAAAGAAAAAATAAACACCTTGAGAAGAAAAATTATGATTTAGATAACAAATATAAATCTATAGAGACCAAGATGGCAGCAATGCAACAACGTATCAATGAATTCGAGCAAAAAAATCTACAACAAAACCTTGAAATAATAGGAATACCTTATATAGAAAAAGAAGATCTAGAAGATATTACAAAAAATATTGCCAAAGAACTAAACGTGGATACAAACGATATAAAAAAATACAAACGCATTACTGTGCCTCCAGGAAAACCTGGTGTAATTAAACTACATATGCGCGACGCGGATACCAGATCTAAGTGGTTAAAGCAAGCGCGTTCTTCACAGATAACAGTTGATCACATTGTTTTTGGCATACAGTCAAAATTCGGTAAGATAAAAGTATTTGTGCGAGAAGAGTTAACCCAATTTAATAAGATTCTGCTGTGGAAAACCAAACAACATTGTAAAGAGAAATACAGATACGTATGGTGTAAGGATGGAAAAATACTGGTCCGTAAATCGGAGAACTCAAAAGTGTATACTCTTAGAACAGAAGATGATTCAAAGGACCTACCTAGTAACTAAACCTAGTCATTTATATAATTAAAAGATATTTACATGGCTAATATTACTCTAAATAACTATATCAATGAAATTCACAACTGTGTCAATATATCAGATTATTTTGAGTTTATAACTAAATGTAATAATAATTTAACTTTTATACATCTTAATATTAGGTCTATAATTAGAAATTACAACCAATTAGAATTGCTTGTATATGGCTGTAAGAGAGTTCTAGATGTTATAGTATTAAGTGAGGTAGGCATTAGTGATTGTGTTAGTTCAATGTTCCAATTAAACGGCTACACTATGTACACAGAATTGCGTAACGATCGAAAAGGAGGTGGTGTTATTATCTATATAAATAATAAACACAAGTTCAATAAACTTCCTCATAAAACTAAATATTTTGAAAGTATTACAGGCAAACTTAAAACTGCTTCCAATCATGTCGTATATCTGTGCGCAATATATAGACCGCCTTCAAAGAGTGTCCCGGGTTTTTTAACAGAACTAAAACATAATTTACTTTCCGTGCCAAATCACGACCTATTTGTACTAGGTGATATAAATATAAATTTAAAAGTTCAGAGTAAAATTCGTACGCAATATTTAAATTTAATGTCTGAGTTTGGACTAGAGTGTGGGATTTCAGACTTCACAAGAATAGAATTCGCGAAAGATTTTTTGACGAAAAGTTGCATTGATCACATTTTCATAAGATCAAAAATTCAAGACACAGTATATTCCGCTGTGGTTGCAACAACACTAGCGGATCATTGCATTACGGCTATTACATGCATTGGGACACGAGACATTCAGACTGCTCCGAAATATGAAACCAGGTATAAATTTTGATGATATATGTGATACAGAAAGTCCTATTGATCTATATAATAAACTAAAACATAATATACAAAAATGCTACGAATCAAGTAAGTACATAGTTCGTAGTAAAATCTCAAGAAGAAGTTCAGAGGGTTGGTTAAATACCAAAATAATAAAGCTTTGTGAAATTAAAGATAAAAAATTTATTGCATGGAAAAAAGATATAAGTAACAAAATATTAAAACTCGATTATACGAAGACACGAAATAAATGCAATAAGTTAATACGCAAATTAAAAGAAAAACACACTCGGCAAGAGATAAAGAAATATAAAAATGAACCAAATAAATTGTGGACTATCTTGGATAAAATATTAGGAAGAGTAAAAACATCATTAGATAATGTAATTCTTAATGCATTCAGTGATAATACAAATATAAAATTAATAGCAAACAACTTTGCTAAGGGATTTGATAAGAGCGTTAAAGATATTCTTCATAACTGTAATAACTCATTATTAAATCCTGATTTATACAGGCAAACAGCTACTGTCTCCATTAGATTTAAAAAAGCTGAAAACATAGATATTTACAAAATAATAAAAAATCTTAAAACACAAAAAGCCCCAGGTATAGATAAAATTAAACCAATAGACGTTAAAGGTATAGCTATTAAAATCACACAAGCTATTACTAAACTAATCAACTTAAGTATTACTTCTGGTCAGTACCCTGATGAACTAAAGCTCGGCATGGTTCGGCCAATATTTAAAAAAGGTTGTAAGAAAGAATACTGTAATTATCGCCCGATTACTATATTACCAGTAATAGATAAAATTATAGAAAAATATATATGTCACTAAGTACAACATTTTTATAAAGAAAATAATATACTAGCAACACAACAATTTGGTTTTCAGCCTAAGAAAAGTACAACACAACTCTTAGTTAAGTTAGCGGATTACATCAACACTTGTCTTGATAGTAAAGAACATGTATTGATGGTGTTCATTGACTATAGTAGAGCATGTGACACCCTTCAACACAACATATTATTAAAAAAACTCGAAGACACAGGAATTAGAGGACCTTTGCTAAAATGGTTTGAAAACTACCTTACTGTTCGTGCATATGTGGTACGGATTGACAGTGAAGTCAGTGACAAGATAGCAGTAAATAGGGGAACAGCACAAGGATCCGTTCTTGGTCCACTGCACTATCTGGCATATGTAAATGATATGAAGAACGTAATTACTAAATGTAAACTTTTACAGTATGCGGACGATACTTGTATTATAGCTGCTAATAGAAATCTCAATGTAGCTGTATCTGATCTTCAACAGGATTATAATGCCTTATGCAGATGGTCTCACGATGTAGAGTTAGTGCTTAATGACAAGAAAACAAAATTACTACATATTTGTTCAAGCCATAATAGAAGTATTGAGAAACCTTACCTTGTTTCACATTCGCACAACTGCTTACAGTTTAACCCCCCGAATTGTAGCTGCAAGGCCGTTGAAGAAGTTACAGAGCACACTTATCTTGGACTAGTGTTAGACCACAGATTTAATTGGGATAAACATATTGAAAACATATGCAACAAACTAAGGACAATTATGGCAAAATTATATTTAGCAAAAGACAAACTAACTTTTAAAACTGCACTACTCTTATACAATACTCTTATGGATAGTGTTGTATCATATGGCCTCAGTGTGTATGGAAGGACATTCAAAACCCACCTAGACAAATTACACAATTTACAAAAGAGAACACTAGAAATTATAATGCCTACAAAAGTAAAAGATAAATTCAAACAAAACGACAGTGAAAAAATGTTCGAATACTGTAAAGTACTGTCAGTACACAAAAAAGTCAAACATGCACTCCTTTGTCAAAATTATTTCGATTACAACAAAAACTTAATAACACATAAAATCACAACAAGGGCTATAACAAGACACAAACTAATCACATTTAAAGCAAACAACATTTATGGAAAACGAACTACAGATTATCTCCTACCAAAACTGATTAATGAACTACCATCAAATTTTAAATCAAAATTAACAAAATATAATATTAAATATAAACTCAAACAACATTTACTAAAAATTAAATAACATAACGAAAAATACTATTACAATAATGATTAATAATAATAATATTGTTAATTAATATTTAGGTTCTTTTTCTTATGCTTTATTTATTGAAATCTCACCTGTTATGATAATATTATCTTGTTTTTGTCTAGAAGTTTATATTTTAGTTTAGTTTTATGTTTGTTAGTTTAAGCAACACCCAAACAAGCTGACAAGGCTTATGGGTGCCAAGTATAAAAATAAATAGTAATATTTCATTATTAATAAATAAATAATAAATAACCATATTAAAATATGACAAAAGACTTGTGTTAATATTGTGTAATTTAAACGTAATTGCTGTACTAATTATAACCGATTGGAATCCTGGTAGTTTACTGGTTGCAATACTCATTTGTATCGAAACTTCGTAAGCTTTCCTGTCACAATAGGAAACTCCATTCCCAGGGAGCTAGCGAACGTCAGTGACATCCCTAAGTTATCACACTATCAACTTTGATCTTCTTCGGTTAATTGAAATTGGAATTATCATGTCATTACTTTCATTTAATAAATAATTTCAATCTACTTTAATATTTTATTAATCCTGTTAAGCTATTTTGTCAGAAACTCGAAACTATTATGAAATGCTGCTTAAAACGTAAGTACGGCGTTTTAGGAAAGAAGTTCTTTTACGCGGCTTATAATAAAGTGAAATGGCAAAAAATGTCGCATAACGATTTAGCGTTACGCCTAACTTTACCTTACTCTTCATTATTGTCTAAATGTAGAATGTTTTTGAAGTTGTATAAAATTTTATAATATCGTTATAATTCTGAGGGCAATTATGGGTTATAAGTTGTCATGGCACGACCTTTCTTAATATGGTGCTCCAAGCAGTAACAATGATTGATTTTCATATAGTCGATAGAAAAAAGCGTGGTGGAATACGCTCTGAACCTGCTCCTCAAAACTATACTTACATATTTGCATTTTTACTTTAATTTTAAACTAGCGATCAAAAACCGGAGATAGTACCACCGGTAAAAATAAATGGAAATATATATGGCATGTCATACGTGACGATTTGTCAGATGTAGATGATATTGACAGACAAAGAAGAGCACTGGCTATCCGTGCGAATATGATAGCTCGAAGATTTCATAGATGCAATACGGACGTAAAAGCGATTCTCTTCAGAACCTATTGTATGTGTCTGTACACAACTGAGCTCTGGGTTAAGTATACCCAGTCTGCGATGAACGCCCACGCGTACAATATAATAACGCCTATCGCATACTATTTGGTTTACCTCGCTACTGCAGTGCCTCAGGAATGTTTGCTGCGGGCCGACTTCATGGGTTCTGGGCTCTAATGAGGCAAAAAATCGCGACAACATGGCAGCGCTACTTACGAAGCGGTAACGAGCTCATACAGGCAACTGTGCAAATCAATGTGGGATACATAACCAGGCACTGGTCGCATGTACAGGCAAACCTGCAGGGTGTGTGTTGAGTGATGTATGGAGTAAATCTTTAAGTAATTAGTGTATTATGTAAATTATTCATTTTTAATTTTAATTTTATTTTTTATTTTCAATGTAATTTAATTATCATTTATTTTTTCTCAATTAATTCATTCAATGTAATATTAATTTAATTCCAATTTTAATTTTAATTATCATTATTATTATTTAATGTAAATATGGAACCTTGTTCTGGAATAAAGAATTGTTTTTTTTTTTTAAAAAAAGCTAAACATAACTAACTCGTAAAAAGTACCCTTTACAATTAATCCAAAAACGCCATTCACATTGTACAGCATCAACCAGCTCCAGAACTGGACCAAATTACTCTCTCATAAGCGTCCTATGTATTTCGTTTTTATTGAATAGATAGGACGTGCATATAGGCCATCTGATGGTAAGTGGTCACAAACGCCCATAGACATTGGCATTGTGAGAGATGTTAACCATCGCTTACGTCGCCAATGCCCCATCAACCTTGGGAACCAAGATTGTCCCTTATGTCTGGGTCACTCATCCTTTAAGCCCAAACGCAACCTCCGTTACTCGGCTCGTCTTGGTAATTTCGCGTCACTAATATACTTTTATATACCACGGCTCCTTCCGGCATAGTAGTAGTTATGTATAAACGGTTCAAACAGAAAACCCTTATGCGACACATTTGTATATAAACGGTATATACAGTTACGAGTAATTATTTACTTAGATTACGAACGCGTACATAAACTTTGTTTGACTTGTCTCATTTTATCATATTATTTTGACCTCAGTGTATTTTTATAAAATAGTGAGGGGTTATATCGTTAACCAATATATCGATGAAAACACGAGCGTAATCCGACTGCGAGTGCGACACAACACCTTCGTTTAGTGACAAAAGTCCTTGATTAGCTTTTTGTTTTAGTACAAGTTGTTTTATATAGTAACTACACATCCCAACTTCGCAGATGTAGAGGAAGAGTGTACAAAAAGCGTTCATATCGTAATACATAGAACTCTATTAGTTTACGCGGCGAGCGTACTAAGTATGATATAAAGTTATAGTTGCGTATTTTTGGCAACAGCATCGATATCGATAGCAATAGTGCTACATCACTGGGCTGGCACACTAGCAGAGTGCTGTGATAAATGTAAAGATTTTTTACTGAACGAACAGTCATCGGTCCGGTTCGTCAGCGGGACGACCCGTATTTTACTTTTATAATTAGCTATATTAAATATGTGGTAAGTTTCAAAATTATATAGATTTAATTAAAATATTGTACAAAAATTATAAATTTTTTAACTTCTAAAATCGCTCGTGTGGTCATTTCATGGTATTTTTGAGTTAAGTTGGTCAGATATTACATAAATCAGATGAAACAATTTTGTATTATTTACAACATAAATAAATAAATTTATAATAGCCGTAGACTTGCCATGTAAACGATATGTAATAGCCTTACTTTTTTACTTTTATTCACCTACAACAATGTTAATTATAACGAATTAGATTAAGAATTTACTAATACACGCCCGTTCCGTAACTCTTATATTTACTTTAATGATTTTCGTATTTTTCTCATATTAAGTGAATTGTATTCTTTTGAGAAATAAATGTCTTAAACCGTAGATTCGCTTCGCTTTAGATATTATTGACGAGATAGATAGCGGAGGGGGTGTTGATGTCAGTGCAATCTATCTCTGTTTGAAAACACAGATAAAATATAAATACAAATTAATAACAAAGGAAAATTTTATAGTTCTTGCCAGGATTTGATATCACATTTGGTTAAGACTCACGTATTCTAAGCCACGGGACCTGTGAGACCAGATATTACATTAAAGTCTTAAATATATACGAATAAACAATTAAAATAGCAATACAAATCGTGATCGCGTGGAATGGTGGCAAGAATGCTAGCAGCATTTTCCCTTTGAATCGCAATTCCGATCCTCTGGGCGGAAAATGAACCAGCCCTTCTGTCACCAGTAGCTAGCCACTCTTTAGGAATAATCTACAGAAATTAGCCAACTGCACAAGGCATATTATTGTGTACAAGATCAAAAGCTTTACGTGCTTTCCGAAGCACTGCAGTGCACACAGTTCCAACTTCCAGACGAAAGAAATTTCCATTCTTCCAAAACCTTTGATATATATGAATATAATGTCCTTCAGATCGATTTCGGCCACGGTGGCCAATCTCAAGAGAGATCAGCCAACTGCGCAGGAGATATTATAGTGCACAAGTGTGTGCCCAAACACAGGTGCGCTCTCTGTTCCGTCACTCTCGTAATCCGATGGGACGGCAATCCAACACGACCGGAAAGATTTCAGGTGCAGGACCACCACCTCCAACTTCCTGACTCCCGGGCTGCTACTGAGAATTTACCTGCAGAAAAACCCAATAAATTTTTTGTGGCTCGACCTGTGAATTGAACTCAAGAACTCCCTGTCAGTAGCCTAATATCAGGTCATTAGACCAATGAGGCAGTCGATAGGATAATGTAATACTTTAAATATATAATATATTCTGCAAAAGTTTTGTTTGTCACTTTTGTGTTGCAGGATTCATTTGGTTCACGTCTGCGGCTGGTTGATCCTGAGCACAGCTGCAGCTGACGTGAACCTTTCAGAAACAGAAGAACTCTTATTAGCATATCTTGATGCAAAAGCAAATAGTAGCACTAGAGCACGCGTTCTAGATAATTGTAAGTTGCGTTTGTATAGAATATTGTTCAAGAGTAAAGCATGTGTGATAACATCCTTAACATGTCCCACGAGTGCGCGTGGGCCTCCTGTCCTCTTGGGGAAAACGTTTTCATATATAAATAAAAAATGTGGTTAAGGATCGAAGTGAAACCTCGAAATTTTTACTTACTGAATGAATTTATATTGAAGTAACAATAATAATTTCAGTCAAATTATGCGACCACGAAAACGGGGAAGATGCAAGATGTGTGAAGAAATCTCTCTGTGAAGAGAAAGCACCCCCACTGGATCCCTCCACGGCCTTTACCTACAGGTATTAAAGGATTTATGAAAATCCGAACAATTGTATACTCCGTCTCATTGAATTATGAGTGTGAGAAATTGCATATTTCATTTAGAATTGAAAAAAAAATACAATAACATAACATTTAAACCACCATAATAAAATACCATGATGATTAATCAGTAATTAGAGAATATAAAATTAATTCCGAAATAACTTGACAAAAAAAGTAACATTTTCTTACAGAGAAATGGTGGAAGGCGGTTGCACATACCTACAGACTTGCTGCCCTGAAAATAAAATAAGGATGAAAGCAAGGAATCCAAAAGTGGAGAAAAAACTTGGATGTGGATACAGCAACCCTGGGGCGAACGTCCTGCGAGAACTGGCTGATAAATACGGATACGCGGACTATGGGGAATTCCCGTGGATGATTGTCCTGATGAAGTAAGTTTTTATTATTGATTTAATGGTGGAGCTTTTTAAAGGAGTCAGTTTTTAAGGGTGAGATAATAGATGCAAGGGAGGTAAGATCTCAGATCCCGTTAATTAAACTACTAAGAAGACTTAAGACTTAGAGAGATTGGATTAGAGACTTTGGTAACGGTTTGGCCTTGAAACTTGGACATGCGACCATTCCAGTGCTGTGCTAGACTCGTAGCTCAGAGGAGTTGGTAATTAGTGTAATTTTAATATGCACATTGTTTTAGAAAAGGCATACCCAAGAAGAATTTTGATACCGCATACATCGGCGGCGGAACCCTGATTGATCCATCTGTCGTGCTAACTGTGGCTCATAAAGTGGCCGAGACTAGTCATACTGACGTAAGTGTGCATTAAAATTGTTTTTGACCTCAATTCTCCACAGTTATTTGCCGAGAAGGTATAGCAGTGGATTATAAGATCCAGAATTCGATTATTTAGAAGTGGTTACTTAATTGATACGTAAAACATACCTTATAATATTATAAATATATTATAAAATCTTACTTGATTAATGAATATTTTAAATATATCGCTTTTAAATAATCATTATACTTGATTTAAATAAATTAAAAATAACCACTGGTTTCGAATATTGAGAATAACCGTTTAGAAACCGTTGAGACTTGGTGGTAAGAATGGATATTTCTTTACTCGGTGGTAGAGCTTTGTGCAAGCTCGTCTGGGTAGGTACCACCCACTCATCAGATATTCTACCGCAAAACAGCAGTACTTGGTATTGTTGTGTTCCGGTTTGAAGGGTGAGTGAGCCAGTGTAACTACAGGCACAAGGGTCATAACATCTTAGTTCCCAAGGTTGGTGGCGCGTTGGCAATGTAAGAGATGGTTAACATTTCTTACACTGCCAATGTCTATGGGCGTTGGTGACCACTTACCATCAGGTGAACCATAAGCTCGCCCGCCAATCTATAAAAAAAAAAAAAAAACGTGGTCCATTTGCCGGTCCGCCTACCTATTTCATAAAAAATACAAACTCAGTAGCTACATTTTTCCACCAGTTAAATAAGCCAATAATTTATTTGTAGTTAATGTGCCGCGCTGGTGAGTGGGATACAAAATCAGAGGATGAATCCTACAAGCATCAAGACAGAGAAGTCAAGAGCATCGTTATACATAGTGATTTTCTAAGGGGTGAGTAGACGGCGATTATCGGCTTCACTTTAGCCAAAATGATTTCTTGTATTACGATGTACTTTGGAGGTAGCGCGGGGACGATATTAATTATATTTCTCCTTTTTTTAAAACAGCAGTTACAATATGTCCGTATGCCTTATCATCTAATAACCAACCAACCGTTTTTCTTTTTTCTAAATTTAGTTAAAAATACCTCAAACCAAGAAGTACCCATTACAATTGTAAAAATTAAAAAAAATTATATAATAATTCAATAATTTGGTGTAACAAGCTATAATGATTCTTTAGAATTATTTACAAATGTGTTAAGATATTGAATCCTGGGACCTGGGACATTATTCACACAAGGCCATCTGATCCCAAACTAAGCAGAGCTCGTACTATGGAAACCAAACTGCTGATATACTACATATACTACTTTTCTTTTGTAAATACATACTTATATAGATAATTACACCCACACTCGTCAAAATAAGTGACTACTGTTTTGAAACCGCTAAAACTGGGGTAAAATCTAACAATTTATAATCTTAATGATACATAGGTACATTTTGATTGTTTTTTTTTCATATTCATAAACAGAACACGCTCATAACGATGTGGCGCTGATCATCTTGAAGGAGCCATTTGATTTGGACGGAGCTCCTCATATAGGGGTGGCCTGCTTGGAGCAGAAACTACCCAGCCCTGGAACGGAGTGCTTCAGCATGGGCTGGGGCAAAGACTTCTTAAATGGAGACAAATATGCTTCAATTCTTAAAAAGGTAACGTATTTTTTCAGGTTATACCGATATTAGATTCAAATTATTTTGAAGTTCAGCGTTTATAGATTAAGTAACTTCCAATTGTTGTAATTATTGGCGTAATGATTCTTTTGTAAAGAAAAATCCATTGCAATATATTTATGGAGACGTATGATATATTTTTTCACAATATTCTACTCCATGACTATTCGACGCAATTGATAAACGCAGTGCCGGAAAAGTCTTTGGAGCTTGATTGATGTGAATCAACTTTGATTGGGACCCTCGTGTTTAAATATTCAAAATTTTATTGCGTGATACAATTGTCAAGCTAAATGTTAAAAATATTATTTGCAATGATCGGCTACCTAACGTGAACTGCTTAAGATGAAAATGTTCAATATTATATTACTTTCAGTTGAAACTGCCACTGGTTGCGGCTGCCGAGTGTCAGAATCTCTATCGAAACAGTCAGTTGGGACAAACCTACACCTTGCATAAGTCTCTGACATGCGCTGGGGGAGAGGCAAATGTTGATACTTGTATAGGAGACGGCGGGTCCTCGCTCGTGTGTCCTATCGCTGTAAGTAGTTCATTTATGCTCATTAAGAGTAGAAAAGTATTATCGATACTAAGTATCATAAATTTCAATTCATTTTAATTTAATTATCATATTGTTATTTTATTCTTCTCTTGATATTTTTGGTCTAAAAGTATGGATTTATTTATTTTTACCATATTATCTTATTATTGATTAGAAAATGTAACTAATGTTTTATTTTGGTCACTCAGTTGATCAAAAAATAGTAATAAGCATGCTGTAATTACCTTTAGTTAAAAATGCAATTAATCTTGTTCAGCGCACAGTATATTATATTATTGTGTTGTAATATTTTAATTTTTGTTGGTAGTTCTATTTTAAATAAATAAATAAAAGTGGTTGGCTAGTCTGGAAATTCAGGAGGACTCCATCTTCAAGCCTTATAATTTTGGAATTTGTTCCAGGATAAATCTGGCTTACGGTACTCCGTCGTTGGCATGGTCGCGTACGGACTTGACTGCGGAACAGTAAATGTACCAGGAGTTTATGTGAAGATACCGGAAGTGTACGATTGGGTGTTTAGGCAAATGGCTTTACAAGGGTACAACGGGAAGTTATTTGTCAGTTAGAAATGTCAGGAAATATTGTAATTTTAAGCGTAACAAGTAGTGATTAATGTAATTGTCATTTGTTTATGTTATGTCTCAGACTTGTGTAGTTGTATAAAGACTTTGCATATTATATGATATTTAGTAACCAAAGAGTATATTATTTAAAATATTGCGTGAGTGCCCTACTCACGAAAATTGATGTGTAAATGTAAGCTCATGATGTATCGATATCACGCACTCATCAACACACACAGTAACAAATCGTTTGCTGACATTATGTGACATACGTCAGTCACATCTCCCACAGTATCAACTTTGATCTTCGTTTTTGTTTTAATGTTAATTGAAATTGTAATTATCATGTCATTACTTTCATTTAATAAATAATTTTAATCTATTTTGATATTTCATTGATTAATCCTGTTCGGCTTTTCTGTCAGAAACTCGAAACTATCCTAATTGAACAAAGTACACACTAGTTCTTGAAGAATTATTTCCATTTTTATTTGATGTAGACGTCACGAGACTGCACTGGTCGTTCCAACTCGATCAGCAAAAATCCAACAGCGATAATTCACCCGCCTCAGCTTAGAAAATGATCGCTGGTGCCTTCTGATGACAGCACGAAACATACGATCTCTCCGTGGACTCTAGTCGTGTTAGATAACCTTCCCACAGTATTATGAGAGTGATGGAAAAGAGAGGACTCCTGTATTTTATAATCTCTTTTGAGATTGGTCGGCTTGGCCGAAATCGGTCTGGACGACATAATCATTATTTAATACGTAAATATTATAGTAATGATGGATTTATTACCATCATATAGTTGTACGTTCATGAGTGACGCACTCAGTTGCCACCGATGGCTCGATTACTAGTGACTAGTGTCTCTTCATTGTTTATGATATTTCTGCAGTATTCTATAAGACTACATTACTCGTCCGTGAAATATTCAATTACGTTGATATACTTTTTCGATGCGTGTTTTCTTGAAACGTTATGATAATTACGGTCATATCGGATATCACTTTGTGACATTACACGTCCTTATTATGCGGTGAGTTTCGAGTACCAAACATGTGTAAATAATTTTCATTTCTATACTAATATATATAGCTGAGTTTGTTCGTTTGATCCGGCTAATCTCAGGAACTACTGGTTCGAATTTAATTTTTTTTTTTTTGTGTTGTATCGTCCTTTTATCGAGGAAGGCTCTAGGATTATTTTTATTAATTATACGCGGGTGAAACCGCGGGGCACAGCTAGTTTAATATATTACGGCGACA
This sequence comes from Nymphalis polychloros, assembly GCA_905220585.2. Classification (NCBI taxonomy): domain Eukaryota; kingdom Metazoa; phylum Arthropoda; class Insecta; order Lepidoptera; family Nymphalidae; genus Nymphalis; species Nymphalis polychloros. Next base: position 1,178,166 of record HG992268.1, on the reverse strand, counting down.
AACATTGTAACTATAAGAAATATTCAGCATTCCTTACATCCTCAATGCGCGACCTTGGGAACTAAGTCACACTGACTTACCCGAGAATTCGAGCCGGAATACAACAATACTAATCATTGGGAGTGAAGCGGGCACTAACAACAAATTTTTTTAAATAACATTTCGCTTACAGTTATAGGTTGACAACCTCAAAAAGCTTCGCTTTATATAATAGTATAACAAAGTTTTTGTTAATTAATTACTACCACAGAGTAAAATTTAATTTGCGAGCTTTGTGCAAGTTCGCCTGGGTATGTACCACCCGGTCATTAGATACTCTACCGCAAAACAGCAGTACTTGGTATTGTTGTGTTCCGGTTTGTAGTGTGAGTGAGCCAGTGTAATTACAGGCGCAAGGGACATAACTTCTTAGTTCCCAAGATTGGTGGCACATTGGCGATGTTTATTTTTTAAAGAAATGAACAATGCCACTGTCTATTGTCTAATGCCGCTTGTCGTTGGTGACCACTTACCATCAGGTGGCCCATATGCTAGTCCGCCTACCTATACTATAAAGATATATATCCTACCTATCTTGCCACCATTCCACGCGGTCACCATTTGTTCAGTAGCTATTTTTATTTGTATTTATTTAAGGCTTTCATGTAAATAAATTTCTATACATATAATAAAAATGTAACTGATCGCTGTCTATACATGGAAGAAATATGACTATTATCGGGGGGCCCCCGAGCCCGTTATTAACCCCTAACAGTGATTGTTAGAATTTTTGTCGGTTTGTATGTGCGTTTGGGCGAGCTAATCTTCAAAACGGCTTAACTGTTTTGAATGCGGTTTTCACGAATGCATTGTGGCAATTTTCACTTAAAATTTAATGCTTGTTTATTTATGGTTTATAAATAAAATAAAACTATACACCTCACAGATAAAAAAAATATATAGGATTATTTGTAAAACACCAACAACCTCACAACGAACACGTTTCTTTGTTTCTGAATCTGCAGTGCGAAGTTTATAAATTTTTCTTCTAACCTTGTGAAGGTTAGAAGAAAACAGTTATTATGTAAGCTAATTAATAGTATATATGTAAAAGTCTGTATGTCTGGATGTAGTTGAACATATACAGGGTCATTTGTAACACACCAGCAACCTCGCAGGACTCGATAGCTAACAAAATAAGCAACAACTTCTGTTCTACGACTTTTGATAATTTGTTAGATTTTATTTTCATACAAAAATAAGTATTAATTTAATTTGCCGCTTAAACGTTTATAAATCTACGCGCATCGCAAAGATTACGTAACCAAGCCCCTGCGAAGCACGCGCGAGCGTCGCGTCCTCCTTTCGTTTATGAATGAAATATAGACCTACAAATGTCAGGACAGTACGACGAAAACTTGAAAATCCATTTTTTTGATGTATTAAGTTATGTCCGAAGTAACTGAGATTTCCAGCGTCATATGACGTCAGCGTAAAATTCATTATTGTAAGTGCAGTTCATGTGTGCGTGTCATGGGTACATGACATGTTCACACATCAATTTTCGTGAGTAGGGCGCTCATACCATTTTTTTAATAATATGCTCTTTGGTTACCAAACATCATATAATATGCAAAGTCTTTATACAACTACACAAGTCTGAGACATAACATAAACAAATGACAATTACATTTATCAGTACTTGTTACGGTTCAAATTGCAATATTTCCTGACATTTCTAACTGACAAATAACTTCCCGTTGTACCCTTGTATAGCCATTTGTCGAAGCACCCAATCGTACACTTCCGGTATCTTCACATAAACTCCTGGCAGATTTTTTATTCCGCAGCCAAGTCCGTACGCGACCATGCCAACGACGGAGTACCGTAAGCCAGATTTATCCTGGAACAAAATTCCAAAATTATAAGGCTTGAAGATGGAGTCCTCCTGCATTTCCAGACTAGCCAACCACTTTTATTTATTTATTTAAAATAGAACTACCAACAAAAATTAAAATATTACAACACAATAATATAATATACTGTGCGCTGAACAAGATTAATTGCATTTTTAACTAAAGGTAATTACAGCATGCTTATTACTATTTTTTGATCAACTCAGTGACCAAAGTAAAACATTAATTACATATTCTAATCATTAATATTAGGTCCTTGCATATGAAATTAGCGTTTTGTCGTTTAGCACTTTGATCTGAAATATCTCCTCTTTGGTTAAGAATTTCAAATTCAAATTTATAAATTCATTTAGCTGGTACGTTTGAGTTTTGAAAACATCATTCATTTGTTTTTTCCTCATTATTTTTTTCTTTGGCGTCGCTTATTACCACACAATGGAAAACATGAAATATCGGTATATTTACGAGTACGAGTTCTACCGTGGCACCAGTGCTGCAGAAACAGCTCGAAGGATTAATGATGTCTACGGCGCTGGTATCGCAAAAGAAAGCACGGTACTTTTTTGGTTTCAACGTTTTCATTCTGGAAATTTTGACCTTCAGAACCAACCCCGTGGACGGCCGGAGACCAAAGTGGAAAATGAAGAATTAAAGGCTATTGTGGAAGCGGATCCATTACAAAGTACTTCAGAGATAGCAGCAGGCTTCGGGGTAAGTGATAAAATTGTATTAATCCACTTGAGGCAAATCGGGAATGTAAAAAAACTTGAACGATGGGTACCTCATGAATTGAGTGTTTGCAAACACGCGTCGACTGCTGTGTTACTTTGCTCAACCAACAACATCATTACTTGTGAATAAAAGTGGATACTGTACGATAATCGGAAGCGCTCATCGCAATGGCTGAACCCTGGAGACCCAGCCAAATCCTGCCCTAAACGAAAATTGACTCAGAAAAAGTTACTTGTGAGTGTTTGGTGGACTAAGGCCGGTGTCGTTCACTACAGGTTTCTAAAATCTGGCCAAACGATTACGGCAGATATCTATTGTCAGCAACTGCGAACCATAAAGGAAGAACTAGCTGCTAAACAACCGAGATTGGTCAATCGCTCTAGGCCGCTGCTGCTTCACGACAACGCAAGACCACACACTGCACAACAAACAATTACTAAGTTAGATTTAATATTGGAATGTCTGAGACATCCACCGTACTGCCCGGACCTTGCTCCAGCAGATTACCATTTTTTCCGGAATTGGGACAACTTCTTACAAGGAAAAAAATTCAACTCCGATGCGGCATTCCAAACCGCTTTCAAAGAGTTTATTGATTCTCGCCCCCATAGTTTTTTTAGTAAAGGGATTAATGAACTACCTATGAGATGGCAAAAGTGCATAGAGAACAACGGTGCATACTATGATATTTTTTTTTTTTTTTTTTCAGCTTATCACCGTCCACTGCTGGACAAAAGCCTCCCCCAAAGAACGCCAACCATCCCGATCTTGGGCAGCCCGCATCCATCCCGTACCTGCCACCTTTTTTAAATCGTCGGTCCACCTTGCCACAGGGCGTCCTACACTACGTTTGCCTAAGCGTGGTCTCCACTCTAGCACGTGTCGGCTCCATCGGCCATCAAGACGCCTGGAGACATGACCAGCCCACTTCCACTTCAGCGAGCTAATTCTACGCGCGATGTCGGTGACTTTAGTTCTCTGGCGAATGTCCTCATTCCGGATTCTATCTGCCAGAGAGACCCCAAGCATCGCGCGTTCCATTGCTCGCTGAGCGACTTTAAATTTGTGGACCAGTCCTACGGTGAGTGTCCACGTTTCGGCACCGTAAGTCATTACAGGTAGGACGCACTGATTAAAGACCCTGGTCTTGAGCGACTGTGGGATCGACGATTCAAATATATGACGTAACCTCTCGTATGCCGCCCAACCCAAACGTATTCTTCTTTTGGCCTCCTTCTCAAAGTTGTGCCGGCCCAGTTGTATAGCTTGGCCCAGGTAGATGTATTCCTGCACAACTTCGAGTGGATAGCCATTTACGACCACAGGTCTCGGGGATACATGTTGATTGACCATCATTTTGGTCTTTTCAATGTTCATCCCGAGACCTACTTGTCTTGAAGAATCGCTCAGGCTGTTTAGCATCTCTTCCAAATCCAACAGAGTCTCCGCCATGATGACAATGTCGTCGGCAAATCGCAGATGTGTAATGTGTTGGCCATTTATGTTGATGCCGCGTCCGTTATGATTAATTAAATATATTTAACAAAAAAAAAATACTTAATATTTCTCCAGTACAAAACGCCAATTTCATATGTAAGGACCTATAATATATAAGATAATTAATATCAAAAATATCAAAAGAAGAAAAAAATTAGAATATGGTAATCAAATTAAATTAAAAAGAAATTTATTGTACTTAGTATCGATAATACTTTTCTACTCTTAATAAGCATAAATGAACTACTTACAGCGATAGGACACACGAGCGAGGACCCGCCGTCTCCTATACAAGTATCAACATTTGCCTCTCCCCCAGCGCATGTCAGAGACTTATGCAAGGTGTAGGTTTGTCCCAACTGACTGTTTCGATAGAGATCCTGACACTTGGCAGCCGCAACCAGTGGCAGTTTCAACTGAAAGTAATACAATATTGAACATTTTCATCTTAAGCAGTTAACGTTAGGTAGCCGATCGTTGCAAATAATATTTTTAACATTTAGCTTGACAATTGTATCTCGCAATAAGATTTTGAATATTTAAACACGAGGGTCCTAATCAAAGATGATTCACATCAATCAAGCTCCAAAGACTTTTCGGGCACTGCGTTTATCAAAGCGTCGAGTAGTCATGGAGAAGAATATTGTGAAAAAATATATCATACGTCTCCATAAATATATTGCAATGGATTTTTCTTTACAGAAGAATCATTAAGCCAATAATTACAACAATTGGAAGTTACTTAATCTATAATAACGCTAAATTTCAAAATAATTTGAATCTAATATCGGTATAACCTGAAAAAAATACGTTACCTTTTTAAGAATGGAAGCATATTTGTCTCCATTTAAGAAGTCTTTGCCCCAGCCCATGCTGAAGCACTCCGTTTCAGGGCTGGGCAGTTTCTGCTCCAAGCAGGCCACCCCTATATGAGGAGCTCCGTCCAAATCAAACGGCTCCTTCAAGATGATCAGCGCCACATCGTTATGAGCGTGTTCTGTTTATGAATATGAAAAAAAAACAATCAAAATGTACCTATGTATCATTAAGATTATAAATTGTTACATTTTGCGCCAAAATATTATATTGTTGCATTACGTAATACGTCGTCCAATTTAAGTTAGAAATACTTGTTTAAGTTTTAGCGGTTTCAAAACAGTATTCACTTATTTTGACGATTGGGTGTAATTATCTATATAAGTATATATTTACAAAAGAAAAGTAGTATATGTCGTATATCAGTTGTCTGGTTTCCATAGTACGAGCTCTGCTTAGTTGTGGATCAGATGGCCTTGTGTGAATAATGTCCCAGGTCCCAGGAATCAATATCTTCAGAAGTCCACGGAATAGTGCGGTTTTAAGGAAGTATTTACTTTTCAAATACATAGTGTAATGTAAGCCTATTTTATTGTTTAACTTAACAGATTTGAACTGAATTATTGAATTATAAAGAACCATTATAGGTTGTGTATAATACTCCGAGTTATTGAATTATTATATAATTTTATCACAGATTTTTATTAATGTAATGGATACTTCTTGGTTTGAGTTCAATTAGAAAATGATATTGTAATTTTGAAATTATTAGTAATGAAAAAAGGCTGGTTGGTTGTTAGACTACAAGGCATACGGACATATTGTAACTGCTGTTTTAAAAAAAGGAGAAATATAATCAGTATCGTCCACGCGCTACCTCCGTCTACCGTAACACAAGAAATCATTTTAGCTGAAGTGAAGCCGATAATCGCCGTCTACTCACCCCTTACAAAATCACTATGTATAACGACGCTCTTGACTTCTCTGTCTTGATGCTTGTAGGATTCATCCTCTGATTTTGTATCCCACTCACCAGCGCGGCATATCAACTACAAATAAATTATTGGCTTATTTAACTGGTGGAAAAATGTAGCTACTGAGTTTTTTTTTTTATGAAATAGGTAGGCGGACTGGCAAATGGACCATCCGATGGTTAATGGTTACCACTGCCCATAAAAACAAATTTAAATTCAAAATATTTCATTAAATGTTGAAGTTTTACACTTTCTTATTGATTCTCTAGAAACTTGAACTAGAAACTACCACCGTTCGGAAAAGAAACACCCAGCCCTGAGAAGAACCGGCGAAAGAAAATCAGCGCGTTGATTGGCGAAAGAAAATAGCGATATAGACAGACATTGGCGATGTAAAAAATATCCGTTCTTACATTGCCAATGCGCCACCAACCTTGGGAACTAAGATGTTACATCCCTTGTGCGTGTGCTCACTCACCCTTCAAGCCGGAACACAACAATACTGACTACTGCTGTTTGGCAGGCAGACGGGCTTGCACAAAGTCTAAACCACCAAGTCTAAATGGTTTCTAAACGGTTCTTCTGAATATTCCAAGCCAGTGGTTATTTTTAAATTATTTAAATCAAGTATAATGATTATTAAAAAGCGATATAATTAAAATAATCATTAATCAAGTATATAAGGATTTTATAATATAGTTATAATATTATAAGGTATGTTTACCTCCTCGACAATGGAGAGTGGAGGTCAAAAACAATTTAAATGCACACTTACGTCAGTATGACTGATCTCGTCCACTTTATGAGCTACAGTTAGAACGACAGATGGATCAATCAGGGTTCCGCCGCCGATGTATGCGGTATCAAAATTCTCCTTGGGTATGCCTTTTCTGAAACAATGTGCATAGTATAATTACGACAATTTACCAGCTCCTCTAAGCTACGATTCTAGCACAGCGTTGGAATGGCCGCATGTCTAAGTCTCAAGGCGCTCACCCGTTACCAAAAGCTGTCTCTCTAAGTCTTAAGAAAATTCTCAGTAGCTTAATTAACGGGATCTGAGATCTTACATCCCCTGCATCTATTATTATACTGGACAACTCTTAAAAAATCGCTCGTTTAAAAAGCTCCACCATTAAATCTATACATATAATAAATCTGTAACTGGTCGATGTCTGTACATGGAAGATATATGAGTAAAACTTTTATCAGGGGTCTTTATAAGCCCAATAGAACCCAAAACAATGATTAATAGAATTTTTGTCTGTTTGTCTGTTTGTCTGTGCGTTTGTGCACGCTAATCTTAAAAACGGCTTAACGGATTTGAGTGCGGTTTTCACTAATGTATTGTGGCTAACTTCACTTAAAATTTAGTGTTTGTTTTATTTCAATCGGTTCATAAATAATAAAGTTATGTCAATTTAAAGATACACGTAGGACATTTATTACAAAATGGTTATGGTCAAACTGAAAAGAGATTAAATATTACATGTAATATACACTTTTGCTTATGATTTATCCTATATTTTGTCCTATAATTTTTAATCTCTTTATTTATTTATTAAATGTTTAGTATCACTACTAAAAATCAATAAATTATTATCTGTAGGAAAAGTACGCGCACTGTTAGTTGTCAAAATCAAAAAGTTTTGTTAACAATTTCGTGTTTTCAGTAGCTTCGTGTGTTGTTTTTGCATAAAAACTAATATTGCATATATATTGTGTGTATCTTTATGATCTCATCTTATATCTTTCATAACAGTACGCTTTAAGTCTGCGTGTGAGCAAGTCAGTTAACTCAGTGACAATAATTAATACGTAAATAGTATATAGGTGTATAAACAAAGCCTAAAAAACAACTATAACAATAATACATGGTTTTAGAAGTGCTTGCTTTAAACATCAACGTGGTATATCACTTTTTAAAACTTTAAATAGGTATAATTTTTTCGTAAATTCGTGTTTCCTGTCAAAAGTTTTAAAACGGCAGATAAAAATTCAAACGTTTTACCTACCGAAGTTTTTTCTAAACAACGAAATAAATAACAATTTAACGTGGAAAAAATGGCAACCATATTTTGAACTATATTTATTAGCCTCTGGTTATATATAAGAAGTGTAAATAGAGAAAAATAGCAATTTTGTTACACTCGATTGGTGGAAAAGGTGTCGAAATGTTCAATTCATCCAACATTAAAATAACAGAAATTACTTTAGAAGACCTCATTAATAAATGTAACGAGTATTTCGAACCGAGGAAAAATTTAACTATGGCCTGACATGTATTTTTTATGAGAAAACAAAGCAAACACGAAAATATAACCAACTTTATTACGAGTCTAGAAAATTTCAGTTTAAAATGCGATTTCGTTGAATTAATAGTCATTGGTCAGTGATAAATTTACAGCGAATATGTGTTAGAGTAGCTCGCCAAACATCAAAGATTATTACAACGGTCTGATCTGTCACTAAAGAAAGCTATAGAGATAGCTAAAATAGTAGTGATCGAACAACAAAATACGGAGCACATAAATAAAAGCACTGGGACATCGTCATCACCGTCATCATCTAATGAATATCAAGTGATGAAGGGGGAGTAAAAGGGTTAAACAACACACAGTACAGAATAGAGAAGATGTGCATATTCCTACGAAGTCGACGACGGGCAACTAATTAAGAAGAGAACAAAATTGTGAAACGTGGTTCTATTTGCCTTATCCCAATATAAACCGAATAAAAGTATTTTGAAATCTCTCAGTTTAATTCAATTGGTCTTTGGGTACGTCAAGCTGGCAACAGCATAATCATGAATAGGAAGAAGTAGATCTGTGTGATCATAATTTAAAAGACAATGTTGATGATGACCCAATGACCTCAATACGGCAAACACTCACACGGCAAGCAAAGTATATTCGAAGAAAACTCCCAGGTTTTTAATATAATCACAATAAGGGATGACAATATTATCAAACATGATATTTGGTTCCGCCTGCCAATAATTATGGCTTGAAATCTACTAGGGTTGACATTAAGAGCTAAAGATTTCTCACTCCACTCAAGAATGATATTGAAGTCATTATTCATCCTTGCGATAGCCATAGCTGACAAAATTATAATTAAGTCTACTAAGATATTGATTTTATATATTTAAAAAAAATCAATGCAAAATTAATAATGATAGAAATATTAGAAATGATAAAAATAATAATGTATTAATTTATATAATATGAATGTACCAGCCTTCTTAATATTCAATATTTTAGTTTGTTATAAATTTGCTACTGTAGTCATATTCTTACTTGCTTGCCTTTTAATTGTATTTGGTTAAAAATATATATAATATAAATAATATATAAATCATTTATTTACTACGCTTTATTGGTCTTACTCAATGTTATGTGTTATTTTATATACATAATGCTATCTCATATAAGTGTCATCCCATTTTTGTTTCTTAAAAATAATTAATGAACACTTAACCTACCAGAGCGGTCAAATAACTGCTTTTGAACCTTTAATCAAAATTGTTATATAGGTGCTTTTTTGTATATTATATACTTTTTCTATATGAAATGGCCGCTTAAGTAGCACATTGAGATATGTGTGTCAAGTTCAATACACAACATTTGTTTTAAATCCCCTTATTTTTTTGTTTAGTTAAATGATTATGCCTTGATTAAGTCTGATTTTATTTAGTCTCTGACAGAAGAACCTTTTCTTTTACTTTATATTGTACACATAAAAGAACATAAATCTATAGCAAAAAACGAATTAATAAATAAATTATCCATACATATAAATAATATTGAAGTTTCTGTCTGTGATTTCAAAATAACTGCCTGTTTTTAAGGTTATATGGCTATTTACGATTTACCAAAACCAAAGCAATATTTTTTTATTTTTTTACACTGTATGTCTGTTTGTTCAGGCTAATCTTTCAAATGTCTTAAAATTACAAATAACCGAATTATTATAACGTCCTCCAGATTTCGGCCACGGCGGCCAATCTCAAGAGAGATTAGCCAACTGCACAGGAGATATTATAGTGCAGAAGTGTCTGCGCGAACACAGGTGCACTCACTATTCCCTAGCTCTCATAATCCGATGGGACGGCAACCCGACACGACCGGAAAGAGTTCAGGCGCAGGACCAACGGCTTTACGTGCTTTCCGAGGCACGGGAGTGTACACACTTCCAATTTCCAGATTCCGGGCTGCCACTGAGATTTTTCTGACAGAAAAACCCAATAACTGTTGGCCCGACCTGGGAATTGAACCCAGGACCACCGGGTCTGCGGCCTTAAATCTAGCCACTAGACCAACGAGGCAACCGAATTATTATAACAACTATTTCAAGGTTCGGTGTAGTCTTTATTTCATCAAAATCAGATGAGTCTATCAAAAGTTATAAAAAATATGTATTTTTGTTGTTATCTATACACATAATATAATGACTTTTCCTGGACGATTCATTATCGCAGAGCCTAATAAACCACGGGGGTTAGAAACTTGAAATTTTGGCAGTTGATACATATTGTAATGTAAACACCCACTAAGGTAGGATTTTTGGAATACCACCCCTTAAGAGTTGAACAATTGTTTAGAAACCTGTCATTCTTAAAGTTAGAAGCATGAAATTTAATAAGCAAGCTTCTGGTTAGAAATAATTAAAAATGTATTTCAGCGTTTTTGAAAGTCTAAATCTAAGAGGGTAACTCTAAAAAGGGGTTGAAAGTTTGTATGGGGATTCCGTCATTCTTCGTATTCCGTCGTTTTTAGAAACATTTATTTTTGTTTTGAAGAGTTGGGTGCAAATAATGAAATTCAAAATACACAATATCTTATATCAATATCTCTTAGGGAGAAATATACGAACTTCACTATGTTAGTGATGTTTGAATAAAGAAAACATATTCCATTATTGCCATGTGTACCACTTAATTGGTAGTCCCTAAGCTTATATTATTGTAAAGTTTCATTAAAATCCATTCAGTAGTTTTTGCGTGAAAGAAACGTCTAAACATCTATACATACTTTCGCGTTTATTATATTAGTAGGATTATTATATGGCCTGTACTGAACACACATACACTGCACTGTATGCTCGATTGGTGAATGTTTATATCTTATTGATTAGAAAATGAACGGGATAAAATCCTTATTTTACCAGCAGTACAGCAATTTGTTAGTTTATTCACTACAAACAAACATACAAAAAATCTAATTTTACTTCTTTATAATATTAGTATAGATATAGAACACGCGCGAGCGAAGCCGCGGGCAACAGCTAGTCAATAATAAAAACTTACTTCATCAGGACAATCATCCACGGGAATTCCCCATAGTCCGCGTATCCGTATTTATCGGCCAGTTCTCGCAGGACGTTCGCCCCAGGGTTGCTGTATCCACATCCAAGTTTTTTCTCCACTTTCGGATTCCTTGCTTTCATCCTTATTTTATTTTCAGGGCAGCAAGTCTGTAGGTATGTGCAACCGCCTTCCACCATTTCTCTGTAAGAAAATGTTATTTTTTTGCCAAGTTATATCGGAATTAATTTTATATTCTCTAATTACTGATTAATCATCATGGTATTTTATTATGGTGGTTTAAATGTTATGTTATTATATGTTTTTCAATTCTAAATACGAAATATGCAATTTCTTTCATTCTCATGGTTCAATTGGACGGAGTATACAGTTGTTCGGATTTTGATAAATCCATTCATACCTGTAGGTAAACTTCGTGGAGGGGTCCAGTGGGGGTGCTTTCTCTTCACAGAGAGATTTCTTCACACACCTTGCGTCTTCCCCGTTTTCGTGGTCACATAATTTAACTGAAATTATTATTGTTACTTCAATATAAATTTATTCAGTAAGTAAAAATTTCGAGGTTTCACGTCGATCCGTAACCACATTATTTATTTATATATGAAAACGTTTTCCCCAAGAGGAGAGGAGGCCCACGCTCACACGTGGGACGTGTTTCATACGTATGTTACTCTTGAACAATATTCTATACAAACTCAACTTACAATTATCTAGAACGCTGCTATTATTTGCCATTGCATCAAGATGTACTAATAATGATTTTTCTGTTTCTAAAATGTTCACGTCAGCTGCAGCTGTGCTCAGGATCAACCAGCCGCAGACGTGAACCAAATGAATCCTGCAACACAAAAGTGACATACAAAAATATGGCAGAATAAATTTTAAAGTATTATATTATCCGACTGTCTCGTTATTGGGTTTATCTGCCAGAAAATTCTCAGTAACAGCACGGAGTCCGGAAGTTGGAAGTGTGTACACTCCCGTACCTCGGAAAGCACGTAAAAGCCGTTGGTCCTACGCCTGAACTCTTTCCGGTCGTGTCGGATTGCCGTCCCATCGGATTATGAGTGACGGAACAGAGTGTGTTTGCACACACACTTGTGCACTATAATATCTCCTGCGCAGTTGGCTAATCTCTCTTGAGATTGGCCGCCGTGGCCGAAATCGATCTGGAGAACATTATATTAATATATATCCAAAGATTTTGGAAGAATGGAAATTTATTTCGTCTGGAAGTTGGAACTGCGTGCACTGCAGTGCTTCCGAAAGACGTTGATCTTGTGCACTATAATATACCTTGTGTAGTTGGCTAATCTCTGTAGATTATTCCTAAAGAGTGGCTAGCTACTGGTGACAGAAGGGCTGGTTCATTTTCCGCCCAGAGGATCGGAATTGCAATTCAAAGGGAAAATGCTGCTAGCATTCTTGCCACCATTCCACGCGATCACGATTTGTATTGCTATTTTAATTGTTTATTCGTATATATTTAAGACTTTAATGTAAATATTTCTTACGTATATAAACATATATATAATATAAAATCTGATCTCACAAGTCCGGTGGCTTGGAATACGTCAGTCTTAACCAAATGTGGTTAAGACGAACCTATCAAATCCATAAAAGGCAAGAACTATCAAATTTTCTTTTATTATTAATTTGTATTTATATTTTATCTGTGTGATATGTTTTCAAACAAAGATAGATTACACTAACCTGAACACCCCCTCCGCTATCTATCTCGTCAATAATATCTCTAAAACGAAGCGAATCTACGGTTTAAGACATTTATTTCTCAAAAGAATACAATTCACTTAATATGAGAAAAATACGAAAATCATTAAAGTAAATATAAGAGTTACGGAACGGGCGTGTATTAGTAAATTCTTAATCTAATTCGTTATAATTAACATTGTTGTAGGTGAATAAAAGTAAAAAAGTAAGGCTATTACATATCATTTACATGGCAAGTCTACGGCTATTACAAATTTATTTATTTATGTTGTAAATAATACAAAATTGTTTCATCTGATTTATGTAATATCTGACCAACTTAACTCAAAAATACCATGAAATGACCACACGAGCGATTTTAGAAGTTAAAAAATTTATAATTTTTGTACAATATTTTAATTAAATCTAAATAATTTTGAAACTTACCACATATTTAATATAGCTAATTATAAAAGTAAAATACGGGTCGTCCCGCTGACGAACCGGACCGATGACTGTTCGTTCAGTAAAAAATCTTTACATTTATCACAGCACTCTGCTAGTGTGCTAGCCCAGTGATGTAGCACTATTGCTATCGATATCGATGCTGTTGCCAAAAATACGCAACTATAACTTTATATCATACTTAGTACGCTCGCCGCGTAAACCAATAGAGTTCTATGTATTACGATATGAACGCTTTTTGTAGACTCTTCCTCTACATCTGCGAAGTTGGGATGTGTAGTTACTATATAAAACAACTTGTACTAAAACAAAAAGCTAATCAAGGACTTTTGTCACTAAACGAATGTGTTGTGTCGCGCTCGCAGTCGGATTACGCTCGTGTTTTCATCGATATATTGTTTATCGATATAACCCCTCCCTATTTTATAAAAATACACTGAGGTCAATATAATATGATAAAATGAGACAAGTCAAACAAAGTTTATGTACGCGTTCGTAATCTAAGTAAATAATTACTCATAACTGTATATACCGTTTATATACAAATGTGTCGCATAAGGGTTTTCTGTTTGCACCGTTTATACATAACTACTACTATGCCGGAAGGGAGCCGTGGTATATAAATATATAAGTGACGCGAAATTCCCAAGACGAGCCGAAGTAACAGAGGTTGCGTTTCGGCTTAAAGGATGAGTGACCCAGACATAAGGGACAATCTTAGTTCCCAAGGTTGATGGGGCATTGGCGACGTAAGCGATGGTTAACATCTCTCACAATGCCAATGTCTATGGGCGTTTGTGACCACTTACCATCAGGTGGCCTATACGCAAGTCCACCTATCTATTCAATAAAAAAAAAATCGAAATACATAGGACGCTATATATTAGCAGTCGAAAATAAAATAAAAACTCATGAAGTTTGATATTAGTGCGATTCCGGATTCCTGGGCTGATCTATAACACTATTCCGTAAAAACAAACTCGAAACTCATAGCGATTCTCTAAGAATTCTCTTAATCACTCACCCGTGAAATGTTGACAACCGACATATACAATTTTGATTCGTGTATTCTTGTAATGTTATAATCATTAAGGTCAGTGTCGCATATCAATATCTGAAATTTCACGACCGTTTTCTGCGGCGAGTGAGAATTTGTTCTTATAGAACAGAGCACAATCGTGTTTTAATTAACTGTTGTCACTTTGTTTTACGGGAATTCTGACATTCGTTATCAGCAAGGTTCAGTGATTTCATTCCAGGAAATTTAGCACCAAAAATGCGTTCGCTCTAAAAAATCCTGCTACTCGATTTTTCGATTGGATTATGTTAGCCTGTACCCCCGAAGTATACCCGAGTCATCCCAGACCGCGACCGTTAGCCGCCATCTTGAAAAACGTATTTTTGCAAATATCTCGGAATCGGTGACTTCAATGTTAAAAATAGTAGAAATATTTTTTGTAGAGGATAAAATTCCCTATCTTTTTTATTTGAAACAATTTTCTCTATTATTAATATTTTCCGAGATATAGTTAGTTCTCCAATCTTGATTATGCGAATGTCTAAAAATCTTGGGACTTCTGAAGGAACACACTCGAGACACCGCAGAAACGGGCGTGAAATATCAGAGAGTGTAATGCGATATTGACCTTAATCTATACTAATATATAAAGCTGAAGAGTTTGTTTGTTTGATCCGGCTAATCTCAGGAACTACTGGTTCGAAAACATTTTGTGTTGGATAGTCCTTTTATCAAGGAAGGCTCCAGGCTTATTTTTATTTATTATATTTGTATTAATTAAACGCGGGTGAAACCGTTGGGCACAGCTAGTAAATATTAATAAAAATTAAAAAATCTTTATTACAGAACAAGGTTCCACATTCACACTAAATAACATGCGATGTAACAAATCCTTCTAATATTTGCTTTATACACTAAATTAAATTATAATTAATTCACTTAGATATATATAAATTAATGAGAACTAACAATGATAATTATTAATAACAATAAAAATATATTAGGAGACAGAGAACAAAAATAAAAATAATGATAATTAAAATTAAAATGAATAATTTAAATGACATATTAATTAATTAAAAACTTGTTGTAGGTCTGTATGTATATATATGCCTGTATGAGCTCGTTACCCCTTCGTAAGTAGCGCTGCCATGTTGTCGCGATTCTTTGCCTCATCAGAGCCCCGAACCCATGAAGGCACTAGAGTGGCGAGGTCGACCAAATAGTATGCGATAGGCATTATTATACTGTACGCGGACGGCGTTTATCGCAGACTGGGAATACTTAACCCAGAGCTCAGTTGTATACGGACACATACAATAGTTTCTGAAGAGAATCGCTTTTACGTCCGTATTGCATCTATGAAATCTTCTTTGTCTGTCAATATCATCTACTCGTATATCTGACAAATCGTCACGTATGATATGCCCGAGGTACTTAGTAGACGGTGTAACATATGTAAAAATGATCATTCCATTTATTTTTACTATATCCTGTCCCTTCCCATGTCGAAATATTAGCAAATGAGTCTTTCGATCATTGTAACGTGTACTATTGTAATGATTATTGTAACATTACAAGAAGAGTATAGTAACAGCCTGTGAATGTCCCACTGCTGGGCTAAGGCCTCTTCTCCTCTTTTGAGGAGAAGGTTTGGAGCTTATTCCACCACGCTGCTCCAATGCGGGTTGGTGGAATGCACATGTGACAGAATTTCAGTGAAATTTGACACATGCAGGTTTCCTCACGATGTTTTCCTTCACCGTCAAGCACGAGATGAATTATAATCACAAATTAAGCACATGAAAAACAGTGGTGCTTGCCCGGGTTTGAACCCACGATCATCGGTTAAGATTCACGCGTTCTTACCACTGGGCCATCTCGCACTTACAAGAATACACGTGTCTAAATAGTCGGTCACCATAAGTCGGTTGTCAATGTTTCACGGGCGAGTGATGAAGTTCGTTCGTCTGCTTGGTGCGCTTTCACGCATTACCTATTCGAGTTGCATACTCGTTGTCCGATAACGCCTGCCCTCTATTTATTATACTTATTTAATGTTTTATGGGTCAAATAAACAGAAAAAAAAAAGTTTTTATGGAATTTCCAACGCCGTATGTTTTATTTAAAGTTATTGATAAGACTAATTATATTAAGGCAAGATATTGTAAGCGTAAGATATTATACCGAATTTAATAGTTCAGCGGGGAAACGAGATGGGTCTGAACCTAAGGTCGCGACTACAAGAGTTCGAGAGGCGAACACTAATTAGATGTTTTCTTAATTTGTATTATAATACACATATATTTTCTATACTTTTTATAAGTTTGTTGTTTAGCTTTTTGATCGCCAGCTTAAATTAAAGTAAAAATGTCAATGTCCCGCTACTGGGCTAAGGCGACTTTTGAGGAGAAGTTTCTGAACTTATTCCACCACGCTTTTTTCTACTGACACATGCAGGTTTCCTCACGATGTTTTCCTTCACCGAGCTCGAGATGAATTACAAACACAAACTAACACATGAAACCGGCTTTGAACCCGTAATAAGTTATCTAACCACTGAGCTATAGCAATTTTATTAAATTATGTTTTAAATTTTTGTTTTATCATTTTAATATTTCCTTTATTAATTATATAAAATAATTAATTAGTTACTTTACCATTCTGCCCACTAACAAAATGGCGGTTTTAAGTTAGCGCCCGACTATTTTATTTTTGAAACCGCTGTTCTATTATTTTTTTTAGAGTAGGTAGGCGAGCGAGCAATTCGGTCACCTGTTGGTATGTGGTCACACTGCGCATAGACATTGGCAATGAAAGAAATGTTAACCATCGCTTACATCGCCAATGCGCCACCAACCTTGGGAACTAAGATGTTACCTATGTCCCTTATGCCTGTCTCACTCACACTCGATTTACTCGGTGGCAGCTTTGTGCAAGCTCGTCTGGGTAGGTACCACCCACTCATCAGATATTCTACCGCAAAACAGCAGTACTTTGTATTGTTGTGTTCCGGTTTGAAGGGTGAGTGAGCCAGTGTAATTACAGGCACAAGGGACATAACATCTTAGTTCCCAAGGTTGGTGGCGCATTGGCAATGTAAGCGATGGTTAACATTTCTTACAATGCCATTGTCTATGGGCGTTGGTGACCACTTACCATCAGGTGGCCCACATGCTCGTCCGCCAATTTATACAATAAAAAAAAAAAAAAACCTACCCAGACGAGCTTGCACATTACCCTACCACCAGTAAATCTCATAACTATAAATTATTCAAGATATATAAGCCTTTGAGATATTCGACCAATGATATCGCTTCAATTCAATATTGTCTTAACTCATGTTGCTGGAATGTGGGATAGACGTTGTGTTGTTAAGGAAATATTTAGGAATAATAATTATTAGTCACTATTTTGTATAAATTCATACAGTCATGTTGTTTTGAAGTGATCATATAGCACGGAAAATCCAAACACGATATCACAAAGAAGTAGTCAGGTCAGTCACTGTATATAACATTGGAAATAACGCCATTTATCTATATAATGATAATGGGTATTGGTATAATAATATTATTCTGGGACCTTATTCTCACAACGCCAACTGATCCCAAACTAAGCAGAGCTCGTAATATGGAAACCAGACAACTGATATACTACATATACTACTTTTCGTTTGTAAATACATACTTATGTAGATAATTACAACCAGACTCAGGACAAACAGACGTGTTCATGCACACAAATGTCTGTCCTGGGTGGGAATCGAACCCACGACCTACGACGCGAACGGCAAGTACCTATAACAACGATCTGCTCGTCAATTATATATCTAAGAATAATATAATTTGACACCGATTGACTGATCGTTTTATTTTTTTATTTATTTCAAATATATAGGCAGACTGACAAATAGACATGGGCACTGTAAGAGATATTATCCATCCCTTACATCACACAAGGGACATACCATCAAGTGTGGCAACATTACCATATTTTTTAATTTTTTGAAATTTACTTCAACATGGAGCTTGTTGTTTAAGTTTTTATTGATGATTTTTTACAAATAGGTGTTTCTCTTTTAATTGAACCATTGAATTCTACTAAATCTCACAAAGAAACGCTATAATAACCAAAAGTATGAGCGGGGTAAAATTGACACAATTTTGGCATCTTTACCTAGATTACAGGTTGCATAGATTGTGTGCCCCAGAGAGCATCTTGAATATATCTGAAAGGTAATCAAGCAACTTAGTGACCTACGTACATATACTACGTACCTTAACATCAAAATATTTCAACAAAAAAAAATTATATATATTGTATTTAAAGTTACTGTTCTGGATGACTGAAATCCAGAATACTACTCGTGCAAAATTTGACAGCCCTAGTCACAGGTAAAGTTGCCATTTGTGCTAGTGAGGTAACTTTACCTAAGCTCAAGCAACATTACCTTTTATAATAACTCAAGAAATGAGAGTTTAATACGATTGAATCATTTCGATACTCCTAAATAACAATATATCAAATACTATTTAATATAAGTCACTTATCTACACTTTTATGTTCTGTAAGAAATACAGATTTCTATACGACGACGCTGCGAACACACGTATGGGATGAAAAAGTACAATATTTTGACAATTAACATAGCTGCCAGCTTGAAACACTTTTTGGAATACCACAATTTATTATAAAATCTACCAATATGACTAAAATTGCGCCTACTTCCACATATAAAAAAATATTCAATGGAAACTAGTATAGGGTATGCTTAGGTAAATATGCTCACGGAAGGTAAAGACCACCTTTGACGGTACCATCTTCGTTTCCAATGTTGGTGACGCATCAACGATGTAAGCGATGGTTAATACTTACCTCGCCAGATGTGTATACATGAAAGGCCCGCATTTGATCAAGTTAATTTTTACGTTGCGTTGAATGAATTCAGTAATAAAAATATATTAAATTCACTTTTAATCAAAACGTAGACGAATGTAGGTATTAAAAAAAAATTACACAATAAAACACATTTTTAATAAGTTTTTTTTTATTTTATTATATTAATCATCTGTTTTCTGTCAGTCTGACAGTTAAAAATAAAGCCCTGTTACACTGACACTATTTATATGGTAACACAAAATATGCATTTCATGTTTTTTTTATAAATAAGTATGGAGTGTAGAGACTGGTAACGGTTTGTGATTAGTTAAACAATGCTGTCTTCTTCTTTCGAATGTCAAATTAATAATGATAGAAATAGAAACACGGATAACAACATTCATAGATAAAGCCGTAAAATATTAAAGACAACATCCAAAGACAAATTCCTTTCAAATTTACAGAATTTTTAATTCACATCTAAAGGAAATACTGTAAATTTAAAAATACATAACAAAACGGTGTTGCCTTAAACAAAATAAACGCCGCAATTTGGCAGGGTATTATTTATTAACTTACAGCCCTTACAGCCTGTTCCAAAGGGCTTGGTATAAACAAACCTAAGATTTACATATTCTTTGCGATTCGCTAACAGCTCTGCTGTATTACGCACTATGTACAGTTCTCGAATAATATATCTCTATAACACAACACTATTACACTCAACTACTTATGCTATCATTTCACTTACAAAGATCCGATAACAACTTCGCCGACAGTAAAAACGCCATTTTTTCGCGAATACGTTTAATACCATCGACTATATCACGTCAATTTAATGTCAAATTTATTTATTTGTCATTACCCATCTTTTTGTTGGAATATTCTAGAATGGAATTGTAGAATTCAATAATATCTCTTTTTATCACATATTAAATATTTTAAATTATCGTTCCTTTATTTTATTATTTTTCTTACTAGCAAATTAAATTACTAAATAAGTACTCCATAGTATAATCCAGTTATTAGTTATGGATAACGCCGCTTACACGGCAGTTCAATTGAATTCTGAACTTTTGTATAGATTATAAGCATTTCTGCAAGCATTTCCATGTAAATTGTATTATTTCTGTATGTCTATCGTGTTTGTTTATTTTATGATGTATTAATTGTCACTTAGTTGACTGACGTACATCTGACACGTAGCTCTGTCAGACTGTCAATGCTTGTGTGAATCACGGTCGTATACACAGGTCTTGCAACTTCAGTATGGGATACGTTGACATACTGATGCTGTTAAGTTCAATTTACGGACAGTTTATCCCGAACACTTTTTCAGATCCAAACAAAACAGTAAATAACAAAAAATCCGCAAAACTCAACAAAACGATATAACAATGATTAAATAACACAATACTTGGGAGAGAAAAATATCAGCTTCGATAGCAGCGACGTAGTACCTCAAGCGGATGGTATTGCGAATTAGCAGTTGTTACACACTCTCACCTCATCTCTCACCACTGAAATTGAAAGACCTGTGTATACGACCGTGGACTGACGTATATCTGACACGTAGCTTTGTCAGACTGTCAATGCTTGTGTCAATGCTATCTTAAAAAAAATATTGGTATGAGACCATAGACAATCTATTGGTTTTATAATATTTTACATATTAATAACATAGAGTACCTGGGAATGCTCGCGTTACACGTAACGCTCATGCCAAGTGATCTTTTATCTGTAACCTTGCTTTCTTTCTTGCTAATTGCAAGATAGAAATCTTCTTCTCTTCGATTAAATGTCGTGCAAGACGCGTATACTGATTTGTCTTGATGAGTTATATTTAATAAAAAAAATTACTTTACAATAATAGACAAGCTTTTGGATAATGCTACACCAACACATGCGTTGGTTTTTATAAACAGGCTGTAGCAAAACGTTCGGTTCGTGAATCAAACATGATACATTAGAGCCTCTCGTTGTTCTGTTACAAGTAAATGATCTAGTCTATACTTAACTTTATAAATTATACAATATTTCTCGCTCTCAAAATGTCCAAATTAAAGTACTTTATTAAAATCTCCATTTTGACAAATTGAGGGACTACGCGCACTGGAGGACCAAATGCTTTTTTTAAATTACTCTCGTTGCTACAGCCACAGACCGGAGTCGGAGCCTTCAAGTGCGTGAAGTACCTAACTATTTAACAATTAATGTACTTATATAAAGCATTACATTGAAAACTATTTTAAAACACTAAGATATATCTTATCAATTCCTCGTTACGATTTATAATCGGCTGCTAATTTTAATCTAAGCATTAATCACACCAAGAGAATATCGACACGGTAGTAGCAGCCTGTGAATGTCCCACTGCTGGGCTAAGGCCTCTTCTCCTATTTTTGAGGAGAAGGTTTTGGAGCTTATTCCACCACGCTGCTCCAAGGCGGGTTGGTGGAATACACATGTGACAGAATTTCAGTGAAATTTGACACATGCAGGTTTCCTCACGATGTTTTCCTTCACCGTCAAGCACGAATTAATTATAAATCACAAGTTAAGCACTGAGGTTAAGATTAACGCGTTCTTACCACTGGACCATCTCGGCTTTTTATATAATATAATATCGACATATCTAATTCTAAATCATTGAGATTTAGAATTAGATATTTACTAATAGAAAAGGTAAACATTCCATTTGCTAAATAGATCTGCTATATTATATATACTCTATACCAATCGGAGTAGAAATAAAGGTAAACACACCGTAGATTTATAAATTGCATGCGATTTTCTAATCGCTCTGCTGCATTATGCACTATAAACAGTTCTTGATTAATTCACCCTTATCTATAATACAACGCTATTCCAATTAACTAGTTATAACCACATTAATTTAACTTTCGAAGTTTCGGTTACAACTTCGCGGACATTGAAAACGCCATCTTTTCGCGAGTCCATAGTGAATACCACAGATTATTTTAGATCTCGACTAATGTCAAAGTGACAGGTGTCCATCTTTGCTTCACCTGCCATTGAAATGGGCTATACTAAACATTTACCGGTGAAAGTGACGTCTAACGTAACTCCTATGAACATTTACAATCCTACCTATGAGTTGATAAAGGTGATAAGTGACATGTTTTTAATTTCTTTATTTTACGTCATAATTGAAGGTATTACGACTGATTTTCCTAGAATTATCATACGAATATCATGAAAAGTGTTATGATCGTATATTTTTGTAAGTTTTATTTATGTGAACATTTTAACGCTCGGTACTAAACAAGACTTCAAGCGTCAGATGACGTCAGCACAAGATCTGTTATTTACCCATCAATTCTCATGAGTACCTTGGCAGTCTTGGCACTCACACCATTTATTTAGTTTCTCATCTATAATATAAAACACTACACGCAATATATCACAAAAACATATTATTCTAACATTATAAATGCGAAAGTGAGTTTGTGTGTTTGTGACGCTGTCAGGCCTAAACCACTAAGCCGATTTTAAACATTCTTTCACCAATGGAAAGCTACATTATCAGCGAGTGACATAGGATACATTTTGTCCCCGTATTCCCACGGGAACGGGAACTACGCGGGTGAAACCGCTAGTCTATCTATATATGCATTTCAAAATAACGCATAAGTCCGATTCGCAAAATAAGAATATAAACTTTGATACTCATTTCTTTAAAAATTATAAATTTCTGATAGTACCTTGATCAATTCATAACTACAAATCATCCATATACCTGAAACGTGATCGTTAAGGGCATGTGTTTGATACTACATTGATTACCACCATTCAACATTGGAGCAGCGTGGCGTGGCGGGGTGGAGCGTGTTACCTTTTTAATATTAGTAGACGACTTTACCCAGCGTTGGGATATTAGCTGACTCATATTAGTCACTTAAATTATAATATTAAGTAACAAATTAAATTTGATAGTTTTAATATTGGATTTGTATCTATTGAGCCCTTTTTGAAGGGGTAGGACTATGTCGTGTGCCGTGACGCATACGGAATAATCCCTTGTGATTTCGTGGCGTGTATACTATATACCTCGTTGCTATACTGACGAGCCGGTTGGTGTGGTTGGTAAGATACTTACCTTTCACGCCGTAGGTCGCGGGTTCGATTCCCACCCAGGGCAGACATTTGTGTACATGAACCTGCTTATTTTGGGATCAGATGGCCGCGTGTGAATAATGTATCAGGATATTATTATTATTATTATTATAAATTATAATAATAAAATTATGTATATCAAGGTAGTCTCGAAGATTGCTGTGTAAGCACTCGAGAACCGACCTCACGCACACATTAACCCACTCACAGTAACTTATCTTACGCTGACGTCATCTGACGCTCGAACTCTCAATGCCGAGCGCTAAAATGTTTACACATCAAAACGAAATACATAATTATTTCATTAACAAAACTATATTAGTATTAAATTTACTTCATATCGATTAGTTAGTTTTTTTGACGTGGTAACGTCTTATAAATCGATGAACGTCGGCTGCACGCACGAAAAAGCATGACTCATTGTCACGTTCCGCCTGAGCCGAGCGCGCAAACGAGAGCGCGGAACAAGCGATAGCGAGGCACGATCGGCCTGAGCGTTCGGCTTGTGACGCATCTGTCTCTCTTCCACTCTATCGGCCGATTTCAGTGATAATAATTCAATTCAATTAATAAAAGTATGCAATTTATCAGCAATATATTCTTATGACGTTATCACGTAAAATTATCGTCCGTAAGCCGACTTTACAGAAAAACATTTTTTTTTTAATCATATAAATCATTCAATATGAATTTCGATGTTACACATCTAGCAGGCCGTTCCGTCCAACCTATCCTACGGGCGTAGGGTCAAGCTATCCGAAGGTTAAAGGTACCTGACCTTTCAACAAACTGTTCGCATATTTCATACTCTAAATCATTACAAACTTAAATAATAATTATTTAAACAAAATTAATATAAAAAGTAACATTAAATTATAATATATATATATATATATATATATATATATATATATATATATATAATATAATTATAAATAATAAATTCGTTTCGAAATACAACTGGTAACAAAAATATCACAATAAACTAGAATGTTATTATATAACATAAAAATAATTAATTATATATGTATAATGAAATATACACTAGGTGTATAATTAAGTGAGCCAGTGGATTACTGTTAAGTGTTTTTAAAGTACATAAAAACAATCACAACAAAAAAAAATTGTTATGTTATTAATATATAACAGAACATCTGTTTAACAAAAAAAAAAATTTGAATTCTTATGTCACCAGTACAAAGTCGGTACGGTCAGCTATTTTAATTATAATTATTTATTTTTAATGATGTCATTTTATTCGTTCATCTGTTCATTGAATGAACATATTTAACTTTCTATAATTAAAAATATAACGCGCTAGAAGCACTATTAATATAACGGTATTATTAATGCATCAGTAACGATTCAATGAAACGTTACACGTAAAAGTTGCATTCAAACGTTATATATATAATTATTTTTTATAGTATAGGTAGGCAGACGAGCATATGGGCCACCTGATGGTAAGTGGTCACCAACGTCCATAGACATTGGCATTGTAAGAAATGTTAACCATCGCTTACATCGCCAATGCGTCACCAACCTTGAGAACTAAGACATTATGTCGCTTGTGCCTGTAACATTGGCTCACTCACCCTTCAAACTGCAACACAACAGTACCAAGTACTGCTGTTTAGCCGTAGGATATCTGATGAGTGGGTGGCACCTACCCAGACGAGCTAGCACAAAGTCCTACCACCGACTTAAATTGATATAATAAATAATTATGACATATAAATAATATTTTGATATTAATTGAGAATAATTAATTTTATTTCCAAATATTTCATTTTTTCTTTTTAAATAATACGAATTCAACTATTCTTAATTGTAAAGTTCAAATAAATTAGTTTTTTAATATATTTCAGTAAGGATCACTGGCAAACCTAAATCATCCACACTGTATAATTCAATAATTCAATTTTAAAACCAAATTCACTTATAAGAATTGTTCAGTTAAACATAGATTTCTCTCAATTGTAGAGGGGTTGATCATCCCCTAAACATTTACAGGTGAAGCCATGTTTGCATCATGCTATCAAATATATTATATGTAAATGTATATTAAGGTGCGTAGAGATTAGAGACTAGCCTGTTGGTGTGGTTGTAAAATACTTGCCTTACACACCGCAGGTCGTGGGTTCGATTCCCACCCAGGACAGACATTTGTGTGCATGAACATGTCTGTTTGTCCTGAGTCTGGGTGTAATTATCTATATAAGTATTTATTTACAAAAGAAAAGTAGTCTATATAAGTATATCAGTTGTCTGGTTTCCATAGAACAAGTTCTGCTTAGTTTGGGATCAGATGGCTTTGTGTGAATAATGTCCCAGGATATTATTATTATTATATTATTATTATTAAATGCGGACCCTTAATATAGAAATTCATTGAATTTTTTAATTATATGAAATAGTTTAATTACTATTATTTACGATAGTTAAATAAATCAAAGACAAGTCTTCAAGTAGCGTTAGCAAGATCATAATAATAATACAACGCCAGACTTAAATGGGAAATACGATTAGCCGATTGTGTCCCTGTATGTTTGTATGTTCGAATCAATTGCGGGAATTATATCGCGTTATTGACGTTTAGCTAGGCGTTCTCTAGTCTATACGCACCTTTATATATTTATTGTAAACTTTTTTTCTTAATATAAATTTCTCCAGATATAAATATGTGTTAATAAAAAAATAATTTTAGTATGTACTAATCTGAAATAAATATTAAATAATTTTTATTTTTTTTTATATATGGCAACGCCAAGTCATCTGTCAATCTATCACAGTTAAACTAATGACAAACATGATGATCTTTTCGCCCTCAAATCGCCCTGACAAATATCCAGCCACACATGTAAAGGTGGCTTTCTATTTTTTTTAAATCTTAATTTTCATTATCTCACTGTTTTGCAACACTCAAATCAATTAAAGAATTTTCTATCACCAAAAACACATGGCAACACTGCCATATTTTTTTATCGATAACAAAACATTAAATCCATTTGTCATCTTTCTTACCGTTCAGCAACGGTGTAGATTCTTCTTTGCAATCTTTAATTGGACTTATGTCCGGTTTGCCGTTGAAGTATTTAGCCGAGTTGGCCTTGGACACTATGTACGGAACACCTGCTAGGTCTGACGTCAGAGGATTGTAGTATTGGCGATAGCACAACACTGATACTGTAAAACCCAAGGTCGACCCCACTAGGACATCTGAAAAGAACCATTTCGATCAGTGAGCCAGTGGATTTTAAACATTTAGAATAGGTTAGGTAGGTAGTTTACTCGGTGGTAGAGCTTTGTGCGAGTTCTTCTGGGTAGGTGCCACCTAATCATCAGATATTCTACCGCAAAACAGCAGTAGTTGGTATTGTGTTCTGGTTTGAAGGGTGAGTGAGCCAGTGTAATTACAGGCACGAGGGACATAACATCTCAGTTCCCAAAGATGGTGGCGCATTGGCGATGTAAGCGATGGTTAACATTTCTTACAATGCCAATGTCTCATGGCGTTGGTGACCACTTACCATCAGGTGGCCCATGTGCTTAAAATGTCATAAAAAAAGGTAGATGGGCTAACATCACCTCCCATTGACTTTGGAACTGTAAGAAACATTAGGAATCCCTTACATTTTATCAGCGCCCCACCGTGGGAACTAAGATGGTATGTCCCTTGGTCCTGTTACACTAACTCACTCACCCTTCAAACCGGAACAAAGCATATGTGAGAGGCAGACTTCTCATTTGCGCTTAGGTAGGTGTGTTTTGGTGAAATAATGCATTTCGTGTTTAATCGTTCAAATTATTATTATCAAATATTTCTTTAAGCAATCTACATTTTTCTGTTAACTTTAAAAATTTATCAGTGAACGCATACTATATGATATACATGTAGTAAATAAGTCATTAATCATAAATATATACCAAAAATAAAAAGAATTAAAAATATATATATAATGGCTGTCTGTAAAGTCGGTTTACGAACGATAATTTTACGTGATAACGTCATAAGAAAACATTGATGAATATTCGGACGCATCGGCCGATGGAGTGGAAGAGAGATAGATGCGTCACAAGCCGAACGCTTAGGCCGATCATGCCTCTCTCTCGCTCGTTCCGCGCTCTCGCTCACGCTCGGCTCAGGCGGAACGTGACAATGAGCCATGCTTTTTCGTGCGTGCAGCCGGCGTTCATCGATTTATAAGACGTTATCACGTCAATAGATCCTTGTGTAAAAACTTTTTGGTAGACTACGTGATGAGTGAATGGTACCTACCACGATGGGCCTACACGAGAACCTGCCTACAAGTAAATGCAATTAAACGCACGTCTTACCCTAAAACATGAAGCTCTATCAAAAATTGGATCCGATAAACATACCAACTCACGTTGAAAATAATTTATACTCCAAATAATTACCTTGCCAATGATGGTGGTAGTCACAGGTCCTGGACAGCGCGATGCATCCTGCCATCACGAGGGGTATGATCGTCGTCAAGACCCTGGCTCCCGAGCCACGCTTCCTGGATATCGTGCCCAGTCTTCCACAGATCCAAGCTGATGCGATTCCCAAAGAACAGAATGACACTGCAACATAAATAAGACGATTTTTTTTTATTAGATTATAAAACCAGTTAATCAAAGCTTTATAAAACTAACAGCCCACCCTGACTTCGGCCGAGTTTAAGCAAGTTTCTATCTTAGTAGATATTTTACAGGATAATTTTTACTTCTAATTTTACAAACATACAAAAAATGTAATCCTTATATTAGTATAGATTTGGAAACATACTTACAACTACTATGTCCACTGGGAAATGATTTCCTCCCCTCCATTATGTCAGACACATCACCAGTACATTGAAGCTCTGGGGCTTCAATCCCATCAGGGAAGCAACGATAGAAGAAATCGGGGCGCGGTCGACCTACAAAGATACATTTAAAACCATAAAGAAACATATGATTTTCAAATGGGGGATTCCCCTCTGCGGTTATGCGAATATCAGAGTGAAAATAGCATGATGTTTGAAAAAAAAATTACAAAATCAATGCAACTGTAATAATTGAAAGTAATTCGGTAGTTATAAATTTTAAATTTTACTCGGTGGTAGAGCTTTGTACAAGCTCGTCTGGTTAGGCACCCACTCATCAGATATTCTTCACTCCCTTAACTAACCACCTCAATATCAATCATCAAGAAATGTAACTTCCAGCCTCTGGGCTGCTACTGACGTACCTACCAGGATTTGAACCAAGGCATCCACTGCCTTATCAGCTATGTACAAAGCCATCAAATAATAAATACATAAAAGACTTACCAACGATTAATTTAACTGTATCAGTTAGCATCCCTGTTATACCTAAGGCGAGCGACCAGGATAGAAGAAACTGGAAATATTTCATTTTTATAAGGTATTTGTTGTAATATAAGCCTTTTAAGTTTTTTATTTATTTAAATTGTACACCGTCCAACCCAGGAGTTGGATTGTAACAAATTTAGCAACAGAATTGATGACAGGTCATACCAACCATCAGGGGTTGATATCTATACGCAAAATACGCCCAAAAAGGGTAACAACATTTTGTAGGTAGCAAAACTTTCTAATGTATTTTTAACTATACCTCCCATTATCCCAAGGTTGATGGTTCATTGGCCATGGTTAACATTTCATACAATGCCATTGTTTACGGGCATTGGTGACTTACCATCAGATGGCCCAAATGTTCGTCCGCCTACCTATGCAATAAAAATCTCCCAAATCATTAAACCTAATTTATTTCTTACACAACATTAAAGTTCTCTTAATTTTATAGGAGGCATTATTAAGTAAGCCAAAGACAGCCAAGATTTACATAAGCTTAGTTAGTCTATTTCTAAGATTGTTAGTCCATCTAGAGCTCTTACCTCCAAAGCATCATTACAGTCATTGCACACTGCCCACGCTACCAACGACAGGACACACGGTACTGATAACACAATAGACCAGAGTGTGCCGCTGGGGACGTAGGACTCATGCCTCGGGTATTTACAGTTATTCTCGAGCTCGGAATGTGGTATTACTCTAATGAACGGATTCAACGATTCCATATAACTGAAAAATGGATAATAACCTTTTATTTTTTTATTACGTAGTTCTATAATAATATCTTATTTAGAAATACATTTTTGAATGATTATATATAGTTAATTATTAAAACATCAATTTTTTATTATATTAATGTAAGCTTATTATATTAAAAAGTCCGGTGGGGTATTCCTTTAAATTCAATCAAATCCAATTCCAATCCAATATGGATAATGATAGTCGATATATTGATGGTAGTGTGTCGGAAAGCTTCTTGCAACTGTAACTAATATTATTTCAATTGGATAAATAGTTTAACACAATTAGAATATAAACAAAGAAATATTAAATATTTTTTAGGTATATAGACTTAATAATAAGGTGTTTAAATCGATTTTTTCATCGTTAGCTTTCCCTTTATTGCACAAATAACGCTACTGTGGAAACAGCGACAGAAATAATTCACATTAACCGATTACTTCGAGTATATTTTATTTTACATAAAATCAGTTTTATCCCAATTATATTAAGTTTTATAAGAACATAAATAAATAATAAATTAATAATTAAGCATTCGATATATATACGTGAAATTTTTCATTCATAAAAATGTTATCGAAAGATTAGATTATTAACATATGGTAGCCAACTCACCAAAAAGCGGAGAACAAAAGAATACGAAGGAGAATTTCAATGAATAAATTATAGCTGGCCGAACGTAAAAGTGGCATTTTTTTTTAAAATAACAATTTAATTTAATGTGTAATAATTTATCTCTATTGTTATAATATTTTGCCAAAACATTGTCTGTACTTCTGTGGGGGGGGTTGGTTGACTTTTAGTACGGTGTTGCCCGTAAAATCTGTACAATATCCCCGATAAACCAGTAGAGCTATTTTAATACCAATGATTAATTAAAAATTCACATTAAAAGTATGAAACAATTAACTCTTCAGTTTGAAAGATAATACTGGAGTAATTATAATCAATTGTTTAATAATATTTTTATGGGTAATTTTTTTTCTTAAAATTTTAAAAATGATTCCATAAATAGAACCGACTAACGATACCTGATAACCAGTTCACGGGTCGGACAGAGTTTTTGTTACATCCGGTATAAAATAAATTATTATACGGGTAATAGTAAATGGGGTGCTAAGTTATTGAGCATAAGTATTATTATATTTATAAAAGGCTAAGAGTAAACTTTTAATCTGTCATAACGTTGTAAGTGTTCTGTGGTTTATACTATTGAGTGAAATTCTATGCAGTTATTTAAGGTTTTACAAGACAATACATAAAATGAAAAATTTTTTACTTATTTTTATTTCTTTTTATTATGTTGGTCTCAATAAAATAAAATTACAGAATTAAGTACCTTATAAATACAAAAAAAAAAATAACAAACCCTTTTTTAATTTAAATACATTTGTAAATATCAGAAAATATTTTGTTAATTAATAACTTTGACTTAAACTTAACTTAAATTAAAACAAAGAAATGATTCTATGAAAGTAAATACTTAAGCTTTAGCTTTGCGAAGATAACGAGTTCCATAAAAAAAGAACGAAATAGAAAATATACGAAAGATTTCGTTATTTAAAATAAGTTTTAAAAAATTACCTTTATAAAAATCATACATCTTATCATAGACAAGAGATTGAGCGATCACCTTGCAAAATTAAGCAATGTTCCCTTAAATAACAGAAAGATACAAAGCAACCATGGCCATACCAGTCATTTCTATGACAACAACTTGTGATCGTACGATTGTTTCCCAACGTTTTTAGTTATATTGTTTAAAAACGTTTGCCCGCTGTCTTTTTAATAAGCATTTAAATAATTTAAAAAAAAAACAGTTATTTTTAAATAACGTTTGAAAACCAGATGGATGGATTTGAGATATAAAAAAAAAGAAATTCACATAAAATAAATACAAAGTAAATGTCATTCAATAAAATCTATGTACAAGATTATATAAATCCTATGTGTCTTACGAACATACATAACACGTTATGTTGCAGATTACAATTTAAAAAAAAACTATTTCTTTTAACACCATACGTGTAGAATGGACATTTTTTTCTTTTTTCAAAATATTCTGTCAATGTCGCAATAATAATATAGTTTCATCCACGGTCTTATACACAGGTCTATCAACAACAGTAGTGGGGGTACGTCGGCTTAATGGTTGCACTGTTCTGTTCAATTTACGGCCGCCAGAGGCATGACGCCAGATGGGTGTGCTGTGCTGTTTCTATCACACGTAACGCATGCGCACCGCGTGTCACTCAACCGGCACTTGACCGCACCCATAGATAGCAACGACGTACAGCGGCGTTGACGCGAAGTACAAGTTATGACACGATCGTACCAATATCTCACCACTGAAATTGGACTCCGTTGTAAGACCTGTACACAAGACCGTGGTTTCATCTACTGAAAATGATCTTGTAGCCTATATTAGAGATTATGAACCAATGACTGTTATAAATTCATAATATAGCGCAATGCGATGTCGTTTTGTTTGCGTTGTTGACCATTAAAGGAAAATAAAAAAAAATTGACAAAGACCATTTGATTTAAGATTCGAAGAGCGAAGTGAATCATAAAATTAATAAAATAAAGGTTAATAAAATTATAATGAAAATACAATTGCTCAACATTATATAAAAACGAAACGATAAAAAAAATCCATGCTATTGCAAATTTGCCAGTGAAATTTTGACAATAATACTTTTAATTTTTTCTTTATGAGACTTCCACACTTTCGCATTCAGTTTTCTTATTTCACTGACTGCATTTGATATGGATATTTAGACTTTGTTACAAGTGATTATTTTCCTTTTAGATCCATTGAGAACCCATATTTTTATCATCACACGTTCAAAAAAGGCACATTTAATTTGATTTCATATAAAAAAAGTTCCACAAAATACTTATAGAATATGAAATGCAATAAAATATATAATGAGTCTTGGTGACATGTATACAGGTTGTAACAAAAACCCTGTCCGAGCCGTGAAGTGGTTATTAGGTATTGTGAGTTGGTTCTATTTATGTAATCAATTTTAAAGTATTAAGCTAGAAAAATTTCTTAAGAAAAATAGTAATTGTGTAACGACACTGTTGGCGGTAATACATGGACAACTGAGGTCATGACCTCGTGTCCGAGCTACCCGATAGGTAAGAGCTATCGATTTAATTCAATTAAATTTTATTCGGGGTAAATTTTTTGCTTAGTATTTGAAAAATTATTACATAAATAGAACCGACACACGATACCTAATAAACCATTCACGGATCGGACAGGGCTTTTGTTACACACTGTATGTATGTATGACTACTTCATATGAACACAAAGATAGTATACATTACATAGCTAATACAAAACACTAATATAATATACCGAATATACGTAAGCACTAACGACCTTAAAAATTTTTGCTTAGCGGGTGATTAAATGATGCTGTCTCTTTCTCTCAAATGTCAAATCCAATAACGACAGAAAGAGAGCATGAGTATTTGACTAAACAGCCGTAAAAAACATTTATATATAAGCCTGCGAGTCTATAATATATAATAATTTATTATATATTATATACAGCAAGCAACCAGTGTTTATTATTTTATTGTTTAATTGAAATGATTATAAAGAAGGAGTCATTTCATTGTCTTTATTGCGAAAACAAATCACAGTATTTTATATCAAAAAACGGCATAGATGATCCTATCTCCATGCTGTCACAAATTGTTTTTATATATTAATTAGATTATTTCTTAAGATATTTGCAGATGTGTATATATAACAAGTATATAATAAAATGTTATATAAGTATGTAAATACATACATACATTGTAGTACCTGAAAATATAACTGTATCTAAAGCTAAGAATGCACAAGCGGTAAATTGCGACTTTTATTTCGTTCCAATATATATATTTGAAATAAATTGTAAGCGAATATCTAGAAATAGAAACACTTAATGCCTAACTTATAAACATTTTTAGCAGGATTAGTTAACAATGCTGTCTTCTATTAATCAATACGCGTTTTATTATGTTACTCTGTGGTCTGATAATATATTTAATTTCAGTGTGGAGATGTAAGTTGAAAATTGTTAATTATAGCCTTCAACCACAACAGGAATCAACCCAAATAAACAACTCTGACACCGAATCGATGCGATATCATTGGTCGCCGATATCGATTGACGCGATACCATTGGTCGAGATCTTGAATAATCTATGATATTCACTATGGACTCGCGAAAAGATGGCGTTTTCAATGTCCGCGAAGTTGTAATCGGAATTCGAAAGTTAAATTAATGTGGTTGTCACTAGTGAAGTGGAATAGTGTCGTATTATAAACAAGGGTGAATTAATCAAGAACTGTTTATAGTGCATAATACAGCAGAGCGATTAGAAAATCGCATGCAATTTATAAATCTACGGTGTGTTTACCTTTAATCCTACTCCGATTGGAATAGAGTATAAATCAATAATAATATCATATATAAATCATATATAATAAAATATATATAAAATACTTAAGATAATCTTGAGAAACTATTTGTTAATATACTTTTAACACTAGGTTAGATAATAACGGTAACTAAGGAGTGACTTAAACAATGCCGTCTTTTTCTTTCGAATGTCAAATCAATGGTGATAGAATGAGATAGATATATGTTTAACTGAACGCCTACTAAACAATATTTAAAAGTAATGTCACTTAAATAAGATTATAGTTAGACCTTTGCGATTAAGAGAAGCGGTAAGTTAAATACATAAAACTACGGACACTAAGCGACTTCAAAACACATTTATCATTCGCACAACTGTTTGCCTTAAATATTAATCTTATCTTTTGATTTATATATATATATATATATATATGTATAATATCTTATCGACTGGTTAAATAGCACTATATCGTACATACAGTGTGTAACAAAAACCGTGTCCGATCCGTGAAGTGGTTATTAAATATCATGGGTCGGTTCTATTTATGTAATCATTTTTAAAATACTAATCTCGTCCTTAATCGAACGTCAAAAGTTAACAATTGAGTTTGACTTTGACATGTTTTTTTGGCTTTTGTATATGGTAACATCATACCGATTCGGTTTAATGCAAAATAATCGAAGCTGGATCGGAATCGAATCGAGATTTTAATAAACGTTTTACATTAGTGGAATTAGCCTCCAGCTTATATACATGTTATTCTACAGAAGTATAAAAAGATATCGCACGAGATCGCGCTATACAACCAGTGGATAATCATATTTATTACAGATAATATCCCATCGCGTGTGTCCTTGCGTTTTCGTAGTAATCAAAATATTCTGAAGGCGAATTCGCGTGTTTTTTTACGACTTCATCTAACTGCATCTGATCACCCCAATCAGCCTGAAAATAAATTATAATATTAGTTTATATATATGACGCACTACTTTTTTATGTTAATTATATATAATAATATTCTGGGACATTATTCACACAACGCCATCTGATCCTAAACTAAGCAGAGCTCGTACTATGGAAACCGGACAACTGATATAATACATATACTACTTTTCTTTTGTAAATACATACTTATATAGATAATTACACCCAGACTCAGGACAAACAGACATGTTCGTGCACACAAATGTCTCGTGGGTGGGAATCGAACCCACAACCTGCGGCGCGAAAGGTAAGTCTACCGACCACGCCAACCGGCTCGTCTATTATAGATAGGCGGACGGACAAATGGGCTTTATGTTTTTTTTTCACGCAGTGGAATCCGAGATTGCGCCGACGTCGTCTCCGCCGAGCAGTATCGGCCCTTACCTGTTCCCGCTCCGCTGTCTTCTTCTGGATCATGACGGTCTCACAGAAGGAGGCTACAGCCCTCCACGCCGATTCCCTGCGGAGCATCGCCGACACGATTGCTCGCAGGGACATATCTTTTCCGACTTCACGGACCAGGATCTCCTTCTCAAACGGGCCACCTTATGTTAAGTGGTCACCACCGCCCATAGACAATGACATTGGCGATGTAAGAATTATTAAACCCTCTCTTACATCGTTCCTTGTGCCTGTAGTATTGCTGTTTAGCGGTAGAATATCTGATAAGTGGAACCTACCCAGACGGGCTTGAACTAAGCCCTACCAGCTAGAAAAGCTTCCTGAATGGGTGGAGGAGGCGTGTTGACCCTTTGTTCTTTTACCTGTACTCTTGATACTGTACCCTTGATACCACCAATTACTGCAGCAAGTAGTTGCTTGTAAATCAAAGTCTTGGTGGACCATGTGTATGACTATTTCCTATAAGGAAATAGCTACGTAACTCAAATACTTACAAAATTAGGGAACCTCGATCTCTTCTCGTCGAACTTTTTCTCATTTATGCATCTTAATAGATACAGCCTTTCCACCCACGGCCATATCATGTAGTCTAACATACCCGGTTTATTTCCGCCGAAGTAATTTGTACCTTAAAATTATGAGATAAAGATCAAATTCCGGTAAATTTTAAATTCAATAAATTACATAAAAAAGTTATGTCAATCATGGCGGCCATTAATGGAGCATAATATATATATATCATATATTAACAGTGGAAGGCACAAAGTCTTTACGCGCTTTCCGAGGCTATGTAAATGTAGTCTGCTTAACAGTATCCTGACCGAAATAGCCTTAATTTTTGAGGGGCAAATATAAAAAGGGGTAACGATGAAAAGGCCTAGGCTGCCGCTTTTATAAGACCTGCCACCATCAGCAAAGTTGTGTTGACTTAAGCGTCGAAGAGTGAAGTGGTCTTGAGTGTTTAATAATGTTTTCCTGTGCCAAAATAGTCTCACGTGGCATGCTAGATTTTATCAATAAACTTATTAAGTTATCCTAATATACTTAATGACATTTTAATAGACGTACATCTTAGCAAATATTATTAATGCGAAAGTGGGTTTGTTTGTGACGCTATCACGCCTAAACCACTAAGCCGATTTTGAAAATTCTTTCACCAATGGAAGGCTAATGTAGCTTTCTTATTATCAGGTGAAAGAATTTTTAAGATCGGTTTAATGGCTTAGCCATGAAAGCGTCACAAACAAACAAAATCACATTCAATTTTATAATATTAGTTAGGATTATAAACATTGTGAAATTCATCTTTTCTATTTATGGAGTTAAGGTCACTAACCTCTCAAAGCTAACTCCTTCTCGAATATTTCCATCGTTTGGATTATCTGTTCGCTGCCGAATGCGAAGTTTGTGTCGAAGCACTCCAAACTTCCTTTTATTAACTAAAAATAAAGAAATAAATTATTATTAGTATAGTTTATATCTTGTTACTTGAGGTTGAGACGACGAGATGGCCATCTCGTGCTTGACGGTGAAGGAAAACATCGTGAGGAAACCTGCAAATTTCACTGAAATTCTGTCACATGTGTATTCCATCAACCCGCATTGGAGCAACGTGGTGGAATAGGCTCCAAAAACCTTCTCAAAAAAAAAGAGGAGAAGAGGCCTTAGCCCAGCAGCGGGACATTCACAGGCTGTTACTGTACTTGAGGTTGAGGAATTTCAGTTGTACAATAGTATTGTTAATTGCATTGTATCGTAAAATCAACATTTTTTATCAAATTTTAACAAGACTTTTGGATTGGAGTTTTTGGTTCAGTGGTTTACCAACAGACGGACATTTTCGCATTTATAAAATTAGTAAAGAAGATTAGTAATCACATGGCTTGGAAAATACTTCAGAATTCCTGTAGTAAAAAACACAATATTCACCATGAAAACGATCGTCAAATTTCAGATATAACACTATCTGAAATTTGATTATATTATTGCGATATTGACAATGGTCAATATCGCAATAATATAATAATAAATAATCATAACAATTCAAGAATACACGCGTCAAAATAGTATATCAACATAAGTCGGCTGTCACCGTTTCACGTGAGTAATGATTGAACAGAACAGCACTGCATGTATTGTTTATTGATTTACTTACCTCATTGAATCTCTCTATAAGCAGCCTATCCTGTGCCTTCACGTACGGATCTCTGGAATGTAACGGGTTCCGTGTGTATTTCTCGTCCAAATAATCGCATATGACAACACTTTCGAACAAGCATTTGTCTCCTTGTTCTGTCGGTATCTCAAGAACTGGTATTTTTACTGAAACAAAAATACTGTTATCTGCAATTTTTTAGTATTATTTAATCTTATGTCATTGTTATGTTAAATATTGTTATCATCTATAACTATATGTATGTAAGATACAATTTACTTTGAATCTTAATGTATCATCCGACACAATGATCCAGACCGATTTCGGCCACAGCGGTCAATCTTAAGAAAGATTAGCTAACTGCGCAGGACATATTATAGTGCACGAGTGTGTCCGCAAACAGCTGCTCTCTCTATTGCCTCACTCTCATAATCCAATGTAACCGGAAAGTGTTCAGGCAGGAATAGAGGGAGTTACTCATTTTCAACTTTCTTTAAATCGTAGGCGGACGAGCATATGGGCCACCTGATGGTAAATGGTCACCAACGCCCATAGATATTGGCATTGTAAGAGATGTTAACCATCGCTTACTTCGCCAGTGCGCCACCAACCTTAGGAACTACGATGTTATGTCCCTTGTGCCTGTAATTACACTGGCTCACTCACCCTTTAAACCGGAACACAGCAATACCGAGTACTGCTGTTTTGCGGTAGAATATCTGATGAATGGGTGGTACCTATCCAGACGAGCTTGCACAAAGCTCTACCACCAAGTTCCAAACTACGGGCTGCTACCAAGAATTTTCGAAAGAAAAACACAATAAATTTTTATCGGCCCGACCTATGGTTTAAACCCAGGGTCGGCCTTATATACCTAGACCAACATCAGGCTAGGCAATCAAATTGTCTGACACAGATCTAGATATGAAGCCGCCAATTAAGATTCACACGTGCTACTCATTAATCAATCGGCTCATATACTACACAATAAAATTTAAAAAAAAACTCACGTCTAGGATTTTTAGCTTTGAACCACTCAGGTAAATGGAGGGGATCGAGCCGGTACACTTCGTACTTAGCTTTTTTAGCTTCCAATATTAATAAAACTCTGTGACCGTATGGGTTCATGTCAACGTGGTAGAGCCTGAGCTTGTCTGTGAGCCGTGGTGGTGAAACCGCTCCTGAAAGAAAGAGTTATGACGTCATTACAAAAACAATGGACACCCACAACAATATATCTCGCATTATTTAATCTTATATAAAAATAGATGTTCGTCTTACTGTTTGATATTCGACAATATTTGATCACTATGAAATATATATTAATATTTAAAAGAGAAATTTGATTTTTTTTGTATGTTTGTTTGTAATGTATAAACGTAAAAACTAGTAAACCGATTTTAAAAATTCTTTAACGTATTAGCTACATTATCAGTGAGTCACATAAGCTATTTCATGACGAAGTCGGAGCGGGTCGCTAGTTATATACACTTTGTTGTAATTCGTCAATAGATGGCTCTACAAACCATTACATTAGTTAACCGATCACCATGATATTTGATTTTTTTTTATTGTATAGGTAGGCGGACGAGCGTATGGGCCACCTGATGGTAAGTGGTCACCAACGCCCATAAGCAATGGCATTGTAAGAAATGTTAACCATCGCTTACATTGCCAATGCGCCACCAACCTTGGGAACTAAGATGTTATGTCCCTTGTGCCTATAATTACACTAGCTCACTCACCCTTTAAACCGGAACACAACAATACAAAGTACTGGTGTTTTGCGGTAGAATATCTGATGAGTGGGTGGTACCTACCCAGACGAGCTTGCACAAAGCTCTACCACCGAGTAAGTACACATACAAAATCCGCTGTTTTTTTTTTAAATATAAAATTGGACCTGCTTAAATTAAATCAAAATATTATTTTGTGTCATACCAATAACAAAATTTAAAAAAAAATGAGAATAAGAAAAAGGACAAAAGTTATTGATGCGTAAACCCAGAAACTTAAATGGAAGTGGGCTGGTCACATTGCACGTCAGGATATAGAGAGATGGACTAGAAAAATTACGGCATGGGCTGGCCCCTCCCACGGAAAAAGGAAAAGAGGTCGCCCGCTAGAAAGATGGGAAGACGAACTTATAACATTCGCAAACAACAACT
The DNA here is from genome assembly GCA_905220585.2 of Nymphalis polychloros. NCBI lineage: Eukaryota > Metazoa > Arthropoda > Insecta > Lepidoptera > Nymphalidae > Nymphalis > Nymphalis polychloros. The sequence continues at coordinate 1,138,471 of HG992268.1, read as the reverse complement.
GGATGAGAACAGCACAAGATAGGAAAAAGTGGAGTGAGATGGAGGAAGCCTTCACTGGTCGAGAGGTCCTTAGTTAAAATTATATATATATATATATATATATATATATATATATATATATATATATATATATATTAACAAACCATTCAAATGTATTAATTAGTAAAATCAAAGTCAAAAATCTTTATTAAATATACAAACGTTACACTTGCTTATTGATTGTCATAAATCTACCACCGGTTCGGAAATATCAGACCTGAGAGAAACCGGCGAAAGAATCACTGTTTTTTTTATAACTCATCTTTATAAATATGGAAATCTATTATAGGAGTACATTGCCCCCAGGAAAGAGTTAATGGAGCTGGAAATCAGAACGTCAGATATATCTGAAAGACCTAAATATAAGCAGATGTTGACGCTACGTGATGCAGTGTTTAGGAAAGCAATTACGAACCAAAATCCAGGTCAAGGCGCCCGCGTGCGAGAATTACTAAGCAACAATTCATGAACGCCTAACACAATTATATATATAAATATCCGTGTGTAAATAATACAATAACATAAATTAAATTATAAATTTGGTGATCCGACAGAAAACCAAAGTTATCGACATAGCCCAAAGGTATTATATTAGTAAGCTGAAGTGGCAGTGGGTTGGAACACATATGTCGCAGAACCGTTGGAGTAGACGTGTTCTGGAGTGGAGACCACGCCTTGGCAAACGTAGCGTAGGAAGCTAGCCCTCCTGCTAACCGGAGTGACGATATACGCAGTGTCTGGCGGATGGAGATTGAGAGCTGAAGACCGAGCTCTGGCGTGCCATTTGAGATTCCTATGTCCAGCAGTGGGCGACAAAGGGATGATGATAATGATGTCGAAATTATGACTACGGACTAATAAATTTTCCAATCTATACGAAATTAACTCTGTCTGACTGTGACGTTGTTACAGCTAAGCCTTTAAACCAGCTTATTTAATTTTGAGGAATAGTACAAAAACAAGTTTGAACCTCAATTACATAGACACCATACATAATCTTATATACTTTAGACCTATAATTAAACACGAGCGAAGTCGCAAGCGAAAACTATTAATAAATAATTGATTACGAGAGTAATACAAGGGCACAATGTTATAATTTACAAAATTAAGAAAAAAAAAAACTAATGTAAGAGGATTCCCGGTTATATAGGGTTTTCCATTAAGGGCGCTTGATCGTGCAGAACTTCCATCGTAGCGTGTGCTGTGTGGCACGTAGCGCCGTCCTGTTGAAACCACATGTTGTCCAGATCCATATTCTCGATTTCAGGCCAAAAGAAGTTGGTTATCATCGACCGGTATCGCTCACCATTGACGGTGACGGCCACACCATTATCGTTTTCGAAAAAATACAGACCAATCACGCCTCCGGTCCAAAATCCGCACCAAACAGTCACTTTCTGCGGGTGCATTGCCACTTGGTGAACCTCGTGTGGATTGGTCTCGTCCCAAATACGGCAATTTTGCTTGTTGACATAGCCATTCATCCAAAAATGCGCCTCGTCGCTGAAGATGATTTTTTTGCCAAAATCGGCGTCAACTTCCAACTGCTCTAATGCCCAGTCAGCGAACACACGGCGCTGTCTATGGTCATTAACCTTGAGCTTTTGGGTCAGCTGGATCTTGTACGGGTGCAGGCTCAAGTCATAACGCAAAATTCGCCAAGTTGTCGTCTGCGAAAGGCCGAGTTCCTGTGCGCGACGCGGAATTGACTGCCGCGGGTTTTCGAGGACACTGTCGCGCACAGCGGCGATATTCTCGGCAGATCTCGCGTTACGTTGACGCACGGGAACCGGCTGATTGTTAACTGACCCGGTTGACTCGAATTTGTCCACCAATCGACGGATAGTTGACTCGGCAGGACGATCATCGCGACCGTAAAACGGGCGAAGTGCGCGGAACGTTGCTCGAACATAAAACAATTTTATGATTTGCACGTGCTGCTCGACACTGTAACCTGCCATGGTGGTTTGGGAGGACGAAATAAATATAACACACTGCATTTGACAGCTGTCACTCAAACAACATGGCCGCAATCAGCTGTCAAAGTTCAAGCGTCCCTATTGGAAAACCCTATAGCTTGGTCGGGTCGAATACACACACGCACGAGTCCAAGAACGTATTTATTATTCAGGGTAACTGGTGAATTAGCGTCCCGATAATCGTCCCGCGCAGCGGAAGCGACACCGGAAGCACGAATCCCCGCGAACCAAGAGTCCCTTAAATGTTTCCGGACGGAAAGCAGTTAAGGAAGCACTGTAGGCGTCACTAGTAGGCGTCGATCGTATGCTATAGACAGCGAAAGTCTAACGAACATTCAATCATGTCAAATCCTTATAGCTTTCAAGATGGCAAAACGTTAGCGCGATTTAATCTACGAGTAACGCCATCTATTATCCGCCGGTGGCACTTTTATTGCTTATAACTTTGACTCTGTGTTACACTAATAAATTAATTACGTTAAACAATTCCCACCAGCAACCAGTCCAATTGCTCTACTTAGTTCTTATAATTAAGTAAATAATTAAATACTACTACAATTATCGAATTCCTAAAACTTTAAATTATTAAAAGTCAATTAAAAATTAAATCACAATTAGCAAAATCCAATAAAATTGATTAAAATTTATAAATTGTCTTTATAAATCGTTTTTTACTAAGATTATTATCAAAAGTTGCTAGATCGATTTTGATTAAATTCTGTTCAGATATATTTGGAAAAAACGGTAGATTTACATTTAATACAATTCTGTAAATATCGATTCAAAAGCACTAACAAAATGCTTCTCCGAACACATCTAAATATTGTTTTTTTACTCATGAGTTATTAATCTGTCTAATTTATTAAAATATATATCAGTAAAAATACACTTGAACCGTACGAAGTTGGTAAAGTTGGCCAATTCTACTAACAATTTGTCACTTTATCGAAATCGAATCGAAGTGTGATCGTTGCCGTTTATTCGTTTTCCTATTCTTTAATTTAATTATCGACTATTGGTATAAAAGTTAACAAATAGGTTTGGGTTTGACACAACGGTATATGTTAACATCATATCGGTTCGTTTACGATTCGAATAAATATAGATCAGTCAAAGTTGGATTGGAATCCAATCTATTACGATTACGTTACGTTCGCAATCGTAATAGATTAGTAGAATTCGTCGCCTGGTTAGTTACATATGATTTTTATATTAAGTAATATAAGTGTTCACAAGTCATTTACAAAAATTATACTTTGCGTTATCATAATAAGAGATTTCGTTTCACGCCGGCTGCACGCACGAAAAAGCATGACTCGTCACGTTCCGCCTGAGCCGAGCGCGCAAGCGAGAGCGCGGAACAAGCGATAGAGAGGCACGATCGGCCTAAGCGTTCGGCTTGTGACGCATCTATCTCGCTTCCACTCCATCGTCGCGTCCGAGTATTCATCAATGTTTTCTTATGACGTTATCACGTTAAATTATCGTCCGTAAAGCGACTTTACAGACAAGCATTTATGATTTTTTTATGGTAAACATCTTAGCGCTCAGTACACGGTAATTGAGACTTCGATCGTCAAACGAGCAAGCGTAAGATTTCGAGCGTCAGATGACGTCACGTAAGATTAATTATTTTCACATATATTATCGTGAGTTGGTAAACATCTTAGCGCTCAGTACACGGTAACTGAGACTTCGATCGTCAAACGAGCAAGCGTAAGATTTCGAGCGTCAGATGACGTCACGTAAGATTAATTATTTACACATATATTATCGTGAGTATCTTGCTACCCATTTTTTAATTTCCTGGTTCTAATTTTTCTTTTTTTCTATGTAAGAAATGAGTACGGGTGGTTACTTTTTGTACCCGTACTCATTGCATTCATAAACTCTAACAAGTGTACGATACTCAAAGTTTAATATTAATATGTGTAGTATTAACGACGGACTATTTGATGATATTTATGACAATTTTTTTACGAGCATATGGGTCATTGATAAAATATATATCTATACTAATATATAAAGCTGAAGAGTTTGTTTGTTTTATCCGGCTAATCTCAGGAACTACTGGTTCGAATTTAAAAAATATTTTTGTGTTGTATAGTCCTTTTATCGAGGAAGGTTCTAGGCAGATTTTTATTAATTATATTTTTATTAATTATACGCGGGTGAAACCACGCTAATTAGTCTTGTTATAAACATTTTAGTACTTATGTAAAGGACACTCACATAATAAGTTCTACACTCATCAGATATACTATCACAAAACTTATTATCATGGTATTGTTATGTTCCGGTTTGAAGGGTGAGTGAGCCAGTGTAATTACAGACACAAGAGACATATTAGTTCCCAAGGTTGCTGGCGTTTTGGCGATGTCAGCGATGGTTAACATTTATGACAATGCTAATATCTATGGGCGTTGGTGACCACTTACGATCCGGCCCATATGCTCGTCCGCCTACCTATTCTATAAAAAGAGACATACAGAGTAACTTTATACAATATTAGTATAGATTACATTTCAGATGTACAATACTATTTTAATTACACAGTATTTTTAACGCAACGTTTATACTTTTATGTATTAATTAAAATTTCTTCGTTACTTTCGCAACCGGAATCAACGTACCATGAAAGGCGTGTTTTATTTTAATAAAAATCTTTATTTTATCTGATAAAATTGAACTTTCTCTTATCGTACATTGTAATGTTATAATGCTACATTTTTATCAAATTACAAATAATTACGTCATTAAACTTTTTTTATAGGGTATTTATGACGATGACGAGCATATGGGCCACCAGATGGGAAGTGGTCACCAACGCCCATAGACATTAGCTATGTAAGAGATGTTAACCATCACTTACATCGCCAATGCGCCACCAATCTTGGGAACTAAGATGTTATGTCCCTGGTGCCGGTAGTCACTCTTCAAGACTGAACACAACAATACTCAGTATTTCTGCTTGGCGGTAGGCTATATGACGTGTGTGGTTACCAGCTACCAGGGTATGCAATCTACCACCAAATGTATAAAACAAATACTAATAAAACTAAAAAAAAACTCAGAAACATTTAATAAAATCACTGGATAATAAACAAAATTAGCGTTTCAATTTAATGTAAAATTTCTATTTGTTATATTATTTTCTTTTAATATAATATCTTTACACCTTCATTAATTTCAGTGTTATCAAATTATTAATCATATTATATAGTTACGTTATAATTTTTTATTGTAAATAATTGTTTAAGCCCATATCAGGGTACAGTACAGTAACAGCCTGTGAATGTCCCACTGCTGGGCTATGGCCTCCTCTTCTTTTTGAAGATTTTGGAGCTTATTCCGCCACGCTGCTCCAATGCCGGTTGAGGGAATTCACATGTGGTACAATTTCAGTGAAATTAGACACATGCAGGTTTCCTCACGATGTTTTCCTTCACCATTATGAATTATAAATACAGATTAAGCACATGAAAATTCAGTGGTGCTTGCCCGCCTTTGAACCCACGGTCTTCGGTTAAGATTCACGCGTTCTAACCATCTCGGCTTTTTTATATCAGGATAATGAACAAATTTTAATTTTAACATTTAAAACATGTTCAGTATAAGTTATAACCTCAGAAGTACATAAAGTGAGAAAGGGACATAGGGCACACCTGCGCCCACCTCCACACGGGTGAAACCGCTCGGAAACTAGCACCTACCTAAATAATTTGAGCTTCAAACAACAGCTACGGCTGACAGAAGACACCTTAGATTTGATTTTACATATATTCTAAATAAATAATTTGTATTTTTCGGACGTCCGGACAACCGGTTTTTTTGTATATGCAAATAATATGACTCACGAAAAGTATGATTTTACGTACGTAATTATAATTCAAGTAGTTTTTCTTATTGTAAAATTAATTAAAATGAACTTTAAATTAATTCCATTTTCATTTAAAACGACAAGCTGAAATTAAAATTGTAATAACAATAAAAAAAAAGTAATTAAAAAGGAATCATTTAGAAAATTATTCCTGCCAATTGTTTAATAGAAAACATTTGTTAATGAGATATTTAACTTTGTGGTATTCAAGTATTATTTAACGATCGGTCACGTATCTTTTATCTAAACTATTTGTGATCGCTCGTAGTCTAGATTCAATTTCTAACGAAATTTATTAACATTTCATTCTATATTTGGATATATTAAATACACAATATATTGACAACGACAAGATTAGACGTTCATACAAAATTTAATATAAATATATTAATATTTTTTTATAACTATAAGATCTTTAAATACTGATAGTGAGATAGCTTCCAATGCAGATGCATTAACGAAACGTTGCACACATGACATCATCAACAGCTGTTTTTTATTTACACTCGTATATTCTATTATAATAAATAAATTAAAAAATATATGTATCTCAAATTACCGTTAAAATGAGAAATGATGCATCACCACTAAAAATATTTAAAAAAAAAAACTAATTTCTGAAATATCTGCAATTTTAAGACTATTTAAACATTTATGTATTAAATTAATTAATGATCTATTATAATTATATCTTTTAGTAACCAAAAAGAAAATACTATAAATTAAAAAAAAATTAAATGCAAAGATATTGAAAATTTATGCCAATTCAATATAAAATAAATTACATACCTGCTCTCCTTTGTGAATAATATGACATTTTAGCACTTTTCTCTCAATTAAACAATTAAAACAAAACTCTTTTTGGTGTGTACTTTCGCGTTCGGTATCCAATGTGGAAATAGATACGTCACATTTAAAATAAGCTGCTATGACATCATGTCGACCCGATTATCAAAAACCCAGACATGTTGTGGAAATATAAACATTGTACGAAAATGCAACGCTGGTGCTACATTTCAATTTGGTCGGGTTATTTTATAAGGTCGCGGAACGGAGACGTAACTTTAGGTAGGTATTTTTTTATTGATTTACCTACATCGTTCACGTAGTTTTTAAATGTAAAGTGTATTCAATATTGAATGCCATCAACCCTTATATATTCGAATTTAAATAAAAAACATTATTTTGCAAAATTCATAGGTTAAACGATGATTATAAAAAAAAATTTTATTAAGTACTTATATTAAAATGAAATAATTTAAAAACTTATAGGGTTTCCCAATATTATGAGAATATAAAACTTAGATAAGTTGTAAATTATGATTTATAAGGATAGATCTTTTTAATTAAAAACATTGAATATTCGTATTAAGAGTATTTTTACAGTTTTATACTTATAGGTTTTCATAATTCATTATCATAATTTAACAAATATTTGGGATACCAGATTAAAAAAATCTTCTTTTACTCAATTAATTTATTATATATTTTTTAATTGAAGAGTCGACTTTGTCTTGATTTATCTTTTTTCCAAAGTTTTACTTAATATTATTTTATGTGGATTTATGTTTCTATTTATACTGTTATACATTATTATAATAGTTATGTATTTATTAAGAGCGAACAGTCAGAAAAAAAGGTTTTTATTGAATATCAATATAAAAATATCTTTTTATCTACGCAGAATAGTTTTTTACTTTCATTTGAAATTCATGTTTTGAAAGTCATAGTTTATTTATCAATCAAATTCGCTTTTGTATTATATCTTACATATAGATAATAAATAGAACATTTAATTTTTAAATAGGTACATACAAATCAACAATAAAAATAGCTACTGGTAACATTTCTCCGGTAACAGTAATTCCTATGCTCTTGATGAAAAATACATGCAACCCTTGTATGACCGGTGGAAAAAGACGTGATAAATTTAATTAGACAGACATTGTCAGATATACCCCATTCCAATCGGAGTAGGAATAAAGGTAAACACACCGTAGACTTACAAATAGCATGCGATTTTCTAATCGTTCTGCTGTATTATGCACTATAAACAGTTTTTGATTCATTTATTATTATTTATAATACAACACTATTCCACTTAACTAGTTATAACCACATTAATTTAACTTTCGAAGTTCCGATTACAACTTCGCGGACATTGAAAATCCCATCTTTTCGCGATTCCATAGTGAATAATAGATATCATAGATTATTCAAGATCTCGACCAATAATATCGCATTAATTCGGTGTCAAAGTTGTTTATTTGGGTTTATTCCTGTTGTGGTTGAAATTGGCTACTGGTAGATCGTAGATACTAGATAAAATTAAATTAGTACAAATTTACAATTTAAACAAGGTAACCCTAGAACCTGCAGTCAGTTTGACAGTTCAAAATTATTGAATTTTTTTACTTCGTGTAAACAACAGTTTAAATACAATTAAATTATTATTATTTATGTATTAAGTATAAATGAAACATAATATATTATAAATATAATTATTTTTACAATAACGAAAAGTGGATGATGTCATTGCAGTAATTAAATGCAAGTTAATAACAAAAAACTGGTCAAACGAGTTACGTGAGTAAATTGTATGTTTCGATTATTTTAATTATTGCTTAGAGGTATTTGATTATTTCCGATGCTAAATGCAATTGTTTGAATTAAAATATATATATTAATTTAGGAAACGTTTACGTTATATTAAAATGAATAGGAATTATTTTATTTAAACAAAAAAAACACATTAATATATAATATGTAAAATCAAGAAAAAAAAAAAATACAATAAAAAGTCAGTGATTTGTCATTTACATTAATAAACCAATCAAATCACAATATTCTTTATACAAATAGTTTTATAAAGGCACTCAATCATCATGTTACAGTATTAGTTTAAATGTAACTGGTTCTAAATGTTGATCCTACTGATAAACACCAGTAAGAAACTCACTAGTTACTCTTTCCCACAGTTTTAATTACAGAGTTGTTCAATTAAATTGATATATATCCTTGGGCCGAGTTCTACTAAACTGTAACTGTTACGATACATTCCCGATTCAATTCCGATCTAACTTTGATTATTCTATATTTATTTGTATCGGAACCGAACCAATATGATGTTAACATATACCGTTATGTCAAAACCAAACTTTATTGTTAACCTTTTATCCAATAGTCTATAATTAAATTAATGAATAGGGAAATGGCTACGATCACACTTCGATTCAATTAAGATAAGGTGATAATTTGTTAGGAGATTTGCCCCCCCCCCTGCTTGGAAATTAATAAATAATAACTCGACTCTTTTTTATCAAGTGTATAATCTTGTGCTGAGTAATCCGTAATTTATGAAAAAAAAATTGACATGAGATTTTAATAATTTTATATTAAATATTTCAGAATATTTTATAATGGAAGATATAGCAGTACATCCCGTTGAAGAAATTGTTATTAAGTGCGAAGTTATTGAAATATCTGATGAGGACGTAGACATACAAGAACCAAAAAAGTATGTTCGAATTTTAACATTAATTAACATACAAGTAAACTAACAAATTAACTTCAAAAAAGCTTAGTGATGTTTAATAATTAACGAGCCGGTTGGCGTGGTTGGTGGATACGTGCCATTCGTGCCGCAGGTCGTGGGCTCGATTCCCACCCAGGACAGATATTTGTGTGCATGAACAAGTCTGTTTGTCCTGAGTCTGGGTGTAATCTATACATATAATAAATCTGTAACTGGTCGATGTCTGTACATGGAAGATAAATGAGTAAAACTTTTATCGGGGGTCATTATAAACACAATAGAACCCAAAACAATGATTAATAGAATTTTTGTCTGTTTGTCTGTTTGTCTGTGCGTTTGTGCACGCTAATCTTAAAAACGGCTTAACGGATTTGAGTGCGGTTTTCACTAATGTATTGTGGCTAACTTCACTTAACATTTAGTGTTTGTTTTATTTCAATCGGTTCATAAATAATAAAGTTATGTCAATTTAAAGATACACGTAGAACATTTATTAAAAAACTAGCTGTTGCCCGCAGCTTCGCTCGCGCGTGGTCTTTATCTATACTAATATTATAAATAAGTAAAAATAGATTTTTTGTATGTTTGTTTGTAGCGAATAAACTAAAAAACTGCTGTACTGTTTTTAAAAACCTTTTTTACCTACAGAAAGATACGTTATCAGCGAGTAATTAGCTGCCCGTCCCGACTTCGTACGGGTAAAATAAGGATTTTCTCATTTTTTAATCAATAAGATATAAACATTTACCAATCGATTTATTCGCCCATCCAGTATAGTGTATGTGTGTTCAGTATAGGGCATATAATAATCCTACTTCTTACTAATATAATAAACTCGAAAGTTTGTATGGATGTATGGACGTCTGTTACTCTTTCACGCATAAACTACTGAATGGATTTTAATGAAACTTTACAATAATATAAGCTTAGGGAATACCAATTAAGTGGTACATATGGCAATAATGGAATATGTTTTTTTTATCCAAACATCACCAACATAGTGAAGTTCGTATATTTCTCCCTAAGAGATATTGATATAAGATATTGCGTATTTTGAATTTCATTATTTGCACCCAACTCTTCCAAACAAAATTATTTATTAATTCAATCAAAAAACTCAAATAGTATATTTCTATTTTTTGAAATTTTTATACTAATGCTTTAACCCCGTTTCTCCCGTTTGGAGTTAAATTTCTAAAAACGACGAAATACGTATGCATATCTTTAATACTAAATATCATTCTTCTTACACCAAAAGTGACGGAATCCCCATACAAACTTTCAACCCCTTTTTTACCCTCTCAGATTTAGATTTTCAAAAACGCTGAAATACATTTTTATTTATTTTTAAGCTTGTTCATTAAATTTCATGCTTCTAACTTTAAAAATGACTGGTTTCTAAACAATCGTTCAATTCTTTAGGGGTAGAATTTCCAAAAATCCTATCTTAGTGGGTGTTATAAAATGTATCAACTGCCAAAATTTCAAGTTTCTAACCCCCGCAGTTTAGGCTCTGCGTTAATGAATCAGTTAGGAAGAGTAATAATATTATGTGAATAGATATCAACAAAAATACGTATTTTTATAACTTTTGATAGACTCAACTAATTTTGATGAAATAAAGGCTAAACGGAATCTTGAAATAGTTCTTATAATAATTCGGTTTTTTCAATTTTTAGATTAGACTGGACATACAGACATGCAGACAGTAAAAAAATTAAAAAAATGATTGCTTTGGTTTTGGTAAATTGTAAATAGCCATATAACCTTTAAAACAGGCAGTTATTTTGAAATAACAGACAGAAACTTCAATTTTATTTATATGTATGGATAATTTATTAATTAATTCGTTTTTGTTATAGATTTATGTTATTTTATGTGTACAATATAAAGTATAAAGGAAAAGTTTCTTCTGTCAGAGACTAAATAAAATCAGACTTAACCAAGGCTACTAATTTAATTAAACAAAAAAAGGGAATTAAAACAAATGTTTTCCATTGAACTTGACACACATCTGAATAAGCTGCTTAAGCGGCCATTTTATGTAGAAAAAATATATAATATACAAACAAAAGCAGCTATATAACAATTTTAATTAAAGTTTCAAAAGCAGTTATTTGACCGCTCTGGTAGGTTAAGTGTTAAAAATGAGATGACACTTATAGTATATATATATATAAATATATACATACATTAGCTAAGTTTCCACCAACAATAATTACACAATCATTAAAATAATCAAAACATATATAAAATCAAACAGCTAAACCATCATAATCAGTAAAGGTGTAGTAAGATATATATTTTTTTATAATCAAATATACTTAATTACTTAATGAAAACACAAATTTAACAAAAAAAAATATAAATGAAATCACATAGCTTAAGCATTATTACATTGAGTAAGGCCAATAAAATGCAATAAATAAATGATATATATATCATTTATATATTTTTTAACCAAATACAATTAAAAGGCAAGCAAGAATATGGCTACAGTACAAAATTTATAACAAACTTAAATATTGAATATTAAGATGGGTTGGTACATTCATTTTATATAAATTAATACATTTAATACATTATTATTTTTAACTTATTTATGTTATTTTTGCAGTGTTTTTTTTTTAAAATATATAATATCAATATCTGAGTACACTTAATTATATATTATATGCTCGCACAGATCTACTTCTTCCTATTCATGATTATGCTGTTGCAAGCTTGATGTAGCCAAAGACCAATTGAATTAAGCTGAGAGATTACAAAATACTTTTATTCGGTTTATATTGGGATGAGGCAAATATAACCACGTTTCACAATTTTGTTCTCTTCTTAATTAGTTGCCCGTCTGACTTCGTAGGAATATGCACATCTTCTCTATTCTGTACTGTGTGTTGTTTAACCCTTTTACTCCCCCTTCATCACTTGATATTCATTAGATGATGACGGTGATGACGACGTCTCAGTGCTTTTATTTATGTGCTCCGTATTTTGTTGTTCGATCACTACTATTTTAGCTATCTCTATAGCTTTCTTTAGTGACAGATCAGACCGTTGTAATAATCTTTGATGTTTGGCGAGCTACTCTAACACATATTCGCTGTAAATTTATCACTGACCAATGACTATTAATTCAACGAAATCGCATTTTAAACTGTAATTTTCTAGACTCGTAATAAAGTTGGTTATATTTTCGTGTTTGCTTTGCTTTCTCATAAAAAATACATGTCAGGCCATAGTTAAATTTTTCCTCGGTTCGAAATACTTGTTACATTTATTAATGAGGTCTTCTAAAGTAATTTCTGTTATTTTAATGTTGAACAAAATTGCTATTTTTCTCTATTTACACTTCTTATACATAACCAGTGGCTAATACTCCTTATATATATCCAGAGGCTAATAAATATAGTTTAAAATATGGTTGCCATTTTTTCCGCGTTAAATTGTTATTTATTTCGTTGTTTAGAAACACGAATTTACGATAAAATTATACCTATTTAAAGTTTTAAGAAGTGATATACCGTTTATGTTTAAAGCAAGCACTTCTAAAACCATGTATTATTGTTATAGTTGTTTTTTAGGCTTTGTTTATACACCTATATACTATTTACGTATTAATTATTGTCACTGAGTTAACTGACTTGCTCACACGCAGTCTTAAAGCGTACTGTTATGAAAGATATAAGATGAGATCATAAAGATACACACAATATATATGAAATATTAGTTTTTATGCAAAAACAACACACGAAGCTACTGAAAACACGAAATTGTTAACAAAACTTTTTGATTTTGACAACTAACAGGTGCGCGTACTTTTCCTACAGATAATAATTTATTGATTTTTAGTAGGGATACTAAACTTATAATAAATTAATAAAGAGATTAAAAATTATAGGACAAAATATAGGATAAATCATAAGCAAAAGTGTAAATTACATGTAATATTTAATGTCTTTTCAGTTTGACCATAACGATTTTTTAATAAATGTTCTACGTGTATCTTTAAATTGACATAACTTTATTATTTATGAACCGATTGAAATAAAACAAACACTAAATGTTAAGTGAAGTTAGCCACAATACATTAGTGAAAACCGCACTCAAATCCGTTAAGCCGTTTTTAAGATTAGCGTGCACAAACGCACAGACAAACAGACAAACAGACAAACAGACAAACAGACAAACAGACAAAAAATTTATTAATCATTGTTTTGGGTTCTATTGTGTTTATAAAGACCCCCGATAAAAGTTTTACTCATTTATCTTCCATGTACAGACATCGACCAGTTACAGATTTATTATATGTATAGATGGTTATGGTCAAACTGAAAAGAGATTAAATATTACATGTATTAAACACTTTTGCTTATGATTTATCCTATATTTTGTCCTATAATTTTTAATCTCTTTATTTATTTATTAAAAGTTTAGTATCACTACTAAAAATAAATTATTATCTGTAGGAAAAGTACGCGCACTGTTAGTTGTCAAAATCAAAAAGTTTTGTTAACAATTTCGTGTTTTCAGTAGCTTCGTGTGTTGTTTTTGCATAAAAACTAATATTGCATATATATTGTGTGTATCTTTATGATCTCATCTTATATCTTTCATAACAGTACGCTTTAAGACTGCGTGTGAGCAAGTCAGTTAACTCAGTGACAATAATTAATACGTAAATAGTATATAGGTGTATAAACAAAGCCTAAAAAACAAGTATAACAATAATACATATTATAAGTACTATTTCAAGATTCCGTTTAGCCTTTATTTCATCAAAATTAGTTGAGTCTATCAAAAGTTATAAAAATACGTATTTTTGTTGATATCTATTCACATAATATTATTACTCTTCCTAACTGATTCATTAACGCAGAGCCTAAACTGCGGGGGTTAGAAACTTGAAAGGTTTGAAGGTTTTATAACACCCACTAAGGTAGGATTTTTGGAAATTCTACCCCTAAAGAGTTGAACGATTGTTTAGAAACCCGTCATTTTTAAAGTTAGAAGCATGAAATTTAATGAACAAGCTTAAAAATAAATAAAAATGTATTTCAGCGTTTTTGAAAATCTAAATCTGAGAGGGTAAAAAAGGGGTTGAAAGTTTGTATGGGGATTCCGTCACTTTTGGTGTAAGAAGAATGATATTTAGTATTAAAGCTATGCATACGTATTTCGTCGTTTTTAGAAATTTAACTCCAAACGGGAGAAATGGGGTAAAAGCATTAGTATAAAAATTTTAAAAAATAGAAATATACTATTTGAGTTTTTTTGATTGAATTAATAAACATGAATTTCAAAGTTTTTAGAAACTTTTTTTTTTGTTTGGAAGGGTTGGGTGCAAATAATGAAATTCAAAATACGCAATATCTTATATCAATATCTCTTAGGGAGAAATATACGAACTTCACTATGTTGGTGATGTTCGGATAAAAAAAAACATATTCCATTATTGACATACGTACCACTTAATTGGTATTCCCTAAGCTTATATTATTGTAAAGTTTCATTAAAATCCATTCAGTAGTTTATGCGTGAAAGAGTAACAAACGTCCATACATCCATACAAACTTTCGAGTTTATTATATTAGTAGGAAGTAGGATTATTATATGCCCTGTACTGAACACACATACACTATACTGGATGGGCGAATAAATCGATTGGTAAATGTTTATATCTTATTGATTAAAAAATGTACGAGATAAAATCCTTATTTTACCCGTACGAAGTCGGGACGGGCAGCTAATTACTCGCTGATAACGTATCTTAACAAATTATCAAAAGTTGTAGAACAAAAGTTGTTGCTTATGATGTTAGCTATCTAGTCCTGCGAGGTTGCTGGTGTGTTACAAATAACCCTGAATAAGTTAAGTTAATTCGTTCACTACTATCCCTACCACCAAGTGAAACATACATTTACAACAATAATCAATTATTTATAAGAAAATCTTCGTTTTTCAGGAAGCGTCGTAAACGAATCACTCCAAAGGAACCGCAGCCCTGTGATATTTGTGGTAAAACTTTCCAAACCGGCTACGAATTAAAGAAACATAAAAGAACTCACACAGGCGAACGTCCATACATGTGTACGACATGTGGAAAAACGTACACACAACTCGGACATTTAAGTATCCATAGTTTATCACATAAAGGTATATAAATACATACTATGCACTATTTATTATCTTTATTCGATGTAGTGTCTGTCTATTGGCTGGTTTTACACTGGGTCAGTCAATAAAAAGATTGAGTTTTGAAGTCATAAAATTCTCAGCGGCAGCTTAGAGTTTGAAAGTAGACAGTGCTTTTAGTGGGTGGCGCATTGGGGATGTAAGGCCTCTGCCTCGAATTTTGCGGGCAACGCAGACGCGTTCTCGAAACCAGCGGGTAGATCGTGTGGCACTATAGCGGCGTAGTGTTGTGTTCGTGGTTGTGTCATCGAGATATTTGTTTTTATTCGCGAACGAAATGTCTAAACATGATGACGATAATGAAAATTATTTACATTCTTCCATTTTATATTTATGTGAAGCCCTTTCAATAATCAGACTGATCAAGAATGATCATATCTTTGCAAACAATGAATCGATAAATTCAATCATATTCGTAATACGTCGTGTTGCGCGTCGGTCGGCCGTACTCGTAAGATTATTGTTTTAGGCTTCTGCCTCGAATCTTGCGGGCCGAATGTCACAAAAATAAATTGCACAACACTGCAAAGCGACGCGCGGGCGGTCACCGCTTGACTGGAGTGCACCGCTCGTTACCCGATCCCGCGCCGCTGTTTTCGAGGGCCGGTCCATTTGATTTTATGCATAAGATCCTGCCGCTCCCGCGCTGCCGCCGCCGCCGCCCCGTTGCCCGCAAGATTCGAGGCAGAGGCCTAAGAGTTGGTTAACATTTCTTACAATGCCAATGTATATGGGTGTTGGTGACTATGGTCTCCATATGGTATGCCATCAGGTAGCCCATATGCTCGTCCACCTAAAAAAATATACCATATACTATATATAATTATATGTTAAATGTTTTATGTATATTTGTTTTCAGGTATAAAAAATTTCAATTGCAACGAATGCGGGTCGTCTTTCTACAGAAAAGCAGATTTAGACAGACACGAAAAGATCCACACGGGCGAGAAGCCATTCCAGTGCGAAATATGTTCAAAGAGTTTCACGCAGAAAAACAATTTGGTGATGCATTTTAAAATGCACATCGGTGATAAACCTCACAAGTGCGAAGTTTGCAGCAAAAGATTTTTGACGAGGAGCAAAATGATGTTGCATTCGAAGAAACATGACAAAGAGAAGAAAAAAAAACATGACTTCTTAGGGCATATATAGTTTTGGCGGGAAACAAGTGTCAGTGGAGGAGCTGTCAACTGCCATTGATTCGGATTTTTTCGAGAATCGTCGGGTTTTTTCGGAGCGTTTCCGAATGTGCAAATTATTGTGTCTTGTGAAATCAGAATGACATTTTATGGAGGGAAAGTGTAAATGTCAATCGAAATGTCATCTGTCTAATATTCGTTTAAGTTCGGGTACCATCGGATTTTTACGGCACGTGGTTGTCGTATGTGAAAATTGTTATGTCTTATATAAACTTTATTATATATAATCGTTGGTATGTCTGTTCTTTATCTTTTATCGTCGTATATAAATTGATGCATAATTACAGTACAACATAATTAATGTCCAAAAATCAGCTTTAAAATGCTATATTTTCGCAAAATACGGAGCGTATTGTGCATTTGTCGTTGCACAATAATTTAGTACCTATTTGATATCTAATACATATTTTTATTAGATTACAAACTCAAATAATGAAGATTCTAACAAAAATCGAATCGAACTTGTTTAATTTCAAAAAAGTAAAAATCTGTCACCGATGGACGGCGCTGTGTCGTCGAGTTATTATTATATTTATTTATTATCTATATAAATAAATAAAATTGAAGTGTCTGTCTTTGATTTCAAATGTCTTTTTTAAGTTCATATGTTTAATTTAATGTCACCATAAACAAAACAAACTTTTTTATCGGCTTTTCCATGGTAATTTATTGATAGAGAAAAAATTACAAATATAATAATTAGATTACGTTATATAAAATACATGTATGTACATATATGTTCGACGTACTTAGCCTTATTTTAGGCTTTATTTCATCAATATCTGTTAAGTATTTTAAAAGTTATACTAATTTGAAAGTTAACATAATATAGTTTGTACCAATCGAAAAATAAGATAAAACACTTATCTTTATGTTTATATATACCACGCGATTCGCTAACAGCTCTCCTGTATTACGCACTACTCTTCTCTTCTTTTTCTTCTTCTCGATTAATATATCTCTATATATAACACTATTACACTCAACTACACTTACACTTTAATTTTACTTCCAAAGTTCCGATAACTTCGCAAGCGAATCCTTAGTGAATATTAAAGTCTTAAATACCAGAAGTGAAAATTACTTTTTTTTAAAAAGAATACATAAATAAGTATATTACTTTACAATTTATAATAAGTAAATAATAAACAGCATTATTAGTAAATATTCCTTGATAACATAATTTTGTTAGAAGCACCCAAACTTCGCGCCAAAAATAATATTCCTCTTCTGTGACGGGCGATGACGGGCTTTTGTTTTTTTTTTTTAATATCTTCGGCACAAGGAGTTGTTACATTCGATCGAATATTCAAGATCACGACCACGGTCGTATACACAGGTCTTGCAACTTCAGTAGTGGTTTAACATAATGACGCTGTTCAGTTAAATTTACGGCCGCCAGCGGCCAGAGGCATAACGATAGGTTCGTGCTGGATATACTCAAAAAATGATTGTACATGGAAGACAAAATTATACTGTTTGTCCAAAATTATATCACGTTTGACGTTTATGTGGCCGATGCCCTCGCTTTACACACTTTTCCAGCGAAGGGTAATACGGTTGACCAAAATTTTTTTTTCTTCTGCCTTTCACTCAATAACACTGTAATTCAAAATGTTGTATTCAAACATGTGTTTATTATATAATGAGCACATTAGATGTAATATACATATATAATAAGCACAACACGAGTTGTTTTATTGTGCGCTAAAGTAAATTTATTTCGATAGGCGATAGCAGCGACGTACAGCGGGCGAAAATGCGAAATAGAAGTTTTAACACACTCGCACCTATCTCTCACCACTGAAATTGGACTCGGTTGCAAGACCTGTGTATACGACCCTGATCTCGACCAATGATAACGCGTATCAATGTCGAAGATATTTTTTTTACCCCTTTTTTACTTCATTTGTATTTATAATATCCTCTACGATCGTGGAGGGAAACATCATAAGAATAAAACCTGTATGATATGCACAAAACACTTTTACTCAGAGAGAAGAATGACGACTCCATTCACCTGCGCCATCTATAAACGCTATATTACGCTCACTAAAAAGGATGCCTACTCATCAGATATTCTACCGCTAAGCAGCAGTACTTGGTTGTGTTCCGATTTCAAGGGTGAGTGAGCCAGTGTAATTACAGGCACAAGGGATATAACATCTTAGTTCCCAAGGTTGGTGGCGCATTGGCGATGGAAGCGATGGTTAACATTTCTTACACTGCCAATGTTTATGGGAGTTAGTGACCACTTACCATCAGGTGGCCCATATGCTCGTCCGCCTACCTATAGAATAAAAAAAAATCTATAATGACCCCAGACATTACAATGAACCAAACCGTTAAATTGTAATTGTAATAACATGACGATTGAAATGTATTTATAACTTTACTTTACTCTACTAGCGTTTTGCCTGCGGTTTCACCCGCGTAGTTCTCGTTCCCGTGGGAATACGGGGACAAAATGTAGAGTAAATGGTTTTTAAAATCGGTTTAGTGGCTTAGGCGTGAATGCGGAACAAACAAACAAATTCACATTTATAATATTAGTTAGGATTGTATACCACAAAGATTGAAAAAGATTATTGCAAAAAGACATGGATACGATCTTAACCTTTACTTGCCACCTTGGGGTACAAAACTACCCAGGCCTATTGAGGAAAATGGTTATATTTCCAGTATAGCATCTTTTTTAGTGTACTTAAATATCATTTTTGGTCATATGAAGTAAATAATCTTTAAAAAAAAAGCTTCCAACATGTTCTACAACAATTTTCAAATCGAAATATTCAGTAGTTCATTTTTTATAACGATTTTTGTCACTGGGGTACAAATCTACCCCATAGTGGCAAGTACGTAATTTAACAGAAGTGTGGCAAGTAAGGGTTAATATGAAGAGAACACAACGTTGGCGACCTTATACATAGCAAGCCAAACACAATGAAATTTATATAAATATAACCTGCCTGTAAATTAACAAATAAATAAATCATCTATATAGCATGTCGTGCCGGGACCAATATACGCCGAAGGGAAACCTCTCGAAGTTGTTAGTGAATATACCTACCTAGGACAGGTTATACAAGTAGGTAGGAACAACTTCGAGAAGGAAGCCGATCGAAGAATTCGCTTGGGATGGGCAGCATTTGGCAGCCTTCGTCAAGTCCTCACGTCGTCCATACCCCAATGTTTGAAGACGAAAGTCTTCAACCAATGCGTCTGCCATGACATACGGTGCCGAAACGTGGACACTAACTGCGGGACTAGTCCACAAATTCAAAGTCGCTCAGCGTGCTATGGAGCGAGCGATGCTAGGAGTATCTTTGAAGGATAAGATCAGAAATGAGATTATCCGGAAAAGAACCGGAGTCACCGACATAGCTGGCAAAATTAGCAGGCTGAAGTGGCAGTGGGCTGGTCACGTGTGTCGTAGGACCGATGGCCGTTGGAGCAGACGAGTCCTAGAGTGGAGACCGCGGATCGGCAAACGCAGCGTAGGGCGCCCTCCAGCCAGGTGGACCGATGACCTTAAGAAGGTGGCGGGTACCGACTGGATGCGGAAGGCAGAGGACCGGGAGCTTTGGCGCACCTTGGGAGAGGCCTATGTTCAGCAGTGGACTACGATTGGCTGTTGATGATGATTGATGATCTATATAAGTATATATGTATTTACAAAAGAAAAAGTAGTATATGTAGTATATCAGTTCTGGTTTCCATAGTACGAGCTCTGCTTAGTTTGGGATCAGATGGCCGTGTGTGAATAATGTCCCAGGATATTATTATTATAATACATTAAATTTTCCTCCTTTTAATAATGATTTTCGTCCAAATACGACTCAACAACAAGTATTTTTAACAATAAAGACTATTCGTTTATGTATAAAACTTCGTTTTCTATCGACAGTACATAATAAATCTTAGAATGTATTTTTAATTAAGAGGTTGGTTATGTTATGATGTATATCTTATGTATTGTGTGTTATGTAAATTTACGAGGTCAGTTGCTAATGCCAATCTGTGATTTGTCTCATGATAGATCACAAGCAAAATTGCAATTTCTATGATATTTTTAATATCAAGATAAAAAGGTCAATTGTAAATGTCAAAAACAAAACGGTCAACGGTGATTGTAGAGTCAAAAGCTTAACTATTTTATACCTTAGGTCCCTTTGAACTTCAACTATAGTTGACTTGAGTTATGTCGAATTGAATGTGTAAAAAAAAAGTCAGATTACTTTTTTTAATTTATACATATCATAGCAATGAATCGAATCGTAAAATATTATTAAAAAAAAAAAAATAATAACTTAGCAGGAAAACGTATCAAGCCGGTTTTATAAAATGTTCATTTTAATACTGAGAAGCTTGATTATTGTGTATTTTAAAACACTCGAGACACATCCGTGGCGTATAAAGGTCGTATAAAAGTGTTATTGAGAATAAATGCACACGTCCGTGTATATAAAATGGGTGTTTTTAAATACGTAACTCTGTTGCTTATATTATTTGAGTGTATATGGTGTAAAAATAGAACAGGTAAGATTTATATATATATAAAATTAATGCTTGTCATGTTAATAGACTTAAGTGAAACTGTTTTGTTCAATACCATTTTTTGTATGTTTGTTACGCGATCATTCCGCCAATGATGAATCTTGATGATCCTTTTGTTTGATAGGTCATATTTCAGAGGTCCCTTATAAATTTAATCGAAATTGATTCGAAGTTTTTAACAACAAAAACAAAAATATTTAGACAGATAATGTTTTGGTTTGTTTCCAAAAAGGTTTTGATGAGGACTTTCGATTGTATGTATTTGTAATAATTGTTATTATACAAGAACAAAGAAAAAGCTACTTTATGTCAAACGGCGCTGTCTCATTCGAGCTGC
This sequence comes from Nymphalis polychloros, assembly GCA_905220585.2. NCBI lineage: Eukaryota > Metazoa > Arthropoda > Insecta > Lepidoptera > Nymphalidae > Nymphalis > Nymphalis polychloros. Next base: position 1,116,747 of record HG992268.1, on the reverse strand, counting down.
GTTTAGTACTTAGACCTACCCATATTATATAATGATTACTAAATTTACTTCCTACAAAAAAAAACATAAAATTTCAAAACTATACTACATATAGGATTTACAAACTTAAGCTAAAAAGTAAAAGATTATATTTTAATTACTTCAAAGCACGAGTCTTAAAAGACAATCGACATAAAATTACTAATACTTATATGTCTATATAATATTCACTATATAATTTCGGTAATTCCCGCGGGCAGATGACGCCGCTATCGTCTTTATATAAAGTTTTGTATCGTTAAACTAAATAAATAATGAATGTATTTCATTTATGAAATAGTATATTTTAGTTTTCTTATAGAATCTACATTTTTACATTCACTTGGTGGTAGAGCTTTGTGCAAGCTCGTCTGGGTAGGTACCACCCACTCATCTGATATTCTACCGCAAAACAGCAGTATTGGTATTGTTGTGTTCCGGTTTGGAGGGTGAGTGAGCCAGTGTAATTACAAGCACAAGGGACATAACATCTTAGTTCGCAAGGTTGGTGGCGCATTGGCGATGTTTTTTTTGTTAAAGAAATGTACAATCACACTGTCTATGTGCGTCGGTGACAACTTACCATCAGGTGGCCCATATGCTCGTCCGCTTACCTATACTATAAATAAAGGCTGTGATTTGTAAGATATTCTGTATTTAAATAAACAAAATGTAAAGGTATTTATTTTATTTTTTTAATTACGCGAACAAAAGTATATTTCATAACATAACATAACATAGATGATAACCTATGTCATAAGCTAAAGATCAGCCAAACAAAAACTGCTAAATAAAATCAAGACGATTTGACGAGCCGGTTGGCGTGGTTAGCAGACTTGCCTTTCGCGTCGCAGGTCGTGGGTTCGATACCCACCCAGGACAGACATTTGTGTGCATGAACATGTCTGTTTGTCCGGAGTCTGGATGTAATTATCTATATAAGTATGTATTTACAAAAGAAAAGTAGTATATGTAGTATATCAGTTGTCTGGTTTCCATAGTACGAGCTCTGCTTAGTTTCGGATCAGATGGCCGTGTGTGAATAATGTCCAAGATATTATTATTATGAGACTAAAACGATTTTCCTTATACCTATGTATATACAAACTATTATATATACTGAATACATAATGTACAGTATTCAATACGTCTCTTTTGAATCATGTTAAATGAATACATTTTAAACATTGTTTTTTTTTTATTATAGGTAGGTGGACGAGCGTATGGGCCTGCTGGTAAGTGGTCACCAACGCCCATAGACGTTGGCATTGTGAGAGATGTTAACCATCGCTTACATCGCCAATGCACGACCAACCTTGGGAACTATAATGTTATGTCCCTTGTGCTTGTAATTTCACTGGCTCACTCACTCTCCAAACCGGAACACAACAATACCAAGCAATGCTGTTTTGCGGTAGAATATCTGATGCGTGGGTGGTACCTACCCAGACGAGCTTGCACATAGCTCTACCACATCAATGTCACTTATCTAAATAAATAAATGTATATTTACTTGTTGGTAGGGTTTTGTGCAAGCTCGTCTGGGTGGGTACCATCACACATTCTAAAGCTAACCACCAATTAATATTTGTAGTGTGTTTTGAAGGGCGAATGAGCCAGTATACACAACTATAGCTATAAAAACCATAATAAAAAAAATAATAGTTTATTTATTGTTTATTTTTTAATACTTTTATCATTTACTAGCGTTTTGCCCGCGGTTTCACCCGCGTAGTTCCCGTTCCCGTGGGAATACGGGGACAAAATGTAGCCTATGTTGCTCGCTGATAATGTAGCTTTCCATTGGTGAAAGAATTTTTTAAATAGGTTCAGTGTTTTAGCCTTGAAAGCGTAACAATCAAACAAACTCATAAACGTATAGTTAGGATTACAAAAGAAGGGGGGATGTGTATGCGTGTATGTATGTATTCATCAGGGATGTAGCTTGCCCTTGATGGGCCCTGTAACCAAATTTGGTGGGGGATCCTTCATGTCGTTGGGGTCGTCTTAACTGCGGCGATGACCAATTTTTTTTTCATTCATTTAATTTTTTTCATTTGTGGTTCGTGAGGGTCTAAAATTTTACGAATTTTTCTTACTCGGGTTCGAGGCCCCAGTAGCTAGGGGGCCCCGTATCTTTGATACGGCTGAAACAACGGTAGCTACGGCCCCTGGTATTTATATGTATTGTTGACCAAAACTAATATTAAAGCGTCTGTCATGTGTTGTTTAGGCGAGAGGTTTTTAAGCTTCACTCGACCTAAATGCTCGTGTCAATTCTCTCCGACTTTCTTGCAATTTTTGTAGGTTTATAGTTGGTTCGAACCCGGGCAAGCAACACTGTATTGTCATTCTTAATTTATGTTTAAAATTCACCTCGTGGTGATAGAAAACATCGTGAGGCTGCATCCCTTGGATGCCACATGTACAGCAGCGTGGTGGAATAATCTCCAAACATTCACCCCTAAAGATTTAAGCCTAGCAGTACAATTACGGGCTGTTATCCAAAATAAAACATGTCGAAAAATATAACCAAATTTACGTCCAACTATGCAAATGTTTGTCCAACTTTTCGACAAAATGTCCACCAGAATATCTTAGTACGACTATTTGTAGTTCACCTGACAACCCTATCGACATTCCAGGTCGTCGCAAAGTGACTCAAATGATATGACGCGATAAGAGCAGCTATAAAGAGAGTACAATTACAAACAAGCTATGAATATTATTAATTAATTGTTATACAAGCTTTCGACCGCGGCTTCGTCTGCCTGGTTGCCAGGTTTGCCTGGTTCTAGCCGTTATTGCTTGATTGTGTAACAAGCATGTACACTTTCACATTCACGCTGCTCATTCTTAAATGCTGTGTGGAGTTTATTTTCATTAAACTACTACTATTATATTATACTTCTAACTATTAAACTACTTTCACAATTCGATATTTAGTCCAGTCAATAGAGACGTAACTTTGCAAGTTTGAGCTGAGTGGCTGAAACCAACGGGAAAAGTTTAGTTTTGTTAATGATCCCGCAATAACATATCAAAAATTCAGGGTCGTGAATCACCGGGGTCATTTGCAAAAAAAATGCAAAAGGGCGAAAAACTTACTTTTTCCCGAATATCTCGAAAACTTTAAAAGATATGAGAAAAAGTTTCAGATAAAAGTTGCAGAGGATTCAATTTTCTACAAAAAACAAAAAAAAATTAAAATCAATTTTCGCGTATCGCGCATATTAAGTTTTTTTTAATTTTCCAATTAGGAGTGACTTTATTTGCATCCCCCAAACATTCTCTAAGATTTTCCCCTTTAATTATTATAGATATTATATTGCTTAATAACAATTAAAAACTTTAAAATTATTTTTTGGATTTTATTTTTACAGCAATTGATTTGGCGTGAAATATTCTATAAAATCAAGCTTTTCTGATTAAAAAAAAACACCATTTATCAAGATTTGATTTGGAAATGGGTTTTGGGGAACTCTCGCAGGGATCCGTCAATGGCGATGAGAGAGAGTGACGATGCGTATATCTCGCTCGCATTCACACAAAATTTCTGCGCTTGCAAAAGCATGAGTGCAAGAGAGACCAAGTTTTTCTCAATGAGAGTAACAAACACAGAGAAATAAACGTGCGCAGAGCCAATAGGAGTATGAGTGCAACGAAGAAATAACTTTTTTCAATGAGAGCAAGGAAGACAGAACAATATGGGTCCGTTGAGCGACGAAAATCTCGTGCGGCTGAGAGCCGCGGGATTTTTTTATAAATTGATTTTTGATCTAGAAAAACGGTATTTTGGGATATATAACAATCGATTCAGAATCGAAAACTGAATCGATTGCACCTTCTCCTATTTTTAACTTGTTTTTCCCAAAAACCCTGATAGACCTTCTGCTGACCTCTCATCCGGAACGGTGCCATGTTTCTGTCGAGCCTCCTCTTGGCTCGTCGGACCAGTGTTGTCCGGATTACAGTGCCGATTACACGCCCCTCGTGGCCTCGATTCGTGGGATGTTGGCGTGTGTGGCATTACAGATTAGCAGACTGGGATGGGATGCGGTCCTTCATTACATCCTATCCATGGGGGCGGATTTGTTTCTCGCCGGATGATCCAGATGTCATTGCTGACTCGGTCACTGATGTGGTGTTTCAGGGTATGGAACTCTTCATTACATACTCTGCAATACCCATCGGCGGCAGATCCCGGCCTTGTTTTGGTCACTTCTGCAAAACGAAATCACGCCGAAAGGTAGAATGCTATCAAGGCCCAGGCTTGATGAGGCAGGCCCAACAGACACTATAACTTTTATCTGAAACTTTTTCTCATATATTTTTCGAGATATTTGGGAAAAAGTAATTTTTTCGCCCTTTTGCAATTTTTTTGCAAATGACCCCGGTGATTCCCGACCCTTAATTTTTGGTATGTTATTACGGGATCATTAACAAAACTTTTCCCGTTGGCTTCAGCCACTCAGTTCAAAATTGCAAAGTTACGGCTCTGTTGACTGGACTAATTACGGCATTCCGTTTTACTCGATGGTAGAGCTTTGTGCAAGCTCGTCTGGGTAGGTACCACCCACTCATCAGATATTCTACCGCAAAATAAATTTGTAATGTTGTGTTCCGGGTTGAAGCAGAGCTCGTACTATGGAAACCAGACAACTGATGTACTGCATATACTACTTTTCTTTTGTAAATACATACTTATACAGATAATTACACCCAGACTCAGGACAAACAGATATCTTCATGCACACAAATGTCTGTCCTGTGTGGGTAAGGGTGGAAAACGAACCCACAACCTGCGGCGAGAAAGGCAAGAATCTACCAATCACGCCAACCGGCTCGTCAATCGCATGATAGGTACAACAACAATTACGCTATGTGGTCTCTTTTTACCAAAACGCGCCATAGGCGTTTTTATAAAACTTTAAGACTAGGTGGTAGAGCTTTGTACGAACCCGTCTGGATCACCACACACTGATCAGAATCTACCGTTTAACGGCACCCAGCGGGTCTCACCTCTGGCAATCTCGATTCATTCTCATTAATTTTTTTATTCCTTTACAGGAACTATATGTAATGTTAATGGTGTGGTTGGTGTTTGCAGACGGATCTATCAGTGTCCATTCGCTATGAACATAGTGAATAAAGAACAAAAGAAACCTCCTGTAAGTGAGTTACTTAGTGGTAGGGTTTTTTGGCATTTGGCAGAAAAGGTTCAGTTTTGTCCGGCACGCATAGATTTACTTACGATTCGATCGTATAGTTATAGCTTACTAAATATCTTAATTTCGACGTCACGACAGTAATTAAAGCAGGAAATCCATAAGACAAGCAAGCTATCAGCTATGCCCCTGAGAAAGGTACAGCCCGAGCCAAAATAAAGGCTAAATTAAAACGCTAAAAGCCGATTTTACTACGAAACATACTAATTGTAACAAATGAATCATAATTGTCCTGACAAATGTCAGCAAATAATCAATAAATTATTCACGTAAGGAAAACATTCAATTGCACTGATTACGTGAATCTTAACAAAAACCCAGGCAAGCACCAGAGCTTTCTCGGCAGTGTAGAACGATATTGTGTGTCGTTTTATCGGACAGGTGTATACAATCCAAATTAAAACAGTATGAAAGTATAAGTTCCGACTCCTCAAGAGGAGAGCATCTGTCTATCCCAGTAGTGGGATATTTACAGGCTATTTAAAGCTCAGATTAATACATATATGTATTTTTTCCTTGTATGTGTCTGTTTGTCCTTCCGTCATAGTCTTTTTTGGTAACGAAACAATTTATGCATGATATACTATTTGTACATACTTTCATTACATTAATATTCGTAATATTTCAGACATGTCAGTACGATGGTGACGTCAGAATTGTATGTTGTCCCTCGGAAAATCTCCAATACCGGTACGGTGAATTCAAGGAATACTTCAAGGGGTCGAACGACGGCGTTATAAGATCAAAAGACATGGTAATTACATTTATTGTTTTTTTTATTATTATTTTTTGTCTGGAAAACTAGCTGTCTAATAAATTTTTTATCGAATAGGTAGGCGGACGAGCATATGGGCCACCCGATGGTTAGTGTTCACCTACGCCAATAGACATTGGTATTGTAAGAAATGTTAACCATCGCTTACATTGCCAATGCGCCACCAACCTTGGGACCTAAAATGTTATGTCCCTTGTGCCTGTAATTGTGCTCACTCATCCTTCAAACCGGAACACAGCAGTACCAAGTACTGCTGTTTTGCGGTAGAATATCTGTTGAGTGGGTGGTACCTACCCAAAAGAGCTTGCACAAACTTCTACCATCAGTGATAAGGCGTCTGCGTAGAAGTTATTATAACGTGTAAATAGGTGCGCAAGCTTAGCAATGTTTTGTCAAACTAACTCCGATGGGACGATATTCCTAAACGACAAGAGAAGTTAGTAAAGTTTACTCGCTTTCTGGCATGAGTAAAGTGACAGTCAGTAATTGTTCCACTACTACGCCCTTTGTACTCTTCTTAAAAAGAAGAGAACAGAAGAACACGAGAGCGTAAACGCTAGTTTCTATCAACGTACTGCGGTGACAATTTTGTCCTAGTACTCTTTCATTACCAGAAATTTTGTGATTTGTATATTGTAGTAACATTATATTTATTTGTGTGTAATTTTAACAGTTACACCATGTATTTCTGATCAGGTTAGGCTTCCACTGGCTGATAATTTTATTTAAACAAAAAAAATTGGTATATTTCAGACCTGCCGTTCCGAAGGCAGGGAGTTTATCATCTGCTGTCAGAATAAACCAGACTTACCAGATCCTCCAGAACCGAAGCAATGTCCTCCGCTGCCGCGGCCGAAACTGAATACGAAAGTCCAACATTTCGCTTGGCAAAGTATTTTTTTATGTATAAAAAACTGGTAGTAAGACGGTCAAACGGGTAATGGTGGTAAGTCCTCACCACCGACCATAGACATCGGCGCTGTAAGAAATATTAACCATCTAAGACGGGGTGTAATATTTTCGATGAAATTTTTCGCACTATTACTCCAAGGTCCACTTTCAACTGCAAACGGAACAAAAACATAATTTGGAATAAGAGACGAATATGTTATGTTATGGTTATTATGTTTAATATCGCATATCACTAATATATGACTTTACGACCGTTTTCTGCGATGACTCTCGAGTTTGTTCCAACAGAATAGCCCTACTTCCCAATTATTTTAATTTCAGAATGTGTTGACTACCAACGTCATTTCAACAAATGCATTTCGATGGACGATCATCCTAATAGATACGAAAGAATAAACACTTGCGGTATACCGAATAACAGTACAGAGTTCAGAATATTTGAAGGTACCCCAGCTTTACCCAGACAATTTCCACACATGGTGAGACACTTTTAATCAGAATTTACTCTATCTTATATAAGAACATTAAATTCAATCGTCACATGGTCACGTGACCTTTTTAAATGCGAAGTATATCCATTTATATAATAACTACCTTAATATTATAGGTAGGCGGACGAGCATATGGGCCACCTCATGGTAAGTGGTCACCAACGCCCATAGACATTGGCTTTGTAAGAGATGTTAACCATAGCTTACAATGGGAACTAAGATGTTATGTCCCTTGTGCCTGTAATTACACTGGCTCACTCACCCTTCCAACTGGAATACAACAATACGAAATACTGCTGTTTTGTGATAGAATGTCTGATGAGTTTAATTAATATATCTCTATTTCTAACACAATACTAGTACACTTAACTACTTATACACACCGTGCCTTCCATACATTGCATGTATGAAATCATATTTTAGGCTGTTGTCGGCTGTCAGAACTCTATACCCACTGATGATGTCGACGTCATCTGGGTAGGAGGGGGTTCGCTGCTCAGTGAGAAGTATATATTAACTGCTGCGCACGTGTTGGTGGAAAATACACAGTGAGTACCAAAGTCGGCCGGTCAATTACAAAACAATCCTGCAAAAATTAATATCATAGTTCATTTGTATTCATAGTGGTAGAGCTTCGTGGAGTAACCCAACCGCTCATCAGGAATTCTTGCACAAAGCCCTACCACCAAGTAAATCCATGGTCTGCTATTAAGGGAACTTTTGATGTTACTTTTGGATTTGACGCTCTTGCACACTTTCCGTGGCTCTTAAAATACAGTTATCGTCGTCGTTGGGAAACATTTGTGTCGTAATATATACGTAGGCAGACGAGCATATGGGCCACCTGATGGTAAATGGTCACCAATGCCCATAGACAATGGCAATGTTAGAAATGTTAACCATCGCTTACATCGCTAATGCACCACCGACCTTGGGAACTAAGATGTTACGTCCCTTGTACACTGGCACACTCACCCTTCCAACCGGAACACAACAATACAAAGTACGGCTGTTTTGCGGTAGAATATCTGATGAGTGGGTGGTACTTATTCCGACGAGTTTGCACAAAGCTCTACCACCGAGTAAACTTACGAAGTTCTTCTTATACAGGTTATTTGTAATGACCCAGCAACCTCGCAGGACTAGATAGCTAACACCATAAGCAACAACTTTTGATCTACGGCTTTTGATAATTTGTTAGATTTTATTTTCATACGAAAATAAGTAATAATTTAATTTCCCGCTTGAACGTTTAACGTGCTATAAAAGTCCTTCAATTGGGGAAATTCCTTCACTTCTTTAGAGGAAAATGCTTCGAGAATATTCCACTGTGCACTGAGGCGCTTGCCCGGGTTCTCTCTCTTCGATTATACATGCGTCACCTACCGCATATTCTATGGGTACTTTAAGCTGTTGCCAATTGTTGTTAATTTTTTTATCTTTGTGGTGCACAAAAAAATGAGAGAAGGCCTTAGCCCAGCATTGGGACATCCGCACTTTAGCTATAATATGTATTGTATAAAAAAAATGTTCAATTATGATTCCAGCGGTCGAATTCGTTACGCAATGATGGGAACGCTGAACAAAACGGACTCAAAATCAGGAATTCTATACAATGTCATAAGAACAATAAATCACAAAGGTTATGAAAAAGGGACGAATAAGTTACATGACATAGCTTTATTGGAACTCAACGAACGGTAAGAGCTAATCGAAGGTTCTTGAAATGTTATCACATAATATAAAATAAAGTCTGTCTCGCTGAATGCATAAATTCAAAACAGCGTGTAAATTGTCGTAACAAGACGGTGTGATTTAGAAGGAGGCTTAGGGTGTATAATTAATGTATATAAGTAAATTAAGATTTTGTGTAATTTGTAATTTATGAATAATATTCTGGGACCTTGGGAACTAAGATGTTTTGTCCCTTGTGCCTGTAATTACACTGGCTCAATCAGCGTTTTTTTCCGGTTCCGGTACTCGTATTGTAAACACCAGTGCCAGTGCTCCGTAAAATTATTTCACTTAAATTTCACATTTGTAATCACAGTTTTGTTTTTTCGCAATAATGCTACACCCAAACTAAAAACTAGGCGTGAGTGTGTGATATTAATAACAAATCATCGCGACATTTGCTGGATCTTCACGGATATTAGAGTAAAAAATTTGGCAAAACATCGAGGTTAGATTGTCTTCATAGACTAATTAACCAATAAGCAGCAAGCAGTCACATTAGACATCTGACACTTAGCTGTCAAAGCCATACGCTACAATTGAGAGTGCCACCTCGCCAGTGTTGCCAACACCAAAAAACAATTAAATACGTTCCATTACACGAAGAATATGGACGAACAATTTCAACTATTATTTGACAAGATGAAGAAAATATAAATATTGCAAATTTATGTTATGACGCCAATGGCATTGACTGGAATAATATTTATGCGTTTACGAATGTTGACGATAAGGTGGCCTATTTTAATGAATCATTAACAAAGTTGTATGACAAGCACGCTCCAATTAGGAAAATTAAGGTAAGACATCTACCTGCACCTTGGCTTACTCAAACTATTAAAAATATTATGGCAAAACGTGATAAAGCCAAGAGAGTCTCTAAAAGGAATCCTACTGACCTCAATATTGCGACGTACAAAAAATTGCGAAATCTCTGCAATAGGATGTGTAGAGATGCTAAACGCCGTTTCATCCACTCCTCCATCGATAAACTGACTACTTCACAAATGTGGAGATTTTTTAAATCTTTAGGCGTGGGTAATCCCTCAAAATCTTCTCATCATTCATTTAATCTGAATTCTCTAAATAAACATTTTTCTACTCCCCCTTTAACAATTTCAGCCTCTACGAAGGCTGAAACATTGTTAAAGATGGCGAACGCCATCACGCCTGATTGTATTCCTTTTAATTTTCATACAGTCACAGAGAGCGAAGTCAAGAGAAGCATCCTGTCTATCACTTCCAAGGCGGTTGGTAATGACAACATTAGTCGGGATATGTTAATACCTGTCCTTGACTCTTTAAACCCTGTTATTACTCACATTATAAACTTTTCCTTTGAATCCAATACCTTTCCAACAGTTTGGAAGTTAGCACACGTGATTCCTTTACCTAAAATATCAAATCCCTCTTCATTTTCACAATTTCGTCCCATCTCTATTTTGCCTATCCTATCAAAAATCCTTGAAGACGTTGTACATAAGCAACTGTCAGAATTCCTAACACATAATCATCTCCTTAGTCCTTTTCAATCCGGTTTCCGTTCCGGTCACAGTACTTCCACCGCACTGCTTAAAGTCACTGAAGACATTCGCTTTGCTATGGACAAAAGGGAGTTTACTATTCTCATTTTGCTCGATTTTAGCAATGCCTTTAATTCAGTCGACTTTGATGTATTGCTTGGTATCCTTCGCTCACTTAACTTTGCTCAGCCTGTGATTGATTGGTTCCAATCTTATCTTCGTGGTCGTCGGCAGATGGTAAAGTCTGATGAGGCTTCCTCGGACTGGGCTGATCTCTCTGCTGGCGTTCCGCAAGGCGGCGTACTTTCTCCTCTTCTGTTTTCAATCTTCATTAATGAAATTACCAAAGTTATTTCTTCTCACTACCATCTCTATGCAGACGATTTACAACTTTATAGACACGTCACCTTATCAAATCTGTGTTCGACCATACATGATATCAATTATGATCTTGTAAAAATTAAGAACTGGGCTGCATCCTTTGGGCTTCTTGTTAATCCCTTGAAGTCGAAGGCATTGATAATAGGTACCAGACAGTTACGTAGCAAGATTAATTGGGACATTGTACCATCAATTGTCTATGATGGAACTCAAATTGCATATAGTGACCAAGCTAGTAATCTGGGGTTAGTCATAGATTGCAATTTATCATGGAGAGCTCAGGTTAACGAAATCAGTAAACGTGTCCATTTCTCTCTGCATTCTCTAAAACGTTTGCAGAATTTCCTTCCTTTCAAAACAAAAATTTTACTTGCACAATCCCTTCTTCTTCCTTTCCTGGACTACGCTGATGTTTGCTACCTTGATGCGAATGAAGAGCTACTTGACAAACTAGATAGACTTCAAAATTTGTGCATTCGTTTCATTTACGGTCTGCGCAAATTTGATCACATTTCTCAATATCGACGTCAGTTAAAGTGGCTTCCTATCCGACTTCGCCGGAGCTTGCACATATTATCGCTTCTTTTTAATATATTAAACCATGGTAGCCCTGATTACCTACATGAGCGTTTTCTGTTTTGTCCTGCTCGTGAAAGACCAGTACGCGCATGTGTGGCGTCGAAAACTCTTGAGGTACCATTTTTTAATACTACTTCCTTTGGTAACTCGTTTTCCGTTGTTGCCGCTCGCCTATGGAACTCTCTTCCAGATAATATTTTCCATAATAATATTACAATAAGATCGTTTAAAATCAGAGTTAAGCAACACTTTCTTTCCACTTAAGTTTTATTTATTTTATATGTATGTATATATATTTTTTTTGTATCTATGTAAGTTGAATGTATATATATATATATTATAGATAATGGTATATATTAATATATTTATTTGTATTTAGTGTGTAATATATTCATTTATCGTTAAGTCTACTTGAATTTTATAATATAAAACTAATTGATATTGTACCTACACCATAAATATATATTACAAATAATCTCCACTAGATTCAGGGTTTCTGGAAGAGATCTCTTGTTAGAGATAAGTTATCCCTTTGTACACATTTTTCATTTATATAATTTTCTGTATACTCTGTTGGTACATAAATAAATAAATAAATAAATAAATAAGATTGAAATGCAAAATCAAACAACTGAACTAACTAATACTATACTCGATAAAATGGAAGAAAAATTAAAACCCGTCCTAGAAGAAAACCAAATATTGAAACTTAAAGTAGAAAAGCTGGAAAAGAAAGTGGAACGTCTAGAGAGAGATAAGAAAAGCAATAATATAATAATTCATGGTTTAGCGGAAAAAGAGCAGTCGAAACTGGATTTAATCAAGTGCATTAAAAAGTGTTTTTTGGATGAACTAGGTATAAACATAGAAAATTTTGAAATCAATAAAATCTACCGTATTGGCAAAATAAATCAAAGTGGCAAGCCGAGGCCTACGCTCCTGGCATTGGTTAGTGGATGGAAAAAAACCGAAATCATGAGAAACAAAAAGAAACTAAATGAGTTATATATAACAGAAGACTACTCAAAAGAAATCTTAGAAATAAGGAAGTCATTGCAACCGAAACTAATGAAAGAAAGGCAAAAAGGAAACTTGGCGTACATAAAATATGATAAACTTATTGTAAAAGAAAATCCAAGGGCCATAGATAAAAGGAAGAGAGAGGAATCTACCTTACCGCAAGTTGAACTACAGCAAAGGAAACAACAAACAATAAGCACGTCTAAAATTATAGAATAAATGCATTCGATATGATGAGAGAACGTTCTCACTCGCTTTCAAAAATCTCAACAACAACGAAGCAATAGCAGTTAGGTACCGGCGATCGGAAACAAAACCAAAATAAAAAACATAAACAAAAAATAGAAAAGAAACACTCTCCCCCAAGCCGGCTGGTCCCCGTGGGGGAAAAGGACCACAACCCTCCAGCAAGCACTAAAATTACAACGGGCATTATAAAACAACCACGACAAACTCTCAAAATTGGAACATTCAACGTAAGATCACTAGCAACAACAAAAAGATTTATAGAACTAACATATATGTTACAAAAAATAAAAATCGATATACTAGGATTGGCAGAAGTTAGAAGAATGGGTTATGCAATTGAAGAACATGAAAATTATGTATTCTGTTACAAAGGTGGAACACTCGGACAATATGGAGTTGGATTTTTAATAAACAAAAAACACAAAAATAATATTGACAGTTTTTCAGCTTTCTCGGATCGAGTCGCCCTACTAAAAATGAAATACAACAACCAAATGCTTTCAATAATACAAGTATACGCACCTACTGAAAAAGCTACAGATGAAGAAATCAACTCATTCTATACAACTTTACAGATAGCCCATAGTCAGGCAAGAGATACCGTATTTGTTATCGGTGATTTTAATGCAAAAGTTGGCCAACTGAAAACAGCAGATAGTGAAAATTTTGTTTTGGGAAAATTTGGATACGGGAATAGAAATGAAAGAGGAGAGAAACTAATTCAATACGCATTGGAATATAAACTGACAATTATGAACTCAGTTTTTAAAGCTCGAAAGAACCGCAAATGGACATGGCTCTCCCCTTGTGGTAAAATAAAAAATGAAATTGACTTTATACTGTCAAACCACCCGAAGAGGATTAGGAAAATAGAAGTATTACATGGCTTTGGATTTAGATCTGATCATCGCTTAGTTAGAGCTACGTACATGCTAGACCAAGGAAAGAAGTGTAGAATATCATTCAATGTACAACCTAAGTTACTAAGGACGAATGAGGATACTTCGACATACTTAAAAAACCTTGAGATCAATATACGTCAACTGGACACATACCAAGAAGATGATATTCAACCTTTTTACAACAAACTAGCTATCATCATCAACACCAGCCTTGCACGCAGATCAAAAAATAAAGAACTAAAAAATATTAACAAAATACTAAGAATATTAACAAAAACTAAAGAAATGAAGGAAGAATTAAGCACACTATTTAAAAGTACAAGTAAGGCAATAGGTAAAGACTACAAAGAATATAGACATAAAATAATTGAAAGTAACCTAAACATCCACAGAAGCGCGAAAAAAGCCTACAAGAAACTAATCACACACAAAAAATGGATTCAGAACTTAAAATCAAAACCAGAAGAAATAAAAACCAGAAAAGATATCATGAACTGCGCCACAGATTTCTACAAGGAATTATATGCGAAATCGATTTCTTGTATCAATACAGCCGATGCAGCAATAGAAAATTCTCAAAACACGAACGATTTGCCAACAGTGGATGAGACGGAAGTCATAAAACACATCAGGAAACTCAGACCAGATAAAAGCCCTGGCCCTGACGGCATACAAAACGAAGCACTGAAAGCGGGCGCTATCTTACTAACTCGCCCACTTACGTATCTGTTCAATAAGATTCTGAACACAGGCCAGGTACCAATGCAGTGGAAAAGATCTGATATAATCCTTATATACAAGAAAGGAGACCCTCAAGACATCTCTAACTACCGCCCGATTAGTCTTCTTTCAAGCGTATACAAATTGTTCACGTCAATTCTACAAAGCCGGCTGAGCCCAAAGATAGATAACTATCAGCCAGTGGAACAAGCAGGGTTTCGCTCCGGATTTTCTACAACGGATCATATACAAGTCCTACAACAAGTAATGGAGAAATACAAGGAATTCAACAAGCCACTATACATTGCTTTCATCGATTACGCCAAAGCGTTCGACACGATCACTCATGATGCTATTTGGGAAGCGCTGAATAAATGCCACATAAACAAAAAATATGCAAGAGTACTGAAAAACATCTACGAGGGTAGCGTAAGTCAAGTCAAACTGGAGACGCGAGGTCCTGATATACCGATCTGTAGAGGAGTGAGACAAGGAGACCCCCTCTCACCCAAGCTGTTCATAATGGTACTACAACGCATTTTTGACAATTTTAACTGGCAGTCGGAAGGGATAAGAATTAACAAAGATCGACTTACACACCTCAGATTCGCGGACTATATTGTCTTATTTGCGGAAACAAGCAAAGGATTAGAAAGAATGATAAGCAGTTTGAATGAAGAAAGCGAAAAGGTCTTAAAATGAACGAGAATAAAACTAAAATAGTGACTAACAGCTACACTAACGCCATATACTTGAATGGGAAGATGCTTGAATATGTGAACAATTACATATACCTGGGTAAACAACTATCGTTCGAAGACAAAAATGAAGAACTAGAGGTCGAGCGGCGTATCAACATGAGCTGGAAAAAGTTTTGGTCCCTGAAAGAAATCTTGAAAGGGGAATTCCCCCTTTACCTAGAGAAAATTGTCTTGGACACTTGTGTCTTACCTACTCTTACATACGGATGCCAAACGTGGACATACAACACAAAAATAAAAACAAAACTAGTAACATGTCAAAAAGCAATGGAAAGAAGCGTACTAAAAATAAGAAGAATACAAAAAGTAAAAAGCGAAAAAATTAGACAAAAAACTAAAGTTATAGATGCCTTACAATATGCCCTAAAACAGAAGTGGCAGTGGGCAGGATATATAGCAAGATGCACAGACAAAAGATGGACATTACAGACAACTATATGGAAAGGACCAAGAGGAAAAAGAAGAAGAGGGCGCCCTAGAAAAAGGTGGATAGAAGATATAAAAGCGATAGCAGGAAGCGATTGGAGGAAGAAAGCCATGGACAGAGAGGTTTGGAAAAAGCTGGAGGAGGCCTTTACCCGAGAAGGGGTTCCGATCAATGGTACTGAAGAAGGTAACGATAGCGAGTAAAAACAAAATAAAAGAAAGAAAAATGTCACGTTACATTAAAAAACATATACCTATTGTTAATATATATTAAAACGCATGTAATAACAATTATTATTGTGGATTGGAAATAAACAGGTTTTATTATTATTATTATTATTATATAATCAGCGTTCAAACTGGAACACAACAATATAAAATACTGCTGTTTTGCGGTAGAATATCTGATGAGTGGGTGGTACCTACCCAGACGAGCTTGCACAAAGCTCTACCAACGAGAACTGTACACAAATTAATGAAAAGGAAATATATAAAAAATGGCATTCAAGATTTTTTTTATGTTAAAAGAAAAGAACAACTGTCATTCTGATACTAAACACTTTGGAATGTCGTCCTTGAGATTTCAAATATTTATTAGCTCATATCTGTTCCGAGAATATTCTCATAAGTCAAATAGCAATTAACCGTTGGCGTAGCCAGGTAAACTTAGTTTTGATTTTGCTAACTTGCAAATACCTACAGTAAGTAAGTAAGTAACAGCCTGTGAATGTCCCACTGCTGGGCTAAGGCCTCTTCGTCTCTTTTGAGGAGAAGGTTTTTAGCTTATTCCACGACGCTGCTCCAATGCGGGTTGGTGGAAGACACATGTGACAGAATTTTAGTAAAATTTGACCCATCCAGGTTTCCTCACGATGTTTTCCTTCACCGTTAAGCACGAGATAAATTATAATCACAAATTAAGCACATGAAATTCAGTGGTACTTGCCCGGATTTTAACCCACGATTATCGGTTAAGATTCACGCGTTCTTACCATCCATCTTGGCTTTTTAAGCAAATACCCATATAAACTAAAAAAGACGAATATTGTGCTATCAGACATATAAAATTCAAATTTTCAATTCGTTTTTATTAGTCTAAGATTAGTTTTGTTTTATCAGGGTGAAGTTTAACGAGTTCATCCGGCCAGCTTGCTTACCTGTACCTGGACGGGAGCTGGAAATCGGGAGGATCATAGCTGGATGGGGGGAAACGAGCGAAAGGGGAGGGAAAAGCTCTCAAATCCTGCTCACCGTAAGATAAAAATAAAGTTTTTCAATCAATACTAATATTATTATTAATTTTAACATTATAAGTTATTGAGTTTTTCTGTCATAAATGCTTAGTAGCGACTCGGTGTCTAGCAGTTGGAAGTGTGTGCACTCCCCTGTCTCAGAAAGTACGGGTGGACGTTCCTCCCATGCCGGAACTCTTTCCGGTCGTGTCGGATTGCCATCCCATCGGATAATGAGAGTTAAGGAATAGAGAGTGCATCTGTTTTTGCAAAAACACTTGTGCACAGTCCTGCGCAGTTGGCTAACCTCTGGATATTAGCCGCAAAATTTCAATAAAGAGGATACCTAAAGGAAACTCTCCTCGTGGAGCTGACGGCCAGAACTTCAATTATTTATGTTGTTTTTCTAGGCAACTGTTTCTGAAGTTAAACATATTTGCGAGCACAAATTCGGCAGCACCATCTTCACACCGCGGACTATGATTTGCGCTTCAGGTGATGTCGGAATGAAATCAAGCGATACTTGCAGAGTAAGTTTAGTTTTAATACCACTAAGGGGCGCTATTGATTTAATACACGATTTTCCGTTATTCCATTGATATTATTCATTTATAGGATAGGCTGAGGCAGGATGAGCATATAGGACACCTGATGGTAAATGGTCACCAACGCCCATAGACAAAGGCATTGTAAGAAATGTTAACCATCACTTGTATCGCCAATGCGCCACCAACCTTGGGAACTAAGATGTTATGTCCCTTGTGCCTGTAATTACACTGGCTCACTCACCCTTCAAACCGGAACACAAAAATACCAAGTACGGCTGATTTGCAGTAGAATATCTGATGAGTGGGTGGTAACAATCCAGATGAGCTCGCACAAAGCTCTACCACAAAGTATTAATTTTTAATATAAATTAAATTTTAATTGAGGTACCACTCATTCATTATTTATTTACCACCAAACCGCTATACTTAGAACTGTTGTCCGGTTTGAAGGTTGAGTGAGCCAGTTAGTCTATAGGTAAATAGGACATAACATAGTGTTAGGAATATGTCAAATCATTAAAAAGATACCAAATTTTCTATTGCCTTATAATTATATCTTTGAGTAGTTATTGACAGTTCGTGGCAAGGCTACCTGTGAATAAGGTCAGTGTCAGATAGCTCCGACAATTGACAAAAACATAACAACCATTTTAAACTTAAGTTCAAGTTAAGGCTTAGGCTATAATTAATATTTCTGACAGCGCCAATGTATGTAAGCGCTAGTCTATCAGGTGGCCCATTTGCCAGTCTCTACCTGTAATATTTCTTCGATGAACATTTGCTTTTACGTTATTTTGATATATTTTTTTCAGGGCGACAGTGGTGGACCATTAATGGCCCAATTCAAAAACCTGAACTGCTCGTACTCGATAGAAGGCGTGGTCTCGTATGGACCGCGGTGTGGACAAAGCGTGGGTGTCTATACTCGTGTTGAGTATTATTTGGATTGGATCGTTGAAAACGTTTGGCCAGACGAATGGCGCGCTTTTCAAGAAAAAAAATCCTAATAAATAGATTTTAAATAATTATAATAGTTTTATTTCATAGCCAATAACTTCTCCTCAAAGAGGAGAGGAGGCCTTAGCCTAGCAGTGGGATATTCACAGGCTGTTATTGTACCGTACTCATTCTTTTGCTGTAAGCTGGATAATTGTGGTTGGAAATGGTGTCTGCTACAACTTGTAGTAAATGGTTTAGTTTAAGGGAATGTGTTGGATGTATTTAATGTACTCTTTATTGGAGATCTAAATAAATAACGGACGGACGCACCGGATAACGAACCACGTCACCACGTCCCATGTGACTGTAATAACCCTCGTTCACTGATTCTTATAAGGCGAGATGGCGCAGTAGCTAGAACGCGTGAATCTTAACCGATGATCGTGGTATCAAACCCGGGCGAGCACCACTGAATTTTCATGTATTAATTTGTATTTTTAATTCATCTCGTGCTCGACGGTGAAGGAAAACATCATGAGTAAACCTGCATGTGTCTAATTTAACTGAAATTCTACCACATTCGAATTTCACCAACTCGCATTGGAGCGTGGTGGAATAAGCTCCAAAACTTCTCCTCAAAGAGGAGAGGAGGCCTTAGCCTAGCAGTGGGATATTCACAGGCTGTTATTGTACCGTACTCATTCCTTTGCTGTAAGCTGGAAAAATGTGTTGGGTGATTGGTACTTACTCAAGGGCTTGCTCAAAGCCCTACCACCAAGCCATTGATATCTGTACATGTACAAAAAGAAAGACAATACTGGTTGTTACAAAAAAAAAAGTATTTTTTAATATTTCTTTATTGAAATCATTCAACTAATTTATAATTTATAAATTTGTTCTTGGATCCAACCGTGGAAGTGTGTGACGTTCGTGTGTACCATTATAGACGAGTTGCCGCTGCGATACAGGGTGATGCCGTATGCTGTATAGTACATGGTGTTCACACTCTGAGAATGAAATTACTACACGTTAATGCCACTCGAAAAGAATTTAATAAGACGGAAAAAAAACAACAATATGACCAACAGATTAATAAATTTATAATTATAATTCTTATTTGTGAATTTAAATAAGTTCAACAATACACACACAAACACACACACTAATATATATAATTATACAAAGTATTCATATTTGGCGGTAAATGAGTGGTACCTCCTTGTTCAAAATACCACCATTAAAGTTATTCTTTATTAATGTTAAAGTCGTAACGATTCCCTTACCTCTTCAGGACAGACCAAACCTCCCCCCACTTCCGGTTCATAATCATTTCGTGCCGCTACTGTGCATATGAAAGATTCATGTAAGGGGGTGCTGCCCTCCACACACGTGGTTTGTTTGGGTATAACTGTATTCACCTGAAAAAAGGGCTCTGTTATTGGGTATTCCCTGAGGAACGTAGACTTTTACAGAATCGACACACGATACCTAATAACCACTTCACGGGTCGGACAGGGTTTTTGTTACATTCTGTATACCTTTAGTATCACGAGAAGAGAGAAGTTTAGCTCCTCAGCCTGATTGCACTGCTAACTAAAGCGTCTTAAGATAACGCTTTAAGGGGACACTAATTATTCAAATAGGGTTAAGCCCAAATAGGGCTAATTAATTTCTGAGGGAGATTCATCAGTATTTAAACGCGAAGGAGATAAAATAGGACTGGACTCTACGGACTGGCTTGTTGGTGTAGTAGTAGTGGTCGGGCCAATAAATGGTTATTGTGTTTTGCTATCAAAGATCACTCAGACTTTGAGTCTGGAAGTTGGAAGTGTGTGCCTTTATGTGCCTTGGAAAGTACGTGAAGACGTTGGTTTTGCGCGTGATCTCTTTGCGGTCGTTTCAGATGGTCATCCCTAATTATGAGAGTAAGAGAATAGTGAGCGTGTGTTAACGCACTCACTTGCGTATTAAAATTGTGGCATTTGTCTAATCCTCTCACATAACAGTCCCTGAGCGTATTCATCAGCTCCTCCAAAACCTGCCGTTTGTCGTACCAATATCATCACTACTGAACAAACATTTGCCGATTCGCGATAACATTATTAGCAATAAAATATACATACGTAGTAATCATCACTGGACACAGCGACGCAGGGTATCGCAAAAAGAGCTTTCGTTTCTGACCAACATACTGGCTTCACCCACGTGGGTAGCGACTTCGAATCCGTCAAACCGACTATCGCTATGTCATTGAAACGGGTTTCTGTGAATACGTAGTATTATTATTTAACATTATTCCAGCATTTTGGTATTGGTGAATATGACTTGATGGTAGTAAGATTGAGTAGAATATCACACAGAAATAGAGGAATGAGGAACAGCAATATCCAGAATAGAGGTTCTGGAAATCTTCGTCTATCAAAGTTATTCACGACAAAACGACTTATACTCACCGCTGTAATAGTGTTTGTGGATGATCACACTTTTGACATCGTATGGGATGTCCTGGTCTTTTGAGAAGCGAACGATCAAGGATTTTGCGGTGTATGGTTTGACGCAGTACGCTGACGTTATGAGAGCACGGGACTCTTCGCTGATGAAGACAGCAGCGCATAGGGGTACGTTGGGGTCGGATGTACTGTCAATTAATACAAAAGTCATCAACTCGGTTTGTTTTTGTTATAAGCAGGTGGACGAGCTAGAGGTCACTGCCGCCCATAGACATTGGCAATGTAAGAAATAATAACCAACATTGCCAATGTGCCAACGACTTTGGGAGCTGAGATGTTACGTCTCTTGTGCCTGCAGTAACACAACCTCGCTCACCCTTCAAACAGGAACGCAACAATACTTCTGAGTATTGCTGCTTAGTAGCAGAATATCTGATGAGAGGGTGGTACCCGCCCAGACGGGCCTGCACAAAACTCTACCACCAGAACCTGTATGGTCCATGTTAAGACTTTTCCTACGTTTTTTAATTTAACAGTTGGCTGCGCTCTAGTGGTCGAAGTTGAAGGGAAGTTTAGTGTGGTACGCTAAAAAGTTCAATTTGTATTTACTTGTATATCCAAGCTCTCCATGGGTACTCCCCAGGGAGAACTGATTTCAAAGCGTCCCTCACTGCCCGAGGATAACCTTCAGGGTTGCTCATACCGCAGTTGGCATCTCCTGACCTTTGAAATACAAAAAAATAACGCAGATATTAGCAGACACGTCCTTTAATTTTTATATTAAAACAAGGTGGCCCATTTTTTCAAGCCTTTTATTTTCGAATTATGGGTGTAATATTGCACTATAAGTGTAATATTGTAAAAATGGTTCATCAAAAATCAAAGAATGTCACGCAATTCGGCGAAATTTATATAAGGGATGTTTAATGTTTCTTACAGTGACAATGTCTATGGGCATTGGTGACCACTTACCATCAAACAGCCCATTTGCCCATCTGCCTGCCATTTCTATAAAAGAGTTTAGTTTTATATCACCTGAAAGAGTTATCCGATTGCGAAAAACAACATATGTCGGTCGCTGAGCAGTTGTTGTCGTTTAACCTGAAAAAGAAACTGTAATTATTTTTTGCTAATTGATGAAACAGAATTGGGTTGAAACCCACGCACGCACTGCATTGCCTTGTGCTTAATGTGTGTCTATTATTAGATGATGGAATCCACCATTCCGGTGGTAGAGCTTGTCGATTCATGATATAAAACACTATTTGCATAAAAATACTTTTTGACTTGATTTGATAAAAAAAAATCATACCGAAACTCCGTTTGAGTTTTTCCCCTGCTCCTCCGTCGTTCTACTGCCTCATCAGAACAGCGGTAGCACTCGTAGCAGCCCTTCCCTGTCCCTTCGATAATGGAACAGTTCATCTGATCCGGCTTATTATTTTCTATAACAAGATAACACCCATAAATAAAAAATTAAAGGACTACTACAACAGTAAAGAAGTAAGACTAAAACAAGAGTACTGTGTTTTGTTATGTTCCGGTTTGAAGGATGAGTGAGCCAGTGTAATTACAGGCACAAGGGACATCTTAGTTCCCAAGATTGGCGGCACATTGGCGACGTAAGCTATTGTTAACATTTCTTACAATGCCATTGCCTATGGGCGTTGGTGACCACTTACCATCAGACCCTTTTGCTCGTCCGCTTACCGATACAATAAAAAAACACCTTTTTTTTCATCACACTTCTGGTGACCCAAGAGCTGGTGCTCACTTAGCCCAAAGGCTGAGTCTAGCGGTGCAGAGTAAGAACAGTGCCAGCGTTTTGGATCCCATGCCACAGGACAATCTTTATGTTTATGTTTTGTTAAAAACAATTGAATATTAAAATTTATTTATCCAAAAAACGGACTACAAATCCTTCCACAGCGGTTCACTTCCTGGAGCGAACGAGTCCTGGCGAGGACGGCGCATTTTGTCGCATTTGTTCATTATAGCTAGTTATATACAATTATATATACTATATATATAATAAATCTGTAACTGGTCGATGTCTGTACATGGAAGATAAATGAGTAAAACTTTTATCGGGGGTCATTATAAACACAATAGAACCCAAAACAATGATTAATAGAATTTTTGTCTGTTTGTCTGTGCGTTTGTGCACGCTAATCTTAAAAACGGCTTAACGGATTTGAGTGCGGTTTTCACTAATGTATTGTGGCTAACTTCACTTAACATTTAGTGTTTGTTTTATTTCAATCGGTTCATAAATAATAAAGTTATGTCAATTTAAAGATACACGTAGAACATTTATTAAAAAATGGTTATGGTCAAACTGAAAAGAGATTAAATATTACATGTAATATACATTTTTGCTTATGATTTATCCTATATTTTGTCCTATAATTTTTAATCTCTTTATTTATTTATTAAAAGTTTAGTATCACTACTAAAAATCAATAAATTATTATCTGTAGGAAAAGTACGCGCACCTGTTAGTTGTCAAAATCAAAAAGTTTTGTTAACAATTTCGTGTTTTCAGTAGCTTCGTGTGTTGTTTTTGCATAAAAACTAATATTGCATATATATTGTGTGTATCTTTATGATCTCATCTAATATCTTTCATAACAGTACGCTTTAAGACTGCGTGTGAGCAAGTCAGTTAACTCAGTGACAACAATTAATACGAAAATAGTATATAGATGTATAAACAAAGCCTAAAAAACAACTATAACAATAATACATGGTTTTAGAAGTGCTTGCTTTAAACATAAACGTGGTATATCACTTCATAAAACTTTAAATAGGTAAATTTTTTTCGTAAATTCGTGTTTCCTGTCAAAAGTTTTAAAACGGCAGATAAAAATTCAACGTTTTACCTACCGAAGGTTTTTCTAAACAACGAAATAAATAACAATTTAACGCGGAAAAAATGGCAACCATATTTTGAACTATATTTATTAGCCTCTGGATATACATATATAAGGAGTATTAGCCACTGGTTATGTATAAGAAGTGTAAATAGAGAAAAATAGCAATTTTGTTACACTCGATTGGTTGAAAAGGTGTCGAAATGTTCAATTCATTCAACATTAAAATAACAGAAATTACTTTAGAAGACCTCATTAATAAATGTAACAAGTATTTCGAACCGAGGAAAAATTTAACTATGGCCTGACATGTATTTTTTATGAGAAAACAAAGCAAACACGAAAATATAACCAACTTTATTACGAGTCTAGAAAATTTCAGTTTAAAATGCGATTTCGTTGAATTAATAGTCATTGGTCAGTGATAAATTTACAGCGAATATGTGTTAGAGTAGCTCTCCAAACATCAAAGATTATTACAACGGTCTGATCTGTCACTAAAGAAAGCTATAGAGATAGCTAAAATAGTAGTGATTGAACAACAAAATACGGAGCACATAAATAAAAGCACTGAGACGTCGTCATCACCGTCATCATCTAATGAATATCAAGTGATGAAGGGGGAGTAAAAGGGTTAAACAACACACAGTACAGAATAGAGAAGATGTGCATATTCCTACGAAGTCAGACGGGCAACTAATAAAGAAGAGAACAAAATTGTGAAACGTGGTTATATTTGCCTCATCCCAATATAAACCGAATAAAAGTATTTTGTAATCTCTCAGCTTAATTCAATTGGTCTTTGGCTACATCAAGCTTGCGACAGCATAATCATGAATAGGAAGAAGTAAATCTGTGCGAACATATAATATATAATTAAGTGTACTCAGATATTGATATTATATATTTAAAAAAAAACACTGCAAAAATAACATAAATAAGTTAAAAATAATAATGTATTAAATGTATTAATTTATATAAAATGAATGTACCAACCCATCTTAATATTCAATATTTGGGTTTGTTATAAATTTTGTACTGTAGTCATATTCTTGCTTGCCTTTTAATTGTATTTGGTTAAAAAATATATAAATAATATATATATCATTTATTTACTGCATTTTATTGGCCTTACTCAATGTAATAATGCTTAAGCTATGTGATTTCATTTATATTTTGTTTTTGTTAATTTTGTGTTTTCATTAAGTAATTCATTATATTTGATTATAAAAAAAATCTTTGTTTAGCTGTTTGATTTTATATATGTTTTGTTTATTTTAATGATTGTGTAATTATTGTTGGTGGAAACTTAGCTAATGTATGTATATATTTATATATATATATGCTATAAGTGTCATCTCATTTTTAACACTTAACCTACCAGAGCAGTCAAATAACTGCTTTTGAAACTTTAATTAAAATTGTTATATAGCTGCTTTTGTTTGTATATTATATACTTTTTCTACATAAAATGGCCGCTTAAGCAGCTTATTCAGATGTGTGTCAAGTTCAATGGACAACATTTGTTTAAATTCCCTTTTTTTTGTTTAATTAAATTAGTAGCCTTGGTTAAGTCTGATTTTATTTAGTCTCTGACAGAAGAAACTTTTCCTTTACTTTATACTTTATATTGTACACATAAAATAACATAAATCTATAACAAAAACGAATTAACTAATAAATTATCCACACATCTCTTTACATATAAATAAAATTGAAGTTTCTGTCTGTTATTTCAAAATAACTGCCTCTTTCAAAGGTTATATGGCTATTTACGATTTACCAAAACCAAAGCAATCATTTTTTTACTGTCTGTATGTCCAGTCTAATCTTTCAATCGTCTAAAAATTGAAATAACCGAATTATTATAAGAACTATTTCAAGATTCCGTTTAGCCTTTATTTCATCAAAATTAGTTGAGTCTATCAAAAGTAAAAAAAAATACGTATTTTTTTGATATCTATACACATAATATTATTACTCTTCCTAACTGATTCATTAACGCAGAGCCTAAACTGCGGGGGTTAGAAACTTGAAATTTTGGCAGTTGATACATTTTATAACACCCGCTAAGGTAGGATTTTTGGAAACTCTACCCCTAAAGAGTTGAACGATTGTTTAGAAACCCGTCATTTTTAAAGTTAGAAGCATGAAATTTAATGAACAAGCTAAAAATAAATAAAAATGTATTTCAGCGTTTTTGAAAATCTAAATCTAAGAGGGTAAAAAAGGGGTTGAAAGTTTGTATGGGGATTCCGTCACTTTTGGTGTAAGAAGAATGGTATTAAAGCTATGTATACGTATTTCGTCGTTTTTAGAAATTTAACTCCAAACGGGAGAAACGGGGTAAAAGCATTAGTATAAAAATTTCAAAAAATAGAAATCTACTAGTTGTCTTTTTTTGTTGAATTAATAAACATGAATTTCAAAGTTTTTAGAAACTTTTATTTTTGTTTGGAAGAGTTGGGTGCAAATAATGAAATACGCAATATCTTATATCAATATCTCTTAGGGAGAAATATACGAACTTCACTATGTTAGTGATGTTTGGATAAAGAAAACATATTCCATTATTGCCATATGTACCACTTAATTGGTATTCTCTAAGCTTATATTATTGTAAAGTCTCATTAAAATCCATTCAGTAGTTTATGAGTGAAAGAGTAACAAACGTCCATACATCCATACAAACTTTCGCGTTTATTATATTAGTAGGAAGTAGGATTATTATATGCCCTGTACTGAACACACATACACTATACTGGATGGGCGAATAAATCGATTGATAAATGTTTATATCTTATTGATTAAAAAATGTACGAGATAAAATCCTTATTTTACCCGTACGAAGTCGGGACGGGCAGCTAATTACTCGCTGATAACGTATCTTTCTGTAGGTAAAAAAGGTTTTTAAAAACAGTACAGCAGTTTTTTAGTTTATTCGCTACAAACAAACATACAAAAAAATCTATTTTTACTTATTTATAATATTAGTATAGATAAAGACCACGCGCGAGCGAAGCTGCGGGCAACAGCTAGTTATATATACATTCATGAAGTACCTACCCGAAAGATCCGCAATGACGTCATCTAACGTGTCACCACTAAGAGCAGACACGGCAGCGAATAAAAAGAGGAGCCCAAATATTCTGAAAAAAATAATAATAATATGCGCGTTACGGTCACCTGAACGTGACAATTGACACGTTATTTCAATTTTTTTTAAAACATACCTTAACATTCTGTTGTATTTTCGACAAATTTGATTGTGTGTACCTGGAAATGTAAACTAATTTTCATAAAATAGTTTCAAAGATCAATGTTGAAACAAACGAATATTTGACAATTAAAAAACACTATTTGAATAGAATGAATGAATTAACATAAAACACAGGTGGACTTTCTATTTCATCACTCTCAAAATCCGATGGGACGTCAATCCGACACAACCGGAAAGAGTTCAAGCGCAGGACTTTACGTACGCTTTACGTTACGCAGGCTGTGCGTGCTTTCCGAGGCACGGGAACACACTTCCTACTTCGAGACTCCGGGCTAGTACTTTATACTTGATTGTACACCACACAGAAGAAAAAAAATATAAGTCATGAATACAACTTATTTAGGTTATTTTTATACAGCATACACACCTTTGGCGATCTTATCGCAGGTTATCGCTTTGACTGAGAATCTTCAACATAAAAACCCAATGATTATTATTTATAAATAACTAAAACTGGAACAAAACAATAATGAACAATTGATGTATCGCGGTATGTTATCGCCAAAGGTGTGTACCTTTAGCGATCTTATCGCAGGTTATCGCTTTGACTGAGAATCTTCAACATAAAAACCCAATGATTATTATTTATAAATAACTAAAACGGGAACAAAACTGGAATAATACGTGTGTGAATAATGTCCCAGGATATTAATATTATAATAAACAGTCATACATTAAATTTTCCTTCTTTTGATAATGATTTTCGACCAAATACGACTCAACAACAAGTATTTTTAACAATAAAGACTATTCGTTTATGTATAAAACTTCGTTTTCTATCGACAGTACATAATAAATCTTAGAATGTATTTTTAATTAAGAGGTTGGTTATGTTATGATGTATATCTTATGTATTGTGTGTTATGTAAATTTACGAGGTCAGTTGCTAATGCCAATCTGTGATTTGTCTCATGATAGATCACAAGCAAAATTGCAATTTCTATGATATTTTTAATATCAAGATAAAAAGGTCAATTGTAAATGTCAAAAGCAAAACGGTCAACGGTGATTGTACAGTCAAAAGCTTAACTATTTTATACCTTAAGTCCCTTTGAACTTCAACTATAGTTGACTTGACTTGCCTTTGACTGCCTCGTTGGTCTAGTGGCTAGATATAAGGCCATAGACCCGGTGGTCCCGGGTTCAATTCCCAGGTCGGGCCAATAAATAGTTATTGGGTTTTCTGTCAAAAAATTCTCAGTAGCAGCCCGGAGTCTGGAAGTTGGAAGTGTGTACACTCCCGTGCCTCGGAAAGCACGTTAAGCCGTTGGTCCTGCGCCTGAACTCTTTCCGGTCGTGTCGGATCGCCGTCCCATCGGATTATGAGAGCTAAGGAAAAGAGAGTGCACCTGTGTTTGCGCACACACTTGTGCACTATAATATCTCCTGCGCAGTTGGCTAATCTCTCTTGAGATTGGTCGCCGTGGCCGAAATCGGCCTGGAGGACCTTATAGTTCACTTGTAAAAAAAAAGTCAGATTACTTTTTTTAATTTATACATATCATAGAAATGAATCGAATCGTAAAATATTATTAAAAAAAAATAATAATAACGTAGCAGGAAAACGTATCAATTCGGTTTGATAAAATGTTCATTTTAATACTGAGAAGCTATCGAATATATATCAAAGGCAAAGTATAAAAGAATAATCATATTGTGTATTTTAAAACACTCGAGACACATCCGTGGCGTATAAAGGTCGTATAAAAGTGTTATTGAGAATAAATGCACACGTCCGTGTATATAAAATGGGTGTTTTTAAATACGTAACTCTGTTGCTTATATTATTTGAGTGTATATGGTGTAAAAATAGAACAGGTAAGATGTATACATATAATAAATCTGGTACTGGTCGATGTCTGTTCATGGAAGATATATGAGTAAAACTTTTATCGGGGGTCATTATAAACACAATAGAACCCAAAACAATGATTAATAGAATTTTTGTCTGTTTGTCTGTGCGTTTGTGCACGCTAATCTTAAAAACGGCTTAACGGATTTGAGTGCGGTTTTCACTAATGTATTGTGGCTAACTTCACTTAACATTAAGTGTTTGTTTTATTTCAATCGGTTCATAAATAATAAAGTTATGTCAATTTAAAGATACACGTAGAACATTTATTAAAAAATGGTTATGGTCAAACTGAAAAGAGATTAAATATTACATGTATTAAACACTTTTGCTTATGATTTATCCTATATTTTGTCCTATAATTTTTAATCTCTTTATTTATTTATTAAAAGTTTAGTATCACTACTAAAAATCAATAAATTATTATCTGTAGGAAAATGAGCTTGCTTAAAGCAACATCAACGTGGTATATCACTTCTTAAAACTTTAAATAGGTATAATTTTTTCGTAAATTCGTGTTTCCTGTCAAAAGTTTTAAAACGGCAGATAAAAATTCAAACGTTTTACTACCGAAGTTTTTTCTAAACAACGAAATAAATAACAATTTAACGTGGAAAAAATGGCAACCATATTTTGAACTATATTTATTAGCCACTGGATATATATAAGGAGTATTAGCCTCTGGTTATGTATAAGAAGTGTAAATAGAGAAAAATAGCAATTTTGTTACACTCGATTGGTGGAAAAGGTGTCGAAATGTTCAATTCATTCAACATTAAAATAACAGAAATTACTTTAGAAGACCTCATTAATAAATGTAACAAATTTCGAACCGAGGAAAAATTTAATTATGGCCTGACATGTATTTTTATGAGAAAACAAAGCAAACACGAAAATATAACCAACTTTATTACGAGTCTGAGAGAGTACGAGTCATTGGTCAGTGATAAATTAACAGCGAATATGTGTTAGAGTAGCTCGCCAAACATCAAAGATTATTACAACGGTCTGATCTGTCACTAAAGAAAGCTATAGAGATAGCTAAAATAGTAGTGATCGAACAACAAAATATAGAGCACATAAATAAAAGCACTGAGACGTCTTCATCGCCGTCATCATCTAATGAATATCAAGTGATGAAGGGGGAGTAAAAGGGTTAGACAACACACAGTACAGAATAGAGAAGATGTGCATATTCCTACGAAGTCAGACGGGCAACTAATTAAGAAGAGAACAAAATTGTGAAACGTGGTTCTATTTGCCTTATCCCAATATAAACCGAATAAAAGTATTTTGAAATCTCTCAGTTTAATTCAATTGGTCTTTGGGTACGTCAAGCTTGCAACAGCATAATCATGAATAGGAAGAAGTAGATCTGTGTGATCATAATTTAAAAGACAATGTTGATGATGACCCAATGACCTCAATACGGCAAACACTCACACGGCAAGCAAAGTATATTCGAAGAAAACTCCCAGGTTTTTAATATAATCACAATAAGGGATGACAATATTATCAAACATGATATTTGGTTCCGCCTGCCAATAATTATGGCTTGAAATCTTATATTTATCTTATAATCTTATATTATAGCTTGAATAGGGTTGACATTAAGAGCTAAAGATTTCTCACTCTACTCAAGTATGATATTATAAGGACTTTCGATTGTATGTAATTGTGATAATTGTTATTATACAAGAACAAAGAAGAAGCTACTTTATGTCAAACGGCGCTGTCTCATTCGAGCTGCGTTTAGTACGTAGACCTACCCATATTTATAATTATTGATAAACTTACTTCTTACAAAAAATTTAATATGAAATTTCAAAACTGTACTACTTATAGGATTTACAAACTTAAGCTAAAAAATATAAGATTATATTTTATTTACTTCAAAGCAAGAGCCTTAAAAGACAATCGACATAAAATTACTAATACTTATATGTCTATATAATATTCATTAAAAGTTATTTTCGGAGTCGGTGCAAACCAAAAATAACTTTAATATATACATACTCAATTAATCTATTTATATATGAGTGCGAAAATCAATGAAAGTTGATAGTTGTATACAGACAGGCACATAACATTTTCATGCATTTAGACACAACCGCAGAACACTTTTGCTCAGAGAGCAGTTGAGAGGACACAACCATCAACGTCGTCTGCGCTCACGTGTCACGTATCTGCCTGCGTTTCGGTAATTCCCGCGGGCAGATGACGCCGCTATCGTCTTTATATAAAGTTTTGTATCGTTAAACTAAATAAATAATGAATGTATTTCATTTGTGAAATAGTATATTTTAGTTTTCTTATAGAATCTACATTTTTACATTCACTTGGTGGTAGAGCTTTGTGCAAGCTCGTCTGGGTAGGTACCACCCACTCATCTGATATTCTACCGCAAAACAGCAGTACTGGTATTGTTGTGTTCCGATTTGGAGGGTGAGTGAGCCAGTGTAATTACAAGCACAAGGGACATAACATCTTAGTTCGCAAGGTTGGTGGCGCATTGGCGATGTAAGCGATGGTTAACATCTCTCACAATGCCAACGTCTATAAGCGTTGGTGATCACTTACCATCAGGCCCATACGCTCGTTCACCTACCTATAATGAAAACAAAACAATGTTTAAAATGTATTCATTTAACATGATTCAAAAGAGACGTATTTTCATTTGTGGTTCGTGAGGGTCAAAAATTTTACGAATTTTTCTTACTCGGGTTCGAGGCCCCAGTAGCTAGGGGGCACCGTATCTTTGATACGGCTGAAACAACGGTAGCTACGCCCCTGGTATTTATATGTATTGTTGACCAAAACTAATATTAAAGCGTCTGTCATGTGTTGTTTAGGCGAGAGGTTTTTAAGCTTCACTCGACCTAAATGCTCGTGTCAATTCTCTCCGACTTTCTTGCAATTTTTGTAGGTTTATAGTTGGTTCGAACCCGGGCAAGCAACACTGTATTGTCATTCTTAATTTATGTTTAAAATTCACCTCGTGGTGATAGAAAACATCGTGAGGCTGCATCCCTTGGATGCCACATGTACAGCAGCGTGGTGGAATAATCTCCAAACATTCACCCCTATAGATTTAAGCCTAGCAGTACATTTACGGGCTGTTATCCAAAATAAAACATGTCGAAAAATATAACCAAATTTACGTCCAACTATGCAAATGTTTGTTCAACTTTTCGACAAAATGTCCACCAGAATATCTTAGTACGACTATTTGTAGTTCACCTGACAACCCTATCGACATTCCAGGTCGTCGCAAAGTGACTCAAATGATATGACGCGATAAGAGCAGCTATAAAGAGAGTACAATTACAAACAAGCTATGAATATTATTAATTAATTGTTATACAAGCTTCGACCGCAGCTTCGTCTGTCTGGTTGCCAGGTTTGCCTGGTTCTAGCCGTTATTGCTTGACTGTGTAACAAGCATGTACACTTTCACATTCACGCTGCTCATTCTTAAATGCTGTGTGGAGTTTATTTTCATTAAACTACTACTATTATATTATATTTCTAACTATTAAACTACTTTCACAATTCGATATTTAGTCCAGCCAATAGAGACGTAACTTTGCAAGTTTGAGCTGAGTGGCTGAAACCAACGGGAAAAGTTTAGTTTTGTTAATGATCCCGTAATAACATATCAAAAATTCAGGGTCGTGAATCACCGGGGTCATTTGCAAAAAAAATGCAAAAGGGCGAAAAACTTACTTTTTCCCGAATATCTCGAAAACTATAAAAGATATGAGAAAAAGTTTCAGATAAAAGTTGCAGAGGATTCAATTTTCTACAAAAAATAAAAAATTTAAATCAATTTTCGCGTATCGCGCATATTAAGTTTTTTTAAATTTTCCAATTAGGAATGACTTTATTTGCATCCCCCAAACATTCTCTAAGATTTTCCCCTTTAATTATTATAGATATTATATTGCTTAATAACAATTAAAAACTTTAAAATTATTTTTTGGATTTTATTTTTACACCAATTGATTTGGCGTGAAATATTCTATAAAATCAAGCTTTTCTAATTTAAAAAAAAAACACCATTTATCAAGATTTGATTTGGCAATGGGTTGTGGGGAACTCTCGCTGGGATCCGTCAATGGCGATGAGAGAGAGTGACGATGCGTATATCTCGCTCGCATTCACACAAAATTTCTGCGCGTGCAAAAGCATGAGTGCAAGAGAGACCAAGTTTTTCTCAATGAGAGTAACAAACACAGAGAAATAAACGTGCGCAGAGCCAATAGGAGTATGAGAGTCCGTTGAGCGACGAAAATCTCGTGCGGCTGAGAGCCGTGGGATTATTTTATAAATTGATTTTTGATCTAGAAAAACGGTATTTTGGGATATATAACAATCGATTCAGAATCGAAAACTGAATCGATTGCACCTTCTCCTATTTTTAACTTGTTTTTCCCAAAAACCCTGCTAGACCTTCTGCTGACCTCTCATCCGGACGGGTACCATGTTTCTGTCGAGCCTCCTCTTGGCTCGTCGGACCAGTCTTGTCCGGATTACAGTGCCGATTACAAGCCCCTCGTGGCCTCGATTCGTGGGATGTCGGCCTGTGTGGCATTACAGATTAGCAGACTGGGATGGAATGCGGTCCTTCATTACATCCTATCCATGGGGGCGGATTTGTTTCTCGCCGGATGATCCAGATGTCATTGCTGACTCGGTCACTGATGTGGTGTTTCAGGGTATGGAACTCTTCATTACATACTCTGCAATACCCATCGGCGGCAGATCCCGGCCTTGTTTTGGTCACTTCTGCAAAACGAAATCACGCCGAAAGGTAGAATGCTATCAAGGCCCAGGCTTGATGAGGCAGGCCCAACAGACACTATAACTTTTATCTGAAACTTTTTCTCATATATTTTTCGAGATATTCGGGAAAAAGTAATTTTTTCGCCCTTTTTCAATTTTTTTGCAAATGACCCCGGTGATTCCCGACCCTTAATTTTTGGTATGTTATTACGGGATCATTAACAAAACTTTTCCCGTTGGCTTCAGCCACTCAGTTCAAAATTGCAAAGTTACGGCTCTGTTGACTGGACTAATTACGGCATTCCGTTTTACTCGATGGTAGAGCTTTGTGCAAGCTCGTCTGGGTAGGTACCACCCACTCATCAGATATTCTACCGCAAAATAAATTTGTAATGTTGTGTTCCGGGTTGAAGCAGAGCTCGTACTATGGAAACCAGACAACTGATGTACTGCATATACTACTTTTCTTTTGTAAATACATACTTATATAGATAATTCCACCCAGACTCAGGACAAACAGATATCTTCATGCACACAAATGTCTGTCCTGTGTGGGTAAGGGTGGAAAACGAACCCACAACCTGCGGCGAGAAAGGCAAGAATCTACCAATCACGCCAACCGGCTCGTCAATCGCATGATAGGTACAACAACAATTACGCTATGTGGTCTCTGTTTACCAAAACGCGCCATAGGCGTTTTTATAAAACTTTAAGACTAGGTGGTAGAGCTTTGTGCGAACCCGTCTGGATCACCACACACTGAACAGAATCTACCGTTTAACGGCACCCATCGGGTCTCACCTCTGGCAATCTCGATTCATTCTCATTAATTTTTTTATTCCTTTACAGGAACTATATGTAATGTAAATGGTGTGGTTGGTGTTTGCAGACGGATCTATCAGTGTCCATTCGCTATGAACATAGTGAATAAAGAACAAAAGAAACCTCCTGTAAGTGAGTTACTTAGTGGTAGGGTTTTTTGGCATTTGGCAGAAAAGGTTCAGTTTTGTCCGGCACGCATAGATTTACTTACGATTCGATCGTATAGTTATAGCTTACTAAATATCTTAATTTCGACGTCACGACAGTAATTAAAGCAGGAAATCCATAAGACAAGCAAGCTATCAACTATGCCCCTGAGAAAGGTACAGCCCGAGCCAAAATAAAGGCTAAATTAAAACGCTAAAAGCCGATTTTACTACGAAACATACTAATTGTAACAAATGAATCATAATTGTCCTGACAAATGTCAGCAAATAATTCAATAAATTATTCACGTAAGGAAAACATTCAATTGCACTGATTACGTGAATCTTAACAAAAACCCAGGCAAGCACCAGAGCTTTCTCGGCAGTGTAGAACGATATTGTGTGTCGTTTTATCAGGTGTATACACAGGTGTATACAATCCAAATTAAAACAGTATGAAAGTATAAGTTCCGACTCCTCAAGAGGAGAACATCTGTCTATCCCAGTAGTGGGATATTTACAGGCTATTTAAAGCTCAGATTAATACATATATGTATTTTTTCCTTGTATGTGTCTGTTTGTCCTTCCGTCATAGTCTTTTTTGGTAACGAAATAATTTATGCATGATATACTATTTGTACATACTTTCGTTACATTAATATTCGTAATATTTCAGACATGTCAGTACGATGGTGACGTCAGAATTGTATGTTGTCCCTCGGAAAAATTCCAATACCGGTACGGTGAATTCAAGGAATACTTCAAGGGGTCGAACGACGGCGTTATAAGATCAAAAGACATGGTAATTACATTTGTTGTTATTTTTATTATTATTTTTTGTCTGGAAAACTAGCTGTCTAATAAATTTTTTATCGAATAGGTAGGCGGACGAGCATATGGGCCACCCGATGGTTAGTGTTCACCTACGCCCATAGACATTGGTATTGTAAGAAATGTTAACCATCGCTTACATCGCCAATGCGCCACCAACCTTGGGACCTAAAATGTTATGTCCCTTGTGCCTGTAATTACACTGGCTCACTCATCCTTCAAACCGGAACACAGCAGTACCAAGTACTGCTGTTTTGCGGTAGAATATCTGTTGAGTGGGTGGTACCTACCCAAAAGAGCTTGCACAAACTTCTACCATCAGTGATAAGGCGTCTGCGTAGAAGTTATTATAACGTGTAAATAGGTGCGCAAGCTTAGCAATGTTTTGTCAAACTAACTCCGATGGGACGATATTCCTAAACGACCAGAGAAGTTAGTAAAGTTTACTTGCTTTCTGGCATGAGTAAAGTGACAGTCAGTAATTGTTCCACTACTACGCCCTTTGTACTCTTCTTAAAAAGAAGAGAACAGAAGAACACGAGAGCGTAAACGCTAGTTTCTATCACCGTACTGCGGTGACAATTTTGTCCTAGTACTCTTTCATTACCAGAAATTTTGTGATTTGTATATTGTAGTAACATTATATTTATTTGTGTGTAATTTTAACAGTTACACCATGTATTCTGATCAGCTTAGGCTTCCACTGGCTGATAATTTTATTTAAACAAAAAAAATTGGTATATTTCAGACCTGCCGTTCCGAAGGCAGGGAGTTTATCATCTGTTGTCGGAATAAACCAGACTTACCAGATCCTCCAGAACCGAAGCAATGTCCTCCGCTGCCGCGGCCGAAACTGAATACGAAAGTCCAACATTTCGCTTGGCAAAGTATTTTTTTATGTATTAAAAATTGGTAGTAAGACGGTCAAACGGGTAATGGTGGTAAGTCCTCACCACCGACCATAGACATCGGCGCTGTAAGAAATATTAACCATCTAAGACGAAATTTTTCGCACTATTACTCCAAGGTCCAAGCGTTTCAACTGCAAACGGAACAAAAACATAATTTGGAATAAGAGACGAATATGTTATGTTATGGTTATTATGTTTAATATCGCATATCACTAATATATGACTTTACGACCGTTTTCTGCGATGACTCTCGAGTTTGTCAGGACAGAATTTATTTATTTATTTATTTAATGGAAACAAACAGTAAATAATAAATTTTATAAATATTAAATATTGACAAATCATTACCAAAATAGTTTCCAATGATTAATAACTAACACATTACCGGCGTAGATGCATTGGATAACGGATAAAATTATCGATCAATTAGAGATTAGGCACTAAAGAGAGAGTGGGAGAAACGACAAATTCGTTCAATGACAATTAATTCAATCAGTACTAATACTACCATTAGATAACATATTTTTGATATTACGATTAAAGCTATTAAAAGAGACATGAAATAAATCACAATCTAAAAACATCAGGTTATATTTAGTACAACTTCTATTTATAAAAGAATTCTTAGCAAATTTAGTTCTGGTTACAGGAACATAGAATGTTTCCTTACGCCTAGCGTTAAGACGCGGACAATGGAGAAGCACTTTCGAGAGCAAATAGGGAGAATCAATACGATTATTAATAGTTTTAAATAGAAATATTTGATCACGTTGAACACGTCGGTCAGTAGCCGACATCGGTATAGCAAAATTGGTATTTTTGTTAAAAATTGATCTTGTGCTAAGGACTCTGATGAAACGGTTATGTGTCCGTTCAATTTTATGTATATGATTTTTAAATTGGGGGTTCCACACAGAAGACGCATACTCTAAGATGGACCTTACAAACGCATTATATAATAAGATAAGCGTGGACGGAAGCTTAAATTCATCAGAGACCCTCAGCACAAAACCAAGCATACGATAAGCCTTATCTGCCACATAACCGACGTGTTCATCGAAAAGCATCTTAGAATCAATTAGAACACCAAGATCTTTAATCATATTGACTCTTGAAATTACTTCGCCATCCAATTTGTATGTAAAATCAATCACCAATTTCTTTCTGGTAAATGTTATAACGTTACATTTTTTTATGTTTAAGAATAAAGAATTTTGTGAACAATAGTCACTGAGACGATCAAGGTCTTTCTGGAAATCCAAGCAGTCGTTGGGGTTTTTGATAATTTTATTCATCTTATTGTCATCAGCATACAACAAAAACTTTGAGTGCCTAAAAACTGAACCGATATCGTTTATATAAATATTAAATAATAACGGACCTAAATGTGATCCTTGTGGCACTCCAGATGGCACAGGAATAAAAGATGAGCAGAAACCTTTAATTGTAACTGCTTGGCTTCTGTTAGATAAATAGGATTCAATCCAACGCAGGAGGTCGCCATGTACACCGATGTATCTTAATTTGTCGAGAAGAATGAAATGAGAAATTTTGTCAAATACTTTAGAAAAATCAGTGTACACGGCGTCCACCTGGTATCCCTCATCCATCGCGTTCGTGATAAAGTCAGTAAATTCACATAAATTAGTTTCAGTAGATCTTCTGTTAATAAATCCGTGCTGCTGGTTTATAATTAAAGGTCTTATTATTGGTTGTATAATGTCATATATTATCTTTTCAAACAACTTGGGGATGCAACTAAGTTTAGAGATAGGACGATAATTTTTGACGTCGTGTTTATCCCCGTTTTTAAAGATAGGAACAACATATGATCTTTTCCACTGAGAAGGCATAATGCAGGTTTGTAAAGATAAATTAAATAAAATATATAGTGGGAAGCAAAGAGTACCGAGG
The DNA here is from genome assembly GCA_905220585.2 of Nymphalis polychloros. NCBI lineage: Eukaryota > Metazoa > Arthropoda > Insecta > Lepidoptera > Nymphalidae > Nymphalis > Nymphalis polychloros. Next base: position 1,078,445 of record HG992268.1, on the reverse strand, counting down.
CAGTTTTTTAGGAATATTGCTGGTATACCATCTGGGCCACAGCTTTTAAATGAGTTTAAAGATTTTATGTACTTTTCTACAGTCAACAATGAGATATTAACAGAAGACAGGTCAACGCTATTAAAATTGGACACAGTAACTACTTTGCTATTAAACGAAGATTTAAGTGTGTTTTGCTCAAACGATGAGTAAAAATAACTATTAAAAAGATTACTTATTTCTTGACCGTCATTAGATGAAAGATCGTCCAAATAAACCATATCAGGCAAGTCCAAACACTGTTTATTAGATTTAACAAACGTCCAAAAGAACCTAGAGTTTTTAGCAATTGAATTTTCCGCATTGTCCAGATACCCATTGTAGCATTCTTCATCAATTATCTTTTGCCTTTTACGAAGCATTCTGAAAGTGCAATAGTCACTATAGTTTTTATATATTTTCCATTTCCTATGAAATTTTAACTTTTCTTTGATAATTTTTTTGAGTGAGGGAGAATACCAAATCGGATATTTATTGTCATCAATTATTACTTTTGTTGGAACGAAAATATCAATAATACTATTTATAATTTTATAAAATACTTCAACTGCACCCTCTATATCCAAACATTCAAAGCACTTCAACCAATCGATTTCCGATAATTTCTGATTAATGTCGATATATTTAGCCTTATGAAAAAGTTTAACCAGCCGTGGAATACTAGATAAATAGTTAGTTTGCAATCCAGAAAGGGCAATCTCCAAGGCAGGATGATGAATATCCTCATACACTAAAGGAGTTTCACTGTGTTTTACCACTACATTATTAGAATTGCTAAGAATCAGATCTAAGTATCGATTATTAAAGTTAGGTATACAATTGAATTGACTTAAGTTGTTGATATGTAAAAATGTTGACAATATGCCAACTTGATTACTTGAATTTCCAACTGCGTTTACGATCTTAGAAGCATGTTTGTTTTCATCTTGAAACCAGTTAGCTGCAGCGACATTGAAATCACCTATTAACAAAAAAATATCTTTAGGATGTCATATAATAGATTCCGACACACACTCATAAAATTTAATTTGATCTTCATATTGCAACGAACATTGAGGAAAATAACAACAAAATAAACGACAATCTATAAATTTCTTATTCGACTTAATGCCTATACAGATAGAGATAACATCGAAAGAACAAATATTGTTTGAAGGTTGGACCACCACATCCTTAACCGCAATACCCTTTCGGCAAGCAATTAAAACACCACCACCTAATTTATCAGTGCGAGAAACGTAATCACGGTCACAGCGATAAATATTGTATCTACTATCAAAAAGTTCCGAATTATAAATTCCAGGTAGCAACCAAGTTTCAGTAAGGCAAATAATGTCATAGTCAACCAATGACAAATTTGAGAAAAATGTAGATGTTTTTGAACGCAGTCCACGTACATTTTGATAAAATAAAGCTATTTTAGTATCCATCTTAACAAAATTGAGCTAAAACATATATAAATAAATATTATAAAATAATAAGAATTTATGTTCAAGTAACCAAAACAATAGGAAAATAGAAAGTGATATTTCATTAGTTTTTCATTGATAGGTCTCTTATCCATTGTCAGCAAATTATTTAAAAGTGATAATATATTGCTTAAAATATTTTGAACAAAGACATAATTAAATAACACACAAATAGAAAGAAAATCAATAAAAGTAACATTCTCTCTCGCTCCAGAAGAAAATATTTTAAGAATAATATTAGACTTAGTTAAAAAATGCGAATAAAAGATTATAGGAACATCAGTATACAACATTACATTCATTAATACACAGTTGACAAACAAAATTGAACAAAATAATAACTCGATAATAAAATTCAACTCACTATTGCGTCTGAGTAAAAATTTAAACATAATAATAATATTTTTTGAATAATGTAAACAATTATATAATAAAACATGCATAAGGCTGTAGAAACAAAAAATATAAACAGTGTTTATAATATTTTTTTTAAATCGCTTTCGGTATAAATTTGCATAACGGGACTAGTGTCGTTTTTTTTCTTGCCATAACAGAACAGTTCTTGACCCATATATGGAATAGCCCTACTTCCCATTTATTTTAATTTCAGAATGTGTTGATTACCAACGTTATTTCAACAAATGCATTTCGATGGACGATCATCCTAATAGATACGAAAGAATAAACACTTGCGGTATACCGAATAACATTACAGAGTTCAGAATATTTGAAGGTACCCCAGCTTTACCCAGACAATTTCCACACATGGTGAGACACTTTTAATCAGAATTTACTCTATCTTATATAAGAACATTAAATTCAATCGTCACATGGTCACGTGACCTTTTTAAATGCGAAGTATATCCATTTATATAATAACTACCTTAATATTATAGGTAGGCGGACGAGCATATGGGCCACCTGATGGTAAGTGGTCACCAACGCCCATAGACATTGGCTTTGTAAGAGATGTTAACCATAGCTTACAATGGGAACTAAGATGTTATGTCCCTTGTGCCTGTAATTACACTGGCTCACTCACCCTTCCAACTGGAATACAACAATACGAAATACTGCTGTTTTGTGATAGAATGTCTGATGAGTTTAATTAATATATCTCTATTTCTAACACAACACTAGTACACTTACCTACCTATATACACCGTGCCTTCCATACATTGCATGTATGAAATCATATTTTAGGCTGTTGTCGGCTGTCAGAACTCTATCTCTACTGATGATGTCGACGTCATCTGGGTAGGAGGGGGTTCGCTGCTCAGTGAGAAGTATATATTAACTGCTGCGCACGTGTTGGTGGAAAATACACAGTGAGTACCAAAGTCGGCCGGTCAATTACAAAACAATCCTGCAAAAATTAATATCATAGTTCATTTGTATTCATAGTGGTAGAGCTTCGTGGAGTAACCCAACCGCTCATCAGGAATTCTTGCACAAAGCCCTACCACCAAGTAAATCCATGGTCTGCTATTAAGGGAACTTTTGATGTTACTTTTGGATTTGACGCTCTTGCACACTTTCCGTGGCTCTTAAAATACAGTTATCGTCGTCGTTGGGAAACATTTGTGTCGTAATATATACTTAGGCAGACGAGCATATGGGCCACCTGATGGTAAATGGTCACCAATGCCCATAGACAATGGCAATGTTAGAAATGTTAACCATCGCTTACATCGCTAATGCACCACCAACCTTGGGAACTAAGATGTTACGTCCCTTGTACACTGGCACACTCACCCTTCCAACCGGAACACAACAATACAAAGTACGGCTGTTTTGCGGTAGAATATCTGATGAGTGGGTGGTACTTATTCCGACGAGTTTGCACAAAGCTCTACCACCGAGTAAACTTACGAAGTTCTTCTTATACAGGTTATTTGTAATGACCCAGCAACCTCGCAGGACTAGATAGCTAACACCATAAGCAACAACTTTTGATCTACGGCTTTTGATAATTTGTTAGATTTTATTTTCATACGAAAATAAGTATTAATTTAATTTCCCGCTTGAACGTTTAACGTGCTATAAAAGTCCTTCAGTTGGGGAAACTCCTCCACTTCTTTAGAGGAAAATGCTTCGAGAATATTCCACTGTGCACTGAGGCGCTTGCCCGGGTTCTCTCTCTTCGATTATACATGCGTCACCTACCACATATTCTATGGGTACTTTAAGCTGTTGCCAATTGTTGTTAATTTTTTTATCTTTGTGGTGCACAAAAAAATGAGAGAAGGCCTTAGCCCAGCATTGGGACATCCGCACTTTAGCTATAATATGTATTGTATAAAAAAAATGTTCAATTATGATTCCAGCGGTCGAATTCGTTACGCAATGATGGGAACGCTGAACAAAATGGACTCAAAATCAGGAATTCTATACAATGTCATAAGAACAATAAATCACAAAGGTTATGAAAAAGGGACGGATAAGTTACATGACATAGGTTTATTGGAACTCAACGAACGGTAAGAGCTAATCGAAGGTTCTTGAAATGTTATCACATAATATAAAATAAAGTCTGTCTCGCTGAATGCATAAATTCAAAACATAGCGTGTAAATTGTCGTAACAAGACGGTGTGATTTATGAAGGAGGCTTAGGGTGTATAATTAATGTATATAAGTAAATTAAGATTTGTGTAATTTGTAATTTATGAATAATATTCTGGGACCTTGGGAACTAAGATGTTTGGCCCTTGTGCCTGTAATTACACTGGCTCAATCACCCTTCAAACTGGAACACAACAATACAAAGTACTGCTGTTTTGCGGTAGAATATCTGATGAGTGGGTGGTACCTACCCAGACGAGCTTGTACAAAGCTCTACCACCGAAAACTATATTTTGTTTGTAGTTAATGAAAAGAAAATATATAAAAAATGGCATTCAAGATTATTTTTTTATGTTACAAGAAAGAAAAACCATCATTCTGATACTAAACACCTTGGAATGTCGTCCTTGAGATTTCAAATATTTATTAGCTCATATCTGTTCCGAGAATATTCTCATAAGTCAAATAGCAATTAACCGTTGGCGTAACCAGGTAAACTTAGTTTTGATAGTAAGTAAGTAAGTAACAGCCTGTGAATGTCCCACTGCTGGGCTAAGGCCTCTTCTCCTCGTTTGAGGAGAATGTTTGGAGCTTATTGAACCACGCTGCTCCAATGCGGGTTGGTGGAATACACGTGTGACAGAATTTCATTAAATTTGACCCATGCAGGTTTCCTCACGATGTTTCCCTTCACCCTTAAGCACCAGATAAATTATAATCACAAATTAAGCACATTAAATTCAATGGTGCTTGCCCGGGTTTTATTAACCCACGATCATCGGTTAAGATTCACGCGTTCTTACCATCCATCTTGGCTTTTTAATCAAATACCCATATAAACTAAAAAAGACGAATATGCTATAAATAAAATTCAAATTTTCAATTAATTTTTATTAATTTTTATTAGTCTAAGATTAGTTATGTTTTATCAGGGTGAAGTTTAACGAGTTCATCCGGCCAGCTTGCTTACCTGTACCTGGACGGGAGCTGGAAACCGAAAGGATCATAGCTGGATGGGGGGAAACGGGTGGAAAGGACGGGAAAAGCTCTCAAATCCTGCTCACCGTAAGATAAAAATAAAGTTTTTCAATCAATACTGATATTATTATTAATTTTAACATTATAAGTTATTGAGTTTTTCTGTCAAAAATGCTCAGTAGCGACTCGGTGTCTAGCAGTTGGAAGTGTGTGCACTCCCATGCCTCGGAATGCGCGGGAGGACGTTCTTATGCCGGACCTCTTTCCGGTCTTGTCAGGTTGCCCTCCCATCAGGTTATGAGAGTTAGGGAATAGAGAGTGCTCCTGTTTTTGCAAAAACACTTGTCCACAGTTCTGCGCTGTTGGCTAACCTCTGGATATTAGCCGCAAAATTTCAATAAAGAGCACACCTAAAGGAAACTCTCCTCGCGGAGCTGGCGGCCAAAACTTTAATTATTTTTGTTGTTTTTCTAGGCAACTGTCTCTGAAGTTAAACATATTTGCGAGCACAAATTCGGCAGCACCAGCTTCACACCACGGACTATGATTTGCGCTTCAGGTGATGTCGGAATGAAATCAAGCGATACTTGCAAAGTAAGTTTAGTTTTAATACCACTAAGGGGCGCTATTGATTTAATACACAATTTTTCGTTATTCCATTGATATTATTCATTTATAGGATAGGCTGAGGCAGGATGAGCATATGGGCCACCTGATTGTAGTCACCAACTTCCTTAGACATTGACAGTGTAAGAAATGTTAACCATCACTTATATCGCCAATGCGCCACCAACCTTGGGAACTAAGATGTTATGTCCCTTGTGCCTGTAATTACACTGGCTCACTCACCCTTCAAACCGGAACACAAAAATACCAAGTACGCCTGATTTGCAGTAGATTATCTGATGAGTGGGTGGTAACAACCCAGACGAGCTCGCACAAAGCTCTACCACCAAGTATTAATTTTTAATATAAATTAAATTTTAATTGAGGTACCACTCATTCATTATTTATTTACCACCAAACCGCTATACTTAGAACTGTTGTCCGGTTTGAAGGTTGAGTGAGCCAGTTAGTCTATAGGTAAATAGGACATAACATAGTGTTAGGAATATGTCAAATCATTAAAAAGATACCAAATTTTCTATTGCCTTATAATTATATCTTTGAGTAGTTATTGACAGTTCGTGGCAAGGCTTCCTGTGAATAAGGTCAGTGTCAGATAGCTCCGACAATTGACAAAAACATAACAACCATTTTAAACTCAAGTTCAAGTTAAGGCTTAGGCTATAATGAATATATCTGACAGCGCCAATGTCTGTAAGCGCTAGTCTATCAGGTGGCCCATTTGCCAGTCTCTACCTGTAATATTTCTTCGTTGAATATTTGCTTTTACGTTATTTTGATATATTTTTTTCAGGGCGACAGTGGTGGACCATTAATGGCCCAATTCAAAAACCTGAACTGCTCGTACTCGGTAGAAGGCGTGGTCTCGTATGGACCGCGGTGTGGACAAAGCGTGGGTGTCTATACTCGTGTTGAGTATTATTTGGATTGGATCGTTGAAAACGTTTGGCCAGACGAATGGCGCGCTTTTCAAGAAAAAAATCCTAATAAATAGATTTTAAATAATTATAATAGTTTTATTTAATAGCCAATAACTTCTCCTCAAAGAGGAGAGGAGGCCTTAGCCTAGCAGTGGGATATTCACAGGCTGTTATTGTACCGTATTCATTCTTTTGCTGTAAGCTGGATAATTGTGGTTGGAAATGGTGTCTGCTATAACTTGTAGTAAATGGTTTAGTTTAAGGGAATGTGTTGGATGTATTTAATGTACTCTTTATTGGAGATCTAAATAAATAACGGACGGACGCACCGGATAACGAACCACGTCACCACGTCCCATGTGACTGTAATAACCCTCGTTCACTGATTCTTATAAGGCGAGATGACGCAGTGGCTAGAACGCGTGAATCTTAACCGATGATCGTGGTATCAAACCCGGGCGAGCACCACTGAATTTTCATGTATTAATTTGTATTTTTAATTCATCTCGTGCTCGACGGTGAAGGAAAACATCATGAGTAAACCTGCATGTGTCTAATTTAACTGAAATTCTACCACATTCGAGTTTCACCAACTCGCATTGGAGCGTGGTGGAATAAGCTCCAAAACTTCTCCTCAAAGAGGAGAGGAGGCCTTAGCCTAGCAGTGGGATATTCACAGGCTGTTATTGTACCGTACTCATTCTTTTGCTGTAAGCTGGAAAAATATGTTGGGTGATTGGTACTTAGTCAAGGGCTTGCTCAAAGCCCTACCACCGAGCCATTGATATCTGTACATGTACAAAAAGAAAGACAATACTGGTTGTTACAAAAAAAAAAAGTATTTTTTAATATTTCTTTATTGAAATCATTCAACTAATTTATAATTTATAAATTTGTTCTTGGATCCAACCGTGGAAGTGTGTGACGTTCGTGTGTACCATTATAGACGAGTTGCCGCTGCGATACAGGCTGATGCCGTATGCTGTATAGTACATGGTGTTCACACTCTGAGAATGAAATTACTACACGTTAATGCCACTCGAAAAGAATTTAATAAGACGGAAAAAAAACAACAATATGACCAACAGATTAATAAATTTATAATTATAATTCTTATTTGTGAATTTAAATAAGTTCAACAATACACACACAAACACACACACTAATATATATAATTATACAAAGTATTCATATTTGGCGGTAAATGAGTGGTACCTCCTTGTTCAAAATACCACCATTAAAGTTATTCTTTATTAATGTTAAAGTCGTAACTATTCCCTTACCTCTTCAGGACAGACCAAACCTCCCCCCACTTCCGGTTCATAATCATTTCGTGCCGCTACTGTGCATATGAAAGATTCATGTAAGGGGGTGCTGCCCTCCACACACGTGGTTTGTTTGGGTATAACTGTATTCACCTGAAAAAAGGGCTCTGTTATTGGGTATTCCCTGAGGAACGTAGACTTTTACAGAATCGACACACGATACCTAATAACCACTTCACGGGTCGGACAGGGTTTTTGTTACATTCTGTATACCTTTAGTATCACGAGAAGAGAGAAGTTTAGCTCCTCAGCCTGATTGCACTGCTAACTAAAGCGTCTTAAGATAACGCTTTAAGGGGACACTAATTATTCAAATAGGGTTAAGCCCAAATAGGGCTAATTAATTTCTAAGGGAGATTCATCAGTATTTAAACGCGAAGGAGATAAAATAGGACTGGACTCTACGGACTGGCTTGTTGGTGTAGTAGTAGTGGTCGGGCCAATAAATGGTTATTGTGTTTTGCTATCAAAGATCACTCAGACTTTGAGTCTGGAAGTTGGAAGTGTGTGCCTTTATGTGCCTTGGAAAGTACGTGAAGACGTTGGTTTTGCGCGTGATCTCTTTGCGGTCGTTTCAGATGGTCATCCCTAATTATGAGAGTAAGAGAATAGTGAGCGTGTGTTAACGCACTCACTTGCTTATTAAAATTGTGGCATTTGTCTAATCCTCTCACATAACAGTCCCTGAGCGTATTCATCAGCTCCTCCAAAACCTGCCGTTTGTCGTACCAATATCATCGCTACTGAACAAACATTTGCCGATTCGCGATAACATTATTAGCAATAAAATATACATACGTAGTAATCATCACTGGACACAGCGACGCAGGGTATCGCAAAAAGAGCTTTCGTTTCTGACCAACATACTGGCTTCACCCACGTGGGTAGCGACTTCGAATCCGTCAAACCGACTATCGCTATGTCATTGAAACGGGTTTCTGTGAATACGTAGTATTATTATTTAACATTATTCCAGCATTTTGGTATTGGTGAATATGACTTGATGGTAGTAAGATTGAGTAGAATATCAAACAGAAATAGAGGAATGAGGAACAGCAATTTCCAGAATAGAGGTTCTGGAAATCTTCGTCTATCAAAGTTATTCACGACAAAACGACTTATACTCACCGCTGTAATAGTGTTTGTGGATGATCACACTTTTGACATCGTATGGGATGTACTGGTCTTTTGAGAAGCGAACGATCAAGGATTCTGCGGTGTATGGTTTGACGCAGTACGCTGACGTTATGAGAGCACGGGACTCTTCGCTGATGAAGACAGCAGCGCATAGGGGTACGTTGGGGTCGGATGTACTGTCAATTAATACAAAAGTCATCAACTCGGTTTGTTTTTGTTATAAGCAGGTGGACGAGCTAAAGGTCACTGCCGCCCATAGACATTGGCGATGTAAGAAATAATAACCAACATTGCCAATGTGCCAACGACTTTGGGAGCTGAGATGTTACGTCTCTTGTGCCTGCAGTAACACAACCTCGCTCACCCTTCAAACAGGAACGCAACAATACTTCTGAGTAATGCTGCTTAGTAGCAGAATATCTGATGAGAGGGTGGTACGCGCCCAGACGGGCCTGCACAAAACTCTACCACCAGAACCTGTATGGTCCATGTTAAGACTTTTCCTACGTTTTTTAATTTAACAGTTGGCTGCGCTCTAGTGGTCGAAGTTGCAGGTGAAAACCAGTGAATAAATAAAAATCAATTCAGGGAAGTTTAGTGTGGTACGCTAAAAAGTTCAATTTGTATTTACCTGTATATCCAAGCTCTCCATGGGTACTCCCCAGGGAGAACTGATTTCAAAGCGTCCCTCACTGCCCGAGGATAACCTTCAGGGTTGCTCATACCGCAGTTGGCATCTCCTGACCTTTGAAATACAACAAAATAACGCAGATATTAGCAGACACGTCCTTTAATTTTTATATTAAAACAAGGTGGCCCATTTTTTCAAGCCTTTTATTTTCGAATTATGGCTGTAATATTGCACTATAAGTGTAATATTGTAAAAATGGTTCATCAAATATCAAAGAATGTCACGCAATTCGGCGAAATTTATATAAGGGATGTTTAATGTTTCTTACAGTGACAATGTCTATGGGCATTGGTGACCACTTACCATCAAACAGCCCATTTGCCCATCTGCCTGCCATTTCTATAAAAGAGTTTAGTTTTATATCACCTGAAAGAGTTATCCGATTGCGAAAAACAACATATGTCGGTCGCTGAGCAGTTGTTGTCGTTTAACCTGAAAAAGAAACTGTAATTATTTTTTGCTAATTGATGAAACAGAATTGGGTTGAAACCCACGCACGCACTGCATTGCCTTGTGCTTAATGTGTGTCTATTATTAGATGATGGAATCCACCATTCCGGTGGTAGAGCTTGTCGATTCATGATATAAAACACTATTTGCATAAAAATACTTTTTGACTTGATTTGATAAAAAAAAATCATACCGAAACTCCGTTTGAGTTTTTCCCCTGCTCCTCCGTCGTTCTACTGCCTCATCAGAACAGCGGTAGCACTCGTAGCAGCCCTTCCCTGTCCCTTCGATAATGGAACAGTTCATCTGATCCGGCTTATTATTTTCTATAACAAGATAACACCCATAAATAAAAAATTAAAGGACTACTACAACAGTACATTGCCTATGGGCGTTGGTGACCACTTACCATCAGACCCTTTTGCTCGTCCGCTTACCGATACAATAAAAAAAACACCATTTTTTTCATCACACTTCTGGTGACCCAAGAGCTGGCAGAGTAAGAACAGTGCCAGCGTTTTGGATCCCATGCCACAGGACAATCTTTATGTTTATGTTTTGTTAAAAACAATTGAATATTAAAATTTATTTATCCAAAAAATGGACTACAAAAACTTTCCACAGCGGTTCACTTCCTGGAGCGAACGCGTACTAGAATGGAGATCACGGATCGGCGAAAAATATAGGATTGCCCGGCCAGATGGAACGTCTGAAGAAGGGACCAAGTGGCTGCGAAAAGCGAAGGACCAAAAGCTTTGGTGCGCCTTAGGAGGACATGTCCAGCAGAGGACGGCGCAACTTGTCGCATTTGTTCATTATAGCTAGTTATATACAATTATATATACATTCATGAAGTACCTACCCGAAAGATCCGCAATGACGTCATCTAACGTGTCACCACTAAGAGCAGACCCGGCAGCGAATAAAAAGAGGAGCCCAAATATTCTGAAAAAAATAATAATAATATGCGCGTTACGGTCACCTGAACGTGACAATTGACACGTTATTTCAATTTAAAAAAAAACATACCTTAACATTTTGTTGTATTTTCGACAAATTTGATTGTGTGTACCTGGAAATGTAAACTAATTTTCATAAAATAGTTTCAAAGATCAATGTTGAAACAAACGAATATTTGACAATTAAAAAACACTATTTGAATAGAATGAATGAATTAACATAAAACACAGGTGGACTTTCTATTTCATCACTCTCAAAATCCGATGGGACGTCAATCCGACACAACCGGAAAGAGTTCAAGCGCAGGACTTTACGTACGCTTTACGTTACGCAGGCTGTGCGTGCTTTCCGAGGCACGGGAACACACTTCCTACTTCGAGACTCCGGGCTAGTACTTTATACTTGATTGTACACCACACAGAAGAAAAAAAATATAAGTCATGAATACAACTTATTTAGGTTATTTTTATACAGCATACACACCTTTGGCGATCTTATCGCAGGTTATCGCTTTGACTGAGAATCTTCAACATAAAAACTCAATGATTATTATTTATAAATAACTAAAACTGGAACAAAACAATAATGAACAATTGATATATCGCGGTATGTTATCTGATGAATAAGAACCCAGACGGACTCGCATAAAGCTCTAGCATCAAGTAGTAAAGCTTTATGTATTATTACGTATGAGTATAGATTTTTATTAAATGTCGTATATTTCTTGCAATGGAGTTGTCAGTATGACATCACGATTTATTGTACTTTATATACATACATATAAATAGTATTATCACTACATAAGACCGACCTGGTTTTCCTTATTTTTTGTATACCCATTATTATTTGTATATACCAGATGGAATGAATCTTAACCGATGATCGTGGTTTCAAATCCGGGCAAGCACTACTTAATTTTCATGTGGTTAATTTGTGTTTATAATTCATCTAGTGGCGGTGAAGGAGAACATCGTGAGAAAGCCTGCAGGTGTCTTATTTCACTGAAATTTTGCCACATGTGTGCACCCCATTGGAGCAGCGTGGTGGAATAAGCTCCAAACCTCAAAAAAGTAGAGGAAGCCTTAGCCCAGCAGTGGGACATTCACAGGATGTTACTTTACATTTATAGCTACATACATGGTATAAGTCGTCCTGACTTCTGACAGATTTTCAAGAGCCTATCCAACTGCGCGGGACGTAATAGTCGTGGCGTGTACTCTCAATCCAATACAATCCGAAGGGACAGCAAATTTTATATAAAAAGGTTCAAGTACATAATAGTCGGCTGTATAACACTTTGACATTATGTAAAAACTATTTATTTGACTCCGGGCAGCTACTGACAATTTTGCCGAAAAACCCCCAATAACTTAATGACAAATAATTTGAACCCATGACACCGGAATCTGCTTATTAGTCATGCATTATAAGTGTATTCTCTCTTTCAGTTTTTTTTTTATTTATGTATGCCGGGAAGGCAAATGACTTTCTGACTACTCCACCTGATGGTGAGTCAGGAAGAGTGCTCTGTACGAGCCGCCCTATGCCGGCCCGCAAGATGCCTCTTCACGCCTCGTTTGAAGGAACCCAGGTTACAGGAGGAGAAATACGTGAGCCGGTAAAGAATTCAATTTTTCGGAGGTGCGACTAAGAAAACAGTTGCCAAATTTCTTTGTGTGCGATGGAATTGATGTCACAGTTAGGCGGTGACATCGTGAGCCAGCACGTGTAGACTTGTTAAGGTAGGGGGATATAGTGGTACAGTCGGTAGAAATATTGTAATATTGATTTATCGTTTGCAAGAATAGGACAATATTGTTAATAAATGAAACCCCCTTAAACAACATTTATGATTAAAGCAGTGGTACTTATGATGTTATATTGGGTTCAACCCCAGTGCGCCCAATTAAAAGTTATTGAGTTTTTCTGTCGAAGATTCGCAGCAGCAGCCCGGAGTCTCGAAGTGTCTTACTCCCGTGCCTCGGCAAGCACGTGAAGCAATTGATCCTGCGCCTGAACTCTTCCCGGCCGTGTCGGATTGCCATCCCATCGGATTATGAGAGTTAGGGAGTGGAGAGTGCACCTGTAATTGCGCATACCCTTGTGCACGTATATATAATACAATATATTGACTGCCTCGTTGGTCTAGTGGCTAGATATAAGGCCGCAGACCCGGTGGTCCTGGGTTCAATTCCCAGGTCGGGCCAATATAGTTATTGGGTTTTTCTGTCAGAAAATTCTCAGTAGCAGCCCGGAGTCTGGAAGTTGGAAGTGTGTACACTCCCGTGCCTCGGAAAGCACGTTAAGCCGTTGGTCCTGCGCCTGAACTCTTTCCAGTCGTGTCGGATTGCCGTCCCATCGGATTATGAGAGTTAAGGAAAAGAGAGTGCACCTGTGTTTGCGCACACACTTGTGCACTATAATATGTCCTGCGCAGTTGGCTATCTCTCTTGAGATTGGCCGCCGTGGCCGAAATCGGTCTGGAGGACCTTACTTACTTACTTACTTATAATACAATATATGTCCAGTGAAGTTGCCTAGTCTTCGAGCTTCGGTGAGAATGGATGACGTAGAGTCCAATACTAATTTTATAAATGCGCAAGCAACTTTGTTACGCTTTCATTGTTATATAACTGGACCGATTTTGACGAAATTTGGTAAAGAACAATCCTTGAACCCCCTAGAAAGAACATAAGTTACCTTTTTACTTAAAACCAGCTTTTTTCCCTATCGTACGAGCAAATCCGCGAGCGAAAACATAGCAAGTTAACATACAACTAACATATAAAATATACAGTTTATCAAAAGAATTTTTTTTTCTTTAATTATTGCCATTTAGAACTTCAAAACATTAACACGGAAAGCTACTGTGATAGATAATAAAACATTGAAATATTTATAATATGTTTACACAAAACATATATCATTATATATGTGAGGAGGAAAATACAAATATATGTTACTTACCTTTAAAATCACAAAACAATATTAATCAAAACACAGTTTATTAAGAGAAGATTTTCCTTGTTCGAAATAAAATTAAAATCATCAAGTTTTAATATGCTAATAATAGCCTTTAGCGTTGATAAAACGCAAGCGCGAGGTACAGTGTGTGCTTCCAAACTGACCCTGAGGTCTGGTCGAATGACGGCTCAGCGCCACTAGATAATTAATTTTACAATACGGGTTAAAAAAAACACAATATTGTTTTGATATATCGTTAATGCAATATGTATGTATATTTAATTTGAGAGTGTAATATAAACAATCTTATTGAGATTGTGTTTGTGAAATATTGATGAGATGTGCTTAGTTCCGCTCGTGTCCGATAGGTGGCGTTGTTTCGAGTGTCGTACAACGCGTGTATAGCTTTTTGTAAGTTATTTAATTAAAATTAAACTTGATAGGCGTTTTGATAATCGATATTAAGACGAATTGAGAGTAAAATTTTAATGACGCGTAACACTTAGGTTCATTTGAATGAGAGAGGTGAAATATATTATGACGTAAACACAAAGAGAAAAAAAGTACCATAATATATAGAGTGGACCCCGGTAATCCGACAAACGTTTTGCAGGGCAGTGTCGCACTATCGAATTTGTCGGATATTATAGAGTAACTTGTGTTACCTTGTAATCTGACAAATTACAGATCAAAATATGTTATCCTATCTGAACTACAAATCATACTACATAGGTATGTCGGATTTAGTGAAGTAAACAATACTATTATATTTACTCGTGATTTGAAGGGTGAGTGAGCCAGTGTTGTTACAGGCACAAGGGAACTAACATCTTAGTTTCCAAGGTTAGTGGCGCATTGGTGATGTAAGCGATGGCTAACATTTCTTACAATGCCATTGTCTATGGGCGTTGGTGACCACTTACCATCAGGCGGCCCATATGCTCGTCCGCCTACCTATACAATAAGAAAACACGATAGAGAGCTTACGTTTTATTTTAAAATAAACATCATTATATCATAGAACTTACAAAAGGGAGTTTGTGTTCCTACATTCAACGGTGATATGCATGTCGGATTACAGGAGGCGCTGGATTAGACAGGGGCCGGATTACCGTGGGTCCACTATATTGAAATTATATTATGCTGGGAAAAGTTATCTCTACTTTCTTTCCACAATTTCCTATTTTCTGCCATATTAAACCAATCTTTCCGATAGGAGACCTGCTCCGTCTAGACCTGCGGCAATGTCGGGGGACCCATTTGAATGTTGCTTTGAGCCAGAGATCATCTGACATTCGACAGATATGTCCTGCCCAGTTCCATTTCAACGTCGCAGCTTTGTGAGTGACATCGTTGCTTACAGTTTTTTCCTTCATTCCTAACTCGGTCTGATAATTTGATACCCAGTATATATATCACCAAGGTATTTGTACATTTACAAAACCGCGTTACATAAAGATCATAATATATCAAGCATGGCTTACACTTCCGCTTCTAAAGATTATTTATACTTTATTATAAAGTCGACGAGAGATTTTCGGGATAACTTGAAGAGATCATTTTTGGGATACGTTACATTTGTACATGTTTAATTTCAAATTAAACAATTTTCAATTTAATTTAAAAAAAAACGAAAGAAACCAACACAAATACTTAATCC
The DNA here is from genome assembly GCA_905220585.2 of Nymphalis polychloros. Taxonomy (NCBI): domain Eukaryota; kingdom Metazoa; phylum Arthropoda; class Insecta; order Lepidoptera; family Nymphalidae; genus Nymphalis; species Nymphalis polychloros. The sequence goes on along the minus strand of HG992268.1, from coordinate 1,062,662 downwards.
TGTATTTGTGTTAGTTTATTTCGTGTATGTGTGTGTGATGTGTGGGTTGTATTTGCTCAGAGGATGAAGATGGCATGAAGATCTACCACTAAGTAAATAAGACATTAGCTAATGAGCGATACAAAATCCTTACAGCTATGACATTTATTAAGATAATAATAATAATATCCTGGGACATTATTCACATAAGGCCATCTGATCCCAAACTAAGCAGAGCTCGTACTATGAAAACTAGACAACTGATATACTTACATAGACTACTTTTCTTTTGTAAATAAATACTTATATAGATAATTACATCCAGACTCAGGACAAACAAATATGTTCATGCACACAAATGTCTGTCCTGGGTGGGAATCGAACCCACGACCTGCGGCGTGTAAGGCAAGTATCTTACCAACCACACCAACCGGCTAGTCTAAGATAAATACATATATGATAGTCGAGATGGCCCAATAGTGAGCGTGAATCTTTACCGATTGTCGTGGGTTCAAATCCGGGCAAGCACCACTAAATTTCCATATCCTTAATTTGTGTTTATAGTTCATCTCGTGCTTGACGGTGAAGTAAAACCTCTTGAGGAAACCTACAAGTTTCTGCCACATGTGTATTCCGCCAACCCGCATTGGAGCAGCGTGGTGGAATAAGTTTCAAACCTTCTCCTCAAAAAGGAGAGGAGGTCTAAGCAGCAGTGTGACATTCACAGACTGTTACTACATATATTATTTACAAAACTAAAAAATATATTTATATATTTAATAATATTTTCTTTACTAACTATTTTCTATTGTTAACATTTAAAAATAAGTCTAATAATAGTTGGTGGCGCATTGGCGATTGGCGGTGCTATTGGCACAAAAGCGATGCATCAGAAGCATATCTGATGTAAGCTCGCTTGTATCATGTAGAGCCCCTTTCTAAAAGGTTGAAAACACTAACTGTGCCTTGTTTATACATATATGAAACGTGCGTTTATGTCCAAATGTATCCAGAGGAATTTGCCACTTTGGTACATGGAAGTAACCTTAACTCCTGACAGATTAATATTTCCTAAAGTGAGAACTAAATTATGCAGTGCGAACTTTTATTTTATGGCTGTAATTTTTTTAAATAAGTTGCCGAATGACATCAAACAATACAAAAACTTAAATTGTTTTAAACGAAAATTAAAGCATTGGTCGGTTAATGTATGCTACTATAATTTAAGAGAATATTTAGAATAAGGTAGATAATGGAATTTATTGTAAATGATTGAAATTTGGAAATATTATTTATAAATGTAAATTTTCTAGATTTTGACATGATTATTATGACATTCCAATATATTACAATAAGGTAGTCTGTGCGTAAATTTCGTAGTAAATATATTCATAAATAGTATATCATGACATTTGCATACCATCTTATGGTTCTTGTGGCAGGATTTGAAGTATTGTAACATCAAAAATGTACCTACAACTTTGCAAATAAAGAATTTGAATTTGAATAAGCGATGGTTAACATTTTACACTGCAAATGTCTCAGGGCGTTGGCGTTCACACCGTAAGCAACAACTTATGGTGTTAGTCATTTAGTCTTGTATCGTACTTAGTTACAGCCCGTCCGTGCTTATTCGTTCGGTCTCACAAGCGCCCATAGGAGGTGCGCGTTCTGAGTGGGGTCCCTACATCTGACCGAAGCCATTTGGGCCAAGAGCAAACTTATTTAAAATATATATAAATATATATATAATATATAAATTATTATCGATTTGAAATGTAGATTCTATTAAGAATGGACTGGAAAGATAATTATACTACTTTTTTTCAAACATATCTCTTTAGTGTGTGCTAATGGCCTCGTGATCGATTTGTGAAACAAACAAACATACTTTCACATTTATAATATTAATGAGGATGCAGTACAGTAACAGCCCGTGAATATCCTGAATGTCTAGTGGCTGAACATAAGGCCGCAGACCCAGTGGTCCTGGGTTCAATTCTTAGGTCGGGCCAATAAATAATTGTCGGATTGCCGTCCCATCGGATTATGAAAGCAAAGGAAAAGAGAGTGCACCTGTGTTTGCACAGCCTTGTGCACTATAATATCTTCTGCACAGTTAGCTAATCTCTCTTGAGATTGACCGCCATGGCTGAAATCGGTCTGGAGGACCTTATAAGTGAGTTTGTTTGTTACGCTTTCACGTGTAACTCCTCAACCAATCTTGCATATATTATGTACGTTGTCAACAATACACACACAAACACACACACTAATATATATAATTATACAAAGTATTCATATTTGGCGGTAAATGAGTGGTACCTCCTTTTTCAAAATACCACCATTAAAGTTATTCTTTATTAATGTTAAAGTCGTAACGATTCCCTTACCTCTTCAGGACAGACCAAACCTCCCCCCACTTCCGGTTCATAATCATTTCGTGCCGCTACTGTGCATATGAAAGATTCATGTAAGGGGGTGCTGCCCTCCACACACGTGGTTTGTTTGGGTATAACTGTATTCACCTGAAAAAAGGGCTCTGTTATTGGGTATTCCCTGAGGAACGTAGACTTTTACAGAATCGACACACGATACCTAATAACCACTTCACGGGTCGGACAGGGTTTTTGTTACATTCTGTATACCTTTAGTATCACGAGAAGAGAGAAGTTTAGCTCCTCAGCCTGATTGCACTGCTAACTAAAGCGTCTTAAGATAACGCTTTAAGGGGACACTAATTATTCAAATAGGGTTAAGCCCAAATAGGGCTAATTAATTTCTAAGGGAGATTCATCAGTATTTAAACGCGAAGGAGATAAAATAGGACTGGACTCTACGGACTGGCTTGTTGGTGTAGTAGTAGTGGTCGGGCCAATAAATGGTTATTGTGTTTTGCTATCAAAGATCACTCAGACTTTGAGTCTGGAAGTTGGAAGTGTGTGCCTTTATGTGCCTTGGAAAGCACGTGAAGACGTTGGTTTTGCGCGTGATCTCTTTGCGGTCGTTTCAGATGGTCATCCCTAATTATGAGAGTAAGAGAATAGTGAGCGTGTGTTAACGCACTCACTTGCTTATTAAAATTGTGGCATTTGTCTAATCCTCTCACATAACAGTCCCTGAGCGTATTCATCAGCTCCTCCAAAACCTGCCGTTTGTCGTACCAATATCATCGCTACTGAACAAACATTTGCCGATTCGCGATAACATTATTAGCAATAAAATATACATACGTAGTAATCATCACTGGACACAGCGACGCAGGGTATCGCAAAAAGAGCTTTCGTTTCTGACCAACATACTGGCTTCACCCACGTGGGTAGCGACTTCGAATCCGTCAAACCGACTATCGCTATGTCATTGAAACGGGTTTCTGTGAATACGTAGTATTATTATTTAACATTATTCCAGCATTTTGGTATTGGTGAATATGACTTGATGGTAGTAAGATTGAGTAGAATATCAAACAGAAATAGAGGAATGAGGAACAGCAATTTCCAGAATAGAGGTTCTGGAAATCTTCGTCTATCAAAGTTATTCACGACAAAACGACTTATACTCACCGCTGTAATAGTGTTTGTGGATGATCACACTTTTGACATCGTATGGGATGTACTGGTCTTTTGAGAAGCGAACGATCAAGGATTCTGCGGTGTATGGTTTGACGCAGTACGCTGACGTTATGAGAGCACGGGACTCTTCGCTGATGAAGACAGCAGCGCATAGGGGTACGTTGGGGTCGGATGTACTGTCAATTAATACAAAAGTCATCAACTCGGTTTGTTTTTGTTATAAGCAGGTGGACGAGCTAGAGGTCACTGCCGCCCATAGACATTGGCGATGTAAGAAATAATAACCAACATTGCCAATGTGCCAACGACTTTGGGAGCTGAGATGTTACGTCTCTTGTGCCTGCAGTAACACAACCTCGCTCACCCTTCAAACAGGAACGCAACAATACTTCTGAGTATTGCTGCTTAGTAGCAGAATATCTGATGAGAGGGTGGTACCCGCCCAGACGGGCCTGCACAAAACTCTACCACCAGAACCTGCATGGTCCATGTTAAGACTTTTCCTACGTTTTTTAATTTAACAGTTGGCTGCGCTCTAGTGGTCGAAGTTGCAGGTGAAAACCAGTGAATAAATAAAAATCAATTCAGGGAAGTTTAGTGTGGTACGCTAAAAAGTTCAATTTGTATTTACCTGTATATCCAAGCTCTCCATGGGTACTCCCCAGGGAGAACTGATTTCAAAGCGTCCCTCACTGCCCGAGGATAACCTTCAGGGTTGCTCATACCGCAGTTGGCATCTCCTGACCTTTGAAATACAACAAAATAACGCAGATATTAGCAGACACGTCCTTTAATTTTTATATTAAAACAAGGTGGCCCATTTTTTCAAGCCTTTTATTTTCGAATTATGGCTGTAATATTGCACTATAAGTGTAATATTGTAAAAATGGTTCATCAAATATCAAAGAATGTCACGCAATTCGGCGAAATTTATATAAGGGATGTTTAATGTTTCTTACAGTGACAATGTCTATGGGCATTGGTGACCACTTACCATCAAACAGCCCATTTGCCCATCTGCCTGCCATTTCTATAAAAGAGTTTAGTTTTATATCACCTGAAAGAGTTATCCGATTGCGAAAAACAACATATGTCGGTCGCTGAGCAGTTGTTGTCGTTTAACCTGAAAAAGAAACTGTAATTATTTTTTGCTAATTGATGAAACAGAATTGGGTTGAAACCCACGCACGCACTGCATTGCCTTGTGCTTAATGTGTGTCTATTATTAGATGATGGAATCCACCATTCCGGTGGTAGAGCTTGTCGATTCATGATATAAAACACTATTTGCATAAAAATACTTTTTGACTTGATTTGATAAAAAAAAATCATACCGAAACTCCGTTTGAGTTTTTCCCCTGCTCCTCCGTCGTTCTACTGCCTCATCAGAACAGCGGTAGCACTCGTAGCAGCCCTTCCCTGTCCCTTCGATAATGGAACAGTTCATCTGATCCGGCTTATTATTTTCTATAACAAGATAACACCCATAAATAAAAAATTAAAGGACTACTACAACAGTAAAGAAGTAAGACTAAAACAAGAGTACTGTGTTTTGTTATGTTCCGGTTTGAAGGATGAGTGAGCCAGTGTAATTACAGGCACAAGGGACATCTTAGTTCCCAAGATTGGCGGCACATTGGCGACGTAAGCTATTGTTAACATTTCTTACAATGCCATTGCCTATGGGCGTTGGTGACCACTTACCATCAGACCCTTTTGCTCGTCCGCTTACCGATACAATAAAAAAAACACCTTTTTTTTCATCACACTTCTGGTGACCCAAGAGCTGGTGCTCACTTAGCCCAAAGGCTGAGTCTAGCGGTGCAGAGTAAGAACAGTGCCAGCGTTTTGGATCCCATGCCACAGGACAATCTTTGTGTTTATGTTTTGTTAAAAACAATTGAATATTAAAATTTATTTATCCAAAAAATGGACTACAAAAACTTTCCACAGCGGTTCACTTCCTGGAGCGAACGCGTACTAGAATGGAGATCACGGATCGGCGAAAAATATAGGATTGCCCGGCCAGATGGAACGTCTGAAGAAGGGACCAAGTGGCTGCGAAAAGCGAAGGACCAAGAGCTTTGGTGCGCCTTAGGAGGACATGTCCAGCAGAGGACGGCGCAACTTGTCGCATTTGTTCATTATAGCTAGTTATATACAATTATATATACATTCATGAAGTACCTACCCGAAAGATCCGCAATGACGTCATCTAACGTGTCACCACTAAGAGCAGACCCGGCAGCGAATAAAAAGAGGAGCCCAAATATTCTGAAAAAAAAAATAATAATATGCGCGTTACGGTCACCTGAACGTGACAATTGACACGTTATTTCAATTTTAAAAAAAACATACCTTAACATTTTGTTGTATTTTCGACAAATTTGATTGTGTGTACCTGGAAATGTAAACTAATTTTCATAAAATAGTTTCAAAGATCAATGTTGAAACAAACGAATATTTGACAATTAAAAAACACTATTTGAATAGAATGAATGAATTAACATAAAACACAGGTGGACTTTCTATTTCATCACTCTCAAAATCCGATGGGACGTCAATCCGACACAACCGGAAAGAGTTCAAGCGCAGGACTTTACGTACGCTTTACGTTACGCAGGCTGTGCGTGCTTTCCGAGGCACGGGAACACACTTCCTACTTCGAGACTCCGGGCTAGTACTTTATACTTGATTGTACACCACACAGAAGAAAAAAAATATAAGTCATGAATACAACTTATTTAGGTTATTTTTGTACAGCATACACACCTTTGGCGATCTTATCGCAGGTTATCGCTTTGACTGAGAATCTTCAACATAAAAACCCAATGATTATTATTTATAAATAACTAAAACTGGAACAAAACAATAATGAACAATTGATGTATCGCGGTATGTTATCTGATGAATAAGAACCCAGACGGACTTGCATAAAGCTCTAGCATCAAGTAGTAAAGCTTTATGTATTATTACGTATGAGTATAGATTTTTATTAAATGTCGTATATTTCTTGCAATGGAGTTGTCAGTATGACATCACGATTTATTGTACTTTATATACATACATATAAATAGTATTATCACTACATAAGACCGACCTGGTTTTCCTTATTTTTTGTATACCCATTATTATTTGTATATACCAGATGGAATGAATCTTAACCGATGATCGTGGTTTCAAATCCGGGCAAGCACCACTTAATTTTCATGTGGTTAATTTGTGTTTATAATTCATCTAGTGGCGGTGAAGGAGAACATCGTGAGAAAGCCTGCAGGTGTCTTATTTCACTGAAATTTTGCCACATGTGTGCACCCCATTGGAGCAGCGTGGTGGAATAAGCTCCAAACCTCAAAAAAGTAGAGGAAGCCTTAGCCCAGCAGTGGGACATTCACAGGATGTTACTTTACATTTATAGCTACATACATGGTATAAGTCGTCCTGACTTCTGACAGATTTTCAAGAGCCTATCCAACTGCGCGGGACGTAATAGTCGTGGCGTGTACTCTCAATCCAATACAATCCGAAGGGACAGCAAATTTTATATAAAAAGGTTCAAGTACATAATAGTCGGCTGTATAACACTTTGACATTATGTAAAAACTATTTATTTGACTCCGGGCAGCTACTGACAATTTTGCCGAAAAACCCCCAATAACTTAATGACAAATAATTTGAACCCATGACACCGGAATCTGCTTATTAGTCATGCATTATAAGTGTATTCTCTCTTTCAGTTTTTTTTTTATTTATGTATGCCGGGAAGGCAAATGACTTTCTGACTACTCCACCTGATGGTGAGTCAGGAAGAGTGCTCTGTACGAGCCGCCCTATGCCGGCCCGCAAGATGCCTCTTCACGCCTCGTTTGAAGGAACCCAGGTTACAGGAGGAGAAATACGTGAGCCGGTAAAGAATTCAATTTTTCGGAGGTGCGACTAAGAAAACAGTTGCCAAATTTCTTTGTGTGCGATGGAATTGATGTCACAGTTAGGCGGTGACATCGTGAGCCAGCACGTGTAGACTTGTTAAGGTAGGGGGATATAGTGGTACAGTCGGTAGAAATATTGTAATATTGATTTATCGTTTGCAAGAATAGGACAATATTGTTAATAAATGAAACCCCCTTAAACAACATTTATGATTAAAGCAGTGGTACTTATGATGTTATATTGGGTTCAACCCCAGTGCGCCCAATTAAAAGTTATTGAGTTTTTCTGTCGAAGATTCGCAGCAGCAGCCCGGAGTCTCGAAGTGTCTTACTCCCGTGCCTCGGCAAGCACGTGAAGCAATTGATCCTGCGCCTGAACTCTTCCCGGCCGTGTCGGATTGCCATCCCATCGGATTATGAGAGTTAGGGAGTGGAGAGTGCACCTGTAATTGCGCATACCCTTGTGCACGTATATATAATACAATATATTGACTGCCTCGTTGGTCTAGTGGCTAGATATAAGGCCGCAGACCCGGTGGTCCTGGGTTCAATTCCCAGGTCGGGCCAATATAGTTATTGGGTTTTTCTGTCAGAAAATTCTCAGTAGCAGCCCGGAGTCTGGAAGTTGGAAGTGTGTACACTCCCGTGCCTCGGAAAGCACGTTAAGCCGTTGGTCCTGCGCCTGAACTCTTTCCAGTCGTGTCGGATTGCCGTCCCATCGGATTATGAGAGTTAAGGAAAAGAGAGTGCACCTGTGTTTGCGCACACACTTGTGCACTATAATATGTCCTGCGCAGTTGGCTATCTCTCTTGAGATTGGCCGCCGTGGCCGAAATCGGTCTGGAGGACCTTACTTACTTACTTACTTATAATACAATATATGTCCAGTGAAGTTGCCTAGTCTTCGAGCTTCGGTGAGAATGGATGACGTAGAGTCCAATACTAATTTTATAAATGCGCAAGCAACTTTGTTACGCTTTCATTGTTATATAACTGGACCGATTTTGACGAAATTTGGTAAAGAACAATCCTTGAACCCCCTAGAAAGAACATAAGTTACCTTTTTACTTAAAACCAGCTTTTTTCCCTATCGTACGAGCAAATCCGCGAGCGAAAACATAGCAAGTTAACATACAACTAACATATAAAATATACAGTTTATCAAAAGAATTTTTTTTTCTTTAATTATTGCCATTTAGAACTTCAAAACATTAACACGGAAAGCTACTGTGATAGATAATAAAACATTGAAATATTTATAATATGTTTACACAAAACATATATCATTATATATGTGAGGAGGAAAATACAAATATATGTTACTTACCTTTAAAATCACAAAACAATATTAATCAAAACACAGTTTATTAAGAGAAGATTTTCCTTGTTCGAAATAAAATTAAAATCATCAAGTTTTAATATGCTAATAATAGCCTTTAGCGTTGATAAAACGCAAGCGCGAGGTACAGTGTGTGCTTCCAAACTGACCCTGAGGTCTGGTCGAATGACGGCTCAGCGCCACTAGATAATTAATTTTACAATACGGGTTAAAAAAAACACAATATTGTTTTGATATATCGTTAATGCAATATGTATGTATATTTAATTTGAGAGTGTAATATAAACAATCTTATTGAGATTGTGTTTGTGAAATATTGATGAGATGTGCTTAGTTCCGCTCGTGTCCGATAGGTGGCGTTGTTTCGAGTGTCGTACAACGCGTGTATAGCTTTTTGTAAGTTATTTAATTAAAATTAAACTTGATAGGCGTTTTGATAATCGATATTAAGACGAATTGAGAGTAAAATTTTAATGACGCGTAACACTTAGGTTCATTTGAATGAGAGAGGTGAAATATATTATGACGTAAACACAAAGAGAAAAAAAGTACCATAATATATAGAGTGGACCCCGGTAATCCGACAAACGTTTTGCAGGGCAGTGTCGCACTATCGAATTTGTCGGATATTATAGAGTAACTTGTGTTACCTTGTAATCTGACAAATTACAGATCAAAATATGTTATCCTATCTGAACTACAAATCATACTACATAGGTATGTCGGATTTAGTGAAGTAAACAATACTATTATATTTTATAAGAAGGCTTTCCCTTCTTATAAAATATAATAGTATTGTTTCAACATTCAATTATTAATAATAAACAATATGGTTTTCAGAAAAATAAAAGCACCACTGAATTATTAAGAAAATTTACTAATGAAGTTAACACGCAATTGCACAAAAAACTTCACGTGCTCGTCTTACTCGTAGATTTTAGCAAAGCCTTTGATGTATTAAACTACAATATGTTATTCGATAAACTTTCGCGGGGTGGTATACAGGATCCTCTATTGGAATTATTAAAAAATTATCATCTGAACAGAAAAACCACAGTAAGCCTATCCAAACAATGGAGCAACTTAATATCAACCACACGGGGCACAGCACAGGGCTCAATTATCGGCCCCACAGAGTACTTGTTATATGTAAACGACATGGTTAATATCATAAATGAGGGCACTGTATACCAGTTCGCGGATGACACGTGTTTAGTGGTAGCACAAAAAACAGTCAAACATGCCCAGGAAAAATTACAACATAATTTTAATCAATTATGTAAATGGGCACACGATGTAGGTCTGATAATAAACGCACAAAAAACGATGTTTATACACATTCACTCGTCACACAACCAGACGGACATCAGACCTACTATCGTGGCTCACAACCACTCTTGTTTGCACTCCTCATGCAGTCTAAATTGTTCGTGTGAATATATTGAACAAGTGAAAACACATATGTACATAGGCTTAATAATCGATGACAGATTCACCTGGGGCCCGCATACAGATCACGTTTGCTCAAAATTAAGATCATTATTAAGCAAACTAAGTATACTCAAAGCCAAATTACCATACCAGACACTGCGGCTCCTATACGTGGCCTTAGCTGACTCGGTTATCGATTATGGTGTTAGTAGTTACGGCAGATCCTGCAAATCAAACTTGGAAAATATTTACAATTTACAGTTAAGATTACTAAAAACAATTGTACCAAAACGCATACTTAACAATTATAAGAACAACTATAATCAGCTCTTTCGGCATTGTAATGTTATGAATATATATGATAAAGTTAAATTTTCTATTCTAACCCAAATTAATAATACAACCTTGTTAAATGAAAACTTTAGACCTATAGGCTTACGTCAACTTGGTTCAAACCATAAATACCATTTACCAAAAGCTAACAGTAAGTATGGAAAAAGAACTGATGATTATTTGATACCTGATTATGTAAACGAACTGCCCAGAGAACTGCAAGAAATGTATAAAAGTAACACGAAAATCAAATCACGTCTTAAAAAATATTTTTTACAAAAACAAACTGAATTAACTGGATGACTCTCTGTACCCAGATAAACCCGCGAGGTTTTCGTGGTACTTAAATTATAAAGTAAAATGTATTTGTTATGTATTGGCCAATAAATAAATAAAAAAAAAAAAAAAAAAATTTACTCGTGATTTGAAGGGTGAGTGAGCCAGTGTTGTTACAGGCACAAGGGACATAACATCTTAGTTTCCAAGGTTAGTGGCGCATTGGTGATGTAAGCGATGGCTAACATTTCTTACAATGCCATTGTCTATGGGCGTTGGTGACCACTTACCATCAGGCGGCCCATATGCTCGTCCGCCTACCTATACAATAAGAAAACACGATAGAGAGCTTACGTTTTATTTTAAAATTAACATCATTATATCATAGAACTTACAAAAGGGAGCTTGTGTTCCTACATTCAACGGTGATATGCATGTCGGATTACAGGAGGCGCTGGATTAGACAGGGGCCGGATTACCGTGGGTCCACTATATTGAAATTATATTATGCTGGGAAAAGGTATCTCTACTTTCTTTCCACAATTTCCTATTTTCTGCCATATTAAACCAATCTTTCCGATAGGAGATCTGCTCCGTCTAGACCTGCGGCAATGTCGGGGGACCCATTTGAATGTTGCTTTGAGCCAGAGATCATCTGACATTCGACAGATATGTCCTGCCCAGTTCCATTTCAACGTCGCAGCTTTGTGAGTGACATCGTTGCTTACAGTTTTTTCCTTCATTCCTAACTCGGTCTGATAATTTGATACCCAGTATATATATCACCAAGGTATTTGTACATTTACATAACCGCGTTACATAAAGATCATAATATATCAAGCATGGCTTACACTTCCGCTTCTAAAGATTATTTATACTTTATTATAAAGTCGACGAGAGATTTTCGGGATAACTTGAAGAGATCATTTTTGGGATACGTTACATTTGTACATGTTTAATTTCAAATTAAACAATTTTCAATTTAATTTTAAAAAAAACGAAAGAAACCAACACAAATACTTAATCCTGTATTTGTGTTAGTTTATTTCGTGTATGTGTGTGTGATGTGTGGGTTGTATTTGCTCAGAGGATGAAGATGGCATGAAGATCTACCACTAAGTAAATAAGACATTAGCTAATGAGCGATACAAAATCCTTACAGCTATGACATTTATTAAGATAATAATAATAATATCCTGGGACATTATTCACATAAGGCCATCTGATCCCAAACTAAGCAGAGCTCGTACTATGAAAACTAGACAACTGATATACTTACATAGACTACTTTTCTTTTGTAAATAAATACTTATATAGATAATTACATCCAGACTCAGGACAAACAGATATGTTCATGCACACAAATGTCTGTCCTGGGTGGGAATCGAACCCACGACCGCGTGTAAGGCAAGTATCTTACCAACCACACCAACCGGCTAGTCTAAGATAAATACATATATGATAGTCGAGATGGCACAATAGTGAGCGTGAATCTTTACCGATTGTCGTGGGTTCAAATCCGGGCAAGCACCACTAAATTTCCATATCCTTAATTTGTGTTCATAGTTCATCTCGTGCTTGACGGTGAAGGAAAACCTCTTGAGGAAACCTACAAGTTTCTGCCACATGTGTATTCCGCCAACCCGCATTGGAGCAGCGTGGTGGAATAAGTTTCAAACCTTCTCCTCAAAAAGGAGAGGAGGCCTAAGCAGCAGTGTGACATTCACAGACTGTTACTACATATATTATTTACAAAACTAAAAAATATATTTATATATTTAATAATATTTTCTTTACCAACTATTTTCTATTGTTAACATTTAAAAATAAGTCTAATAATCGTTGGTGGCGCATTGGCGGTTGGCGGTGCTATTGGCACAAAAGCGATGCATCAGAAGCATATCTGATGTAAGCTCGCTTGTATCATGTAGAGCCCCTTTCTAAAAGGTTGAAAACACTAACTGTGCCTTGTTTATACATATATGAAACGTGCGTTTATGTCCAAATGTATCCAGAGGAATTTGCCACTTTGGTACATGGAAGTAACCTTAACTCCTGACAGATTAATATTTCCTAAAGTGAGAACTAAATTATGCAGTGCGAACTTTTATTTTATGGCTGTAAATTTTTTTAATAAGTTGCCGAATGACATCAAACAATACAAAAACTTAAATTGTTTTAAACGAAAATTAAAGCATTGGTCGGTTAATGTATGCTACTATAATTTAAGAGAATATTTAGAATAAGGTAGATAATGGAATTTATTGTAAATGATTGAAATTTGGAAATATTATTTATAAATGTAAATTTTCTAGATTTTGACATGATTATTATGACATTCCAATATATTACAATAAGGTAGTCTGTGCGTAAATTTCGTAGTAAATATATTCATAAATAGTATATCATGACATTTGCATACCATCTTATGGTTCTTGTGGCAGGATTTGAAGTATTGTAACATCAAAAATGTACCTACAACTTTGCAAATAAAGAATTTGAATAAGCGATGGTTAACATTTTACACTGCAAATGTCTCAGGGCGTTGGCGTTCACACCGTAAGCAACAACTTATGGTGTTAGTCATTTAGTCTTGTATCGTACTTAGTTACAGCCCGTCCGTGCTTATTCGTTCGGTCTCACAAGCGCCCATAGGAGGTGCGCGTTCTGAGTGGGGTCCCTACATCTGACCGAAGCCATTTGGGCCAAGAGCAAACTTATTTAAAATATATATAAATATATATATAATGTATAAATTATTATCGATTTGAAATGTAGATTCTATTAAGAATGGACTGGAAAGATAATTATACTACTTTTTTTCAAACATATCTCTTTAGTGTGTGCTAATGGCCTCGTGATCGATTTGTGAAACAAACAAACATACTTTCACATTTATAATATTAATGAGGATGCAGTACAGTAACAGCCCGTGAATATCCTGAATGTCTAGTGGCTGAACATAAGGCCGCAGACCCGGTGGTCCTGGGTTCAATTCTTAGGTCGGGCCAATAAATAATTGTCGGATTGCCGTCCCATCGGATTATGAAAGCAAAGGAAAAGAGAGTGCACCTGTGTTTGCACAGCCTTGTGCACTATAATATCTTCTGCACAGTTAGCTAATCTCTCTTGAGATTGACCGCCATGGCTGAAATCGGTCTGGAGGACCTTATAAGTGAGTTTGTTTGTTACGCTTTCACGTGTAACTCCTCAACCAATCTTGCATATATTATGTACGTTGTCCGAGGTAAAGAAAACGACTCATGGTAAGACCAGCCTCAACCCTCACTAGTGAAAACTATTAAATCTATAATTAGTTCATCGTTGCTTTAAGTACCTATCTCTTGTTTTATCAATATTAAAGATTAATGAACTAAAACTTGAATTACCTTCGATAACCTTTTACTGGTGTCTATGAACTCTGAGGTCACGTGATAAATGTTGCCTGGGTTTCCCACCATTAAGTATAACAAGCAATATTTTCCTGTTATGTATTGTGTGTGTTTTTTTTTCAGTCTTTTGCCTTCCACTACTGGACGAAAGCCCATAGAACGCCAACAATCCCGACCTGCCACCTTTTTAAAATCGTCTGTCCACCTCGCCACAGGGCGTCCTACACTACGTTTGCCTAAACGTGGTCTCCACTCTAGCACGTGTCGACTCCATCGGCCATCAAGGCGCCTGGAGACATGACCAGTCCACTTCCATTTCAGCGAGCTGTCTTTATGTGCAAGATAAATGGACGGGCTCATGAGCCATAAATACTTTTCGGTAAAAAAAACTTGGAAAATCATTTTTTTTTTTTCATGTATTGTGTTATGTCCATACACGAAGGACAAAAGTCGTTTCTTATAGTTTTAGCTATCTAGTCCTGCGAGGTTGCTGGTGTTTTACAAATACCCCTCTATATACAGAAATGAACGACCATCGTATGAATCTTATTCAATTTTTTAAAAGTTTTATACATATCTTTATTTATTATAAATGTTTTTATTTATCGGTTTAACTCATTCTCCTCTTCATATTACAAAGGATAGAATATATCCCATCGGATAGTGGCATGCCGTTGTATGGCAATTTTCGATTTTGTTCTTATAGAATAGTATTAAGGTAGAAGCGGTCGGCGCGTGGCTGATACTGTTCATAAATAATAAAATCAAATATCCAGCTCGGCAGCCATTTTAAATACTATATCTTTTACAACTCCCTTTCCCGCCTTTTTTAAAAGACTGTGTTGCCAACTTAAAAACATTAAAAGGCAGTTACCACTTAACATAAAAATATTACGTCATACTTATTTATAAATATAACAATATCGATGAAATATCGGAAAAAAATAACATAAATTAAATAAAAACTATTAATATGAACTCGGTGGTAGAGCTCTGTGCAAGCTCGTCTGCGTAGGTACCACCCACTCATCAGATATTCTACCGCAACAGAGCAGTACTTTGTATTGTTGTGTTCCGGTTTGAAGGGTGACTGAGCCAGTGTAATTACAGGCACAAGGGACATAACATCTTAGTTCCAAAGATTCGAGGCGCATTGGCGATGTTTTTTTTTAAAACTGTACAATGCCTATGGGCGTTGGTGACCATCAGGTGGTCCATATGCTCGTCCACCTAGCTATACTATAAACATAATATAAAATATTTATAAATCTGCTGTGTTCCGGTTTGAAGGATGAGTGAGCCAATGTAATTACAGGCACAAGGGACATAACATTTTAGGTCCCAAGGTTGGTGGCGCAATGGCGATGTAAGCGATGGTTAACATTTCTTACAATACCAATGTCTATGGGCGTAGGTGAACACTTACCATCGGGTGGCCCATATGCTCGTTCGCCTACCTATTCGATAAAAAAATGTATTAGACTGTAGCGACATCTATCTCGCCACATACGAAAATTAAAAGACTGACGTATCCTACATCGCGATATTAAAGTTATCCGAGCGATTGAACATATATACAAGAACCCGACAACAACCGTCAGGGCAGTAGCCCACCAGACAAACATCAGTCTGGTCGGAGGATCCTACATTTTCAATGGTGGATGAGGAACTTTACACCCTGTTCCTCCCAACACCAAACTGGTGACCCCGAGCATGAACGTCAGCGCAGCCTTCGCAAAAACTACGTCATCGTGACGTCATCTTCACTTCCTCAAGCTTTCGAGCAGCGAGTCATACAGCCAGCCAGCATCCACGACTACTACGGGTATCCTGACCACCAGCATGCAGCGAACGCGCATTCCTGGTCATCACCCACAGTCTTCTCAGCGACCTTGACACAGCACACTGCACTTCGACCGGTCAGCAAGCAGAGACGCACTTCTCTCCTGGTCGGTGCAGCAGCCAGCCACTACGCAGCACTGCACCACTCCGACTCACTGGAGCATTTGCAGCATCACCCCGACTCACTGGGGCATCACCGCAGACAGTTCCGACTCACCGTGAACTATATGCGGCATCTGGTTCCGACTCACTAGAACATTCCACTGGCCCGGCAAGCATCACAAGATGTATGGACGACTCAACCTGCTATCGACCTCCGGTCTCGGAGGGGAGTGATGTAGCGACATCTATCTCACCACATACGAAAATTAAAAGACTGACGTATCCTACATCGCGATATTAAAGTTATCCGAGCGATTGAACATATATACAAGAACCCGACAACAACCGTCAGGGCAGTAGCCCACCAGACAAACATCAGTCTGGTCGGAGGATCCTACATTTTCAATGGTGGATGAGGAACTTTACACCCTGTTCCTCCCAACACCAAAGACAGCTAGTTTTCCAGACAAAAAATAATAATAAAAATAATTACCATGTCTTTTGATCTTATAAAGCCGTCGTTCGACCCCTTGAAGTATTCCTTGAATTCACATTCCTTCCATTCCTTGAAATAATTTATGCATGATATACAAATAGTATATCATGCATAAATTATTTCGTTACCAAAAAAGACTATGACGGAAGGACAAACAGACACATACAAGGAAAAAATACATATATGTATTAATCTGAGCTTTAAATAGCCTGTAAATATCCCACTACTGGGATAGACAGATGCTGTCCTCTTGAGGAGTCGGAACTTATACTTTCATACTGTTTTAATTTGGATTGTATACACCCGTCCGATAAAACGACACACAATATCGTTCTACACTGCCGAGAAAGCTCTGGTGCTTGCCTGGGTTTTTGTTAAGATTCACGTAATCAGTACAATTGAATGTTTTCCTTACGTGAATAATTTATTGAATATTTGCTGACATTTGACAGGACAATTATGATTCATTTGTTACAATTCGTATGTTTCGTAGTAAAATTGGCTTTTAGCGTTTTAATTTAGCCTTTATTTTGGCTCGGGCTGTACCTTTCTCAGGGGCATAGTTGATAGCTTGATTGTTCTATGGATTTCCTGCTTTAATTACTGTCGTGACGTCGAAATTAAGATATTTAGTAAGCTATAACTATACGATCGAATCGTAGGAAAATCTATGCGTGCCGGACAAAACTGAACCTTTTCTGCCAAATGTCAAAAAAACCCTACCACTAAGTAGCTCACTTACAGGAGGATTCTTTTGTTCTTTATTCACTATGTTCATAGCGAATGGACACTGATAGATCCGTCTGCAAACACCAACCACACCATTTACATTACATACAGTTCCTGTAAAGGAATAAAAAAATTAATGAGAATGAATCGAGATTGCCAGAGGTGAGAGCCGCTGGGTGCCGTTAAGCGGTAGATTCTGATCAGTGTGTGGTGATCCAGACGGGTTCGCACAAAGCTCTACCACCTAGTCTTAAAGTTTTATAAAAACGCCTATGGCGCGTTTTGGTAAACAGAGACCACATAGCGTAATTGTTGTTGTACCTATCATGCGATTGACGAGCCGGTTGGTAGATTCTTGCCTTTCTCGCCGCAGGTTGTGGGTTCGTTTTCCACCCTTACTCACACAGGACAGACATTTGTGTGCATGAACATATCTGTTTGTCCTGAGTCTGGGTGTAATTATCTATATAAGTATGTATTTACAAAAGAAAAGTAGTATATGTAGTATATCAGTTGTCTGGTTTCCATAGTACGAGCTCTGCTTCAACCCGGAAAACAACACTACAAAGTACTGCTGTTTTGCGGTAGAATATCTGATGAGTGGGTGTTACCTACCCAGACGAGCTTGCACAAAGCTCTACCATCGAGTAAAACGGAATGCCATAATTACTCCAGTCAATAGAGCCGTAACTTTGCAATTTTAAGTGTGTAAAACTTGTAAGAGTGAAAAAGTTTTATCTGAAACTTTTTCTCATATCTCTTATAGTTTTAGAAATATTCGGGAAAACGTCATTTTTTCGGCCTTTTGCAACTTTTTTGCAAATGACCCCGGTGATTCACGGCCCTGAATTTTTGATGTGTTATTACGGGATCATTAACAAAACTAAACTTTTCCCGTTGGTTTCAGCCACTCAGCTCAAAGTTGCAAAGTTACGTCTCTATTGACTGGACTAAATATCGAATTGTGAAAGTAGTTTAAGGGTCTTCTTTGACGTTCCGCCGCGCGAAGTTTTACGTTTTTAGCGCTACTGTCGCAACTATCGAGGCTCGGGCACGGCACGCACACATATACGTATGCAGAGTGGGGTCGTCGCACTTTTTTTTCCTAAACTAAATTTTAACTTTATTGTCACTGATTTTGAAATGTTGTCAAATACATATCTATAGCGTTGAGGTGAGTAGTTTGGTCTAAATAAACTTCTTGATGTCGTAATGTGGAATAATAAAAAAAAAATTGACGAAAGACGAATGTGGAATGCTTTATTAAAAAACGGAACAAGTATATATACAAAAAGTGAAATAAAAATAGATCAATAGGAATGCAAGAAAAACATTATATAAACATTATTGAAACAAACATTTTATGCTAAAATAATAAAAAATAAATTATTATTACTGTAAAAATAAATGTTTTATTTTTTTAATTACTCAATATAAAAAAATATGTGAATAAATACATAAAATAATTAAACTTCTAAAGAAAAATATATAATTCCTGAATCGAAATATGTATTTTACAACATTTATTCTACTATGAAATTCACTTTCTCTCTTTCTAACCAATTCGAATAAAGCGGAATAAAAAGGATAGCGGGAATTTTGCGATTCGACTTTCGGTTTCTTGGTTCTGCTACGGAAATCTATTACACAATAATCGACCTTACTGATGAAGTACTTAAAGACTATATTTGCATCAGCACGTTAGCTAATAAAATAAAAGGATAGCTAAGTTCTCAAGCGATTTGATGAGGCTAGGCGTTACCGAATTCAGATAACTAAAATCAGATTTTGAAATCGATTTGTAAGTGAAATCAGATAAATATCAATTTGCAAAACCAATGATGACGATGAGGCATGAAAACGTTTCGTATATCCTCACTAGATAGCGCTTTGACGTAACAAAAAACTAAAAGAAACATTTTACGCTAAAATAATAAGAACAATATTATTATTACTGTAATAATAAATGTTTTATTTCTTTAATTACTCAATATAAAAAAAATATGTGAATAAATACATAAAATAATTAAATTTCTAAAGAAAAATATTATAAAAATGTATAATCCCTGAATCGCGGTATTGAAGTTTTTAACGCAGCTTATTATATATATAGGGTTTTCCATTAAGGGCGCTTGATCGTGCAGAACTTCCATAGTAGCGTGTGCTGTGTGGCACGTAGCGCCGTCCTGTTGAAACCACATGTTGTCCAGATCCATATTCTCGATTTCAGGCCAAAAGAAGTTGGTTATCATCGACCGGTATCGCTCACCATTGACGGTGACGGCCACACCATTATCGTTTTCGAAAAAATACGGACCAATCACGCCTCCGGCCCAAAATCCGCACCAAACAGTCACTTTCTGCGGGTGCATTGCCACTTGGTGAACCTCGTGTGGATTGGTCTCGTCCCAAATACGGCAATTTTGCTTGTTGACATAGCCATTCGTCCAAAAATGCGCCTCGTCGCTGAAGATGATTTTTTTGCCAAAATCGGCGTCAACTTCCAACTGCTCTAATGCCCAGTCAGCGAACACACGGCGCTGTCTATGGTCATTAACCTTGAGCTCTTGGGTCAGCTGGATCTTGTACGGGTGCAGGCTCAAGTCACAACGCAAAATTCGCCAAGTTGTCGTCTGCGAAAGGCCGAGTTCCTGTGCGCGACGCGGAATTGACTGCCGCGGGTTTTCGAGGACACTGTCGCGCACAGCGGCGATATTCTCGGCAGATCTCGCGTTACGTTGACGCACGGGAACCGGCTGATTGTTAACTGACCCGGTTGACTCGAATTTGTCCACCAATCGACGGATAGTCGACTCGGCAGGACGATCATCGCGACCGTAAAACGGGCGAAGTGCGCGGAACGTTGCTCGAACTGAAGACCCATTTTCATAAAACAATTTTATGATTTGCACGTGCTGCTCGACACTGTAACCTGCCATGGTGGTTTGGGAGGACGGAATGAATATAACACACTGCATTTGACAGCTGTCACTCGAACAACATGGCCGCAATCAGCTGTCAAAGTTCAAGCGTCCCTATTGGAAAACCCTATACAAGCGTGGCGGTCTACCATTTGGAAGTGTGTTCTTTAGTGTAATGCCACTACTGTTCTTAGATCACAATACAAGGATTATGTACTTCGTTCTACGCATTTCCGCATTGAGTATTTCATTTCCCGCTGTGTTGAGAGAATTTACTAACTAATGGGTTTGTTAGGTGGGCCATCACGCGTGTTTCGTTTTATGCATAAATGGGATTTGGTCATTTTTATTATTTACTGTTCAAAACACTATTTATAAATACTTTGTTTAGTTTTACGTTATCAATGAAAATAAGAATAATTTGAATTTTTACGACAATAAATTTATTGCCTCAGTTGTTGTTTTACTGACCAATATAACTAGGAAATGGACGAAATAAGTAATTATATACATAAATATTTCAAAAAATTATATTTATTTATAAAAAAATTGCAATGTATCATTACATATGAGTGTGTTATAATTATGTAACTAGTTAGAATTTCAACTCGAGTTATTTTTTGTTTTTTTATCAAACTACAAAATATACAAAATATTATCAGTAAAAATATCGTATCAAATGATAAAACACTAAAAATACCAAAAAAAAAAACAGAATATATAAGCCGGTGCGCGTCCTAAAATTTATGATGAACAGTCTCGGTGACAACTAAAACGTTCAAATAAATACTAAATACGCTATTTACGCACACATTGATTTTGTGTAAGTACACGGTTCGATCGCGATCTATCAATGCGGCGCAAACCGACGTGCTCTCACTTCGGAGGCGCGTGGCCGACTGGTTTGCGAGGGTTATCGGCGGCTCGCATAAGAAAACGCGTACAATTTCATTGTAATTTATTATAACAAAAAATAAGAAAATGTTTATTAAAAAATGAAGACTCCAGACGTTTCTTTATAGTTTTAACTTTATTATTTGATAAAATTCATTTCTAAATTCTCGACGATTACGATAATTTCGTCTCAATAAGGAAGTGCGATTTTACACGTTTTAGTGATTTTTCTGATTTTTTTTACACTTATCCATAAACATTATCTTAAATTCGAATGCTCCACACGTAAGATAAATTCATTGGCTAACTGTGTGATTTATTTCAAGGTTGTGGAGCATCGCTTTCTATATAATTCTATCGAAATCCCGACCTTCGAATTTCCACAAACGTCAAAGAAGACCCTTAATAGTTAGAAGTATAATATAATAGTAGTAGTTTAATGAAAATAAACTCCACACACCATTTAAGAATGAGCAGAATGAATGTGAAAGTGTACATGTTTGTTACACAATCAAGCAATAACGACTAGAACCAGAGATACCTGGCCACCAGGCAGACGAAGCCGCGGTCGAAAGCTTGTATGACAATTAATTAATAATATTCATAGCTTGTTTGTAATTGTACTCTCTTTATAGCTGCTCTTATCGCGTCATATCATTTCAGTCACTTTGTGACGACCTGGAATGTCGATAGGGTTGTCAGGTGAACTACAAATTGTCTACTAAGATATTCTGCTGGACATTTTTTCGAAAAGTTGGACAAATATTTGCATAGTTGGACGTAAATTTGGTTATATTTTTCCGTAAATGTACTGCTAGGCTTAAATCTTTAGGGGTGAAATTTTGGAGATTATTCCACTACGCTGCAGTACATGTGACAGATTTCATCCGAGGGATGCAGCCTCGCAGTGTTTTCTATCACCACGAGGTGAATTTTAAACATAAATTAAGAATGACAATACAGTGTTGCTTGTCCGGGTTCGAACCAACTATAAACGCACAAAAATTGCAACAAAGTTGGAGAAAATTCACACGAGCATTTAGGTCGAGTGAAGCTTAAAAAAATTATCGCATGACAGACCTAAACAACACATGACAGACGCCTTAATATTAGTTTTGGTCAACAATACATAATATGAATACCAGGGGCGTAGCTACCGTTGTTTCAGCCGTATCCAAGATACGGGGCCCCCTAGCTACTGGGCCCTCGAACCTCAAATGAAAAAAAAATAAATGAATGAAAAAAAACTGACACTTTATTGAACATCCCCGACATCGCCAATACGCCACTAACCTTGGGAACTAAGGTATTATGGTTTTTATAGCTATAGTTGTGTATACTGGCTCATTCGCCCTTCAAAACACACTACAAATATTAATTGGTGGTTAGCTTTAGAATGTGTGATGGTACCCACCCAGACGACCTTGCACAAAACCCTACCACCAAGTAAATATACATTTATTTATTTAGATAAGTGACATTGATGTGGTAGAGCTATGTGCAAGCTCGTCTGGGTAGGTACCACCCACGCATCAGATATTCTACCGCAAAACAGCATTGCTTGGTATTGTTGTGTTCCGGTTTGGAGAGTGAGTGAGCCAGTGAAATTACAAGCACAAGGGACATAACATTATAGTTCCCAAGGTTGGTCGTGCATTGGCGATGTAAGCGATGGTTAACATCTCTCACAATGCCAACGTCTATGGGCGTTGGTGACCACTTACCAGCAGGCCCATACGCTCGTCCACCTACCTATAATAAAAAAAAAACAATGTTTAAAACGTATTCATTTAACATGATTCAAAAGAGACGTATTGAATACTGTACATTATGTAATCAGTATATATAATAGTTTGTATATACATAGGTATAAGGAAAACCGTTTTTTTCTTATAATAAGACAAAAACTTGGACATTATTCACACACGGCCATCTGATCCGAAACTAAGCAGAGCTCGTACTATGGAAACCAGACAACTGATATACTACATATACTACTTTTCTTTTGTAAATACATACTTATATAGATAATTACACCCAATCGTCAAAATAAGTGAATACTGTTTTGAAACCGCTAAAACTGGGGTAAAATCTAACAATTTATAATCTTAATGATACATAGGTACATTTTGATTGTTTTTTTTTTCATATTCATAAACAGAACACGCTCATAACGATGTGGCGCTGATCATTTTGAAGGAGCCATTTGATTTGGACGGAGCTCCTCATATAGGGGTGGCTTGCTTGGAGCAGAAACTACCCAGCCCTGGAACGGAGTGCTTCAGCATGGGCTGGGGCAAAGACTTCTTAAATGGAGACAAATATGCTTCAATTCTTAAAAAGGTAACGTATTTTTTCAGGTTATACCGATATTAGATTCAAATTATTTTGAAGTTCAGCGTTTATAGATTAAGTAACTTCCAATTGTTGTAATTATTGGCTTAATGATTCTTTTGTAAAGAAAAATCCATTGCAATATATATAAGATAGGTTATTGAGGATGCTCAAAATGAAACACAAATTGTTTCTCCGAAAATACAAAGAAACGACATTTAAAGTTCACTAATATCGCCTCCTCTATTATATCTCTTTATTTTTTTATAATATCAAAGTTCAAAATAATCTAAATATTATCCGTCATTCTGTCATTCAACCATCAAATGCGCGGCAAACTGACTTTTAGTTACAGATTAAAAACGCGCGGAGCGCAGCAAATTTGGAATAATGAAATGTCATTTCATTACATCTCCCCCCCTAAGAGCGAAAATTCTAAATAATATAATCTACTATAAACGAAAATTTTAAATAATCTAATCTACTATAAACGAAAATTCTAAATAATATAATCTAGAAGTTATCTTCATATTCGTTTTCTTCTACCTCATCTGCTGTGATAGGTTGTAATTTTGTTATGTGAAATAAAGTTGATTCTGTTTTCCTGTTGCCAGTGTCAATCCTATAAATGGATTTTGATATTTTCTCTATTATCTTGAAAGGGCCTATTTTTAATTCGTCTAATTTTTTTCTATTAAGTCTATTTCCATTTTCTACATATACACTGTCTCCTATCTCAAACTCTTGCATTTTCCTATTTCTATCAAATATTTTCTTATTGTACTTATGGGATTTTATTGTATTCTCTAATGCTAATCTTCTATCAGCAATCCACTTGTCTTCGGTTTCTATTGTTTTAATTTCATTTGGTAGAATACTAACATTTGTTCCGTCCAGTAAATATTTTGGTGCAAAACCTGTAACAGAGTGGTCTGCTTCATTATATTTCTCTATACATTCTCTTGCTATTGTTGTCCATGTTCTCTTATTATTTTTCTCATTTATTTTACATCTTATTTTATTTACAATTGTTTGGTTTAATCGTTCATTCAAGCCGTTCGAAAATGGTGTATTCACAGCTGTAAAAATTAGTTTAATGTTATTCTCCTGCAAATGTTGTTTAAATTCTATTGAATTGATGGCTGGATATTGATCGGTCAGAATTATTCCAATCTCATCTGTCTCTAGTACTTTCTTTGTTAATTTTATAAAGTCACTTGCGTTCTGTGTTTTTGAAGTTGTAATAAAAGCATATCTTGTGTAGTGGTCTACTAAAAGGTGTAAGTATTTTTTTGTGGACCTAGATCCCCCGAAGCCACCTATAGTATCCATTGACATTATCTCAAATGGTTTTGTCGCTGGTCCCAGTTGTGACATTAACCCAAATTTTCCTTGACATCTTGATTTATTTTTTATGCATATTTCACATGTTTTACAAATATTTATTATATTTTTTGTTAGGTTTTTAGCTGTATATATTGGACTTATTTTTTCTGTAATTGTCTAATTCCAATATGACAATAGTCTTCATGCACCTTTTTTATTAATTCTTTACTAAATTTTTCTGAGAGTATAATCTTTTCATGTTTCTTTATTTTTTTATAATAGATTTTATTTTTTTGTAGTAAATTTTGTTTCTTTTCTTTTATTGTTTCATTTTTCTCTTGATCTTCAACTATATCTTTCATTTGTATTAAATTAACTATTTTCAATATTTCCTCCTTGTTATCTTCTGATTCTAATACAGGGTTTCGGCTCAAACAATCTGCTTCTATATTTTCTTTACCAGGTATATATTTTACTGTAAAGTCATATTGAGATAAGTAATATGTGAGGTCACCCAATTCTTCATCTAGATACGTTTTCTTAAGATCTTCATCCAATTTTATCCATATTTTTCTACTTTGATGCCTTTTCTTTATGCTATTTTTTATTTTTGAGAAAGTGTTCATCTTGATAATATACTATGTATGATGAGTCACCGGTTTCAGCTCCTCAGGTAAAACATAACATTTTCCTTCTTCTGTAGATATCGAGGTTATGGCTAATATATTAGATTTGCCATCATTTGAGGCTATCATCGTAAATTCGAATTGCAGCCGGTCCATTTTAGTTAACGAAAATGTCGTTTTATAAGATAGGTTATTGAGGATGCTCAAAATGAAACACAAATTGTTTCTCCGAAAATACAAAGAAACGACATTTAAAGTTCACTAATATCGCCTCCTCTATTATATCTCTTTATTTTTTTATAATATCAAAGTTCAAAATAATCTAAACATTATCCGTCATTCTGTCATTGAACCATCAAATGCGCGGCAAACTGACTTTTAGTTACAGATTAAAAACGCGCGGAGCGCAGCAAATTTGGAATAATGAAATGTCATTTCATTACATATATTTATGGAGACGTATGATATATTTTTTCACAATATTCTACTCCATGACTATTCGACGCAATTGATAAACGCAGTGCCGGAAAAGTCTTTGGAGCTTGATTGATGTGAATCAACTTTGATTAGGACCCTCGTGTTTAAATATTCAAAATTTTATTGCGAGATACAATTGTCAAGCTAAATGTTAAAAATATTATTTGCAATAATCGGCTACCTAACGTGAACTGCTTAAGATGAAAATGTTCAATATTATATTACTTTCAGTTGAAACTGCCACTGGTTGCGGCTGCCACGTGTCAGAATCTCTATCGAAACAGTCAGTTGGGACAAACCTACACCTTGCATAAGTCTCTGACATGCGCTGGGGGAGAGGCTAATGTTGATACTTGTATAGGAGACGGCGGGTCCTCGCTCGTGTGTCCTATCGCTGTAAGTAGTTCATTTATGCTCATTAAGAGTAGAAAAGTATTATCGATACTAAGTATCATAAATTTCAATTCATTTTAATTTAATTATCATATTGTTATTTTATTCTTCTCTTGATATTTTTGGTCTAAAAGTATGGATTTATTTATTTTTACCATATTATCTTATTATTGATTAGAAAATGTAACTAATGTTTTACTTTGGTCACTGAGTTGATCAAAAAATAGTAATAAGCATGCTGTCCTTTACCTTTAGTCTGGTCGTTCCAACTCGATCAGCAAAAATCCAACAGCGATAATTCACCCGCCTCAGCTTAGAAAATGATCGCTGGTGCCTTCTGATGACAGCACGAAACATACGGTCTCTCCGTGGACTCTAGTCGTGTTAGATAACCTTCCCACAGTATTATGAGAGTGATGGAAAAGAGAGGACTCCTGTATTTTATAATCTCTTTTGAGATTGGTCGGCTTGGCCGAAATCGGTCTGGACGACATAATCATTATTTAATACGTAAATATTATAGTAATGATGGATTTATTTATTTATTTATTTATTTATTTATTTATTTATTTATTGCTTTAGAAATACCATCGGCATATTCACAAATCATATTTAGGAAAAACAACAAAAGAAAACTTGTACAGTGTGATACACCATTACAGGTATTTACATTTTACATTTTACAACTTACATGTTAACAAAGGTAACTAAACACTACACTCAAACATTTAATAGAATCTGTGAGAATAAATTTTAAGCAAAAAGGATATTATAATTATTTGACTTACCAATAACACTAATATTTTTAAATATTAAATATTAATTACTAACTAAAACAGTATTTAAATTTTTCTTAAAACTATCACTACTTAGTTCGTATATGTCGATGACATGGGAGTCAAGTTCATTGTAGGATCTCATACAACGAATTAATGGCGAAAATTTTCCAACATTTGTGCGATATCTAGGAATGGCGAAGGTGCTTTTAATTGGATATCGAGGAATGGTTTTCGGAACATATAAATTTATTTGAGAAAGTAGCCTTGGAGAGTCTATGGAGTTGTGAATGAGCTTGTGTAAAAACATTAAATCGTTCAGAGACCGTCGTTTCTCCAATGTATCTAGCTTAAAGTATTTTAAACGTGTCACATAGTCTGCTCGATATGGACAGCGCCTGTCTTTATATGCTAAAAATCTTGTAAAACCCTGTCGAATTTTTTCAAGGCGACTTTTATAAATTTTGTAACTTGGACTCCAAACTGGTGATGCATATTCTAAAACACTACGAATCAGGGAACGATACAACGTTATAATAGCTTGAATATTTTTAAAGTCATGACATGTTCTTTTAATAAAACCAACGAGTTTCAAGGATTTTTCTAAAATTTTGTTTATATGATTACTGAACTGTAATTTTTTGTCAATAACTACGCCCAAATCTCAGACCTCTTCAACTTCCGCTAATTCTTTATTGTTAATAGTATAGTTACATGAAATGATGTTTCTGTTTTTAGTGAATCTGATATACTGACATTTATTTGCATTAAGTATCATTTTATTGTTATAGCACCACTGTTGTACGGAATTTAAATCGCGTTGCAGAAGTTCTGCATCGTGAATAGTTTTAATTGGCCTGTATAACTTTAAATCGTAAGCGAAAATTGAGCATTCACTATGACAAATGTAGTTCTCGATATCGTTTATAAAAAATAAAAATAATATGGGACCGAGATGGGAACCTTGCGGGACACCAGAATGCGCTACAAATGGTTTAGACTTGAAACCGTTTATAACTACTTGTTGTAATCTATTTTTCAAGTAAGACTCTAACCAACGCAGTAAATCCCCATGTATTCCGTAATGTTTTAGTTTCTGCAATAGGATAGTGTGATCAACCTTGTCAAAAGCACTACTAAAATCAGTATAAATCGCGTCAACCTGGATACCATTATCAACGTGATTAGAGATATCTGAAATGTAACTAACTAAATTACTTACAGTTGATTTATTTTTACAGAAACCGTGTTGATTTGCCGAGATAACATTTGAACTATACTTTGTAATTATTTGGCATATAATACGCTCAAATACCTTTGCAAAATGACTTAAGATGGATATAGGTCTATAATTATCTACTAAATCTCTGTCGCCTTTCTTATATATGGGAACAACATTAGCAATTTTCCAAGCTGACGGAAATACTCCGGTTCTGAAAGATGTTTCGAAAATTAGTTTTAATGGCAGCGTAATATTGTTGTAGGTCATTTTAATAAAAATGGATGGAATTCCATCAGGACCGGCTTCTTTACAAGGGTCAATCGATTTCGAAATATTTTTAATCGAGCGTTCATCAAACTGTACAGAGCTTAAAGAAAATTGGTGGTAAGAGTTTTTAGATGAAAGAGGTAAATTGTAAAAGCTGTTACAATTATCTTGTGTAAATATGGACGCAAATTTCATTCTGAAGAGGTTACAAATTTCTTCTCCAGTTCCAGCAACAAACGTACTATCTGCATTTGCGTACTTCATTTCTTTGGAAATACTTGAAGAGTTCCCACGTGTAGCTTTAATGAAAGACCAAAACCGAGCAGAGTTTTTGCAAACAGCATTTTCAGTACCTTCTTTATAACTGGCATAACAACTATTCGTAACCCTAGCAACACGAGAATTTAAACACTTGAGTTCTAAAAGATCTCTTGGATTGTTATATTTTTTGCATTTGGTTCTGATTTTTTCTTTTTCGGCTATGATTTTTAATAAACTGGATGAGAACCAAGCAGGATATTTTTGATTTCTAGGTTTTGTCTTAGGTATATGATTATTAATAATTGTTTTTAAAATATTATAAAAAATTGAAACCATGCCATCGACATCACCCGCAGCTGATCCAAGCTCTGATTCCCAATCAATCGATTTGAGTTTATCGTTAAGTAAAGCGTAGTCAGCTTTTTTAAAATTATGTGTAGCAAAAGTTTTGTCAATTAATGTACACGTATTATGAAATTTCAGTTGAATTTCTAAAGGTGGATGATGAGAATCAAC
Organism: Nymphalis polychloros; assembly: GCA_905220585.2. Classification (NCBI taxonomy): domain Eukaryota; kingdom Metazoa; phylum Arthropoda; class Insecta; order Lepidoptera; family Nymphalidae; genus Nymphalis; species Nymphalis polychloros. Next base: position 1,033,229 of record HG992268.1, on the reverse strand, counting down.
TTTTGTAAATATGTCAGAGCTGTTATCAACTGTAATACCTGAAAAATTTGCAAAAACTAAGTCGAGTATTCTACTATTACTATTTTTAACGTTATTAAATTGCGATAAATGATTTAAAGCCATGAAATCCTCCAATAGATACCCTAAGTATTTAGTATTATTATTTGGTTTTAACAATCCATCCTTGTGACTAGAAACCCAATCAATGAAACCTAAATTAAAATCACCTAATATAATCGTTTCACATAAATTACTTTCCATTACTCTGCTTATATTGTTAATAATATTTTCTAATGAATCAGGTGATACAGGTGGTGGTAGGTAAACTATACAGAACAAAACGTTTTTAGTTATTCCACTCTCACTTAAACGAACGGAAATCCATAAGTCTTCGTTTTTACTTTCAAGATGTCTTACGCGTTTAGATTGTAAACTACTCGATACTCCAAATAAAACGCCGCCTCCTTTTTTCCCAGCCAATGATGTGGTGCACCTATCTCTTCTATAAATCGTATAATTTTTGTTTAGAATTTCGTTGTCATCTATGGAATCATCAAGCCAAGTCTCTGTTGCAGCAATAATATCATAATCATGTGTTAGTGAAGCTAGTTTTATTTCTTGTAGTTTGGTTTTCAAACCACGGACGTTTTGATAGTATATATTGAATTTTTTATGGTAATTTACGGACTAATATATAACGGTGTTTTATGATGTTTCAAATATTTTCTAACGCTTCAATGTGACGTATCTGCTTCGCTGGAGACGTATCATTTTTGCGGACAAAGATACGCCCATTGCGGATCCACACATATGTAACACCTTTTTCACGAGCTGCTTGTCTAGTACGGGCATATAAATATTTAAGATGGGGTGATAAATGTTCCGAAACGTAGATAGGTGTTTTTTTTGGTGCCAAAACCAAGATGGCCAGTGTGCAATTTATTTTCTCGGTTCGATTTATTAAATTTGGAAACTGCGGCTAAAACTTCGTCTCTGGCTCTGGTACTAATAAGCTTAACAATAATGGATCTTGGCTTGCTACTTGTTTCGTCCATTTTCCGTACCCTTACACAATTTACTATATCAGCATCTTGTAGTGGAGCTGAAACAGTAGAAGGCAACTGCTTTACAATGGTAATTAGGTTCTCAGACTTATTTTCAGGTACGCCGCTTAGTTCTATATTGTTTTCTCGTGAATGTTGTTCCAATAGAGTCATACGATTAGATAGGTTAATAATTGTATCAGACAGTTTTTTATTTTCTTCGGAAAGTACTTTCACTTTATTTTCATATGTATTTAGATCAGTCTTAACTTTATCGTAATCAGTGCTAATAAATTCTATTGTAGATTTAAGATCCTTTAAAGTGGCCAAATCATTTTTAATTGAGTCAAACTCTTTCGCAAAATAAAAACTTACAGCATTTTTGACAGCCTCAGCAACTGCACTTTGTATTTCTTTCCTGATTATAGGCATTAAATTATGAACAAAAGTAGGTGGAAAATTTACACTTAAGTCTTCAATTGAATTTTCAGAAGTAATGTCATGTTTATTTTTTTGTGTTATTAAAACATCGGTTTCTATTGGTGATTGTGTTGGCTTTAAAGGGGTATTAGTATTATCAGATTTCTTGTTTTTACACATATTGCACTTCCATTGGTTCCTTTTTTCGATATCCATCAGAGAAAATGACTTGTCAGATATATTCGTACAGGCAATTTCAAAGAACTGAGAACATATCGTGCACCGTAAAAATCTTCGATCTTTTATAGCTTTTTGACAACCCGAACAGGTCTTTCCAGTTGACGGCATTGTTTGAAATTGTATTCACAATTTTATAAGAGTTAAGTTTATTGTTAAATTAACAAAACAACTCTTTATTACCATCAGATAGTTGTACGTTCATGAGTGACGCACTCAGTTGCCACCGATGGCTCGATTACTAGTGACTAGTGTCTCTTCATTGTTTATGATATTTCTGCAGTATTCTATAGGAACACTACATTACTCGTCCGTGAAATATTCAATTACGTTGATATACTTTTTCGATGCGTGTTTTCTTGAAATGTTACGATAATTACGGTCATATCGGATATCACTTTCTGACATTACACGTCCTTATTATGCGGTGAGTTTCGAGTACCAAACATGTGTAAATAATTTTCATTTCTATACTAATATATATATAGCTGAGTTTGTTCGTTTGATCCGGCTAATCTCAGGAACTACTGGTTCGAATTTAAATTTTTTTTTTTTTGTGTTGTGTCGTCCTTTTATCGAGGAAGGCTCTAGGATTATTTTTATTAATTATACGCGGGTGAAACCGTGGGGCACAGCTAGTTTAATATATTACGGCGACAAACATTGTAACTATAAGAAATATTCAGCATTCCTTACATCCTCAATGCGCGACCTTGGGAACTAAGTCACACTGACTTACCCGAGAATTCGAGCCGGAATACAACAATACTAATCATTGGGAGTGAAGCGGGCACTAACAACAAATTTTTTTAAATAACATTCCGCTTACAGTTATAGGTTGACAACCTCAAAAAGCTTCGCTTTATATAATAGTATAACAAAGTTTTTGTTAATTAATTACTACCACCGAGTAAAATTTAATTTGCGAGCTTTGTGCAAGTTCGCCTGGGTATGTACCACCCGGTCATTAGATACTCTACCGCAAAACAGCAGTACTTGGTATTGTTGTGTTCCGGTTTGTAGTGTGAGTGAGCCAGTGTAGTTACAGGCGCAAGGGACATAACTTCTTAGTTCCCAAGATTGGTGGCACATTGGCGATGTTTATTTTTTAAGGAAATGAACAATGCCACTGTCTATTGTCTAATGCCGCTTGTCGTTGGTGACCACTTACCATCAGGTGGCCCATATGCTAGTCCGCCTACCTATACTATAAAGATATATATCCTACCTATCTTGCCACCATTCCACGCGGTCACCATTTGTTCAGTAGCTATTTTATTTGTCTTTATTTAAGGCTTTCATGTAAATAAATTTCTATACATATAATAAAAATGTAACTGATCGCTGTCTATACATGGAAGAAATATGACTATTATCGGGGGGCCCCCGAGCCCGTTATTAACCCCTAACAGTGATTGTTAGAATTTTTGTCGGTTTGTATGTGCGTTTGGGCACGCTAATCTTCAAAATGGCTTAACTGTTTTGAATGCGGTTTTCACGAATGCATTGTGGCAATTTTCACTTAAAATTTAATGCTTGTTTATTTATGGTTTATAAATAAAATAAAACTGTACACCTCACAGATAAAAAAAATATACAGGATTATTTGTAAAACACCAACAACCTCACAACGAACACGTTTCTTTGTTTCTTTATCTGTGGAATCTGCAGTGCGAAGTTTATAAATTTTTCTTCTAACCTTGTGAAGGTTATTATGTAAGCTAATTAATAGTATATATGTAAAAGTCTGTATGTCTGGATGTAGTTGAACATATACAGGGTTATTCGTAACACACCAGCAACCTCGCAGGACTCGATAGCTAACACCGTAAGCAACAACTTTTGTTCTACGACTTTTGATAATTCGTTAGATTTTATTTTCATACAAAAATAAGTATTAATTTAATTTGCCGCTTGAACGTTTATAAATCTACGCGCATCGCAAAGATTACGTAACCAAGCCCCTGCGAAGCACGCGCGAGCGTCGCGTCCTCCTTTCGTTTATGAATGAAATATAGACCTACAAATGTCAGGACAGTACGACGAAAACTTGAAAATCCATTTTTTTGATGTATTAAGTTATGTCCGAAGTAACTGAGATTTCCAGCGTCATATGACGTCAGCGTAAAATTCATTATTGTAAGTGCAGTTCATGTGTGCGTGTCATGGGTACATGACATGTTCACACATCAATTTTCGTGAGTAGGGCGCTCATACCATTTTTTTAATAATATGCTCTTTGGTTACCAAACATCATATAATATGCAAAGTCTTTATACAACTACACAAGTCTGAGACATAACATAAACAAATGACAATTACATTTATCAGTACTTGTTACGGTTCAAATTGCAATATTTCCTGACATTTCTAACTGACAAATAACTTCCCGTTATACCCTTGTATAGCCATTTGTCGAAGCACCCAATCGTACACTTCCGGTATCTTCACATAAACTCCTGGCAGATTTTCTGTTCCGCAGCCAAGTCCGCACGCGACCATGCCAACGACGGAGTAGCGTAAGCCAGATTTATCCTGGAACAAAATTCCAAAATTATTAGGCTTGAAGATGGAGTCCTCCTGCATTTCGTGCAGCGACTAGCTACTTTTATTTATTTATTTAATATAGCGCTACCAAGAAAATACCATAATGTAGGCTAAACAAGATTAATTGCATTTTTAACTAAAGGTAATAACAGCGTGCTTATTACTATTTTTTGATCAACTGAGTGACCAAAATAAAACATTAGTTACATTTTCTAATCATTAATATATAAGATAATATGGTAAAAATAAATAAATCCATACTTATAGTGCAAAAATATCAAGAGAAGAATAAAATTACAATATGATAACTAAATTATAATGAATTGAAATTTATTGTACTTAGTATCGATAACACTTTTGTACTCTTAATGAGCATAAATGAACTACATACTTACAGCGATAGGACACACGAGCGAGGACCCGCCGTCTCCTATACAAGTATCAACATTTGCCTCTCCCCCAGCGCATGTCAGAGACTTATGCAAGGTGTAGGTTTGTCCCAACTGACTGTTTCGATAGAGATCCTGACACGTGGCAGCCGCAACCAGTGGCAGTTTCAACTGAAAGTAATTTAATATTGAACATTTTCATCTTAAGCAGTTACCCTTAGGTAGCCGATCGTTGCAAATAATATTTTTAACATTTATCTTGACAATTGTATCTCGCAATAAAATTTTGAATATTTAAACATGAGGACCCTAATCACAGGTGAATCAAATCAATCAAGCTTCACAAACATTACGGGTACTGCGTTTATCAAAGCGTCGAATATTCATTGAGAAGAATTTTGTGAAAAATAAATACGTCTCTATAAATATATCGCATTGGATTTTTCTTCACAGAAGAACAATTTAGACAACAATGGGGCATTTAAGTGACTTTTACTTAAGCTGACTAATTAATAAACGCTGACTTCAAAACATGTGGAATCTAAAATCGGAATAACCTTTAAAAAATCGAATTTACCTTTTTAAGAATTGAAGCATATTTGTCTCCATTTAAGAAGTCTTTGCCCCAGCCCATGCTGAAGCACTCCGTTCCAGGGCTGGGCAGTTTCTGCTCCAAGCAGGCCACCCCTATATGAGGAGCTCCGTTCAAATCAAACGGCTCCTTCAAGATGATCAGCGCCACATCGTTATGAAAGTGTTCTGTTTATGAATATGAAAAAAAAACCAATCTAAATGTACCTATGTATCATTAAGATTATAAATTGTTAGATTTTGCCCCAAAATAATATATTGTTGCATTACGTAATACGTCGTCCAATTTAAGTTAGAAATACTCGTAAGTTTAAGTTTTAGTGGTTTCAAAACAGTATTCACTTATTTTGACGATTGGGTGTAATTATCTATATAATTTACAAAAGAAAAGTAGTATATCTAGCTGTCTGGTTTCCATAGTACGAGCTCCGCTTAATTCGGGATCAGATGGCCTTGTGTGAGTAATGTTCCAGGTCCCAGGAATATACCAAGTTATTGAATTATTATATAATTTTATCACAGATTTTTATAAATGTAATCGATACTTCTTGGTTTAAGGTCTTTTTAAATAAATTTAGAAAATGATATTGTAATTCTGAAATTATAAGTAATGAAAAATGGTTGGTTGGTTATTAGACGATAAGGCATACGGACTTATTGTAACTGCTGTTTTAAAAAAAGGAGAAATATAATTAGTATCGTCCCCGCGCTACCTCCGTCTACCGTATTACAAGAAATCATTTTGGCTGAAGTGAAGCCGATAATCGCAGTCTACTCACTCCGTTCAAAATCACTATGTATAACGATGCTCTTGACTTCTCTGTCTTGATGCTTGTAGGATTCATCCTCTGATTTTGTATCCCACTCACCAGCGCGGCACATCAACTACAAACAAATGATTGGCTTAAATAGAACTCTAGAAGATGGGGTTATAGACAAAATATAATAGTATTGATATAGGAGATATTTGGTTTAACTGGTGGAAAATGTAGCTGACTGGCAAATGCGCCACTTGATGGTAAGTGGTCACCACTGCCCATAGACATTGGCGATGTAAGAAATATCCATTTTTACCACCAAGTCTCAACGGTTTCTAAACGGTTATTCTCAATATTCCAAACCAGTGGTTATTTTTAATTTATTTAAATCAAGTATAATGATTATTTAAAAGCGATATATTTAAAATATTCATTAATCAAGTAGGATTTTATAATATAGTTATAATATTATAAGGTATGTTTTACGTATCAATTAAGTAACCACTTCTAAATAATCGAATTCTGGATCTTATAATCCACTGCTATACCTCCTCGGCAAATAACTGTGGAGAGTTGAGGTCAAAAACAATTTTAATGCACACTTACGTCAGTATGACTGGTCTCGGCCACTTTATGAGCCACAGTTAGCACGACAGATGGATCAATGAGGGTTCCGCCGCCGATGTATGCGGTATCAAAATTCTTCTTGGGTATGCCTTTTCTGAAACAATGTGCATATTAAAATTACACTAATTACCAACTCCTCTGAGCTACGAGTCTAGCACAGCACTGGAATGGTCGCATGTCCAAGTTTCAAGGCCAAACCGTTACCAAAGTCTCTAATCCAATCTCTCTAAGTCTTAAGTCTTCTTAGTAGTTTAATTAACGGGATCTGAGATCTTACATCCCTTGCATCTATTATCTCACCCTTAAAAACTGACTCCTTTAAAAAGCTCCACCATTAAATCAATAATAAAAACTTACTTCATCAGGACAATCATCCACGGGAATTCCCCATAGTCCGCGTATCCGTATTTATCGGCCAGTTCTCGCAGGACGTTCGCCCCAGGGTTGCTGAATCCACATCCAAGTTTTTTCTCCACTTTCGGATTCCTTGGTTTGATCCTTATTTTATTTTCAGGGCAGCAAGTCTGTAGGTATGTGCAACCGCCTTCCACCATTTCTCTGTAAGAAAATGTTATTTTTATTGTCAAGTTATTTCGGAATTAATTTTATATTCTCTAATTACTGATTAATCATCATGGTATTTTATTATGGTGGTTTAAATGTTATGTTATTGTATTTTTTTTTAAATTCTAAATGAAATATGCAATTTCTCACACTCATAATTCAATAAGACGGAGTACACAGTTGTTCGGATTTTCATAAATCCTTTAATACCTGTAGGTAAAGGCCGTGGAGGGATCCAGTGGGGGTGCTTTCTCTTCACAGAGAGATTTCTTCACACATCTTGCATCTTCCCCGTTTTCGTGGTCGCATAATTTGGCTGAAATTATTATTGTTACTACAATATAAATTTATTCAGTAAGTAAAAATTTCTAAGATTCACTTCGACCCTTAACCACATTTTTTATTTATATATGAAAACGTTTTCCCCAAGATGTCCTCTTGGGGCCCACGCTCACACGTGGGACATGTTTCATACGTATGTTACTCTTGAACAATATTCTATACAAACTCAACTTACAATTATGTAGAACCCGTGCTCTAGTGCTACTATTTGCGTTTGCTTCAAGATATGCTAATAAGAGTTCTTCTGTTTCTGAAAGGTTCACGTCAGCTGCAGCTGTGCTCAGGATCAACCAGCCGCACACGTGAATCAAATGAATCCTGCAACACAAAAGTGACAAACAAAACTTTTGCAGAATATATTTAAAGTATTATATTAATTATCCTATCGACTGCCTTGTTGGTCTAATGACCACCCACTAAAAAGTTATTGGGAACGAAAATCATAAAAGTAAAATTATAAGAGTTACGGAACGGGTGGGTATTAGTAAATTCTTAATCTTATTTGTGAGTTACCCCTGACTAGTCAACTTAACTCAGAAATACCATGAAATGATTACGCAGGGGTTTTAGAATTTATAAAAAATGGTATAATATTTTAATTAAATCTAAATATTTTTAAAACTTACCACATATTTAATATGGCTTATGACAAAAGTAAGCAATTCAAGAATACAATTCACTTAATATGAGAAAAATACGAAAATCATTAAAGTAAATATAAGAGTTACGGAACGGGCGTGTATTAGTAAATTCTTAATCTAATTCGTTATAATTAACATTGTTGTAGGTGAATAAAAGTAAAAAAGTAAGGCTATTACATATCGTTTACATGGCTAGTCTACGGCTATTATAAATTTATTTATTTATGTTGTAAATAATACAAAATTGTTTCATCTGATTTATGTAATATCTGATCAACTTAACTCAAAAGTACCATGAAATGACCACACGAGCGATTTTAGAAGTTAAAAAATTTATAATTTTTGTACAATATTTTATTTAAATCTAAATAATTTTGAAACTTACCACATATTTAATATAGCTAATTATAAAAGTAAAATACGGGTCGTCCCGCTGACGAACCGGACCGATGACTGTTCGTTCAGTAAAAAATCTTTACATTTATCACAGCACTAGCAGAGCACAGTGATGTAGCACTATTGCTATCGATATCGATGCTGTTGCCAAAAATACGCAACTATAACTTTTTATCATACTTAGTACGCTCGCCGCGTAAACCAATAGAGTTCTATGTATTACGATATGAACGCTTTTTGTACACTCTTCCTCTACATCTGCGAAGTTGGGATGTGTAGTTACTATATAAAACAACTTGTACTAAAACAAAAAGCTAATCAAGGACTTTTGTCACTAAACGAATGTGTTGTGTCGCGCTCGCAGTCGGATTACGCTCGTGTTTTCATCGATATATTGGTTATCGATATAACCCCTCACTATTTTATAAAAATACACTGAGGTCAAAATAATACGATATAATGAGACAAGCAAAACAAAGTTTTTGTTATCATAACCAACAAATGAAGAAAACACCTAATTGGTGTACGTTTCTCGAACTCTTGAACTCGCGACCTTAGGTTCGGACCCATCAGGTTTTTCCACTGACCAATTTCGCTAACAATTTTTTTGTTTTTCTATCAGTAGCTTTAAACGAAACATACGATGTTGGAACTTCCATAAAAGTGTTTTTATATGTTTATTTGATCCACAGAACATAAAATAACTATAATTATCATTTTTAATTTGTAAAGTCCGTAATTTTAATTTTATTATATTAATCTTCTATTTATTTCTATTAGCCGAGATGGCCCAGTGGTAAAAACGCGTAAATCTTGATGAATGTGGGTTCGAACCCGGGCAAGCACCACTGAATTTCATGTGCTTAATTTGTCATTATAATTATCTCGTGCTTGACGGTGAAGGAAAACATCAGGTGAGGAAACCCGCATGTGTCGAATTTCACTGAGATTCTGTCAAATGTGTATTCCACCAACCCGCATTGGAATAAGTTCCAAAACTTTCTCCTCAAAAGAGGAGAAACGGCCTTAACCCAGCAGTGGGACATTCACAGGCTGTTACTGTCTATCTATATATTAATAAAAGATATTAAGTTATATTTCAAAACATATCAGGAGAGACAATAGATTTTTAATAATGTTTCAGCTGTAATTTGGTCCCTCACGAAGCAAAGGGTTAATTGATCTAATCTAAGGATGAATGCAAAAAAATACTTCGCATAGTTTACTTCAAGCTTTTGCTATCCGCATACTAATATGACAATGTTAAACATTTAACATTTGCAATTAACCTAGTTCCCATTTAAGTATGATAAGTTTTTATGACTACCTCGTTGGTCTAGTGGCTAATTATAAGGCCGCAGACCCGGTGGTCCTGGGTTTAATTCCCAGGTCGGTCCAATAAATAGTTATTGGGTTTTTCTGTCAGAAAATTCTCAGTAGCAGCCCGGAGTCTGGAAGTTGGAAATGTGTACACTCCCGTGCCTCGGAAAACACGTAAAGCCGTTGGTCTTGCGCCGAACTCTTTCCAGTCGTGTCGGACTGCCGTCCCATCGGGTTATGAGAGCTAGGGAATAGAAATTGCACCTGTGTTTGCGCACACACTTGTGCACTATAATATCTCCTGCGCAGTTGGCTACACTCTCTTGAGATTGGCCACCATGGCCGAAATCAGTCTGGAAGACATTATTATTTATTTATTATGATATGTTTTTATCGGAATTAAAGAGTGATTGGTTTCTTTTAGCTCCCAACTGTGGAGCCCCGTGTATGCTACGCATGTTGGGTTGCTGCTAACAAAAACTTACAACATTGTAATATTCAAAACATGAAGAAACTGGCCCTTCCACAAGTGTTCAACTAATTCATGAGCAAGTTTCAGAACAATTAGTGAATTTACCAGAGCCACGAATTAAAAATCTTGAACCGATTAACCAGAAGTTAATAACTTTACCTTTACCTGTACAGCTGGAACTGCAAATCACTGCACATATCCAAATTGCTATATATATTACATAATTATATATAATCCGTACCTCGAAAAGCACGTAAAGCCGTTGGTCCTGCGCCTGAACTCTTTCCGGTCGTGTCGGATTATGAGAGCCAGGGAAGAGAGAGTGCACCTGTGTTTGCGCACACACATGTGCACTATAATATCTTCTGCGCAATTGGCTAATCTCTCTTGAGATTGGCCGTGGCCGAAATCGGTTTGGAGGACATCATCATCATCATCATCATCATCATATATATATGTAAATATATATTTAAATATATACTATAAAGGTTAACACGCACGCACACACACACACACACCAACACCAACTCGAACAAAAACGCTCACGCACTCCCGGCACACACACTCATAAAATCGCCATCCTATTGTTCCTTTTTGTAAATAGAACTATTGTTATTTATATTAAGCTTCAAAAAACCAATATATACATGTATGTAGCTCCACGCTTACTGCTTACCCATTCTGGGGGTTCGTAAATTGCTATCCTGAACACAGGTTATTTAAATAACCCATAAAGGATAGTGAGTTTCAGTCACCAAATAAATTAAAGGCAAAACTAATTTTTTTAGTAAATGCTACTTAAACGTAACATAGGATTATTACGTAAGTAATATAGGATTAAAAAATAATATGGTATTATTTGAATGTTAAGTTAGCCTATTGATATATATTTTGTTACAATATTTTTATATAAGCAATAATACAATGTTTCCTTAAATTACAGATAAAATTGTTAATAGTTATACACAGTTATTGAAATTATAAATAAATTATTCTTATTATTATATAACTAATAATAAAGGTTAATGATTTACCTGAGTTTACTCATTATTTTTTTTATTTAAGGCAGTGAAAGTAGCAAATGAATTAATGGAAAAGTAATTAATGTAAAAAAAGTAATTTTGAAATTACATTGGTTTTGTTTTTAAACAATGATACCTTTCAAAATCATAATCTATCATTATTGTCAGCAATCTGATTAAAGGATTTAATGAAAATTTTTACGTCTAATCTTTTGTATTCCCGAGTTTTTTGAGATTTTATTTTATAGCATTTTAATTTCCCATTATTCACGAACACACCACAACTCATTGGTGTGCATAAAATTCGATACCGATGCAAACCCCCATACAGAAATTGGCCATGTTATTTTTTGTATTAATATGTATGATGGGTTGAATCCTTTCGTAGCATTTTTAAAAAGCGTGACGTCAGCGTGACTGGCGTCACTGATACGATTACTCATCTTTGATTTTCAAAAGAAGTTTTTCCGTAGCTTGGTTTATTAATATGAGAGCGTTATGACTTGATAGAGGTCTGCTCTGTTCAAAACGAGAATGTGCGTCGGACTAGTGTTGCATGTCGATAGTGCACTATCAATAGACAATCGATTGTTTATCGATAGTTAAGTTGTAAGCAATATTATCGATAGTAATTCATTCGATAGTATCAATAGTATTGCAAAACCCATTAGTTTTCACAAAAACCTATAGATACAATCGATAGTACCAAATCGTATACGATATATGTAATATTAAATTATTCGTTTATATACTTGTTGACCGCTAACTACAAACGTTAAAACGTCTCTTAATTGATCTGTCTGTAAAAGGTTCTGGGACATTTAGATGAAAAAAAAATTAAAAAAAGTAAAAAAATATTTATTGAGTGCTTTCTAACTGACAAAAAACTTCCCGTTGTACCCTTGTATAGCCATTTCTTTAAATACCCAGTCGTAAACTTCCGGTATCTTCACATAAACTCCTGGCAGATTTTCTGTTCCGCAACCAAGTCCGTACGCGACCATGCCAACGACGGAGTAGCGTAAGCCAGATTTATCCTGGAACAATTTTTTTAATATGAAATGGGCAGAATTGAAAATGGGCCACCTGTGGTCACCACCGCCCATAGACATTGGCATGGTTACAAATGTTGATCATCGCTCACATCGCCAATGCGCCAACAACCTTGGGAACTAAGATGTTACGTCTCTTGTACCTGTAGTTACACTGGCTCACTCACCATTCAAACCGGAATATAACAATACGAACTATTGCTGTTTTGATGTTGATTATCCGATGAGTGGGTTGTACCAAACCAGACTTGTTTGAAAAATTGGTCATTTATTTTTCTAGTATGAATAAACATGGTCTTACAGCGATAGGGCATACAAGTGAAGAACCGCCGTCTCCAGTGCAAGTATCAACGTCAGCCTCCCCCCCAGCGCATGTCAGAGACTTATGCAAGCTGTAGGATTGACCCAACTGACTGTTCCGATAGAGGTTTTGACACCTCTCAGCTGCAACCAGTGGAAGTTTCACCTGGAAGTAATGTTATTGCACGGTTAAGTAATTTTGTTCCATTTGCAGTTGAAACGCTTGTACCCGAATAATAGTGCAAAAATGACATCTAAAATATTACACCTCGTCTTATTGCTTCTACTGGTGACAGGACGACTGGTTCATTTTTCGCCCAAAGAATCGGAATTGCGATTCAAAGAGGAAATGCTGCGAGCATTCTTGCCACCATTCCACGCGGTCAAGATTTGTACAGTAACTATTTTATTGTTAATTCTAACTAATATTATAAATTCGAAAGTGAGTTTGTTCGTTCGTTACGCTTTCACGCCCAAACCACTGAGCCGATTTTAAAATTCCTTCACCAATGTAAAGCTACATTATCAGCGAGTAACGTAAGCTACATTTTGTACCCCGTATTTCTACAGGAACGGGAGCTACGCGGATGGAAACACGAGAAAACGCTAGCCATTAATCTTAAGTTTAATAACTTGTATAAAAATGATACTAGATAAGAACGCTAGAACTTGCTCGTTGAATCGCGTAGTGAGTTTTCTGAGTAGGAATTGTACCAGCTCTTATCAGGACAAAGTGTTGTAACATTAAACTCTTTACGAACTTCTATTTAACTGAGTTCTTTTTTAGTTCGCTCAGTTTGAAAATCTCTTCCTCTTCTCAATCAGTGAAAGCGATTGCTTAGCCGTGAACTATTTATAGATAGACATTCTTACGTAAGAGTCCTTTATAAACGCTAGGATGGTGTTGATGGTGGTGATGGTGGATGCTAAGTAGAATCTAAGATCGGTAACGCCTCACCTTTTTAAGAATGGCGGCATACATTTGATCATTTTTGAAATCTTTGCCCCAGCCCATGCTGTAACACTCTGTTCCAGGGGCAGGTAGCTTCAGCTCCAAACAGGCCACCCCTATGTGAGGAGCGTCGTCCAAATTAAATGGCTCCTTCAAGATGATCAGCGCCACATCGTTATGGGCTTTCTCTGTTTAAGATAAGTAAATTTAAATCCAAATTTACATATATTTGTTAAAGAGTAGGTACCACCCAATCGTTCTACCGCCAAACATATACTCTACTGCCAAACGGAAATGACTTTTTGTGTGTAAGTGTTTCTAGCCAGTAGGGTCTGCAAAAGCCGAGATGGTCTAGTGGTAAGAAAGCGTGAATTTTAACCGACGATCGTGGGTTCGAACCCGGGCAAGCACCACTAAATTTCATGTGATTAATTTGTGATTACAATTCATCTCGTACTTGACGGTGAAGGAAAACATCGTGAGGAAACCTTATGTGTCAAATTTCACTGAAATTCTGTCACACGTGTATTCCACCAACCCGCATCGGAGCAGTGCGGTGAAATAAGCTCCAAAACCATCTCCTAAATAAGAGGAGAAGAGGCCTTAGCCCGGCAGTGGGACATTCACAGGCTGTTACTGTAGGGTCCGCAAAAACGAATTGGAAACTCACCATATAAATAGAACGGGAAATATCAGACAGTGACATGCGATAATGACCTTAATAATCATAACATTTGAAGAATACGCGCGTCAAAATAGTATATCAACATAAGTCGTCAAGTTGTGAATAGTACAGCTGATAAGGAATGGCGAATGGCGATATATTTATTTATTCGTGTGGACGCCCAGCAGTTGTACATGATATACATCAAGAACACGCTTTACCATTAAAGACAACTAACCACAACTTTTATAGGATAACACAACATTCCCAAACACAATTACAAAAATAGTTTACTAATTAAATTTTAAGATAAATTAACACATTGAACTAAATAACATTTTTTATGAACAGCTAGCTGTTACCCGCGTCTTCGTCCGCGTGGAATTTAACAAAAAAGTTCTTGTTCCGTTCGCAGAGTTTACGATAACTTATTAATTCTGTATAATATTTCTTTTATTTTTTCTAAAATAAAATTAGCCTAAGTTACTCCTTATTACATATCTATCACACAGCTATCTGCCAGTGAAAGTCCCGTCAAAATAGGTTCAGCCGCTTCGGAGATTAGCCGGAACAAACAGACAAAAATAGTAAAAAATGTGATTTTGGTATATTATGTACCATATGCATTTAGTAAAAATCGGTTATTTTAATATTACAAACAGACATTCCAATTTTAGTTATTTGTATAGACGAGAGTCCGTTACAACCAATGTCCAGTGTAACTGTAATTTTTACGCAATGATTACATTATATTTTCGACATTCGTGATATTGAAGCATTCTGTCAAAGTTTCGTTCGGTATGATGCAAAAAATAGTTCATTAGTGTATAGCGAATATGAGTTTGTTTGTTTGTTTGTTACGCTTTCACGCTTAAACCACTACGCCGATTTTAAAAATTCTTTCACCGATGGAAAGCTACTTTATCAGCGAGAAACATGGGCTACATTTTGTCCCCGTATTCCCACGGGAACGGGAACTATGGGGGTGAACGGGTACTGAATACGTACGTCTCATGTATTCATTATGTATAACGATGCTCTTCACATCTCTGTCTTGATGCTTGAAGAATTCATCCTCCGTCTTCGTATCCCACTCCCCAGCGCGACACATTACCTGAATTTAAAAAAAAACAATGGTGCAATTATATTTCTTACGGTGACAGTATGTAGTGGTGACCATCATAGCTTACTTGCCAATACGGTTACCTCTAATGGTGCGTTGCTGACTAAACCAAGACTAAGCCACGCCGGTTGGCGTGGTGGGTCGTGGGTCTCAGGATAGACATTTGTCAGGAACATGTCTGTTTTTCCTGTGTCTGGGTGTAATTATCTATACAAGTATGTATTTACAAAAGAAAAAGTAGTATATGTATTATATCAGTTGTCTGGGTAGGAATCGAACCCACGACCTGCGGCGCGAAAGGCAAGTATCAACCGACTATCGATCAAGTATATAGTTAAAATATATAATGTGCATATGTACCTCCGAGTTATTCACTATATCGTCCACTTTATGAGCTACGGTTATAACGACGGATGGGTCGATGAGAGTTCCGCCAGCGATGTACGCCATACCGAAGTTTCCCTTGGGGACGCCTTTTCTGTAGCAAAATGCGTACGCCGTTCTCAAATGGTCAGATTGATTCATGAATTTGAATGATTTAATGAAAATGATTTATTGTATGGGTTTAGTGTAATTGGCTGAAAGATGACATATTACTTGGTATATTTATTTGATGGTAGGGCATTGTGCAAGCTCGTCTGGGTAGGTACCACCCGCTCATCAGATATTCTACCACAAAACAGTAGTATTTGGTATTGTTGTGTTCCGGTGTGAACCAGTGTAAGTACGGGCACAAGGGACATAATATCTTAGTTCCCAAGGTAGGTGGCGCGTTGGCGATGTAAGCGATGGTTAACAGCTCTTACAATGCAAATGTCTATGTGCGTCGGTGACCACTTACCATCAGGTAGCCCATATGCTCGTCCTCTCCGTTTTGCATATACGATCTAGTTAGTGACACACAATCGAGAATTTTGCTCCTACCGTTATACCGTCACCTAGTACGGAGAGTAATATAAATCGAACTTGAATTGCTTAGCATTATTACGCTGGGATAAATAGCTAAAATTATACTTTTAAATTTATTTTAAGCAAAGTCAAGCAGACTCTCTTTCTGGTTTTGGTTACCCATGCTCATATTATACACCTGACACTGCTGGAATGTTAAGCCATTACGCCGTCAATGCATCAATAACCAAATAATATAAGCAGTTATGACTTTGTCCTGCAAAACCTCTATAGACTTCAAAATATTCGCGAAGATTTTTTTTTTTATAGCATATGTAGGCGGACTTGCGTATGGGCCACCTGATGTTAAGTGGTCACCAACGCCCATAGACATTGGCATTGTAAGAGATGTTAACCATCGTTTACATTGCCAATGCACCACCAACCTTGGGAACTAAGATGTTATGTCCCTTGTGCCTGTAATTACACTGGCTCACTCACCCTTCAAATCGGAACACAACAATACAAAGTACTGGTGTTTTGCGGTAGAATATCTGATGAGTGGGTGGTACCTACCCAGACGAGCTTGCACAAAGCTCTACCACCTAGTAAATTGCACAAATCCCTATAATATAATCGAAATAGAGCTAACTTCATCACAACAATCATCCATGGGAAGTCTCCATAATCGGCATATCCATATTTATCAGCCAGTTCTCGAAGGACGTTCGCCCCAGGGTTGCTGTATCCACATCCACGTTTTTTCTCCACTTTCGGTTTCTTCGGCTCACTCCTTATTTTATCTTCAGGGCAGCAAGTCTGTAGGTACGTGCAACCTTCCCCCATTTCTCTGTAAGAAAATTGATACAGATTTATTTATAAAATTACCATTACTGACTAATATTATATCAAAGTTAGTAATAACCTGTGAATGTCCCACTGGCCTAAGGCCTCTTCTCCTCTTTTTTTTGAGAAGGTTTTTGGAGCTTATTCTACCGCGCAGCTCCAATGTCGGTGGAATACACATGGGGCAGAATTTCAGTGAAATAACGTTTTCCTTCACCGTCAAGCACGAGATGAATTATAAACACAAATTAATCAAATGAAAGTTCAATGACGCTTGCCCGGCTTTGAACCCACGATCATCGGTTAAGATTCTCGCGTTGTAACCACTGTTCCATCTCGGCTTTTTTATCATATATAATTTATGTTCACTATATCTATTCTATATAGACTGAGTCATATAGTCTGACTCTTTCTTACCTGAAGGTAAAAGTCGTGGCCGGGTCTACGGGGGGCGATTTCACCCCACAGAGAGACTTCTTAACACACCTGGCAGCCACACCTTTTTCTAGATCACATAGTTTATCTGAAAATATATATTTGAAATAACAATCCTAGCATTATTATAAATGCGAATGTGAGTTTGTTTGTTTGTTTGTTACGCTTTTACTCCTAAACCACTAAACCGATTTTCAATATTCTATCACCAATGGAAAGCTACATTATCAGCGAGTAGCATAGGCTATATTTTGTCCTCGTATTCCCACGGGAACGAGAGCTACGCAGGTGAGAGAGAGAAAACGTGGGCAAAACGCTGGTATGTGTATTCGACATTTTTGAGTCGTCATGTTATAACATTTATGTGAACATGGAGTCACTTGGTGGGAGGGTTGTAAAAACCCACCTGGGTTAGTATCAACGAATCACCATAGTTGCTCTAAGCAGCACTATTTAGTATTGTTATTATACAATGAAGGGTGAGCCAGTTCTAACTTCACTAGACAACTTCTTAGTCCCCAAGAATCGGTTGTCGTGATCGGAAGATACTTGCCTTTCGCACCGCAGGTCGTGGGTTCTATTCCCATCCAGGACAGACATTTGTGTGCATGAATATGTCCTGAGTCTGGTGTAGTATATCAGTTGTCTGGTTTCCAAAGAACGAGCTCTGCTTAGTTTGGGATCAGATGGTATCGTGAAATAATGTCCCAGGATATTATTATTATAATTATTATAGATTGGTAGCACAATGGTGATTGAAGAAACGATCATTTACATTTCTTACAGTGCCAATGATCCATTTACCAGCCCGCATACCTATCCTTATGTAAATTCTAGCGGGAAGAACTGTCATAAAACTCAGTAAACACCCTTTTTAAAATTAGTCTCGTAGTTATTTTTTTATGCACATAAAGCTGTCTTGCGCCTGAACTCTTTGCGGTCGTGTCGGATTGCCGTCCCATCGGAATATGTGAGTTCGGGAAGAGTGCACCTGTGTCTGCGCACACGCTTGGCCACTATAATATCTCCTGCGCAGTTGGCTCTCTTGAGATTGGCCGCCGCTGCCGTGGGCGAAATCGATTAGGGGGACATTATTATTACTTTTTTTTTTTATCGCTATATATAAACACATACAATTATCTTGAAGGGTTGACTTAACGCTTTCATTTTTTTCTTTTTCATCAGCAGCCTCTAACAGGAATGTTTCTATTTTCGTAACATCTACGTCATTTGCCGCGTTGCACAGCATCAACCAGCCGACGACGTGGACCAAATGAATCCTGTAAGGGAAAAATTTTAACTTAAATTTTTAGCACCAAAATATTCAAAGTTATTTCTTTGTTTTCGTAGAACAATATGTTAATATATTATATTTTAAAAATAATCCTAGAAATATTAAATAAGAACTACAGAGAGTAAGGAAGGAGAAGACTGGCAAAATTTTTTTTTTTTATAATATACTAGCGTTTCGCCCACGGTTTCACCCGCTTAGTTCCCGTTCCCGTGGGAATACGGGGACAAAATGTAGCCTATGTCACTCGCTGATAATGTAGCTTTCCATTGGTGAAAGAATTTTTAAAATCGACTTAGCGGTTTAAGCCTGAAAGCGTAACAAACATACAAAGTCACATTCGCATTTATAATATAACTTATGTATTATTGTCCTATTGTTGTCCATAGACATGGTTGCGACGAGCTCTCATTATTCATTAAAAAATGTGATTTATCTTGTTGTTCAAAATGTTAAATTGTATTAAAAATTTAATTAATTACTTTTATTGTTTTTGTTTTTTAATTTAAATTATGTTTTAAAATGTTACCTCTTTTTGTTTTTGTTCTTTTTATTAAAATAATTTAATGGGTATTTTTTTTAATTTCGTCTAGTTTTAGACTATGATAATAAATATGTTATATAAATTTAAATAATTGTGATTTTTTTCCTCTTTTTGTAATTGTGTGTGCGAATGCTGTATCATGTAATCTGTTGTACATAGTTAGTTTTAATTTAAACCAAAGCGTGATTTTGGATGTGTATTAAGTACAACTGTTGGGGATCCATATAAATAAATAAACAATTGGCTTAGAAAGAAATATTGAAAACATGAATGAATTATTGTAAAATTGAGATCATTAGTTAATAAGTACCAATGAAATGTGTATTGGAAATGTACTATTTGCATGCTACTATGTGTCTGCATTGTGTTATTATTATATTTCTTGTACACAATTCATGCAAATGAAGATGATGATATTATTATTATTAACCGTTCGTCATCGCCAATGCGCCACCAACCCTGGGAACTGAGATGTTATGTCCCTTGTGCCTGTAATTACACTGGCTCACTCACCCACAAACCAGAACATAATACTAAATATTGCTATTAAGCGATTGGGCACTGGGATGCTATTGTAACCTTCGACAGAAAAACACAATAACTTTTTTTTTCAACAAGACTGGGTTTGAATCCAGGAAGTCGGAATTTACGTCCTTATTTCTAGCCTTATATCTAACTTTCTCGAGAAAGAAAACGACTGCCGCCTGTACGAAGTCGGCTTCGTACGTGTCAAATTTTTTTTTCCAATTTTGGATTCCAAAAGCGGTTCCGCTTAAGGTTCAGATCTAAGCGACATGTCCTTGTATTGCTTAGATTTGAACAGAAAAAAATATATAAATGTATCATTATATTCTCATCTTAATTATAAATTAAATTTTTAATTAAACAATAACTTTATTTACATTAAAACCTTAAATAAATACAAATAAAAGTTAAAAATAGTTACTGCACACATCGTTACCATGGAATGGTGACAAGAATGCTCGCAGCATTTCCCCTTTGAATCGCAATTCCGATTCTCTGGTCGAAAAATGAACCAGCCCTCCTGTCACCGGTAGAGGCGTGTAATATTTTGGATGAAATTTTTTGCACATTCCAAGTAATAGTAAATTAAACAAATTTTACTTTAATTATTAACTTTTAATTGTTTAATATACTATATATTAATTTTGTTTGGGATTATGTTTAAAAACTATAATTAGTAAATTTTTACAAACAATATAGTTAAACAGCATTTTAATTAATTAAACATTACTTGGTGGTAGGGCTTTGTGCAAGCTCGTCAGGGTAGGTACCGACCACTCATCAGATATTCTACCGCAAAACAGCAGTACTTGGTATTGCTGTGTTCCGGTTTGAAGGGTGAGTGAGTCAGTATAATTACAGGCACAAGGGACATAACATCTTAGTTCCCAAGGTTGGTGGCGCATTGGCGATGAAAGCGATGGTTAACATTTCTTACAATGCCTTTGTCTATGGGCGTTGGTGACCACTGACCATCAGGTGACCCATATGCTAGTCCATCTACTTATATAATAATAAAAAAAAAAAATTCCCGCGCCAAATATTTTATTTAAGTTAATTTAAATAATTACATTAAAACCTTAAATAAATACAAATAAAAATTAAAAATATTTACTATACAAATCGTGACCGCGTGGAACGGTGGCAAGAATGCTAGCAGCATTTCCCCTTTGAATCGCAATTCCGATTCTCTGGGCGAAAAATGAACCAGCCCTCCTGTCACCAGTAGAGGCAATAAGACAGGGTGTAATATTTTGGATGAAATTTTTTGCACTATTACTCCAAGGTCCAAGCGTTTCAACTGCAAACGGAATAAAAATATAATTTTGAATAAGAGAAATTAAAAAAAAAAATTATTTTATTCAAAATTATATTTTTATTCCGCCAAAATTATAATTAAATCTCAAGCCTTAGGAGGAAAAACTAATGAGAAATGTTAATGATTCATAAACCGGTATTGAAGCATTCATAAATAGATTCAGAGACGGACAAAGGAACATATATTACTACACATAAATGTAGGCAGACTGGCTTATGTGCCTGATCGTTAGTGGTCACCACAAGAAATCGACATTGGCATGTATACTACATATGAATGTTATGTTTTTAATGTTATTATGACGAGCTGGTTGGTGTGGTTGGTAAGATACTTGCCTTTTACGCCGCAGCTCGTGGGTTCGATTCCCACCCGGGACACAAATGTCTGTGTACAAGAACATGTCTGTTTATCCTTAGTCTGGGTGTAATTATCTATATAAGTATTTATTTACAAAAGAAAAGTAGTCTATGTAAGTATATCAGTTGTCTGGTTTCCATAGTACGAGCTCTGCTTAGTTTGGGATCAGATGACCTTGTGTGAATAATGTCCCAGGATAATATTATTATTATTATTATTTACATTATATATTAAAACTATTGTATTGTATATATTTAAATATATAATATCATCATAACATCATAAATAACTGCACTTCGCATTTTCACACGCTTAACATATGTATATAATTTACGTAACAAGGATAATTTCATGTTTTTCTATATACAGCGTGTAATAAAATTCGTATCCGACTCGTGAAGTGGTTATTAGGTACCGTGTGTCGGTTCTATTTATGTGATAATTTTTAAAATACTAAGCAAAAAAATTATCACGGATTTTTTTTAAAAATTAAATGACGAAAATTACATGGCAACACAGGTGCGGGCAATAGCGCTCGATAGCTCTTACCTATCGGGTAGCTAAGACACGAGGTCATGACCTCAGTAGTCCACGTTTGTACCACCAACAGTGTCGTCAAACACAATTAATATATTTTTTTAAGTAATTTTTTTCATCAGATATTCTACCGCTAAACAGTAGTAATTGGTATTGTTGTGTTCCGGTTTGAAGGGTAAGTGAGCCAGTGTAATTACAGGCACGACGGATATAGCATCTTAGTTCCCAAGGTTGGTGGCGCATTGGTAAGCAAAGGTTAACATTTCTTACAATGTCAATGTCTATGGGCGTTGGTGACCACTTACCATCAGGGGGCCCATAGGCTCGTCTGCCTACCCATGCAAAAAAAATACAAAAAACTATTAACGTACAAAAGGCGGTCTTATCGCTAAAAGAGCGATCTCTTCCAGACAACCTTTGAAAAACATGAGATTAATAAAGTATGGAGGTGTACAGAACTATTTTACTATTTAAATAAATATTCTAACTAATATTATAAATGCGAAAGTGAGTTTGTTTGTTACGCTTTCACGCCTAAACCACTAAACCGATTTTAGAAAACTTTTCACCAATCTTACAAAAAGCTACATTATCAGCGAGTGACATAGGCTACATTTTGTCCCCGTATTCCCACGGGAACGGGAACTGCGCGGGTGAAACCGCGGGGATAACGCTAGCACATAATATATAATCATACATAAACATACATATATAGTATATAAAAATAAATTAATAAGATAATTTTATTAATAAAGAGCAATAAAGAAAAAACACACTACGTTTTCAACTTAAGAGTTTTCAGACAGACATAACAACCAACAATATCGCCTTAAGATCTCTTATCTGACATTTTAATTACAATTTATTCATATAGTCAAAGACCGCTAGCCTTTAGAATGACCTTACAACACAAGCTCTTCAATCGTATCAATAATACACATTTAAAATAAAACGAGAAGATCGTTTAAAACTAAATAATAATTAATTAAATAACAACATACGTTATATATATATATATATATATATATATATATATATATATATAAACATAACAATATTAATATATTTATATGTAAATAGCTTACCACATATTTATAACGAGCACAAAACGGGCGTCGGGGTCGTCTCGAGAGCGAAACGTATACACGACTGGCTGGACAGGTAAACATAGTAATAATTATCACATAGCTAGTGATGTAACTATATCGATAATATATCGATGATTTCGTTCGCTTAATTAATTATGTATTAATTTAAAAAATATGTCAATATTCATTTGAACTCAGATACAAAAAATAAATACTAAATGTCTTAATGATCTGTTATGAGTGACAATTACATACTTAACAAAGGAACTTATTCTCTAGCTGATTGATTTCTACATGTTTTACACAAATTAAAAAAAAAGTAATTCAAAAATTCTTTATTTAATGTAGAAGTGTTAAACTTGCTTATTAATTGTCATAAGTCTACCACCGGTTCGGAAATAAATACCTCAGACCTGAGAAGAACCGGCGAAAGAAACAGCGGGATTTTTTTTTAACTCATCCTTTACAATTACAAGCGATTTGAACAATAACAAAATAATATTTTTATTTATTTGAAATAGCCTGGAGGTGATCGTTTCATTTCCATTCATTATTATAAAACTTAAATGAAAAATACAAAATATTATTACGAATATATAAAGATAATATATTATATATTTAGCATCCAGAAACTGATTTTATAAAAACATCGAATTGGTATTTTTAATAACTCACTCAATCACTCTTAAAAATCCAAATAACATTCATTCACATTCATTCACATTCAACAAAACACAAGTCGCGCTAATAAAGCATTAATTACGTTACCTTTCTGTACACTAACAAGATGGCGGCTTATATTAGCGCGAAACTTTTTTTTTTTAATAATGCTGTTGTATGGATCAAGGAATCTAAATTTATGTTAAACACGCTTCGCTTACGCTTTAATTGTTCAACATCGTTGTTGGTCACGTGATATAACGAGTATATACTATGTTTATCATGTTGTGTTGTGATGTTATGTCCCTTGTGCCTGTAATTACACTGGCTCACTCACCCTTCAAACTGGAACACAACAATACAAAGTACTGCTGTTTTGCGGTAGAATATCTGATGAGTGGGTGGTACCTACACAGACGAGCTTGCACAAAGCTCTACCACCACCAGTAAAATAAAACCAATAGAAAGATAACTGTTCCAGACGAAGTCGAGGTGCGCCGCTAGTTAATTATAAATTACATGAATCACAAGAGGAAAGATATAATAATTATTAAACTAGATGTATATATAAGTTAATTAAGTTTATAAACAATAATAATGTGATTACAGTTTGGAGATAGGGAGGAACCGGTAAAGTTCCACATCCATCATTGAAAAGGGAGGATCCTCCGACCAGACGAGTGTTGGTCTGGTGGGCTACTGCCCGACGGTTGTTGTCGGGTTCTTGTATATATGTGCAATCGCTCGGATAACTTTAATATCGCGATGTAGTTCAGTTTTTTTAGTTTTCATATGTGGCGAGATAGATGTCGCTACAACAGTAACAGCCTGTGAATGTCCCACTGCTGGGCTAAGGCCTCTTCTCCTGAGGAGAAGGTTTGGAGCTTATTCCTCCACGCTCCTCCAATGTGGGTTGGTGGAATACACATGTGACTGAAATTATGTGAAATTTGACACATGCTGGTTTCCTCACGATGTTTTCCTTCACCGGCAAGCACGAGATGAATTATAATCACAAATTAAGCACATTAAATTCAGTGGTGCTTGCCCGGGTTTGAACCCTTGGTCATCGGTTAAGATTTACTCATTCTTACCACTGAGACATCTATCATATTTTTGAAAGAATAGGTACTGTTAGGACTGTTAGAAATATCAACCATCCCTTACAAGCGCCACCATCCTTGGGAACCCTTAAAACTGGAACATAACATTACTAAGTATGCTGGTATTCGGTAGAATATCTAATGTGGTGGTACCTATCTAGAAAAGATATACCACCAACTACCATCGGTTGCAAATTACACTGAATCAACAAGATATCAATGTAATAACACAAATGCGACTACAAAGTTCTTTTTCAATATGACGCATCCCGTTCGAACCGGTCATATTCGAATATTTCCTGTTTTAACCGGTTTGGATGCGTACAATTATCGTTACGAATTTTTTAATCATGAACTTACCGTTAGCCTAGTTAACATAAGAACATAGTTTGACTAGTTATTATAACTATATATAGCGCCATAGACTGCCTCGTTGGTCTAGTGGCTAGATATTAGGCTGCAGACCCGATGGTCCTGGGTTCAATTCCCAGGTCGGGCCAATAAATAGTTATTGGGTTTTTCTGTCAGAAAATTCTCAGTAGCAGCCCGGAGTCTGGAAGGTGGAAGTGTGTACACTCCCGTGCCTCGGAAAGCACGTTAAGCCGTTGGTCCTGCGCCTGAACTCTTTCCGGTCGTTTCGGATTGCCGTCCCATCGGATTATGAGAGCTAAGGAAAAGAGAGTGCACCTGTGTTTGCGCACACACTTGTGCACTATAATATCTCCTGCGCAGTTGACTAATCTCTCTTGAGATTGGCCGCCGTGGCCGAAATCGGTCTGGAGGACCTTATATAGCGTCATTAGTAAGACATTTTCGTAAAACCGTTTTAGGAAGTAACTCACCTGTGGCACGTTTTTGTTAAATCTTAAACGAGCACAGTGCCTCCCTGGATCCATTTGGAGACTCATTATCCAAGTTCCGTAAGAAAATGTTATCCGAATTATTTGCCATTTGATTGTTATTGTTGCGTTATCTATTTTGTTTTTTATTATATTTTTTTTTGTAACTTTTCAATTAGCATAATATGTAACTTGTAAATGTGCATATTTCTGTCGTGTAAGCTCCTTTTTATCTCCATTATCATTGCATGAGGTATTCTCCTTTGTAATGCATTTAGTTTTAAGCTATAAGATGTTTTTGTTACTCATATTGTATTGATGTAATTACACCTGGAGGATCTTATATAAATAAATAATAATAAATAATGTAACTGTCTGTTAGTAGCAGAGAGACAGTTATAAATAATAATAATATCCTGGGACATTGTTCACACAAGGCCATCTGATCCCAAAATAAGCAGAGCTCGCACAATGGAATCCAGACAGCTGATATACTACATATACTACTTTCCTTTTGTAAATATATACTTATATAGATAATTACATCCAGACAAGGACAAACAGACATGGTCGCTTCACTGCTGACAGATTTTTTTTTTTTTAAATATGTATGCAGACTGGCAGTTGAGCTTGATTGGGAGTGGTTATCACCACTCGTATATAATGGCGCTGTAAGAAATATCAACCGCCTCTTACATCGTCACAAACATTGGGAAATGTAATTTTGATTTGTTTTTTACATTAGTTACATTTAAGAGTTAAATACAAACAAAAAAAAAAATGCGACTGTCCTTGCCGCGTGACATGGCAAGAATTAATTAAATAAAAATAATATCGGATCAAAGTTGGCAAAAACAATAACAATTTTCATTAATTACAATTTTTCTAACTTTTTTTTTTTTATTTTGTAGCGTTGAATAAACGCATTACTCGCTTCATGCATAGTTGGTTAAAGCACCGCTATGCGTGACGTCACTGCCGAGCTGATGCGCTCGGGCGCGCCTCGGGACCGTCGTGCAACATCGATTTTACCCCGCTCGCCAGTCGTTTTCCGATACCGACGCCGTGAGGCCGCGCGCGCACCGTTCGATACTCATTGCTATACAACGCTTTTACGTATTACGCTTTATTCCTCTCATATTTCTTAGTTGTTCTATTTTCATACTTAAACGCTATCACTGTACCTTCGCTATATCTTTCTTGTGAACCCCTTCTGTGCTTGTGACAATATATGTGTGTTAAAACTATATAGTTTGATTTATCGCTGCTTAACTTTTCCTATGATAGTTAAATTCAACTATAAGTGGTGACCCGTACGAACACTCGCACTATTATAGACTGTGTACGTTGCAATTAACAGTAATAAGTTAAAATGGCAAACAATGGCGCGAAGGAAGAAGTGTGCCGCGTTGGCGTCAAGGTGCCGCCATTTTGGCCGAACGAACCGGCATTGTGGTTTGTTCAATTAGAAGGACAATTCGCCTTGTCTAATATAACGGCGGATGGCACGAAGTTCTACCACGTTATCGCCAATTTAGACTACAAATATGTATGCGAGGTAAAAGATGTAATCACGAATCCGCCGGCAGAAAATAAATACGAAAAAATAAAAACAGAATTAATTTCGCGGTTGTCGGCGTCGCAGGAGCAAAGGGTAAGACAATTACTTACCCACGAAGAGTTAGGAGATCGGAAACCCTCTCAATTTCTTCGACATCTGCGGAGCCTAGCTGGAGCTGATGTACCGGACGAATTCATACGCTCGCTGTGGACGAACCGATTGCCTAGTCACGTTCAGGCGATTATTGCAGCTCAAGCCGATCTCCCCCTCGACACGGTGGCGCAAATTGTAGATAAGATCCACGAGGTATCTCTGCAACCTCAGGTAGCAGCAGCATCGACGTCGACTTCAACACCGTCAGGATGTCCGACGACACTCATAGAAAAGCTTGTTCAGCGAGTCGACGACCTGTCACGGCAAGTTGCGGAGCTATCCATCAGGTCCCGCTCGCGTTCGAGAAGTCGAGCGCGTTCTCCACGCTGGCGTCGACGGTCCCGGAGCCGCTCTAATGCTGGCTCGAGCCATTGCTGGTACCATCGGCGTTTCGGCAACCAGTCGACGAAGTGCCGCTCCCCGTGTTCGTTTCACTCGGGAAACGAACCAAGCAGTCAGTGAAGGCGGCAACGCGTGACTGTAATAGTGTAGCTGGTGGCCGCGTTTTCGTAACGGACTGTAAGACTAAAGTGCAGTATTTAATAGATACAGGTTCTGACCTTTGTGTATATCCACATAAGTATATTCGAGATAGGAAGTGTATAAAGACAGACTATCAGCTGTTCGCAGCCAATGGGTCCACAATAAATACTTTCGGCTGGGTGAACCTTTCCTTAGACTTTGGACTCAGGCGTGCTTTTACGTGGCGTTTTGTCATAGCTGACGTCACTAAACCTATTATAGGCATAGACTTTTTATCGCATTATAATTTGCTTGTGGACGCTAGACACCATCGCTTAATAGACAATATTACTTCACTAAGTGCTCTTGCTAAACCTGCATCACATGTTGTGTGCCAAATTAAATCTTTTACAGGTACTTCGCGATACCATGACCTGTTTTCACAGTTTCCGGATCTCACTAGACCCGCTGGAGACCTGTCTCCGCGTGAGGTCAAGCACAACACACTCCACTACATACGCACGACTTCCGGACCTCCTGTATACAGCCGTCCTCGTCGTTTAGCACCGGATAGACTCCGGATTGCTATCAAGGAGTTTGAGGATATGGTAAGAGCAGGTATCGCAAGGCGATCCGATAGCCCGTGGTCGTCCCCGTTACATCTCGTGCCAAAGAAAAACAATGAGTGGCGGCCATGCGGAGATTACCGTGCACTTAACGCGCGCACAATACCTGATCGATACCCAGTCCGCCATATAGGTGATATAGCACATAATCTTGCCGGCTGCACAGTGTTTAGTAAAATTGACCTAATCCGGGCGTATAATCAGATCCCAGTCAACATTGCTGATATACCTAAGACTGCTATAACTACCCCGTTCGGAATGTTTGAGTTTCCATATATGAGTTTTGGTCTACGCAATGCTGCTCAAACATTCCAACGCTTTATAGATGAGATACTCAAAGGTTTAGACTTCTGTTTTCCTTATATTGATGACATCCTTGTGGCCTCTCAGGACGAGACGCAGCACCGTGAACACCTGAAGCAAATCTTTCAGCGTTTACAGGACCACGGTGTCGTGATCAACGCTTCGAAATCCGTATTAGGGGAGCCACAGGTGGAGTTTCTGGGGTACGTCGTCTCTGCAGAAGGTACGAGGCCGCATCCTCAAAAGGTGGAAGCCATACAAAAATTCTCGCAACCCAAGACCATCAGGGAACTACGAAGATTTCTGGGTATGACAAATTTTTACCGTCGTTTTGTTCCTAGCGCAGCAAGGATACAAGCCCCATTGCACGAGCTACTGTCTGGTCCAGCTATCAAAGCCAGTACACCTGTTGTTTGGTCAAACGAGCTTCAGAAGGCATTCGAAGCGTGTAAGGCAAGTCTAGCCCAAGCCACACTTTTAGCACACCCGCATCCAGCAGCTGAATTAACTCTGTGGACAGATGCTTCAGACAACGCGATCGGCGCTGTACTACAGCAGGAAATAGACTCCGTGTGGCAACCGCTTGCTTTCTTCTCCAAAAAGCTCAGTAGATCACAGCGAAAATATAGTCCATTCGACAGAGAACTACTAGCGATCTACGAAGGTGTTAAACATTTCCGTCATATGGTAGAAGGGAAAGACTTCACCATATGTACCGATCACAAACCAATTGTATCGGCGTTCAGAAAGGCCTCAGAGAATTGCTCACCCCGCCAATTTCGGTATTTTGATTTTGTGTCGCAATTCACAACTAATATTAAATATGTCGCAGGGGAAGACAACGTGGTAGCCGATGCTCTCTCACGCACGGATGCAATTACCACCGCCATCGACTTGGACGCATTAGCTTTATCGCAAGCGAATGACGACGAGCTCCAAGGAATTTTA
Source organism: Nymphalis polychloros (assembly GCA_905220585.2). Classification (NCBI taxonomy): domain Eukaryota; kingdom Metazoa; phylum Arthropoda; class Insecta; order Lepidoptera; family Nymphalidae; genus Nymphalis; species Nymphalis polychloros. The sequence continues at coordinate 1,003,285 of HG992268.1, read as the reverse complement.
AGAAGCAATACTTCTTGTCTGGACCTCCAGAGATTAGACATTTCTGGTTCCGGTAAGACGATTTACTGCGATATGTCCTGCTTATCACCACGTCCTTATCTGACTCCAGAATTCCGCCGACAAGCGTTCGACTGCTTTCACGGATTGAGTCACCCAGGTGTTAAAGCAACAACCAGACTGGTCACGCAAAACTACGTGTGGCCTAATATTAAAAAGGACTGTGCCGAGTGGACTCGTAACTGTCTGTCATGTCAACGTTCGAAAGTTTCCAGACACACTCGATCTCCTGTACAGCATTTTGTTCCTCCGTCGAACAGATTCAGCCATGTACACATTGATCTAATCGGACCTCTGCCAGCCTCACAAGAGTATAAGTATTGTCTTACAGCCGTGGACAGATTCACTCGTTGGCCAGAGGTAATACCACTCTCCGACATCAAAGCTGACACAGTGGCAAATGCTTTTGTTGCTGGTTGGATTTCACGTTTTGGCTGTCCCGAGAAGATAACAACGGATCGAGGAAAACAATTTGAGGCATTTTTATTTAAGGAACTTTCGAAGCTGATAGGTGTCAATCATATACAGACCACAGCATACCATCCCGCTGCGAATGGAATGGTCGAACGGTTCCATCGGCAACTCAAGGCGGCGATAATGTGTCACAATGACGAAAACTGGGTTGAAGTACTTCCGCTAGTTCTTTTAGGAATTCGTTCAGCATGGAAGGAGGACATAAGCACGTCATCAGCTGAACTAGTGTATGGAGAGCCCTTACGATTACCTGGCACATTTTTCAACAACTGTCCCACTGAAATCGTGGATTGCACAGATTTTCTCGCACGACTACGAGAAAACATTCGGAAACTTAAACCTACACCAGTTGTTCACCATGGCAGAACTCCTGTTTTCATCAGCAAGGACTTGCGATCTGCTCTACAAGTTTTTATACGGCAAGATTTCGTTCGCAAGCCTTTACAGGCACCGTACGCTGGACCATATACCGTCATCGAACGAGGAGACAAATTCTTCAAGATCGACATTCGGGGGAAACCTACCACCGTTTCCATAGACAGATTAAAACCAGCGTACATACTGAGTGACCAAGCGCCGCGCACGGAAGTTGGGATGAAACAGATAGAGGATACAGTTAGAAGTAATGAAGATCGCCGTACTCGATCAGGTCGAAGAGTACGTTTTCCCGACGTTTTTCGACCTTAACGGTCTCCGGGGGGGCTGATGTAGCGTTGAATAAACGCATTACTCGCTTCATGCATAGTTGGTTAAAGCACCGCTATGCGTGACGTCACTGCCGAGCTGATGCGCTCGGGCGCGCCTCGGGACCGTCGTGCAACATCGATTTTACCCCGCTCGCCAGTCGTTTTCCGATACCGACGCCGTGAGGCCGCGCGCGCACCGTTCGATACTCATTGCTATACAACGCTTTTACGTATTACGCTTTATTCCTCTCATATTTCTTAGTTGTTCTATTTTCATACTTAAACGCGCTATTCAACGCTACAATTTACACAAAGATGTATAAACAGAAACAAAGGTAAATTTATAAGATATTTATTTATATAATTAACTTTACATAAGAAACACTATCAGTTCACATGGTGTATGTTGCAGTACCATAGTTTTCGTTGGTCATTGCCTGGTTTATCCATTCGAGTGCTGCTGGTACGTTCGCGTACACGCCTGGTCGGTCAGCTACACCACAGTCGATACCATACGCTACCAAGCCATATGCTACATACCGAGTGGAATTATTCTTGGTCTGGAATGAGAATTTATTAAATTGAAATTTGAACTAAAAGTACTTTTATTGATATAAGTGGTAGAGCTTCTCGTCTGGGTTGGTACCACCTAAGACACAAATATTTGCCTAAAAACGGATATTACTATTATTCTTATAAATAAAAGTATTACATATAATGAATCAGTATTCTGATGATGATCAAACAAATAGACTATTTCGTATTTATAATAATAAAATTTCGACAGGGTCTGGCACAGAAGACTTCTCTCCAAGTATACGGTCTGCCAGCTCAGCTCTGCACCTGGATTGCCAGCTTCCTACACAAGCGTAGCCTTCGCGTTTTAATTGATGGTTGCGGTTCACAATTCTATGTAGTGAATGTGATATGCACGCTCTTGGGAACATACATTGCTATGCAGATGATACTGCACAGGGATACCATGGACGCGCAGTAGCCGGGCGAGCGGAAACTGGAAAGAGGCGGAGGAATCTTGTTATTGAACTCGATAGGATGTTAGTACTCATTGCCAAATGGGGCTCTGATAATCTTGTTGAGTTTAATACCAAGAAATCACAGGTTTGCTCTTTCACAGCGAAAAAGTCACCATTTTCCCCTCTTCGTTCTCTCTGTGGTACTACGCTGGATATACAAAACAAAGTCGCATGCTGGGGATTGACGTTCGGTGCGATCTCAATCCAAGGGACCATATCGACACTATTATAAAAACAGCCTCACAGAAATTCGGAGTTCTGAACAAGGTGCATCGTTTTTTCACGCCACAACAACTGCTCGTGTTGTAAAAAACGCAGGTGCGGTCTTGCCTTAAATATTGCTCGCAACTTTGGGATGGCTCTGCTAAGTATTTACTGGAGGCCTTGGATCAGTTGCAACGACGGGCGGTTCGCATTATTGGAGACGCAAAGGATACCAACATCCTCAAACCTTTACAATTGCGTCGAGAGATAGCGGCGCTTAGCGCTTTTTATCGACTGTATCACGGCGAGTACTCTGAGGAATTATTCTCCTTCATTCCTGCTTCCCCTTTCCTTCACATGTCTACGTATGCTGGCTCTTGATGTCACCGCCTAACTGTGACATCAATTCCATCGCGCACAAAGAAATTTGGCAACTCTTTTCTTTGTTGCTCTTCTAAAAAATTGAATTCTTTACCAGCACACGTGTTCCCCTCCTCTTGTGACCTGGGTTCCTTCAAACGAGGCGTGAAGAGGCGGAATGCAGAATGCAGATCATACTTCCCGACTATACTAACCATCGTCACGTTTGGACTCTACTACCACTCACCATCAGGTGGAGTAGAGTCATTGGCCCTCCCGGGAAATCTTTTTTTTTTTTTTTTTCTAGCATTTTCAAAGACCTCGTTGGTCTAGTGGCTAGATATAAGGCCGCAGATCCGGTGGTCCTGGGTTCAATACCCAGGTCGGACCAGTAAATAGTTATTGAGTTTTTCTGTCAGGAAATTCTCAGTAGCAGCCCGGAGTCTGGAAGTTGGAAGTGTGTACACTCCCGCCGAAATCGGTCTGGAGAACCTTACTTACTTAGTTATATAAGATGGGTGCTGTGGGTTTCCTATAATTGTGGGAGCACATAGACATATAACTAGTGTGATGTATGATGTCAGTTTACATAATATAATATATAGACACTCACTTCCATGGGGCAAACTAGTGCGGAGCCCCCGTCACCTTGACAGGTATCGACACCCTCAACACCTCCAGCACAGGTGAGGGACGAGTGAACTCTGAAATACTTCCCTAGTCTTGACTGCTGGAGTTTTTCCGTACAGTCTTTCGCTTCGACTAGTGGTAATTGGATCTGTGAAATACCAATAACTTAACTTATACGACAATTTATGACAATTTACGACACACATAATATCTGTTGTTTATTAAAGACATTGTAAAGTAATAAGCCGAGATAGCCCAGTGGTTAGAACGCGTGATCGTGGGTTCGACCGGGCAAGCACCACTGAATTTTCAATGCTATTGTCTATTGGCATTGGTGATCACTTACAATGAGGTGGCCCATATGCTCGTCCTACCTGTACTATAAAAAAGATGGCCAATATGCTCGTCCTACCTAAACAATAAAAAAAATATTTTGAAATCTCTGAAAGTGATTCAATGGCGAGAGGTGTTTCATTCTATATTGAGACTCTCTCATATAATGAAGGAAAATACTGCAAAGTCACCATGGTTCTCCCAAAACAGTGGTAAGGGTACTGTTGGGTTTGAGTGACGTCGACCAGCGAAATAAAAAAAAGTTATATAATTACCTTTTTCAAGATGGTCGCATATTCATCATTCTTATTAAAACCAGCACCCCAGCCCATACTGAAACATTCTGTCCCTGGGGATGGGAGACTCGTTCCGAGACATGCTGGTTTTATGTGAGGTGAAGCTGCAAGATCGACGGGGCTCTCCAAGATGAGCAGGGCTACGTCGAAGTACAACGATGCTGTTGATTTGGAAAAAAAATATGAATACACCGAAATATCCTTAACCATCAAGTGGCCATTTGCTAATTCCATTGCGAATGCGTGTCTCGTGCCTGTAGCTGGCTCACTTATAGATCCGGAACAGTAAAAGTACAGTAACAGTAACAGCCTGTGAATGTACCACTGCTGACCTAAGGCCTCCTCTCCTCTTTTTAGGAGAAGGTTTGAGCTTATTCCACAAGGCTGCTCCAATACGGGTCTGTGAAATAAACTTGTGTCAGAATTTCAGTAAAATTAGACACTTGCAGGTTACCTCACGATGTTTTCCTTCACCGTCAAGCACGAGATGAATTATAATTAAGCACATGTAATTCAGTGGTCCTTGCCCGGGCTTGAACCCACGATCTGCGGTTAAGATTCACGCGTTCTGACCACTGGGTCATCTCGGCTTATGGAACACAGTAATATTAAGCACTGTTTTGCGATATAAATTTTGATGTAGGAAAAAACTCCTAGTTAGAGTAGTAAGGTGCAATAAACGGTGACTTACTTTTAAAAAATCGGGGATGGATTAAGATTTTCTTGACGTTTCTCTCTTGATATTTGTGTCTCTCTTTGATCGTTTGTGGATCCCACTCTCCAGCGCGGATTTTTATCTAGATGATTATAATAATAATAATAATATCCTGAGACTTTATTTACACAAAGCCATCTGATCCCAAACTAAGCAGAGCTTGTACTATGGAAACCAGACAACTGATATATATACTTACATATACTACTTTTGTAAATACATACTTATATGGATAATTACACTCAGACTCAGGACAAACAGACATGTTCATGCGCTCAAATATCTGTTCTGGGTGGGTATCGAACCCACGACCTGGCGCGCGAAAGGTCAAGTATCTTACCAACCACGCAAACCGGCTCGTCATTACATAGACTTATAATATATAAGCGAAATGAGAGCCTTGACGCCAACGTGGTACCGTTTAGCCAACATCACCAACATTAGTTGAGAATGATCAAAATTTCCTCCATTGCAAAATAATGTCTATCGGTAGTGACATACCATCAGGCAGCTTATTTACCCATTTGCCTCTATTAAAGAAATATTTCAGAAGTACCACGGTTTTTTTTAAAACAAATGTGTAATCTTGATGACTTTTGTACATCTCCCGTGACACCAGATCAGCACAATAATATGTCATTATTATCATATATCGTGATGTGTAAGATTATTTAAAAATTACCTTTTCAACATTAATATTGTCGACTTTGTGTGCTACCGTCAGCACCACCGACGGATGGATCAGAGTGCCACCACCAATGTACTTGTTTTCTGTTTTCCTGACATATTTAATATTAATTTTAATTATTCGTCTTCTTTCGTAAATTGAAAATGAATAAACAAACTTTGCGAAAACTAGTGATGACCACAATTCATAATATATAATATCGTCCACGCTGGCAAATCTTCTAGGTGGAAGGGCTTTGTGCAAGCCCTTTTGGGTTACCACCCACTCATCAGATATTTTACCGCTAAAAAGCAATACTTACATTTGTTACGTTCTGGTTTGAAGGGTCACTTACTAGTGTAACTACAGGATACAGGGTACAGGCACACGGGACATACCATCTTCATTCCCAGTTGGCAGCGGTCTTCTGTCTTTGGGCGGTGCTTAATACAGGTAGCCCATTTGCCCGTCCCGTATCAGCCACGCTATAGCTAATGGCGTGGTTGATACTTCAAATTTGCGTTTCATAGGTTTATAATTGATGAGTGGCACCAACCTAGATAGCCTTGCACAAAGCAATTTACCACGAGTACTACCTTTTGTTAAATTATGAAAATAGCTTACTCCATAAGAGCGACTGCCCATGGGAATTCACCATAGTTCGCGTAAATAGCTGAATCGTTCTTCGGGAATAAGAATAGACTCGGCACATCCCAACCACACTGATCTGAAAATTGAATGTCTTATTAATAACATAGAACAGTTTCTAAGCGTCCCACGGCTGGGCTAACATATACAGGGTTAATTGTAAAACACCAACAACCTCGTAGGACTAGATAGCTAACACCATAAGCAACAACTTTTGTGCTACGTACTATCTTTGGAGGTAACAAATGCGACAGACATTTATCTGACATATTCAGGCTTAAAAACGAAGACATTTCTTCACCATAGAAACAAAATTCACCTTGAATCTCAATACTTGCCAAACGGTAGCATGGCCAACGTCAAGCCCAACAGAATAGAGCTTATTTTGGCTCACATCAAAAGCATTTCAGTAGTCTCTACAAATAGTAACAACCCGTCCGTGCTTATTCGTTCAGCCTACAGGAATCGCCCATAGGAGGTGCGCGTTCTGAGTGGGGTCCCTACATCTGACCGAAGCCATTCGGGCCAAGAGCAAACTTATTTAAAAAATATATATACAGTGGTGGTCATATAATTAGAAACACTTCTTATGAATAAAGAAAGTATAACTTCAACGTACAAATGTTCGTAAAAAATATATAGGGTTTTCCAATAGGGACGCTTGAACTTTGACAGCTGATTGCGGCCATGTTGTTTGAGTGACAGCTGTCAAATGCAGTGTGTTATATTCATTCCGTCCTCCCAAACCACCATGGCAGGTTACAGTGTCGAGCAGCACGTGCAAATCATAAAATTGTTTTATGAAAATGGGTCTTCAGTTCGAGCAACGTTCCGCGCACTTCGCCCGTTTTACGGTCGCGATGATCGTCCTGCCGAGTCGACTATCCGTCGATTGGTGGACAAATTCGAGTCAACCGGGTCAGTTAACAATCAGCCGGTTCCCGTGCGTCAACGTAACGCGAGATCTGCTGAGAATATCGCCGCTGTGCGCGACAGTGTCCTCGAAAACCCGCGGCAGTCAATTCCGCGTCGCGCACAGGAACTCGGCCTTTCGCAGACGACAACTTGGCGAATTTTGCGTTGTGACTTGAGCCTGCACCCGTACAAGATCCAGCTGACCCAAGAGCTCAAGGTTAATGACCATAGACCGTAGCGCCGTGTGTTCGCTGACTGGGCATTAGAGCAGTTGGAAGTTGACGCCGATTTTGGCAAAAAAATCATCTTCAGCGACGAGGCGCATTTTTGGATGAATGGCTATGTCAACAAGCAAAATTGCCGTATTTGGGACGAGACCAATCCACACGAGGTTCACCAAGTGGCAATGCACCCGTAGAAAGTGACTGTTTGGTGCGGATTTTGGGCCGGAGGCGTGATTGGTCCGTATTTTTTCGAAAACGATAATGGTGTGGCCGTCACCGTCAATGGTGAGCGATACCGGTCGATGATAACCAACTTCTTTTGGCCTGAAATCGAGAATATGGATCTGGACAACATGTGGTTTCAACAGGACGGCGCTACGTGCCACACAGCACACGCTACGATGGAAGTTCTGCACGATCAAGCGCCCTTAATGGAAAACCCTATACTAGAGATTTTCCATCGGGCTTAAATCCGGACTATTTGCTGGCCAGTCTAAAACTGATAGGCGCTGTTCGCTAAGGAAACATTTGATACTATTCCCCACGGCTGGGCTAACATATACAGGGTTAATTGTAAAACACCAACAACCTCGTAGGACTAGATAGCTAACACCATAAGCAACAACTTTTGTGCTACGTACTATCTTTGGAGGTAACAAATGCGACAGACATTTATCTGACATATTCAGGCTTAAAAACGAAGACATTTCTTCACCATAGAAACAAAATTCACCTTGAATCTCAATACTTGCCAAACGGTAGCATGGCCAACGTCAAGCCCAACAGAATAGAGCTTATTTTGGCTCACATCAAAAGCATTTCAGTAGTCTCTACAAATAGTAACAACCCGTCCGTGCTTATTCGTTCAGCCTACAGGAATCGCCCATAGGAGGTGCGCGTTCTGAGTGGGGTCCCTACATCTGACCGAAGCCATTCGGGCCAAGAGCAAACTTATTTAAAAAATATATATACAGTGGTGGTCATATAATTAGAAACACTTCTTATGAATAAAGAAAGTATAACTTCAACGTACAAATGTTCGTAAAAAATATATAGGGTTTTCCAATAGGGACGCTTGAACTTTGACAGCTGATTGCGGCCATGTTGTTTGAGTGACAGCTGTCAAATGCAGTGTGTTATATTCATTCCGTCCTCCCAAACCACCATGGCAGGTTACAGTGTCGAGCAGCACGTGCAAATCATAAAATTGTTTTATGAAAATGGGTCTTCAGTTCGAGCAACGTTCCGCGCACTTCGCCCGTTTTACGGTCGCGATGATCGTCCTGCCGAGTCGACTATCCGTCGATTGGTGGACAAATTCGAGTCAACCGGGTCAGTTAACAATCAGCCGGTTCCCGTGCGTCAACGTAACGCGAGATCTGCTGAGAATATCGCCGCTGTGCGCGACAGTGTCCTCGAAAACCCGCGGCAGTCAATTCCGCGTCGCGCACAGGAACTCGGCCTTTCGCAGACGACAACTTGGCGAATTTTGCGTTGTGACTTGAGCCTGCACCCGTACAAGATCCAGCTGACCCAAGAGCTCAAGGTTAATGACCATAGACCGTAGCGCCGTGTGTTCGCTGACTGGGCATTAGAGCAGTTGGAAGTTGACGCCGATTTTGGCAAAAAAATCATCTTCAGCGACGAGGCGCATTTTTGGATGAATGGCTATGTCAACAAGCAAAATTGCCGTATTTGGGACGAGACCAATCCACACGAGGTTCACCAAGTGGCAATGCACCCGTAGAAAGTGACTGTTTGGTGCGGATTTTGGGCCGGAGGCGTGATTGGTCCGTATTTTTTCGAAAACGATAATGGTGTGGCCGTCACCGTCAATGGTGAGCGATACCGGTCGATGATAACCAACTTCTTTTGGCCTGAAATCGAGAATATGGATCTGGACAACATGTGGTTTCAACAGGACGGCGCTACGTGCCACACAGCACACGCTACGATGGAAGTTCTGCACGATCAAGCGCCCTTAATGGAAAACCCTATACATATTCAATAATTAATAATCGCGCAATAATATAGCCACTCAAATAAAAAACTCATTAAATGCATAAAACATATTTTACTTTTAATTACAAAATGAGTGTTACACATGTAGGAGTTCATTTTCTGTTACTGGCCGCTTGAACGCCTAATTAGAAACATTTTAAAAAAGCATCCATAGCTCGTTCTTTTTTTGAAATGGGAGAATAACATTTCTTTTTCTATTATTTTAGCGGCAATTCAAAATTTAATCTGAATTTTATTTTGTTCGAAATGGGCAAAAATAAAAGTAGTGACGCGTCAACTAGGCAAATCATTGTTAATTTACATATAGATCATAAGTGGGCGTACAGAAGAATAGCTGAGCATTTAAATTGTTATGTTAAGAAAGTTTTTAATGCAATTGATCATTATAAAACACATGGAACTGTTGAAAAAGTTCTTAGAAAGGCTCGGACAAGAAAATCCTTTCCCAGAGAAGATACCCTAATCGTTCGTGTTGCTAAAAAAGACCCAACTAAAGGCTCCAACCAGATTAAAAATAAAGTTTTTTCGCCTGATGACCCGAGAAACATCTCGTCAAGACTGATACGCCGAAGATTAGTGGAAGCTAAATTGCTTGAAAGAATCTCTCGAAAGGAACCGCTTCTTACCAAGCAACACCGAGAGAAGCGATTATTATTCGCTAAATCATATGTTAATTGGACGGTAGGAGAATGGAAAAAAGTGTTATTTTCAGATGAAACAAAAATAAATATGTTAAATTCCGATGGAAAGCGCTATGTTAGACGCCCTGTAAGCAACGCTTTTAATTATAAATACACGAGGAGTATAGTCAAGCGCGGTCGCGGTACAATGGATCAATGGCAATACAAAAATATCTTAGAGCACACAATGATTCCCTACTCGGACGATCATTTGCCTATAACCTGGATCTTTCAGCATGACAATGACCCTAAACACATGGCCAATAGTATCAAATGTTTCCTTAGCGAACAGCGCCTATCAGTTTTAGACTGGCCAGCAAATAGTCCGGATTTAAGCCCGATGGAAAATCTCTAGTATAGGGTTTTCCATTAAGGGCGCTTGATCGTGCAGAACTTCCATCGTAGCGTGTGCTGTGTGGCACGTAGCGCCGTCCTGTTGAAACCACATGTTGTCCAGATCCATATTCTCGATTTCAGGCCAAAAGAAGTTGGTTATCATCGACCGGTATCGCTTACCATTGACGGTGAAAGCCACACCATTATCGTTTTCGAAAAAATACGGACCAATCACGCCTCCGGCCCAAAATCCGCACCAAACAGTCACTTTCTGCGGGTGCATTGCCACTTGGTGAACCTCGTGTGGATTGGTCTCGTCCCAAATACGGCAATTTTGCTTGTTGACATAGCCATTCATCCAAAAATGCGCCTCGTCGCTGAAGATGATTTTTTTGCCAAAATCGGCGTCAACTTCCAACTGCTCTAATGCCCAGTCAGCGAACACACGGCGCTGTCTATGGTCATTAACCTTGAGCTCTTGGGACAACTGGATCTTGTACGGGTGCAGGCTCAAGTCACAACGCAAAATTCGCCAAGTTGTCGTCTGCGAAAGGCCGAGTTCCTGTGCGCGACGCGGAATTGACTGCCGTGGGTTTTCGAGGACACTGTCGCGCACAGCGGCGATATTCTCGGCAGATCTCGCGTTACGTTGACGCACGGGAACCGGCTGATTGTTAACTGACCCGGTTGACTCGAATTTGTCCACCAATCGACGGATAGTCGACTCGGCAGGACGATCATCGCGACCGTAAAACGGGCGAAGTGCGCGGAACGTTGCTCGAACTGAAGACCCATTTTCATAAAACAATTTTATGATTTGCACGTGCTGCTCGACACTGTAACCTGCCATGGTGGTTTGGGAGGACGGAATGAATATAACACACTACATTTGACAGCTGTCACTCAAACAACATGGCCGCAATCAGCTGTCAAAGTTCAAGCGTCCCTATTGGAAAACCCTATATATTGTTAAAAAGAAAGTCTTAAACAAACGTAACACCAGTCAAAACGAACTATATGAAGCATTTGTTGAAGCATGGAATTCAATCCCCCTAGAAAAATGTATGAAATTGATTGAATCAATGCCACGTCGTTGCAGTGTTGTTATTGAAAATAAGGGATACGCCACTAAATATTAATTATAACTATTGGTAGGCTATGGATAGTAGCTATTTCGTAAATAACAATACTTATTACTAATACTTAAAAAATATTGGTTTTTTATATTTTTTGTTGTTGTTTCTAATTAGTTGACCATTATTGTTCATACCTTAAAACTGATTTAAATGTTTGTCCGTGATGTAATATAGAAAATGCACTTGTGTAATGGGATTTATATTGTTTTTCTAATAAACGATAAATCGTTGAACATATTTATTGTTTAATTTCAAAATAAAAACGATTGCGGTGAAGTATCTTAAATAATGTCAAGGACCGTTGGTAGCGTTTCTAATTATACGATTTTAATTGATAAATGAATTTATAAATTAAATGTAATACTATCGATTTGAAATGTAGATTCTATTAAGAATGGACTGGAAAGAGAATTATACTCCTTTTTTTTCAAACATATCTCTTTAACGTGTGCTAATGGCCTCGTGATCGATTTGTGTAACAAACAAACATACTTTCACATTTATAATATTAATAAGGATACAGTACAGTAACAGCCTGTGAATGTCCTGAATGTATAGTGGCTAGATACAAGGCCGCAGACCCGGTGGTCCTGGGTTCAATTCCTAGGTCGGGCCAATAAATAATTGTCGGATTGCCGTGCCATCAGATCATGAAAGCAAGGGAAAAGAGAGTGCACCTGTGTTTGCGCACAGACTTGTGCACTATAATATATACTGCACAGTTGGCTAATCTCTCTTGAGATTGACCGCCATGGCTGAAATCGGTCTGGAGGAGTTTATAAGTGAGTTTGCTTGTTACGCTTTCACGTATAACTAACTCCTCAACCAATCATGCATATATTATGTACGTTGTCTGAGGTAATGAAAGCGTAACATGGTAAGACCTGCCTCCCCCTCACAAGTGAAAATTATTTAATCTATAATTAGTTCATCGTTGTTTTAAGTACCTTTCTCTTATTCTATCACAATGTTAAAGATTAATGAACTTAAACTTTAATTACCTTCGATAACCTTTTACCGGTGTCTATGAACTCTGAGGTCACGTGATAAATGTTGCCTGGGTTTCCCACCATTAAGTAATAACAAGCTATATTTTCCTGTTATCTATTGTGCATTCTTTATGTACAAGATAAATGGACGGGCTCATGAGCCATAAATACTTGCGGTAAATGCTTATGGGCAAGCATTGACACTACGAAATGTCAACTATTTTTTATATTGCCAATGTGCCATTAACTTTGGAAACTGGATTGGTCTTCTTCCTTTTAGGAGAAGGTTTGAGGCTTATTCTACCACGCTGATCCAATACAGGTTGGTGGATACACACGTGGCAGAATATCAGTGGAATTAGACACATGGTTTCCCCAGGATGTTTTCCTTTCCCGTCAAGCGCGAGATGAATTATATACACAAATTAAGCACATGAAAATTCCAAATTGGCTCAAGGACTCACATACCAGTAGAATGTAAAGTGTCCATTTTGTCAGCACTAAAAGTAGAAGTAGCAGTAGAAGTCGTTGTCGTTGCTGGTGTTGACTGATGGTCTTCTTGGAAATTGATGACGTCATGAGGCTTCATATTTTTATCCTTCTGTGTCGTAGTCAGTGTTTCTTCAGGTAATATACTTTTGTGCCCACAGCACACGTCCAGGTAAGATATACATTCTCTCTGTCTGAAACATGAAGTGTTGTGTAATTTCAATATGATTTAGAGTTGAATGGAATGAATTGGAATGGAATCGAATATACTTTATTGTTTTTTTTTTTCATTTGAACTTGAAAGCCTAGTGATAAATGTTCCTTATTATTACATATATTCCAACCACAAGAGAAGAAAAGACCAATAAACAATCTTGACATTGAACTGGCGAGATATCATTAGTCGAGATCTTAAATAATCTATGATAATAACAGTGTATTGGTGTTATATTATAAATAGTGATATATTATTCGAAAACTGCTTAAAGAGCATTAGAATATTGTATCACTATCGTCTCGTAACACAAAATAATAATCATTTTTCTTTGTCATTCAATATAACAGATTATAGCGTATTTCACTTACTTACTTACCAACGCCATCTATTATCACTTACCAAAAAACTATCAGTATATAATATATTTTTAACTTTTTTTACTTATATATACAGAATGTATGAAAAACCCTATCCGACCCATGAAGTGGTTATTTGGTATCGTGAGTCGTTTCTATTTATGTAATCATTTTTAAAATACAAAGCAAAAAATCATCCTTAAAAAATATTAGTTGTGTAACTCCAACACTGTTGGTAAACCCATGAACAACTGAGGTCAAGACCTCATGTTCTAGCTACCCGATAGGTAAGAGCAATCGAGCACTGTCACACCTGTCTTGCCATGTAATTTTCTTCACTTAATTAAATAAAATTTTATTCGGGTAAAATGTTTTGCTTAGTATTTTAAAAATGATTGCATAAATATATAGAACCGACTCACGATACCTAATAACCACTTCACGGATCGGACAGGGTTTTTGTTACACACTGTATATATAAGGTTTGTTTATCTTTGCAATTTCTTCGATTGGTTATTATAATAGTGATGAAGGAAAATGTGGTAAGGAAATTATCTAAAGAGGCTAATAGGAAGCTGATAGAGGAGGTCAATTTGGGTGTAGTTTTGAAAAGGTCATACCGCTTTTTTTCTTGAAATTTCGTATTCATACGTATTTTGACTCGCTGATCACGAATATGATAATTAAAATTGGCGCAAATTTAATTCTCAATGTTAAAACTCGAAAAAATGGCCAGAAAATTGATTAACAACAGGTTTTCTCAAAATCTCAATAAATATTGATCTTAAAGAAAAAAGTTTCGTATAAAAGTTGTAGATTATACAATTTAATGCATTTTATATTCTATAAATTCTTTGTCTAATATAATATCTTACCTCATATCTATGAGTGTGGTACCATCTGAGATTATCGTCTGGGTGTCCGGATCGCAAAGATAATATACCACACAGGTACCTGGCTCATTGTTGTCCGTTTTACAGTCTAGGTCATTTACTTCTGTAGAAAAAAAAAACACTTAGATAACTCGTTGGTGTTACAAAATCATGTCACAAATCCCGAGGTCCGAGAAATCGGGTCAACGTAAAGTATTTGAGTTTTTCCGTGGAAAAGTCATCATGTAGATGTCAAAATAGCACTGGCTTTATCCATTAACTTACCATCTAACTTAAAAAAAATATGTAAACGAATACATGCGTGCAAAACGTTATTATACAATTACAGTCTACACAATATATTATAGTACAAGGTAATTCCCCGAACCTGAGGATAGTTCTAATTTCAAAATTATAATTTCATCAAGTTGCGGACAAAAAATTTATCAAATTAAAAGGGTACTTACTGTCACCGGTTGGTGTCAAATCGAGATCGCCGTCCTCTGAAAAAAAATAAAAAACACTTTATTTTAAGCGTTTACACTATGAAAAGTTTTTTCTAAGCTATGATGAATATAATTTCAGATCAGTTCAATTTCAATAATGAAACATGGCCCAGTCAAATATGGAAAAAAATTCTCGCTAACGTCACTGTTTCCTACCCAGGCGAGCACATTGCATCAAGTATGGCCCCTCGCTCTGTGATGATAGACAATGTGACCCATCAATTAAGGGCCAGAATCACAGCGTCTAGCGCGATACTCAGGAACACCTAGGTGAGAGACTTCGGAAGCTTTGCTCAAGATGTTGGCCTTCAGACCGCGTCATGGGTTTTCTTGCTTTGTGGTTGAATATGATAATCACCACACTTAACCTGTGTCGTCTTGCTATAGTTGCCCCTGACTGCCTCATTGGGCTAAATAAGGCCACAGACCCTGAGGTCTTGGACCCTCGGGTCAATTAAAAGTTCCAGTCGTGTCAGATTTGCCGTCCCATCGGACTATAAGAGCAAGATAAAGGGAGTATATCTGTGTTTGCGCACATACTTGTGCACGATAATATGTCCTGCGCAATCTGCCAGAATCGATCAGTCAAATCAGACAGGCGGACATTGTCATATTTGTCACAATCGTATCATGGACGATTTTATCAAAGAAATAACATTAATTTTGTGAATGACCATTTTTATTCATTGAGCTTTAAATAACAAATGTACGCGTGAATCTTTACCGGTTGCATTGATAATTGTTTGCTGAACCCATTTCGATGTTTCATCGTCATTTGCTGTTTGGATAGTCGAAATATATGAGATTAGTAGAACAGCAACCGAACACTTCCTGAAAAAAAAAAACATTATAGAATCATTTTACTCGGAAGTAAATCTTTGTGCAAGCTCGTCTGGGTAGGTACCACTCACTCATCAGATATTCTACCACAAAACAGCGGTACTTTGTACTGTTGTGTTCTGGTTTGAAGGATGAGTGAGCCAGTGTAATTTCAGGCACAAGAGACATAACATCTTAGTTCCCAAGATTGGTGGCGCATTGGCGATGTAAGCGATGGTTCACATCTCTCACAATGCCAATGTCTATGGGCGTTTGTGACCACTTGCCATCAGGTGGCACATATACTTGTCCGCCTACCTATACTATAATTATTTTTTTATAAAACATTAGGGCACATGAATTGTACTACCCGCTTCTCATAATAGCTATACTTAGTATTGTTAGTATTGTTTGTACCGGTATTGGCCTGATGGTAACTCACCCAACGTAGAGCAACCTTTTTTTGATCCGATCTGAGGCTTAAACTCGTGACCTCGAGGTCTACGGCCTTATATCTAGCCACACATTACATGAAGCAGAATTTCAGTGAAATTAGACACATGCAAGTTTCCTCACGATGTTTTCCTTCACCGACGAAAATTTACAAAGAATATTTCAAGACTTATATACCGTTGTTTAAAACATATATATATAAAAAACAATATATCAGCGTCTCAGACGGACAAATCGATTTTATCGATATTTATATCGATATTGAAAACACCTTACATACATTCCGATGGGACTTTCCATTTGCCTCTCAGGGAAAACCAACCTATTTTGAAATGTTAGTTTTGAAAATTCTATCTAAACATATTTTATAACTTTAGTTTATAACAAACAACAATAACAATATTATTTATAAAGAATAAGATTAATTTCCATATTGAATTTCATCCCCTATTTGACTGCTTACGGAATTAATTTCGATAAATACTGAAACAGACTAAATATTACTTATAAATAGAAGCCTATACAATATATAATTTTCTTTATTAGTTAATTAAAAGACAATATTTCAGAAAAACTTTCACCCTTCGTATATGTAGTATATCAGTTGTCTAGTTTTCATAGTACGAGCTCTGCTTAGTTTGGGATCAGATGGCCGCGTGTGAATAATGTCCCAGGATATTATTATTACTAATTTGAAATTTAAAAACAAAATTGTAAATTCAAATGACTATAAATCTCTGACAATTAAATGATTTTTTAATAATCATTCCATATTGCTAACTAACATTACACGACCTTTGCAATAAAAAACTTCTATACAAATTTAGATCGGCTGTGTTTACGTCAGTCATTCAACTTTAATTACATAAAAATGAACAACATCCTATTAAATTAAGTAAATAGAAGTGAATTTGATTATAAGTTATCATAAAACGATTTTTAGGTGAAGATTTTCCTGTAATTTTAAGCTATAAATAAGTCATAACTAGGCCTTGTATAGAACTGTCTCACTCTCCCTTCACTCGGACCACAGATAAGAACAAAACACTAATTCGAAATCACTTACACGGACAGCTAAACTAACATATTCGATACAATTTTCCTGTTACAAAAAACCCACAGCAATGTATTGCCTACCTCGAAAACATTGAAGCAATTTGTGCTTAAAAATGTTCGACGTAGGTGCGCTTACGCCAACGTCCGACACCAAACTGGCGAGACGAGTATTGCATGAATATACTTATTCAGATATATTATATAAGCTTAAAGGTTAACAAAATATACATTTGATTAAGGAAATAACTCATATAGACGAATAATTGATCAATATATATATCTTTATTACTTTTAATGATTTGCCCTTCAAATTAATCGAAGTACAGAGGATATGTATTTCTGTTCCATTATAAATTTTAAACCGATCATAATTGGGGTAATTAGATATCGTTAGAAGCGTCTTGATCGTCTGCTGGTGACGTCGATGTGACGTCACTCTAAATTCAATATGTACGAGGACATCAGGTCCTGTTTTTATATAAATATTTTTTGTTAAATGTGCCGTGTTGGTTGTCTAATGAAAGGGTTTAATTGGCACATTTTAATTATAAAGTAATATATAAATAACCAATAAAATGACGTACTTTTCAACCATTTTTACGTAATACGGGTTGTACTTTTTGAACTACTTAGTAGTAGTTCAAAAAGTACAACCCGATACTCACTACTACTCTTGCTTACATTCGTCGTTACTAACTACCCGGTACTAACTACTCTTGCTTACATTCGTCGTTGAAGCTTAAATCTTTGATATATCTGGCCTTTAATATACAATCTTGACATAGTTATTTGTATAACACATGTATTCAAATTCAAAATACTTTATTCAATATTGAAAACACCTGACACTTTCTTATTGATTGTCAAACTAGAGACCACCACCGGTTCGGAAAAAAAACACCCAGCCCTGAGAAGAACCGGGGAAAAATCTCAGCGGTTTGATTTATTTTTAAGTGAGTTACGTAGAGCCATAGTATAGCATAGTATAGGTATAAAGCTTAGATTGCAACTTTAGTATTTGTTGAAAAAAAACCAATTACTTAAAATTATTTATTTAAAATTACAATTTATAATTGAAATTATATCTAATTAAGACTAACTTCTCGATTGAAGTAAAATCTAATAATGAATTATATCGTTAATTGATTAATAATGCATCCTCGGCTGATGCAATATTTCACAATATCCGTCCTAAATTGTTTTAATTCAACATTATACCTATACTATGGCTCTACGTAACTCCTCCACCCGCAGAACGACAACTATTTGAGGACTTTGAGCGAAAATGTTGGCGGAATGCTTAAAGGATCTTCTAACTTCAAGACGGTGCTGGGATGCTGATGTTCGTCCTTCGTTGACTTCCCACTTAAGTACCGACGAACTGCTATGATGAAGATTAGTCCGGTTGCGCATATTACTATTGAATAGAGTGGTATCGTCGTGTGATATAAGGCATTAGTTTGAACATCGCTGATTTTTAAAGGTGTCTGGAGCATAACTTTATTTTGGAGACTGTGGAGTCCTTGTAGATCGGTGGAATCAAGAGTAATATGGGTTGGCTTAATCTGTTGTTTCTCTGCGTTGAAGGGTATTCTATTCAGTTTGAGAGGGTGACCATTAATCTCATTCTTGTCATTTAAGATGGTGAATTCTCCGGATTTCAAACGGCATCCTATTGGAATAGAGATCAAGTAGCTTCCTCGTAAAGATGTGTAATCTTGGCGGCTACAATTGATTTGTACCTTGGTTTGATTTTTGAATGAAAGGATGTAGTGCTGATCGTCCAGTTTTTCCAATGCTTCTCTTATTAATGTGATATTTGTAAATTGGCAGTAATCTGGTAGCAATTGATTTATAATGAGCTCTTGAATATTGTCGGGTTTGGTGTTGATCTGATTCGTGATGTCCTTCTCGCATAGAAACCAGTGGCTTAATTTCGGACATTCTGTCTCTATGTACACGAATGACATCTCGTTAATTGCAAGGAAAGGAAAGGGAGGAATTAGGGTCTGCGCTTTTTTATTTGGAACTACTGCAAGCTTATACAAATCATATTGGTCTCTTGAAAATAGAGGAAATTTAAAAACGAAAACTATTTGCCTATCTATGTAATACGAACCAGATTTTATGGTGTCGTAGTAGTCTCTTAATTCTAGATCTATAACCTGTTCTCTACCGTAAATAACTACAAGCTTATTAATCATTATCCTAAGCATACCTACATTTATCATATAGTGGTGTGTTGAACCGGCTCGTATGAAGGCTAAACTATTTTCTATTTTAAATATTTCTTGCATCAAATCTTCTACATTTTCACTGGTAATTTCTAGAAGTTGAGCGAATTTAGCATATTTAATCAAACTATTTTCTTTATATATTTTACTCTTTAATATTTGTTGTATCGTGGCGTTAATAATTTTCTGATTAATTACTAATTGTTTCAATATATTACTGTATTTAGACATCCAATCTTTACTTATACTAATGTGGTTATTAAAATCGAATACTATTTTATCTTGGTTATTTTTTAGAGTTTGAATTGCCTCATTATACTTTAACGCATCAGCGTGATCCAGTGTTCGATTTAATAATGGAACCTAGTCCGTCAACGAGACCTCTTTTGACTCGATTAGGTTCTAAAAATTTTAATTGATTTGAAACTTTGCCAAGCTTGTTTTTTAAGTAATTTATTTGAATTTCATATAAAGAGTAGGTTTCGTTAGTCATTAAGTCATTTAAAGTCAATAGATCAGTTTGTAACGAGTGAATGCTACCCTCGATTTCATTTAGTTGTACGTACTGTAAAAAAGTATGGTGATGAGTAGTCAGTCTCATAGGTCCAAGTTTATAAGGTAATATTCCTGGTCCGTCATCTAGGCTCTCAAGTCTTATGTCTTGGGATGTTGCGATTTGGATGATCATTGTTAGCAGAGTTCTGTAACAAATTGACTGCTTTAGGGATTCTCTTAAGCCTTGATTTTGCTATAGGACCACGTTTTTTTTATGTATATATATGTATTGGTAAGTCAGCGAGGACAGTGTCTTGCGTATAGCGTGGGGCTGTCTTTTGTCGGCTAGCTAGAGGATTTTTAATAAAAACCTGTTGTTCGGGGGCATATTCATTTTCAAGCTCAAGCGTCGTATTCCTATTCTCAATCAATGCGGTTCGATCAGCAAGAGATGTGCTGTTAATTATATCGTATACCTTTTTCATTTGTTCCCTGTGAGTTTGAACATATTGTTGCAGTGATTGTTGTGTAAGATCAATGTCAAGACAGTCTCTGGCGTCAAAATGTCTAGTAAGTAAGTCAAAAGGTCTACATTTGGTGAAACTATGAATCGAACTATTATAGACTATAAGGGCATATGGTATGAGATTAACTATGAGTTCATCTTTATGTTGCAATTTCAATATCCTAAGGTGTTCTAAAAGTGTTGAATGAAATCGTTCAATATTTCCATTATCATTAGGTGAATGTGCAAGTATTCTATGGTGGTTAATTTTGTGAAGACGAGTAAATTCCATGAATAATTGATTGGTAAATTCAGTTCCATTGTCAGTAATAATTGTCATGGGGATGCCATGGTGAGTACAGTACTGTAAAAGGGCTTGCAATATACTAATAGCTGTTCCGTCACGTAGATGATATGCCTGGCCATACTTGGTAAAAACGTCAATAAAAGTAACGTATTTTTCGTTTTGTACCGTAAATAAGTCCATATGTACAATTTCGAAAGGCTTAGTGGCTGGGGGTACGATATTAAACTGTGGTCTGATGGGATTTCTGTCATATTTGGCTTGTCCGCAAACGGTACACTCGTTAATGAACTTTGCTATCTGGTCTCTCATCTTAGGCCAATAGTATTTGCGAGATAAGGCTAAATGACATTCATTAATTCCACGGTGGTTAGTTTTACCATCGTGATAATGGCGAATTATTTCCTGTTGTCTCAGATATTCTTTAACATTCTCTAATTCTACCTTTGTGAGAACAAGATTCATAGCAGAGCTTTTGAATTTGTCCTGTAGTATAGGAATAACTGTGTACATTGCTAAGGTGGGGGTGATTAAAAGGGCTGTTTTAACTTTGGGGTGAACATATTCTTTTATGGCATTTATTAGATCTTCTTCTAAATTTGACTCTGATAACTGAATACTTGTATGTGTATGAGTGTCGAATGGCTTAGTCACTTTGGGTTTTTCCTTTACGTCATTAACTATAGTAAAATGTATTTGTCGATGAAATTTATTTAGGGGTTCGTCAGTAATGGGTATTTCTAGGATGGGATTTTCGTTGGATGTATGTATGGTAGCAGTAGAGGATCCTGATGGTTCGGGTATGATTGATAAGTCAATTCCACATTCTTTAAGAAGGGATTCAGTCTCCTCATCATTCAATTGAACACGTGACAAGGCATCTGCATTGGTATTAAATTTTCCTTTTTTATAAATAATTGTATAGTCATATTCACTGAGTTTAAGTCGCCATCGAGTAAGTCGAGAGTTGGGTTCTTTCAAATTCATAATCCATTAGAGGGGCTTATGGTCAGTAAGAATTTTAAATTTACGGCCAAATAGATAAGGTCTGAAATACTTAGTGGCCCATACTATAGCTAAAAGTTCTTTTTCGATAGTACTATAATTCTGCTCGCTGTCATTCAAGGTTCTAGAAGCGTAACAGATAGGTTTATCGGAACCTACTGAGCCTTGGGTAAGAATGGCACCTAACGCTACATTTGAGGCGTCTGTTGTTAAAATGAAGTCTTTCGTAAAGTCAGGGTATTGCAATATGGGATCGTTGGTCAGTAAAGTCTTACATCTTTCGAAACAATTAATGTATTCGGAATCTAGGGTGATTTTATTAGTTTTTTTGAGACATTTAGTCATGGGTTTAGTCACACGTGCAAAGTCAGGTATAAACTTTCTGTAATATCCTAAGAGTCCTAAGAATTGTTTTATTTCTTTTGGAGTTTTAGGTAACGGATAATTTTCAATGGCTTTGATTTTATCGGGGTTAGGTTTGATGCCATCTCTACTAATTATATGACAGAGATAAGCGGTTTCTAATTTTAAAAACTCGGATTTATCCATTTGTATTTTAAAGTTAGATTCTCGTAATCTTTTAAATACATTTTCGAGGTTTATCATGTGCTCTTGAAGGGATGTACTGAAAACACTATGATATCATCAAGATAAACTAAGCGAATTTCATTTTGAAGTCCTCTGAGTACAGCATCCATGACTCGTTGGAACGTCGAAGGAAAGTTCTTTAAGCCCATGGGCATTCTGAGAAACTCAAAATGTCCATGTTCAACATTAAAAGCGGTCTTAGGGATATCTTGTGGATCCATTTCTACTTGGTAGAATCCACCAGCCAAGTCTAAGGTGGTAAAGTAGTGACATTTACTTAGTTTATCTAAAACGTCATTGATGTTGGGGATCGGGTACTTGTCATCTATCGTCTTTTCATTCAGTTTCCGGAAGTCAACTACTAGGCGCCATTTTTGTTTGCCAGAAGCATCCGCTTTCTTTGGAACAATCCAAATAGGAGAGCTCCACGCAGAATCAGATGGTCTGATAATACCTTGCTCCAACATTTTAGATATTTGATCTCTAACCTCGTTCCTATGTACGAATGCATAACGATAACTTTTACTGTGCACGGGCACCTCGTCGGTTTTTCTAATTTTATGTTTAATTTTATTAGTAAATGTTAAGGCTTCCCCTTCTATATGAAACACGTCTGAGTACCGCGAACAAAGAGTTATAAGGTTGGCTTACTCTTCTTCGTTTAAATGATCTGTCCGTAACCGCGATATCACATCTTTAACGCGTATAGATGATTGTTGAGTATGAGTGCACTCAATATTAAATAAATCAGCACATGCCGGACGATCGAGCGAAAATATGATATCATTCGGTGTCGCGTTTTCTACTTCTGTGTATCCACGACTATTCGAAACGGTGGTAACGCATTCGTGAATTATGCAATTACAAACGATTTGTTCTTTAATAAAAACTTCGCCATCAGATGTATTAATGGGAATTCGAATTATTTTTGAAGTGTTAGCGGGAATTATATCCTCGTATAAATTTACATTTCGCGAGTTATACATTTTAATAGGATTTGATGAGGTTTGAGTGATTAATTTACATTCTTTTAAATCTATTCGAGCTTCCCATTTAGTTAATAAATCTAAACCTATCAACCCGTCAAAATAATTATGAAAACGATAAATGAAAAATTTCATATTATTACAATCATTGAACTCAGCAAAACTCGGTAACGTTATTGAATAATTATTACGGCTGGTCGTGTGTATGTTTACTACCTCGAAAGGATCGTATTTTAATGGAAAGTTAAAAAAATATTTCTCGACGGCTTCGGGACTAATAAAAGATTGGTTCGCGCCGGTGTCTATAAGTAATTTTAGTGGAGGGTCCGCGATTTGAATGTAAGGAACTGCCTCTGAGTTTGGAGATTTAACTCTATCTTGGTTTTGGTAATATCGAGACCTTCTGAAAATCCTGCTCCTCATGGTTTCGTCAGTTGTGTTTCGTCAAGTGGTTGATTATTTTCAGTCATATTGTATTGGGTCGAATTGTAGGGATAGTCGGGGTCAATACCACTACTATAGTCTGTATAGTCGTCGTAGTAATTATACTCCGGTTCTGTGTAATAATAATTGTAATATGAGTCGTCGTATGACGCGCATTCATTCATATGCATTTCGCGTGTTTTAAAATAATTACTAGGTGGCGGGTTACCGAATCTATTCCAGTCATGTCCAGTTAATGTTTTAGAGTGTGGTAAGGGTTTATGGGTAAAATGATGTACTCCACTCATAGGTTGTGGTGTCTGTTGGGCATGTGGTGAATTGTGTCGGGGTTGTAGTCGGAATAAATTACTTCTGGGGTTATAATTAGGTGGTGGGGCGCCGAAAACTCTTTGTGTATTAGTTGGCACATGATGTCGAATCGGTTCATAAAATTTGAAAGGTTGAGGCGGAGGTCGCAAAGGTCGTTGTGCAGTGGGTACTGCTACGTGGTAGTTGGGTGGTCTTGTCGGTGTGAAACCTACAGGGGGTGTGTGTGATGTCATGCTAGAGGGCTTTACAGTCTGTTGAGTTCTTGTGGGCTCGTTTCTTTGTTGCAAGTATAATACGTTTAGTTCCTCTTGTACGAACTCTAACGCCTTTTCTATCGTATCGGGACGCATGCATCTAATACGCGATCCTAGCGGTTCCTTTAAGCCTCGAACAAACGATTGCATAGTTACTTTTTTATACAGCTCTCGCTTCGCTTGGATAGTCGTAGGGATAGTCTCATGTAAGGTCACATATGTCATAATTGTACTAAACAAGGTTTGGCATTGTTCGTAAAATTCCTGCGGGGTTTTGTTACCCTGCGTTGCTAATGAGAGGTCATTATATAGTGCCGTTTCATCACGCTGATCCGAAAAATTATTAATTAAGGCAGTTCTAATGCCGAGCCAACTATCAGGAATTCCGTTCGAATTTATTGTGCAAGCGGCTGTGCCTGTGATCTTATTTAATATTCCGTTCAATAAACATATATTTGAAAATTCGCTACCCGGTGCAGAATTTAAATATTGAATAGCTAGCTGGTCACATAGTTTAATGAATCTAGTAAGGACATTTGGGTTTCCATCAAATTCTGGAACAAGGCGGAGGGCCTTAAAAATTACATCAGGGTCATAAATTACTTGTTCGTGGGTCATATTATCTATTTCAAATAACGTAACTAAATTAAAGTCTAAATCTATATATCTATTACTATCGGCTAAATTACGGCGGGCCTGACGAAATCCAGGCTTCCGAGACCTACAGGCTCTAGGGTGGTAAATTTTGAAATTAAAATAAGGACTTATGAGTAGAAGGAATGCAACACGAGAATGATTCTAGTGTACTTACATTAACTGCATCTGGTTTTCTTCCGATGAATCGATTTCTTGATTCCCCTCGTGACTGCTGCCGGTCCGTAGATTCAGGATACTCAAGCTGGAGCAGAACCTCCCGGGTTATTCAAGTATTCCTCGATGTATGAGTATTGAAGATATATCCCGTGAGTATCCTACCGACTGCGCCAATTACGTTGGTAGCAATACGATGGTTGAAAAAAAACCAATTACTTAAAATTATTTATTTACTTGGTGGTAGAGCTACTTGGTGGTAGAGCTTTGTGCAAGCTCGTCTGGGTAGGTACCACCCACTCATCAGATATTCTACCGCAAAATAGCAGT
Source organism: Nymphalis polychloros (assembly GCA_905220585.2). NCBI lineage: Eukaryota > Metazoa > Arthropoda > Insecta > Lepidoptera > Nymphalidae > Nymphalis > Nymphalis polychloros. The sequence goes on along the minus strand of HG992268.1, from coordinate 977,847 downwards.
ACTTGGTACTGTTGTGTTCCGGTTTGAAGGGTGAGTGAGCCAGTGTAATTACAGGCACAAGGGACAGAACATCTTAGTTCCCAAGGTTGGTGGCGCATTGGTGGTGTAAGCGATGGTCAACATTTCTTACACTGCCAATGTCTATGGGCGTTGGTGACCACTTACCATCAGGTGGCCCATATGCTCGCCCGCCAACCTATGATATAAAAAAAAAAAAAAAAAAAAATTTAAAATTACAATTTATAATTAAAATTATATCTAATTAAGACTAACTTCTCGATTGAAGTAAAATCTAATAATGAATTATATCGTTAATTGATTAATAATGCATCCTCGGCTAATGCAATATTTCACAATATCCGTCCTAAATTGTTTTAATTCAACAAATACTAAAGTTGCAATCTAAGCTATATACCTATACTATGCTATACTATGGCTCTACGTAACTAGTGTCATGATAAATATATCGTTTACAAAAATAAAAATAAATAGCCATGCAGCGATCGTCTCATTTCCAAGGTGCTATCATCCATAAATTCATTAATTGTATAATTACCTTTAGCACGCAAGCGTTCCTTTACGTTTTTTACAATATACAAGGCGGGCCGTATCAACATCGGTAAATAATATTATTTTCTTAACCGCAAAAACCGATGAGCTTAATCTACTCGCCAATACGTCAATATTTACTGCAACTTGGCATCAACAGTAAGGCCAAGAAATACAGTAGACCCAACTGGATCCATCTACTCCCCATTGATAAGTACAACATTTATATTTTTAACATTTGGCGCGCTAAATTTTACAACTTTTGCTTTTTTATTATTTAACATAAGATTATCGACACTACACTATACCAGAGATACTGTACTAGTTTTCTTTTAATTTTAAAAACTAAAGAGATATCATCAGTGAACAATACTATGTCATGTTTGTTCCCTACAAGAAAGGGCAGGTCGTTTATATATACGAGGAATAGAAAAGGAACGAGAATTGATCCTTGAGGAACCCCCATACCAACTGAGACATTTTCTCGATTACGTCTACCTTCTGAATTATATTATTAAGATAAGAAGTTGGAGCGCACCTTTTCTGATTCCATAGTTATTTAATTTCCTGACCAGAGTTTCATGTTGAACACCATCAAAGTCTTTGGATAAGTCACAGAAAATCCCTAAGGCGTCCTGCGACTCCTCCCAGGCTTCATAGATATTTTTAATAAGTTCGATGCCTGCGTCAGTTGTTGAACGAGAATTGAATAAAAGGGTTTAATCGGCACATTTTAATTATAATTATATTACTTAACTAATAAAATGACGTCATACTTTTCAACCATTTTTACGCTTTCGGGTTGTCAATTGTTGAGCGAGTATTGATAATGACTGGCCACGTCGTTGGTCTAGTGGCTAGATGTAACGTAGATCCCGAGGTCCTGAGGTATTGAGCTTTTCTGTAGAAAATTCCCGGTATGTACACTCCCCGTGCTGAAAATACGTTAAGCCGTTGTTCCTATGCTTGCTTTCCGGTCCGGATTGCTGTCTGATCGGATTATGAGATTGAAGGAATAGTGCTTTGTTTGCAGTATAATATGTCCTACGCGGGTGGCTAGCATCATGTGTTCGTATCATTTCGGCTAAGCTAATATACAAGTAATCAATTAAAGTCCGGGGGTTACCAATTAAACAAACATACAAAAGAAGATTAATTTTATTTAATATACAAATACAACATATATCTCATTCTCTTCTATTATATATTTTTCATTCAATCGTATTGTTCTTAGTATATTTGTTAGAAGTTACGTCTGCATGTTCAATAATAACTTTGATATTGTTTTGTAATTTCTCCTTATCTGTAAAAAGGTTCATTAATAAAATAATTGTTTTATTGTTACTTATATTATTGTGGCTTGTATTTAACTAGTCTACTTCTATAGTACGAGTCGATTTTTTTTTATTGTATAGGTCTGTGGACGAGCATATGGGGCACCTGATGGTAAGTGGTCACCAACGCCCATAGACATTGGCATTGTGAAAGATGTTAACCATCGCTTACATCGCCAATGCGCCACCAACCTTGGGAACTAAGATGTTATGCCCCTTGTGCCTGTAATTACACTGGCTCACTCACCCTTCAAACCGGAACACAACAATACTCTACCCAGATGAGCTTGCTCAAAGCTCTACCGCCTCACGTAGCTATGAAGCGGACTGTCAGTACTATGAGTATTATATATAACCTTAACTGCATCATCAAGGATATCGGGATGTAATCATAGACAACTTAGTACTTTTTATAGATTGGTCATATTCCTTTTGGTAGATAGGTAGGTAGACCATGCTTTGGTAAAGGTATTTATGTATGTTTAGATGGAGAAGCAGAAGCTAGTGCGAGAAGCATATAACAAATACCTGGTAGGCAATCTGTCGGGCAGGGGCAGATGGAGGAAATATCGGGGCTTGTGATGCGGATGTTGGCATACGAGTGTTTCAGAACGAACTTCTCGCTATCACAACCACATTTCCCGCAGGATTTTTTTCGTTTCACCTCCTCTTTTGTACTGCTGAATCCTGGCAAATATAAATTAATTCGTAAATGGTAGGGCTCTCTGGGTATGTATATATAGGACACACGATCATCGTATCCCAAACTAAGCAGAGCTCGTACTATGGAAACCAGACAACCGATATACTACATATACTACTTTTCTTTCGTAAATACATACTTATATAGACAATTGCACCCATACTCAGGACAAACAGACATGTTCATGCACACAAATATCTCTCCTGGGTGGAAATCGAACCAACGACCTGCGGCGCGAAGGTATCTACCAACCACATCAACCGTATATAACATATACTACAACTAAACAGTTATACTTAATATGGTTGTGTTCCGGTTTGAAGTGTGAGTGAATCGTTGGAGACTAAAGGCACAAGGGACATAACATCTTAGTTCCCAGTTAGTAGCGCATTGGCGATGTAAAATTGTTGTGCTTTCCCACCTTAACTATTCAACCCATCATTATGAAATTTTCCATACACATTTTCATGAGTACAGAAAAGAAGAAAAAGAAAAGAAATACCCCCCCTTAAAATCGGGAGTGAGATATTAACATTCTTACCGGCCTTATCAAAACTAATTGGAACATTCCCGGCTTTATTTTTCTTAGCTATCTTAGTCCCAATCGATTTGATAGCCTTCTTGACAGATTCAGCGAGACCCTTCTTATCTTGTGATGAAAACAGGGGGCACAAGCACTGGTCCACTGGTCCCTTGCCTTCTTGTAATTGCTGTAGTGACGTCTCGTCGATTTTAATTAGTTTCATCTCATAATCCGACATTTCAGCACAAACTCCGTTTAAGAATCAGGCCATATATATATCTACAATATTATAATCATAATTTATATTATTTGGAATAATAATTGATTATTTTCGTTAAAATCTACAATTGACGAGCCGGTTGGCGTGGTTGGTTGACACTTGCCTGTCGCGCCACAGGTTGTGGGTTTGGGTTTGTGTGAATAATGTCCCAGGATATTATTATTATTATCATTTAGAATCGGTAAATTATCATCATTTAGGATCGTAATGAAATTTAGTATACAGGGTTATTTGTAACACACCAGCGACCTCGCAGGACGAGATAGCTAACACCATAAGCAACAACTTTTGTTCTACGAATTTTGATAATTTGTTAGATTTTATTTTCATACAAAAATTCATTTAATTTCCGAACGCTCGAACGTTTATCAATCTACGCGCACCGCAAAGATTAAGCACCATCGTGCCTGTAATAACATCGGCTCGCTCACCCTTCAAACCGGAACACAACAATATCAAGTTGTGCTGTTTTGCCGTTGAATATCTGATGAGTGGGTGGTCCCTACCCAGACGAGTTTGCACAAAGCTCTACCACCGAGTGGATAAATGACTTAGAAGAAATTTAGAATAAAAATGTACTCTATGATCTATTGTAGCCTATTCCAATGACAGGAGTAAAGTAAACAACACTGGCCTTGAATTGACGCGATATCTTTTATAATCTGTGGTATTCACTATGGATTTCAGAAAAAATGGCGGCATTTTGAATATCGGCGAGGTTATTATCGGAATTTTGTCAGTAAAACTAAAGTGATATTTAAGTGTAATAGTGTTGTGTTATATATAGAGATATACTAATCGAGAGCTGTTCGTAGTGCGCAATGTAGATCTAAGGTCTGGTTATCTTTACTTCTTTGATTGGAAAGGGGGTTAATGAACTTTCAGTTCCTGGTTTAAATAGTATTAATGGTTGTTGAGTATTTGAGCTAATCTCGATGGGAAGATTTATGAGTGATATTTTTATTTCATAGTATTTTACGAGTTGCCAGTATGAGATTTAATCTTTATTTTTAATTTCTTCTTTATGAAATCGATAATTGATGTCATGATAGTGATAGCGAAAATCCTGAAACGATAGAATCCAATTGAACCTAGTATTATACGAATTGGATATATTTTGATCTCCCAACGAAATGAGAGGCATTTATGCATCCCTCCCTTGTCATTGGAATAGGCTGCTAATGTTAAGCAGTATCAGCCTGTGAATGTCCCACTGCTGGACTAAGGTCTCTTCTCCTCTTTTGAGGAGAACGTTTGCAGCTTATTCCACCACGCTGCTCCAATGCGGGTAGGTGGAATACACATGTGAGAGAATTTCAATGAAATTTGACACATGCAGGTTTCCTCACGATGTTTTCCTTCGCCGTCAAGCACGAGATGAATTTTGTGATATATCACGAGAGGAATGTATAGATATATATCTATAACTTATTCTAAAATAATAATATAATGCTATAAATTATTATTACTTACAAAGTTATTGTTTTTATCTGTTGTTATTTTAGATATATAAGCCATAATTCATTCTTATCGTTTTATATGCACGTTTGAAATTGTCTATGACTGGTTTTAATTAACGAACAGTCATTATCAGGTGTGAAGGTTAAAATGATATTATTATATAAAAACATTATTATAAATAAAACATGATGAAAAAATATCAATTGACATTTAATTTTTTTTTCAATTTGACTTTGACAGTATTTTTTTTAATTATATCACGCAAAGATTGTACATAAAAGTCCTTATCATGGCAATAGTTTCATACGATTATAAGGATATGCCAGAATTATATTATATTTGTACAGGTTATATTATATTTATGTTAAGAAATACTTCGTATAAAATGTTTTCACGATAAAAAGAAACACTTCTGAGTTCGGTTTAACATAAGAGAGCGACTTGCGTTTGCATTCAAGGCATACGAGTTGGTCTTACCCCGAAGCGCTTAGTCATAGTAAGGCAGCTGATTATTACATTGCTGGTCTCATACCAGACATGAAATGCAATCAGATTAATGAACACGCAATATGTAATCATCCATAAAGATTACAGTACCACGAAAGTAATCAAAAAAGTAAAGTTAGCGAGAAGTGCACCAGATCAGAATCGAAGTTAATCTGTAATTGCTGATTGATAATTTCACTGTAACCGCAATCATTAATCTGATTACATAATGCCCAAGTCTCTACATCGTACCATTAGCTGTACTGTAGCGGTGGTAAGCTGTTGTGAAAGTTTTGACAAAACTAGATTATACTCAGAAATAAAACGAGACTTCAGTGAAATTAATGTGTTATTTTCAATCATAAGATATAATTTTTAGCGCGCAATGCTCGTAAGATATTTTATAAGTGAATCCGTTTTTCCCGCCAAAAAGAGTATCTATCAATGTTCTTGCTTACAGATTAAAAATGTAGATTATTATATATTACAATATTATTGACTCTTATAAAATATAGTAAGGCTCAAAGTATACTATACATATATGAACTTTTTTATTCCTCCAGGATTTATGGCCCTATTTCCACCATATTTGCCGCGGGTCGTGGGTTCGATTTCCACCCAGGACAGATATTTGTGTGCATGAACATGTCTGTTTGTCCTGAGTCTGGGTATAATTATCTATATAAGTATCTATTTACAAAAGAAAAGTAGTATATCAGTAGTCTGGTTTCCATAGTACGAGCTCTGCTTAGTTTGGAATCAGACCATCAGACCATGATATGGCCTTGTGTAAATAATGTCCCAGGATATTACTATAAAGTGGTCAAGTAAAGCACACGAGAAGGCGGATACCACGCTTAATTGACACTCGGAGACAACACCGCTCTGCTGTACGCAACAGTGTGCTATGAAAGTTTGTTATGTGTATTTCTTGTTGGAGATCCTAGTGAAATAAAATTAAATACGAATCGATAGATTATTTTACTAAACAAATAATTTTAATTTTTATTAAAATTGTATATATAACGGCGCGTGATATTATTAAATCATGAAATCAGTTCATTTTGAGAGTTATCATTTATTTTGATATTTTTTTACGCTGATAGTTTCGAACGTCATATCAATCATGGTACGCCGCCAAACAAATTGGCGCTAAATTGCCAATTCTTAGTGTAATCCCTAATTGTACAAGAAATCTGTCTATATAATTAAAATAGTAATTGACTTATGAGTCAATGTTGCAGTCCACGTTTCCTGAAGTATAACGCCCATCATGGATCCCCATGCTAACGAGTTCACGAATCAGCTATTAGATGCGACAGCCCAGCTTCCCGACGTCCCGTTATATAGGGTTTTCCATTAAGGGCGCTTGATCTTTGAAATGCAAAAAAAAAATACATGTAGGAGAGATATTTGCGATTTTTTTTTTTTATTTGGAAGGTCTATCGACCCCATTATGTATGGAATATGACATCATTCAAATGACCGCCACGGCTTCGGTTGGTGGCGCGCACACGAAAGGTCCAATTTTCGATGACTCTGGCGCACAAATCGGGCTGTATTTGATCGATGGCGTGGCGTATGTTGACTTTGAGGGCATCGGTGGTTTGCGGCTTGTTGGCATAGACCTGCGACTTAAGAAAACCCCACAAGAAAAAGTCCAGCGGGGTCAAATCGCACGATCTCGGTGGCCAGTTCACGTCGCCTCCACGCGAGATGACCATGTCCAGAAATTGCTCGTGCAGAACTTCCATCGTAGCGTGTGCTGTGTGGCACGTAGCGCCGTCCTGTTGAAACCACATGTTGTCCAGATCCATATTCTCGATTTCAGGCCAAAAGAAGTTGGTTATCATCGACCGGTATCGCTCACCATTGACGGTGACGGCCACACCATTATCGTTTTCGAAAAAATACGGACCAATCACGCCTCCGGCCCAAAATCCGCACCAAACAGTCACTTTCTGCGGGTGCATTGCCACTTGGTGAACCTCGTGTGGATTGGTCTCGTCCCAAATACGGCAATTTTGCTTGTTGACATAGCCATTCATCCAAAAATGCGCCTCGTCGCTGAAGATGATTTTTTTGCCAAAATCGGCGTCAACTTCCAACTGCTCTAATGCCCAGTCAGCGAACACACGGCGCTGTCTATGGTCATTAACCTTGAGCTCTTGGGTCAGCTGGATCTTGTACGGGTGCAGGCTCAAGTCACAACGCAAAATTCGCCAAGTTGTCGTCTGCGAAAGGCTGAGTTCCTGTGCGCGACGCGGAATTGACTGCCGCGGGTTTTCGAGGACACTGTCGCGCACAGCGGCGATATTCTCGGCAGATCTCGCGTTACGTTGACGCACGGGAACCGGCTGATTGTTAACTGACCCGGTTGACTTGAATTTGTCCACCAATCGACGGATAGTCGACTCGGCAGGACGATCATCGCGACCGTAAAACGGGCGAAGTGCGCGGAACGTTGCTCGAACTGAAGACCCATTTTCATAAAACAATTTTATGATTTGCACGTGCTGCTCGACACTGTAACCTGCCATGGTGGTTTGGGAGGACGGAATGTATATAACACACTGCATTTGACAGCTGTCACTCAAACAACATGACCGCAATCAGCTGTCAAAGTTCAAGCGTCCCTATTGGAAAACCCCATATATATTTATAATAAAGTCATATATTTATTTGATAAAATATTATTTTAGCGGTTTTCCTTTCCATTAAGTGCGCATATTAATAAATAATACAATGATATAAACAAGCAAATACATTAAGATTGATAAATTGAGTTATTAATTGAAATTGGTTAGAGCTTACCAAGCGATATTTACCGCCATATTGTTTAAGAATTATTTTAAGCAAAAATAATTGATTTCACCAATTTTTTTTAAGTAACCCGTGTGCACAAATGACTTCTCCACCTGATGGTAAGTGGTAGTAGAGTCCAAACGCGACAACGACTGGTAGTCAGGAAGAATGATCTGCACTAGCCGCTTCCGCCTTGCCGACTCGCAAGATGCCTCTTCACGCCTCGTTTAAAGGAACAGGTCATAAGAGGAGGGGAACACGTGTGCTGGTAAAGAATTCCATTTTCTAGAGGGGCGACAAAGAAAAGAGTTGCCAAATTTCTTCGTGCGCGATGGGATGATGTCTCAGTTAGGCGGTGACATCGAGAGCCAACACGCGTAGACTTGTGAAGGAAAGGGAAATCAGGAATAAGAGAGAATAATTCCTCAGAGCACTCGCCGTGTTGCAGTCGATAGATAGCGCTATTGTTATTATATTATTATTTAATACGTAATAAGTAAATTTATTGATGTACGGTGGGTTTTTTTTTTGATTGGATCGATAACTCCGAAATCCGTGATTATTTGTGTAACGGGGACAAACGGACATGTGACTCCCTTGATGGAAAGTGACCACCGTCCACCGCCCATGGATACCTGGTGCGGGCCTTTAAAGGAGTAGGCTCTTTTCTTGAAGGTTCCCGTCATCAATGTCGCCGGCGAAAGCTCCAAAGAGTGGTCGTTCGAAGCAGGATATACCTTAAAAATCGCGCTGTTCTGTTTCCAAACATCGAGGTAGTAAAGAATGAATTTAGAATTCTTAAATTCAATTTATTACGTTAGGTATATTACTAGGTATAAAGGCATATAATTAAATAGCTATGCCCCGAGGCTTCACCCGGCTATAGTTATTAAAAACATAATAAATTATTTTATTACTATAATACCATACACGCGCGCGCGCGCACACACACACACACACGCACACATATAGCTACTGGTAAAGAAATACGTAATTAACGATTTGAAATTAATTTTCATACGATACCGTAGGGCTTACCGATCTTATATATGGCCTAACATTTGCGCCATCACATGTTCTTTGCGTGTACCAATTTTCATCAAGATTGGTCAAGCCGTTCTTGAGTTACAAGAAGACATACAGACAGAGAGACAGACAAAAATAAAAAAATAGTATAATCTGAATCACTGCATCATAAAACGATTATTTATCACAAAATTAGGTGAAAGAAAATAATTTACAGAATACGAAGCCAGCAAACTGATCCACCCACCACTAGATGGAAGTAGCAGTTAGTAATTATAGCTAGAATTTCAATTACCTAAGAAGCTATCAAAGACGGGCTGATGTGGAAGGTCTACTATGCTATTACTTATATACGTGAGAAGCGATACGGGTTTAATAAATAATTTTTGACACTTCGTTAGCGCGATTTAAAATACAACTAGTGCCATCTATTGACGAATGGATTAATTAACCTACTTTGAACTATTGATAATAATTTAAATTGACGCTAAGTATAGTAATGATCGGTTTATGTAATTTATGTACTTGGTGGTAGGACTTTGTAATACATAATAAATCTATTGATCTAAATAGCAAAATGTTAATGGCAATTTGAATTTTTTTTTTAATATTACAGCCTTAGACATTTAAGAGCAAACGATCGTTGAAAATTTAAAAAATCAAAATGACATTGACGCTTGTCAATATTTAAATATAAAATAATCAACTGTCCGCACGACTTTAACATTGGCTGTTCGGAGTTTAAATTACTTAATATTGTGAAATCATTACTTATAAGTGTCATTCGGTGTTAGCGTCTGATGGTAACCGTTATGTAAGCAAGTGTAGTTACCATTACGATCTCTGGCGGTACAACTTGACCATTGGGTTACGGAATATGAAATTACGAGAAACATACAACGTTGATACCTACGCCTAACAATGTAAAGCACGCGGAAAATTCTGTGAAAATTGGAAAAATATTTGTCCTTCTCTTTCAACAGCTGTTACTCAAAAAGAAAAAAATATAAAATCATATCGTTCTTATATTGTGTGTAATTATGTGATTAAAGGGTCTAATATTGTAGTAATGATGATTTATAGTCTTCTCAAGTGATTTCGGCATCGGCTTCTTAACTAACGCACTCAGCTCAAGCAAAATCTCACTATTTCTTCACTCGAATCGATGAGAACGTCATTCGGCACTACCGGAGAATTCAAACGTTGGAGTAACGTCGTAACGTTCTCTCTGGGGCACAAAAGTATAGCAGACATCTTTAAGCTCCAGGCTGTTAGTGAGAAAGATAGATCTGAAATGTGATTCAACCAAGGACCTCCAGATCAACGCACTAAGCCAACGAAACACGTTATCGTGAGTAATCCTTATTTGTTCTAGATATTAATCTCTGCTTTGCACGCGTAAAATTTAGGCACAGTTACCCTGTGAATGTCCCACTGCTGGGCTAAGGCATCTTCTCCTCTTTCGGAGAAGGTTTGGAGCTTATTCCACCACGCTGCTCCAATGCGATGGAATACACGTGACAGAATTAAATTAGTATTGCAGAATTGAATTAATTAAGTTAAATTAGGCACATGCAGGTTTCCTCGCGATGTTTTTCGTCATGACGGTGAGTAAGAGATGAATTATAATCACAAATTAAGCACGTGAAATTCATTGATGCTTGCCCAGGTTTGAACCCACCCGTGGCGCTCCCGTTAAGACGGGAAGGGTACCGCTGGGTTTTAATTGATATTCCGATGACCGGGGTACACTCGGTGCCTTGGACATATGGCGAGCCCCACATACCACACGTGGGGGGAAACGTGCAATGCAATTTCCCAGCGTCAAAAAAAAAGATTTGAACCCACGATCATCGGTTAAGATTCACGCATTATTATCACTTGGCCATCTCGGCTAAAAGGTTGTACATCAAATAATATTTTTAAATTCAAATAATAAGTCACACAAAGGAAATAATAATACGAACAGCCTAGTCTTAAATATTAATATAGGGCTATGCTTGGAGTTTCTATGAAGGATCGAATCCCAAATGTGGTGATCCGACAGAGAACCAAAGTTATCGTCATAGTCCAAAGGATTAGTAAGCTGAAGTGGCAGTGGGCTGGTCACACATGTCGCAGAACCGACAATCGCTGGAGTAGACGTGTTCTGGAGTGGAGACCACGCCTTGGCAAACTTAGCGTAGGGCGCCCTGCTAGGTGGAGTGACGATATACGCAAAGTGGCTGGCAGCGGATGGAATTTGAGAGCTGAAGATCGAGCTCAGTGGCGTGCAATTGGAGAGATCTACGTTCAACAGTGGACAAAAAATGGTTGATAATGATGATGATGAATGATGATGATGAATTGATGGATGATAGCACACCTTGGGAATGAGACGATCGCCGCATGGCTATTTTTTTTTTTTTTTGTAAACAACACATGATACTTAAAAAAATCAACCCGCTGAGTTACTTTCGCCGGTTCTTCTCATGGCTGGGTGTTTATTTTCCGAACCGGTTGTAGTTTCTAGTTTGACAATCAATCAGAAAGTATATTACTTCAATATTGAATAAAGAGTTTCTTTTATATATATATAGGTAGCATATGGTACCTGGTGATAAGTGGACACCACCATATTGGCGCCGTAAGATATGTTGACCGTTCCATACATCACCATTATGCGAGCAACCGCTACCTTAGGAACTAAGATGTTGTCCCTTAGCGTTATATTTTGGGTAACAATAAAAAAAACGCGCTTTTAATAGACAATAAGATAATACAGGATAAAAATAAAAACACAAAAAAAAAAAAACAACATTTCTTTCAGTCATTCTTTTTACAAAAAAACAATAAAATATAACCTATTTATAAAACAAGGTGGAATGTAAATAGCATGGCGAATTATCAACAAACCTTTGTACATTGACTAGTTGTTGTTGTCCTTCCGGTTTAGTACTACATCAAAATAAGCCACGCCCCCTCCGACACACAACAGGCCACGATAAACATTTCAACAAAAATAATTATATGTAACGAAAATACTGTAACTGAGACGGAACAGTTCTAATTCATTCACTTTTAGTTGGTAGTTGAGCACTCGGAGATCCACATACCCCCCCTAAAGTGGGAGGGATGCATAAATGCCTCTTTTCGTTGGGAGTTCAAAATATATCCAATTCGTATAATACTAGGTCCAAATTGGATTCTATCGTTACAGGATTTTCGCTATCACTATCATGACAACAATTATCGATTTCATAAAGACGAAATTAAAAAATAAAGAGTAAATCTCATACTGGCAACTCGTAAAAATACTATGAAATAAAAAATTAAAAAATACAAATATCACACATAAATCTTCCCATCGAGATTAGCTCAAATACTCAACAACCATTAATACTATTTAAACCAGGAACTGAAAGTTCATTAACCCCCTTTCCAATCAATCGAGTAAAGATACCCACCCAGACCTTAGATCTACATATTCCATACGATTCTCTAACAGCTCTGCTTTATTACGCACTACGAACAGTTCGCGATTAATATATCTCTATATAACTTTGGTATAACTTCCAAATGTGGCGGCAAAAAAGTTCATTCCACGTACGCATAGGTAAAAAATATATTGTACAATCAAAATTGCAAAAATGAATTCCTATGTAGTTTTTAACCTACGAAATCACTCAACTTGGTTTAGTTTGTCAATTTCCACCATAATGGACCACAGAGAAAGATGAATACTCATCAAGCCATTTGACATTTTTTATAGCCAAATCATAATCTATACTTATTGACAGCAATCTTATTAAAGGATTTTATAAAATTGTTTACGTCGATTCTGTTGTAATGCCGAGTTTCTTTTTATAGCAATTTAATTTCCCAATATTCACGAATATAAAACACCTCAACTCAACCGCCATACTTACAGAAATTGGCCATGCCCTTTCTAACTCCATGATACCATCGATTACTTAGACCAATGACATCGTCAATTCTAAGTCCAATTTGTTTATTTTTCTTTACTTTTTGATTGGAATAAGGAGGTCATAAAGAGAGCAACCGAGACGAAACGAGACTATCACGCACACGACATCTCGTCGTCTCTTTCACACTGGTCCAATCACGAAATGGGAAGCGCCGTACATTCTCATTCCTAATACTAAAATGCCCAATGTATCTTCACAATCGCTACGATTGTAGCGATCGGAAAATCCGGATATCCATTTAACGAAGCTCGAGGTTGGTACAAGTATGTAGTTTTTGAATATTCATTTAGTCTGCCACACTGTTAATTCGATCCAATCTAGAAATGGAGCGATTCGCGTGTAGATACCGGGTAGGCCGGCCTTTCCGAATGTCTTGCCGTTGCTCACTATAGCTGTAACTAAGTACATACACTTCAAATGGTGACTTATCTGAGCCGGACCGCCGCTGTCGCCCTGGAAATTCGAAGCCCTGGTGTTTGAATTATTTTTGCATGTCGATAGTCCACTATCGATAGACAATCGAATGTTTATCGATAGTTAAGGAGTAAGCAATAGTATCGATTGTTTATAGATAGCTCACCGTGAACAATATTATTGATAACAGCAATACTATCGAATAAATTACTATCGAATATATATATTATAGCCGAGATGGCCCAGTGGTAAGAACGCGTGAATCTTAACCGATGATCGTGAGTTCAAACCCGGGCAAGCACCACTGAATTTCATGTGCTTAATTTGTGATTATAATTCATCTCGTGCTCGACGGTGAAGGGAAACATCGTGAGGAAACCTGCATGTGTCAAATTTCACTGAAATTCTGTCACATGTGTATTCCACCAATCCGCATTGGAACAGCGTGGTGGAATAAGCTCCAAAACCTTCTTCTCAAAAGAGGAGAAGAGGCCTTAGCCCAGCAGTGGGACATTCACAGGCTGTTACTATCGATAGTAATTAGTAATTCATTCGATAGTATCGATAGTATATTGCAAATCTCATTAGTTTTTAGCAAAACCTATCGATACTATCGAAAGTATCAATGGTTTTGGACTATCGATAGTTAATGATATTTCATTATCGATAATATCAACAGTATTGACACAAGACAACACATTCGATAGTGCTATCGATATCCTCTGAATAGTTTTCGAGGTCAACTATCGTTAGTCAAACTATCGATTGTTCTGGTTTGAACACAAAAATACTTCTCAGTAGAAATTCCATTTCGTACCGTCGGTAGCTTTTAAATCTTGTAAAATTATCTTCAATTAAGTATATTTTGATTTGATTAAATTCTGTTATTTAAGGAGTTTCATTCAGCGATCTTACTTTATTTGAATCTTTGCTGGTCAACCTGTCACCGTAGCATATCTGTGTGTTGCTGTCGTATCCCCGAGGCATGTGCCGCACCAACTTCGGGGTGTATAACCGAGCGCATTCTTCGTCAGAGAATTTCTCGAGCTTTACCTGAAAAACAAAAAAAAACATATCGAATCTTCGAAAATATAAAATTTAAAGTATAAACGACCCAATGACGAATAATATAAAAACTATATTTAACTGTTCACGAACGTTTCAATAAATTTTCCATTTTAAAATGAACACATGGAAGCTTTTACTTCAATCCCAAAAACCCGTAACCCATCATACCAATAATAATATCCTATAATATTCTGGGACATTATTCACACAAGGCCATCTGATCCCAAACTAAGCAGAAACCGGACAACTGATATACTACATATTTTTATTTATTTATATATTTATAATACATACATATACTACTTTCCTTTTGTAAATACATACTTATATAGATAATTACACCCAGACTCAGGACAAACAGACATGTTCATGCACACAAATGTCTGCACCGGGTGAAAATCGTACCCAACCCAACCCGCTCGTCATTGATGTTTTTTACGACACATTTGACCTTAAATCAGTTCCATCAAAGCGGAGATGGGAGGAAAGGGAGATTACATGAGAAAAAAATACCAACTGATGCTAAGTGTAAGGGGAAATGGAAATAGCGTCATCTTAATGTTGTCCGACCATCTGCCGCTTTTAAAACTCAAACTCCATTGGAATGTGCATGATATGACCCTGCATGCCAGTTTTATTATTATTGTAGCCTCGAATAGGCTGAATAACATAAATACACAATATACTACTAAAAAACTAATCTACAAATGCATGTGCCTCTATTACATCTAGCTTCCGAAAAACTACAACTTTAATTTGATGACGTTATACCCGACCGAGACGTTCATTGGTCGGCTATCACGCCATAAACTGTCACCGACCAATCAGATTGAAGCCTGAGCTACGTTATCTGACTTCAACAAGTTTCGGAATACATTCTATATATCACGCTTAGTGATCACTACAAAAATGCTTCATTTAAAAATAGCCAAATACCATTAAGATCTATAAAACTTTACTTACAGAATCCTATATCAATCAATGGTACACCATAATTCATATATCACCGTATTCGTGTCTTGGTAGCGCAATGTTTCTTGCGGATTTCTTATATCCTGGTACTTTACGGAAACATTTAAATTAGAAAAGTCATTTTCACAGATTACTTTTAAATGATAGCTGATGTTTTGTTGAACACTGTTTCGTGTTTTTTTATAGCACAGGTAGGCGGACGAGCACACGGGCCATCTGATGGTAAGTGGTCACCAACGCCCATAGACATTGGTATTGTAAGAGTTGTTAACCATCGCGTACATCGCCAATGCGCACCAACCTAGGGAACTAAGATGTTATGTCCCTTGTGCCTGTAATTACACTTGCTCACTCACCCTTCAAACCTGAATGCAACAATACCAAGTACTGCTTATTAGCTATAGAATATCTGATGAGTGGTACCTACCCAGACGAGCTCACACAAAGCTCTACCACCAAGTAAAGCCTCTTTCTTTCATAAAGACGAAGACAGCATTGTTTTACTAATTTCCTCTTTAACAATATTAATTTACGACTTAAACTTGGACTCGTCCAGTTCCAACATCATTTTACATATATACATATGACGGCGCAAGCGACGGCTGAGTGACAGCGACACCATCATCTTGGCTTAGTGATTCAGGATTCATAACATTACAATTCGCGCACAAAAAATATCTAGTGTCTATACTGATTACGATATTAACAGGTAAACTGACAGTTTTGTTTAGACGTCTGACCCAGTCTGTGGTCGAATGTTAACTGAACTCCACACAATCCCCACTCTCAAATACTCTGTCCACGTGCCGCCATTACGATAACAAATGACACGGTGTTCACCAATCTCTTAGTACTACAGTTAACAGTTCTTATATGTAAGTCTTATTATTTATTTACATTCCAAAACTAAAAAAACGACAAATCTCTGCCCCATATGAGAAGCAGTTGTATGGTTAGCAAAATAATTGGCTGAGATCAAAATGTATTATTATAGTAGCATATTATGCGAACTCTCTTATATTGTTTGGCTAAAATTACTCATTTGTCAATAAACATAACTTTATAAATATAATAAGGTCCTCCAGACCGATTTCGGCCACGGCGGCCAATCTCAAGAAAGATTAGCCAACTGCGCAGGAGATATTATAGTGCACAAGTGTGTGCGCAAACACAGGTGCACTCTCTTTTCCTTAGCACTCATAATCCGATGGGACGGCAATCCGACACGACCGGAAAGAGTTCAGGCGCAGGACAAACGGCTTAACGTGCTTTCCGAGGCACGGGAGTGTACACACTTCCAACTTCCAGACTCAGGGCTGCTACTGAGAATTTTCTGACAGAAAAACCCAATAACTACATATTTATTGGCCCGACCTGGGAATCGAACCCAGGACCACCGGGACTGCGGCGGAGTGAAAAGTGTACTTAGTTACACTTTTCACTACATAATAAAATCAGTGGTACGGTTTGCCAAACAATTGCTTGAGGTTTTTGAAGTGATAACTTCTTATGGGAATGTAAACCGCTTCGTAACGTAACGCGTTACGGCGCCACTATTACCGACGAGGACTGCTTTACCCGAGAGTTACCAACCTAACGCCATCTAGCGTATACATATAGTACTTATAATAATTTAGCAACTCTCAAGTACTAATTTAAATTAAATTTAATATATTATAATTAATATTATCACTTCTGTCGAGCGTCCCGAGACGTTTTTTTTTATAAATTGACTCATAAGTATCTAAATTATAATTAATGCCTCATTATTAATTATTTAATCGAAATGATGATTTCAATTGGGTGCCAAAATTATTTTTAAAAGACCGCTGCCATTTTGTATTTGACAAAATGGGAATAAGTTATTAGACAGCCTTTATAATATTCTATATCTCTGATAACGTGTTTTTAAAAATCATCATCATCACGAGTCGATCGATTGAGTAAATAAAGAAATATATAAAGTCAATTTCGCATTTATATAATACTAGCGTTTTTCCCGCGGTTTCACCCGCGTAGTTCCCCTTCCCGTGGGAATATGGAGACAAAATGTAGCCTATGTTACTCGGTGATAATGTAGCTTTCCATTGGTGAAAGAATTTTTAAAATCGGCTTAGTGGTTTTGGCGTGAAATCGTAACAAACAAACTTACATACGCATTTGTAACATTAGTTAGGATTAAATAGAAAATAGTTAGAATATAATAATTACTCTTACCTTTCGTAAGACATCAGAACTCCTTTTATGGTGTGCATCAGTGGTACCCCAGCCAGTGACGGTCACCATAGTATCATTAATTGGACCGCCGTCGTGTAGACAAGCTGGTACCCTGTACCGGTTGAGGATCATTCTAGAAAAAAGATGGTATCGGTTATAGTAAGCACCAGAACTATGCCTTTTACAGGTATTCGTAAGGTACCAACCCACTACACATTCCCCCAAAAACATCGCTGTTGCTGAATACTGACTCAGTATTGTTGAATTTATAAATTTTAAAACGCCGAAATGACCCAGCGGTTAGAACGCGTGAAACTTAACCGATGATCGTGTGTTCAAACCCGGGCAAGCACCACTAAATTTTCATGTGCTTAATTTTGCTTGACGCTGAAGGAAAACATCGTGAGGAAACCCGCAAGTGTCTAATTTCACGGAAATTGTCCAACATGTGTATACTCCAACCCGCATTGGAGCAGCGTGGTGGAATAAGCTCCAAACTTTCTCCTCAAAAAAAGAAGAAGAGGCCTTAGCCCAGCAGTGGGACATTCACAGGCTGTAACTGTAATATAGATCTGTATTTATATTTTTATAGTTTTATATACAGCGTGTAACAAAATTCGTGTCCGCCCCGTGAAGTGGTTATTAGGTATCGTGTATCGGTTCTATTTATGTAATAATTTTTAAAATACTAAGCCAAAAAATTATCCCCGAAAAAACTTTTTTTAATTAAATGGTGAAAATTACATGGCAACACAGGTGCGGGCAATAGCGCTCGATAGCTCTTACCTATCGGGTAGCTAAGACACGAGGTCATGACCTCAGTAGTCCATGTTTTTATCACCAACAGTGTCGTTAAACACAATTAATATTTTTTTTAAAGTAATTTTTAATAAATAATAACCACTGCGCGGATCGGACACGAATTTCGTTACATGTATATTTTTTATATATATATGTATATTTTTGAGTAGTGTTGATTACAAATTACTGCCTTCACAGATTACTGTTTGACCTAAAAGTTGACTGGCAGAGAATGCCTTCAGGCCATTCCGCCTTTTGTTCCAATTACGTAATTATGGTGGTTAATAAAGTTTTTTATATAAATAAAATAAATAAATAGTGGTAGCTTGAGATCTGATTTAATACATAAATTGAGATAAAACGCGGATATTGCTAGCTAACTATAAATTGATCGATAGTTTAGAGTCAGGTGCACCAAATCAACGTAACGAAAGGTGCATGCGTTGCGTAGTTCTTTCAAAGTCAAGCCAAGTTAATCGACGAACCATCTAAATACTCACATCTTGCCGTCTTCGTCTCTGCTATACATTTCATCTTCACCCGTCTCTCTCTCTCTCTCTCTCTCTCGTCAGTGTCGATTTCCTTCAGACATACTTTGTCAAGGTCATCATGAACTTCACGACCCACAACGGGTTCGTTCTTGTTAACGTTTATCATAAGATGTTCGTAATGATAAACGGGACCGACCGCTTTACGTGCTCTCCGAGGCACGGGTTTGGCGTGACGTTTTGGGATTTTATTATAATTATGTTAAAAATCGTGGCATTATTATTTTGCTAATGGGACTTATGATGCTATGTCCCTTGTGCCTTATATTAGATTACCAGGACCCTGTTCAATAAAACTGACAATCCGACATAATATGCCAAAAATTGACAAAATTGTAGATTTTTCGCGCTTAGGCTGTTTAATAAAAGTGACAAATATGTATGTCAAATATCGACATATCGAGGTTAAATCTTGACATATTTGTCATATGTAAACGTGTTTAATCAAACCCGAAATATGTCAAAAAACCACAGTCAAATTATTTCTGACAATTGTCGGATTTACACGACAATGATGTCAACTTGTAACATATTTAAACACTTTCTAACACCTTCATAAGTCAAAATATGATTTCGCGACAGAGGGTAAGGGCTCCTGTCAGAATTGTCGGACAATTCTACAAATGTGTCAATATGACGTGACAATTTTTTTTTTTTAAATCTGAATTGACTTGTTTTTCGCGAAAATGTGTCACTTTTCACCTGTCGCACAAAAAGTTTTATTAAACAGAAAAATTGTCTATTTCTGACACATGTCGGACTTGTCGAATTGTCAGCTTTATTAAAAAGGGCTCAGGCTGTGGACTATCCGATGGGTTTTGTAGCCTGTCACTGTAAGAAGTCTACCACCACCAATTTGGTATAAGATATTGTGTTTCTCGTGCTTGTAATTACATTAAACCACTAGCTATTATAATATTGTTTACATAAGGAAGTCCAACGAACACATAGGCCACATATATAATCAATTGAAGATGACTAACCATAGATTTACGCGATTCGCTAACAGCTCTGCTGTATACGCACTACGAACAGTTCTCGATTAATATATCTCTATATATAACACGACACTATTACACTCAACTACTTATATACACTTTGATTTTACATACAAAGTTTCGATAACAACTTCGCCGCCATACATAATGCGTGTAATTATCCAAAATCTCAACCAATGATGAAGATCAAGAAGAAAGATACATGGTATCCATTCATTTATTCGTTCTTGGTAACAAAAATAACTTATGTTCAAATCTCATTCGAATTTTCACATGGCTAATTTGTATTTATAATAAATGATGATGGTGGAGAAGAAAGCCATCGCGAGGAAACCTGAACATGTTGGGTGAATGTGTCACATGAACATCCAATCTGCTTCAAACCTTCTCCTGACATGATTCAAGATGAGAGGAGCCTTTTGTCGAAAAGAGTTATATTTTCATGCTATTACTTAATTTGAAACTTTCATATAAATATTTATTTGGTGGCAGAGCTTTGTGTAAGCCCGCCTGGGTAAGAACTACCCACTCATCATATATTCTATCGAGAACAATAATAATAATAATAATATCCTGAGACATTATTCACACAAGGCGATCTGATCCCAAACCAATCAGAGCTCGTACTATGGAAACCAGACAACTGATATACTACACATACTACTTTTCTTTTGTAAATACATACTTATATAGATAATTACACCCAGACTCAGCAAAGACGTGTTCATGCAAACAAATGGGTGGAAATCGAAGCCACGACCGAAAGCGGCGCGAAAGGCAAGTATCTACCACGCCAACGAGGGCTCGTCGAACCTTCACCCTTCAAACCGGAAAACAATACTTCACATTATTGTGTTCCGGTTTGAAGGGTGAGTGACCCAGAGCTAAAGGCACGAAGTAAACTAAGGTGTTATATACACCATAGTTCCCAAGGTTGGTTGGGCATTGGCTCTGTAAAGAATCGTTTATATTTCTTACAGCGCCAATGTCCATGGGTGATGGTGATCACTTGGCAACCCACCAACATATTTAATCAATAAATATGTGTATTATTTTAAGAATCCCCCCTTTATTTATAATCAGTCAGTTGTCTGGAAGTCATCACTGCTTTAGTGATAAGGCCACCTGTTGTGTATATTCCAGCTGAAGTCTTGTGTAATATATCAAAATATATATAATTCTTCTGTACTTGTGTTTGTCACCTAACTCCTGAACGGCTGGACCGATTTGGATGAAATTTTGTGCGTATATCAATGGGTTCCTGTTTGGTTTGAAAGCACAATTGGACCCAGTAAGTAACGCTACTGTCGGTATGTCACTAAATGACAAAATGTCTGTATGGCATATATGAATAAATAAATCATAAAAGGATACTTTTAAATAATTTAAAAGGACACTTACCCATGGTTCGCTTGATGACCATTAGCGTAACGAATTATAACATCCCTTATTAACCCCGTCCCCCCAAATTAATTATTTTTTACCACAAAGTCGGCTTGGCTACCACACGTGAACGTTAGCCAAAGCGAGTTCGAATCCCGGTAAATACAATTGAGTTCATCTCGCCATGAAAACATCGCTAGATAATCTGGTGCCCCGGTGATCTGCTGCGGCTGCGGGTACTAACCCGCATTGAAACAGATCGTGGAATAAGGACCAACCCTTCAAACATCAGAGATCTTGCAGCATCAGCTAAATAATAGTTCCTAGCCCCCCCCCCCCTAAAGTTTACGGACATGGTCATCATCGTCATCACTTACCTCCTGTTCGTCTTCACGAGTGCGATATCGTAGTATTCATTCGGCGACTTATATTGCGGGTGTTTGATTATCCGTTCGACTCCGTACAACTCGTCCGGCCGAATCTCCTGTGATTTCTTCAAAAATCCGATGCGTATTTTCGTTATATTACCGCTGGAATATAAAAGTTATGATGGTGATCATGATGTAATCAGAGAGACAATGCACAAGTGTGTGCACGAACACAGGTGAACTCTCTATTCCCTCTACCATTGTCCGATGGGACGGCAATCCGATACGACCGGAAAGAGTTCAGACGCAGGACCAACGGCTTAACGTGCACACCAAGTGTGTACACACAACTAACAGACTCCGGGCTGCTGCTGAGAGTTTTCGACAGAAAACCCAATAACTTTTCATCGGCCCGACCCGGGTTTGAACCCCGGCCCTCGCGATCTCCGACCTTATATCTGGCCACTAGATCGACGATTTTTTTTTATATTTCCTTGTCATAGACTAATAAACGAACAAATTCTCCTTTATATAAATTAGATAGGCAGATTGAGAACCACCACTTGATGGTAAGTATCCACCACCGCCCACCACCCACAGTGAGAAATATTAAACCCATCGCCAACGCACTATCAAAAATGCAAACCAAGATGTCACACTCGCCCCACCCTCCGAATCGGACAGTACTATGGACAATGCTCACTTACTATCAGGTGGCCCATTTGCCAGTCTGCCTACCTTTTATTTTAAATAAAATCTAAATAATCAATATACCGTACCCCGTGCGGCTGTAAGTACAGTGAGCGGCTGTCAAGATGAATCTATCGCTGATGATGACACCATCGCACAGCCACTCGTGGTCCGGCAAATTGTAGCCAAGCAGCGCCTGAAATTTTTGTTTTGAAACTGTGAAACCGGATTCATTGGAGGGGGGGGGGGTAGTTCGGTAGTTTTGTTAAGTTTAGCCAAATTCGATCGAATCCCGTTCAGCCATTTTGCGTGATAGACTAACAAACACCCAAGGATACAAACGAATATTAGTAGATGAATAGGGAAGATGCAAATATAATATGAAATTTTTATGATTAAAATGTAAAAACGTTTTGGATAATCAAATATAAACTGGATGGGAGAATGAATTGTTTAGTCCAGTTAGTGATTATATTTACTCGGTGGTAAAGCTTTGTGCAGGCTCGTCTGTGTAGGTACCATCCACTCATTAGATATTCTACCGCAAAACAGCAGTACTTGTTATTGTTGTGTTCCGATTTGAAGGGTGAGTGAGCCGGTGTAATTACAAGCGCAAGGAACATAACACCTTAGTTCCCAAGGTTGGTGGCGCATTGGTGATGTAAGCGATGGTTAACATCTCTTACAGTGCTAATGTCTATAGGCGTTGGTGACCACTTACCACCAGGCAGCCTATATGCTAAAAAAAGATGTGAAAATTGGACAAATATATTTATCAGTTTCAAGTTTTCACTTCAATTGGCAGCCCCTATGACTGTTTGTCTTCTAATTCATTTCAAGTGGTGTTTGGTTAAAGGCAAACAGTCCGTGCGTAATTCGGTGTGTCCAAAATCCCATACCATATGAGGGAATTCCCCGTAAGAAGCTGACGTCCCTTCAATGATCATCGTGTCCGGCTTCCAGTTGCAGTGGTTCATCCGTTCCATCTTCGCGTTCGGCGTCAGACTATTCCAACACGGAAATACCAACTGGTCCTGGTACTCCAAACATTCTAAAAAGACATAATGTTTCTCGATTTTCGGAATAAATCGGGTTAAATTTTTAATTAATGAAAGTAATTAGTATGAAAAAGAGTGACTAGTCAGTTCTAGGTAGAATCTACATTTCTAACCGGTGGTAGCTTTCGGGTCCTATACAGCAGTTACACAATATTAGAAAACATTGTGTAGCACGATAACATTTTATAACAATGTGTAACATTTTGCTGCAATATGTTAAGCAATATTAAAAAAAAAAGTATTAATTAAAAAAGTAACAAAAAAATAGATAGATAGATAAATAAACTCACTCTGAAATGATATCCGCCCAATATTCGTGTAGTTCGTCAACGGCTTGCACTGACTATTAATGTTTGGCATCTTACGTATGGACGGGTTCTTGAAAACGATTTTGTATTCATCAGTTCGTTCGTTTGTGTCCTTTGTTTCCCTGTTGTAATATAAGAATAATAATAATAAAATACTTATAACTTTTAAAAGTACGTTCAAATGAGAGCCTAAATAGAAATTCAAGTGCTTGAACGTCGTTTGATTCTAGCCGAATAAAACAGGTTCAAGTGCATCCTTCCATTACAGACACATCTAAAACACTCACTCACACACGCACGCACGCACGCACGCACGCTTTATTCCTATTCAATGTTATTGTACAAATATAATGTGACAAAATATTGTTTTCGTTATACCATGTGCCTTCCTTGTCAAGAAAATCTCGACGGACGACCGAAGTTTCAAAGTTCTCAATGTTAACACTCCCGTGCCTCGGACAGCACGTAAAGTCTTTGATCCTGCACTTAATGCTGGGATCAACAGTGCCAATTTCCAGTCTGGCTACCAATATTACATTAAAAATAAAAATAAATACTTACTCATACGTCGGTCTCAAATGCCTCGCCTCCAACATCGATATATCGTCCTCCACACAGCACACGGTGGTCTTATCCTTATTGAGTTCACAAAACTGAAATATGAAATATTTTCATGCTCGCATCTCGTAACCTAATTGGTGATAGGACTTTGTTTACTCGGTGGTAGAGCTTTGTGCAAGCTCATCTGGGTAGGTTCCACCCACTCATTAGATATTCTACCGCAAAACAGCATTACTTTGTATTATTGTGTTCCGGTGTGAAGGGTGAGTGATCCAGTGTACATTTCAGGCACAAGGGACATAACATCTTAGTTCCCATGGTTGGTCGCGCATTGGTGTTGGCGACCACTTACCATCAGGTGGCCCATAGGCTCGTCCACAGATTATAATCAATCGAAGCGAAAACGCTAAATCTCAATCTGTCGCGCGTTAAATTATCAACGGTCCGAAGGCTATCCCTGATTGGTCAGTCTTACTGTAAGACAGACTTTAATGTAACGGTACGAGATAGATTATAATGTAACGATATTTACGAGTTTACGGTGGCATAAACAGGGTTATTTGTAACAAGAAACCTCACAGGAATAGACAGCTAACATCATAAGCAACAACTTTTGTTCTATTGACTTTGGACATAACTCAATATGTATAATTAAAAAAAATGATTTTACAAGTTTTTGTCATACTGTCGTGACATTTGGAGGTCTATATTTTATTCATAAACGAACAAAGACATAGGGATAATTAACACCAGTAATTTTTTAAATTTTCAAAGGCCGTGAAATTAAAGAAATTTAATATAAAAATTACTGTTATAATTTGGAAATTTGTTAATATTAATGAATACTACTAATAATAAGAAACATATTTTATTCTTTGATATTTTTGAGTAATTATTTTAGGAGATATGGCTAGTTATATTTTTTTTGTATGGAATTAATTGAAAAATGTCAATTTTTCAAAGATCAATAACTTTGTAAATATTTATAGTTAATTTTCCCTACGTCCCAAAATTTTGATTTCAGCTCACCGTGCGACGCGTCGATATTTGCGATGCCCGTAGATCTATAAACGTTCAAGCGGGAAATGAAATTAATACTTATTTTTGTATGAAATTAAAATTAACAAAGGTCGTAGAACAAAAGTAGTTGCTTATGGTGTTAGCTATCTAGTCCTGCGAGGTTGCTGGGTCGTTACAAATAACCCTGTATATCTTCGGCCTTTTGGCTAAGACATTAACCCCGTAATAGGGGCAGTCTCTCTAAAAAACTCCTAATCACCTGAGTGCATTATATAAGTAGATTTTTTTTCAAAAACTAATAAAAAATCCAATATTTCTCACCACCAGCTTCTTCCCTTCTTTAATATAGTTGTAAATAAATGGACACTTGAATAAGTCCACGCAGATCCCCTGTTTGTCATCGCTGCCAATGCACAAGCCAATTGGTCCTATCAATTGTACAAAATAATATTATGTTAGCGGTCTCTGCCCCACCAGAGTAATCAACATGGTCGAGTGTAGCGCGGCAAACAGCAGAATCACTTCACTTCGTCTCCGTCGCTCGACTTGATCGTCTTCCTTATAACTTTAAAAGCAATCTTAAATGCTAACAATTAATTATTATCTGTTAAAAAAAACGCATCCCCTATATCTTCCATAAATGGTATTAAAATGGGACAAAACGGGAAGTATACCTTTCCAAACAGAGAAAGAATTTCCTAAATCCGTTAATAAATTACGGAATTATTGTTACCTTCACCGCTGACCACGATATGAACATACACATATGTTGGTATGGTATTGATTAGGCTACCCGTGGTTAAGAGTCATATTTTTAAGCAATGGACCATCTCGACTCAATTATATTTTAGGTAGCAGTCAATGGAGATGTCACCGTGAGAAAACCTGCCTCATAAATTCACTAGCAACGGTTGTTCCATAAGTTCAAAAAATAAATGGAGGGTAGGGTAACTTTGACCAGCAGTGGGACATTTACGGAAACGTTAAACGGGGGCAGAGGAACTAAGTGCCGGCGTTTACAGGATATAGCTAATATAAAATAGATGTACTCACGATAATAGAAGCATAGACATGCCAGTAATGTCATAAATATTACGCAGAACACCTGTAAAGTCAAATTGTAGTATTTTTTCTTGTTCAAACTCTCTTCTCTGCTTTCTTCCCTCGCCAAGAGGTTCTGAAATGTTTTTTATTCGATATCATAATTAGGTGGACGGTCAAATGCGCCACATGTTGCTAAGTGGTCACCACTGCCCGTAGACGTCGGCGCCGTAAGCTGTAACCACTAATTTACTTTACATCACCAAAGCACCAGCATCAACAACCTTGCGAACTAAGATGTTATGTCCCTCGTGCACTTCAAAATCACGCAACAATACTATGTAGCGCTCTTATGAGCTAGAATAAGTGTTAAGTGGGTATTGGTGGTATCTACCCAGACATATTACGCCACCTGATGGGCCACCTGATGGTAAGTGGTCACCAACGCCCATTGACATTAGCATTGTAGGAGATGTTAGCCATCGCTTACGTTGCCAATGCGCCAACAACCTTGGGAGCTAAGATGTTATGTCCCTTGTGCCTGTAATTACACTGGCTCACTCACCCTTCAAACCGGAACACAACAATACCAAGTACTGCTGTTTTGCAGTAGAATATCTGATGAGTGGGTGGTACCTACCCAGACGAGCTTGCACAAAGCCCTACCACCAAGTCCACGTAAGCACAGTATTCTCTAAGTACAAGCTCGAGACTCACGCTTACTAATAACGTCGTCGAATGTCGTGTAATGTCAGAAAGTGATAAGCGTAACTATGATTACGCTCTCGTGGGTAAGCCGCTGAACCGATTTTGATGATTGTTATGAATTGTGTTGAATGACAGGCCTTAAAAATAGTCGATGAAGACTAGTAATAAAAAACTGATTACTGAATTTCATATTGAAATCGATCGACAGTTATGGACCCTATAATAAATTTGTTAGATCTGGGGACCCCCGTCAGGAACGAAGTTCTATGACATATTTTCGACTCAAAACGTGTTTTATTGACAATTACCTACACAGAACGTTATGCCTACCCGAGGCATAACGCTAAATCGTTACGTGACATGGCCCAGCCCATTGCCATTTAACTCTAGTGTACGCGGCGTAAAAGAACTTCGTTCCGAAAAAAATAAAAAAATAGCAGTTACTGACCTCTGAATATTCGAGGTTAGGGCGTCCGTCAGTCACGTCTCTCGCCTGCTCGTTTCGCGCCCTATCCCCGAAGAAACACATCGTTGTTCAAATTCTCGCTCTTAATATATCTATTTTAAAAATCTGAAACAACGAATACTTTAATTGATACACAAATATATTGAGACAAATTTTTATATTCTCCTACTAAAACAACATGGATGGTTTAATTAATTTGTTTGTATTGATGTTATTGATCACTTTAGATGTTTCTATGTATTTGATCATGTTGGCTGTTACTTAATATATGAAGCCGAATATAACTAAGATATTATTAATGAAATTTTATTTTAAAAATGGCCATTCATTCCGATGTCAAAATGGCCGGCCGTTTATGGTTTTCGCAAAAGGGCACCGCATTGTACATTTTTTGGCTTTGGACAATCAATCAAATTTGACTCTTATTTACATTCTGATGCACGCTAAAATACTCTGAGGCGCGTTTAATGTGAATCTTACTTTACTCAAGGCCTTGGACATGAAGGTCATGATGATTTCCTTCACCGCCAAGCACTAGATGAATAATTGTAAATATAAATTATGCACGTAAAAACCCATAAGTTGAACCGGACTCGAACCCGAACTCCACTGTAACATTTAAATACGTAATTTTTGTATTATATAGAAATTTATTTCGCGTATCTCGAAAACTTCAATGATTTGACAAGACTAAGTTTTTGTAAACATGGTTTTTTTTATTACCGACTAGTATTCAAGCGCATGTTACGGGCTGTGTCCATCAGATGTTAGAAATGGTCACCAACGCCCATAACATCTTAGTTCTCAAGGTTGGTTGCGTATTAGCGATGGAAGCAATGGTGAACATCTGTTACAATGCCAATGTCTATGGGCGTTAGTGACCACTAACTTTCAGGTGGCCCATTTGCCCGTCAAGCTCTACCTTTATAATAGAAAAAAAAAACGTCTTTATCACGACTATTAGAACATAGACAATAGATTATAATGACAAACTGAATCCGAGGTCATAGTTACTATATAATAATCAAATCAACATCTCAATCATACGACTCGCAAAATGCTAATTTTGCAGAAAAACCACATAAATTATTCGATACAATTTGAATATGTTATTTTGGTTTGGTTTTTCCGCATTGCACGCAAAAATTTATCGTCCGATTTAGATGAAACTTTCATATTATTGTATGTTAAGTTTTTAGTAGAAACACAGGATACATTGGTGATGATGTCCGCTTGACCGATTCCGGCCACGTCAGCCAATCTTAAGATGTTACTTGTGAGTGTTTGGTGGACTAGCGCCGGTGTCGTTCACTACAGGTTTCTAAAATCTGGCCAAATGATTACGGCAGATATCTATTGTCAGCAACTGCAAACCATGAAGGAAAAACTAGCTGCTAAACAACCGAGATTGGTCAATCGCTCTAGGCCACTGCTGCTTCACGACAACGCAAAACCACACACTGCACAACAAACAACCACTAAGTTACATGAGCTACAATTGGAATGTCTGCGACATTCATCGTACTCCCCGGACCTTGCTCCAACAGATTACCATTTTTTCCGGAATTTGGACAACTTTTTACGAGGAAAAAAATTCAACTCCGATGCGGCAGTCCAAACAGCCTTCAAAGAGTTTATTGATTCTCGCCTCCATGGTTTTTTTAGTAAAGGGATCAATGAACTACCCATGAGATGGCAAAAGTGCATAGATAACAACGGTGCATACTTTGATTAATGAAATATATTTTACAAAAAAAAAATTGACATTATATTCCTCCCGTACAAAACGCCAATCGCATATGTAAGGACCTAATATGTAGACAACGTATTTAATAGCATTAATATAACAATATGACAACAAAATTTAAACCTAACAACGCTTCACTCTAAATCAAATTTGCTCGAAAATCTGTGGCTCAATGCTGGGTAAATTCTACTAACAAAATGTCAGTTAATCGCAATCGAATCGAAGCGTGATCGTTGCCGTTTAATCGTTTTCCTTTTATTTCATTGAATAGCATAAAAGTTAACAATTAAGTTTGGTTTTGTCACAACGGTATAATAATAATAATAATATCCGGGAACAATGTTCACACATGGCCATCTGGTGCCAAGCTAGCAGCGCTTGTACTATGGAAACCAGACAACTGATATACTACATATACTACTTTTCTTTTGTAAATACATACGTATATAGATAATTACACCCAGACTCAGGACAAACAGACATGTTCATGCACACAAATGTCTGCCCTGGGTTGGAATCGAACCCACGACCTGCGGCGTGAAAGGCAAGTATCTTACCAACCACGCCAACCAACTCGTCGGTTATCATATCGGTTCGGTTCCAATCCGAATAAATATAGAATAGTCAAAGTTGGATTGGAATTGAATCGGGAACGTATCGTAATCGTTATATATTAGTAGAATTAAGCCCCTTCTTACGTCTCATAATCTCATATAAATCAATCAATCAATCAACAGCCAATCGTAGTCCACTGCTGAACATAGGCCTCTCCCAAGGTGATCCCGGTCCTCTGCCTTCCGCATCCAGTCGGTACCCGCCACCTTCTTAAGGTCATCGGTCCACCTGGCTGGAGGGCGCCCTACGCTGCGTTTGCCGATCCGCGGTCTCCACTCTAGGACTCGTCTGCTCCAACGGCCATCGGTCCTACGACACACGTGACCAGCCCACTGCCACTTCAGCCTGCTAATTTTGCCAGCTATGTCGGTGACTCCGGTTCTTTTCCGGATATTCTCATTTCTGATCTTATCCTTCAAAGATACTCCGAGCATAGCTCGCTCCATAGTACGCTGAGCGACTTTGAATTTGTGGACTAGTCCCGCAGTTAGTGTCCACGTTTCGGCACCGTATGTCATGGCAGGTAAGACGCATTGATTGAAGACTTTCGTCTTCAAACATTGCGGCATAGACGACGTGAGGACTTGATGAAGGTTGCCAAATGCTGCCCATCCCAAGCGAATTCTTCGATCGGCTTCCTTCTCGAAGTTGTTCCTACCGACTTGTATGACCTGTCCTAGGTAGGTATATTCACTAACAACTTCGAGAGGTTTCCCTTCGACGTATATCGGTCCCGGCACGACATGCTTATTGATGACATGACCTTGGTCTTGTCCAAGTTCATACCGAGACCGACACGCCGGGAAGAATCGCTTAGGCTACACAGCATTTCGGTGAGTTGTTCCAGCGACTCTGCTATGATGACAATATCGTCGGCAAATCGAAGGTGTGAGATGTACTCGCCGTTTACATTGACTCCATATCCAGTCCAATCCAGCGTCTTGAAAACGTCTTCCAACGCGTTGGTGAACAGTTTCGGAGATATTACATCTCCCTGTCTCACCCCTCTGCGCAGTTGGATCGCCTTCGTCTTACAGTCCTGGATGTGGACAGTCATTGTAGCAGCGTTGTACAGACATCTCAGTACCTCGATATATATCCAATCGATATGACATCTCTGCCATGAGTCGAGCACTGCCCAGGTTTCGATGGAGTCAAAGGCTTTCTCGTAGTCCACAAAAGCCATACACAGCGGCTGATTGTACTCTTCGGTCTTCTGCACAATCTGCCGAACAGTAAGGATGTGGTCCACGGTGCTATAGCCTGATCGAAAGCCGGCTTGCTCTGGGGGCTGGAACTCGTCAAGTCGTCTGGCGAGACGGTTCGTGACGACTCTTGAGAACAGCTTATACACGTGACTTAGGGGGGAGATTGGTTTGTAGTTTTTCAAGAGGGTTTTATCACCTTTCTTGAAAAACAGTACCACCTCACTCCCGCTCCACGTTTCCGGGGTCTTGCCATATTGGATGACGGAATTAAAGAGGCTTGCTAGCTCTTTCAGGACCGATGTCCCGTCTGCCTTAAGCAGCTCTGTTGTGTATCTCATATAAATAATTTGATCTAATTAAGTATTAGTCTAATAACAATATTACCTATTAACTTAAATTTATTATACTTATGTAATTTATCTATACTAATATTATAAAGAGTAAAGATTTCTTTTGTTTGTTTGTTTGTTACGATTTAACACAAAAACTACTCTTTTTTTCTTTTTTTTTTATTGTATAGTTTGGCGGACGAGCTTATGGGCCATCTGATGGTAAGTGGTCACCAACGCCCATAGACAATGACATTGTAAGAAATGTTACAAATATGTACTCAACCAATTTTAAAAATTCTTTTGCAATTATAAATCTACATCTTGACCGAGTAAGATAGGCTATTTTATATTATAAAAAATCCTCAAAATAGAGGTCCCTACCTAAAATGGATGTAACCCAAGGTATCAAACAAAATGTTGCCTATAAAAGTCATTATTTTGCGTGCTCTGCGAAAACTATTGACATGATTTCTCACAAAAAAATCCGCAACGGTATATGCCTAACGGCCGAATACTTAAACGTCCCTGAAAGTTAAACGCTACTTAACATTGAGAAGCTCCTAAATTAGTATGCGAAATTGTAAATTAACGGCGTCTCAAATAATTAAGTTGCATTTAATATTTAAGTGACGTTTCAGTATTCGGCCGTAACTGTAATAGTTAAGCCAAAATAACAATTTTTGTTTAAATTATTAAGTTCAAATACGGGTGGAATCGAATAATGGTGGTATTGGTATCATGGTATTAATTCTTATCCATTTAAATGGTTTGATTATTAAGGTTGATTATGTACGTATAAATTCCGCTTTAAATTATTCAGATCGGACTTTTGGTTTAGAAGTTGTGACGGATATAAAATTCTCTAACTAAGAAAAATTTCACGGTTTGAACTAACTGCAACTGTCCTACGTTTAGTCTATTAACAAATACTAATTAACGTATTTGCGTTAAATAATAGTTTAAAATTTTCGCGGACAAAGTCGCGGGCGAAATTCTAGTTGTATAAAAAAAGTTAATATCAATAGTTGTATATAATTATTACTACATAACAAGCGGTCAAACTTACACGATTTAGGTCATTGAACTTTTGCTATCGGAGTTAAGTTAAAGTCACAACTGCAAATGTACAAGTTAAGATTTTACATGTTATCCAAAGCAAAGTTGCAAGTTCCGGGTTGTCTTTTATAAATATAGTTGCTGGTATGGGCAAGATGATCCGAGCCGAGATGGCCCGGTGGTAAGAACGCGTGAATTTTAAACGATGATCGTACGTTCAAACCCGAGCGAGCACCACTGAATTTCATGTGCTTAATTTGTGATTATAGTTCATCTCGTGCTTGACGGTGAAGGGAAACATCGTGAAGAAACCTGCATGTGTCAAATTTCACTGAAATTCTGTCTGGTTTTTTTTAACTTTTATTAAATTATTATCAACACCCAAGCCACCAACACGTATGTTCAAAATATATATGTCCAACGTCCAAATAAATTGGCACTGTAAGAAATGTTAACCAACGTTTACATCGCCAATGCGCCACCAACCTTGGTAACTAAGATGTTATGTCCCTTGTGCCTGTAATTACACTCACCCTTCAAACCGGAACACAACAATAGTATTGCTGTTTAGCTGTAAATATCTGATGAGTGGGTGGTACCTCCCCAGACAGACTTGCTTAGCTTTACCACCAATAAAATTAATAATGTTTATTAATCAATCGATATCAATTATCTTTATAGAACCTTGAAGTGGACACCGGATGTGATTCAGTCACAGTTCACGTTAGTTCTTCAAAGATTGACTTCACTATACAGGGTTATAATAATAATAATAATATCCTGGGACATTATTCACACAAGGCCATCTGATCTCAAACTAAGCAGAGCTCGTACTATGGAAACCAGACAACTGTTATACTACATATACTACTTTTATTTTTGTGAATAAATACTTAAATAGATAATTACACCCAGACTCAGGACAAACAGACATGTTCATGCACACAAATGTCTGTCCTGGGTGGGAATCGAGCACACGACCTGCGGCGTGAAAGGCAAGTATCTTACCAATCACTCCAACCGGCTCGTCAATAATTGTCTTAAACATAATGATCGTTGAAGATCTCGAAACAAATCATACCGACTCGTAGTTTATTTGTCGCCGATATACCGATTGAGTTATATATGTTAAGAGTTCAACGCGTGCGAAGCCGGGACGTGTAGCTAGCTAGTCATATATGTATATTTTTCAGGCGCAGGACCAACGGCTTTACATACTTTCCGAGGCACGGGAGTGTACACACTTCCAACTTCCAGACTTGGGGCTGCCACTGAGATTTTTCTGACAGAAAAACCCAATAACTATTTATTGGCCCGACCTGGGAATTGAACCCAGGACCACCGGGTCTGCGGCCTTATATCTAGCCACTAGACCAACGAGGCAGTCGTGTCGGATTGCCGTCCCATCGGATTATGAGAGCTAGGGAATAGTGAGTGTACCTGTAATTGCGCACACACTTGTGCACTATAATATCTCCTGCGCAGTTGGCTAATCTCTCTTGAGCTTGGCCGCCGTGGCCGAAATCGGTCAAGAGGACGTTATTATATATATTTTTATTTTATGCAATATCATTTTCGAAGCTTCACGGTGGATTTTGATTCTATTTACATATATTCTTAACAATCTTTGACCGAATTTATCAATTCCTTGGGCCGGAATATACTTAAAAAAAAAAAAGAAAAGCGCGTCATCGCACACAGAAGAGGGATATAACTTTTGGCGCGAAGTTTGGTCGCTTCGAACATAAAATTACGTTGTCGACGAATATTTGTCGTATTAGTTGGTTTTGTTAGCATTTAAACTAATTAATGGTGCTGTTGTTTGTCATTTAATTATTATTAATTGTATTATTTTAAAACAGTCATTTTCAATTCTGGTTTTTAAGAATATAATTAGACCTTTTCCATGAAGGAATTTAGTATATAACGTTATGTGAAATTACTTAACACTGATTACGAAGATCGCTGTCTTTCAATGTACTTTGAATTCCAAATTCAAATTATATTCAGCTGACTACGGCGAAGAGTGACCGACATGTATGTTCAGCTGTTCCCACATAATTTCTAAACTATATACTAATCACAGCTAGACAAATGTTATATCGTTGGAAGCGTCTTGATCGTCCGTTGGTTATAGACTTTGTGACGTCACATTAAAATTGATAAAGAATGCATATCCTACTTGAAATTATAGATATAAATTAAATGCAATAACGGCCGGAACTGATTATAAATTTTCCATAGCCCGTTTGAGAGCTCTTCATGTCGAATATTGATAAGTAGACGCGAAATGGCCGAGTGGTTAGGACGCGTGAATCTTAACCGATGATAGTGGATACAAAACCGGGCAAGGAAATCTACATTTGCCAGATAATAACCTGATTGAAACTGGTAAGTAGCCTATGTTATTCCTCGGGGTTCAAGAATTATTTTTTTATTGAATATCTAGGTGGACGAGCATATGGGCCACCTGATGGTAAGTGGTTACCTACGCCCATAAACATTGCTATTGTAAGAAATGTAAACCATCGCTTTCATAGCCAATGCGCCACCAACCTTGGGAACTAAGATGTTATATCCCTTGTGCCTGCAATTACACTGGCTCATTCACCCTTCAAACCGGAACACAACAATACCAAGTACTACTGTTTTACGGTAGAATATCTGATGAGTGAGTGGTACCTACCCAGACGAGCTTGCACAAAGCTCTACCACTAGTAATTCCATGTAAATCCGTCCAGTGGCCGTGAAAGCGTAACAGACAGGCAAGAGTCAATTTCGCATTTATAATATTAGTGTAAATATTATTGGATTTTTTTCTGTAACGTCTGCGATATTGATTTAGAATTAATAAAACAAAAGATGAATTCTGTTCCTTAAGCACGCGACGCGTCCGTTTGCTGTGACGTCACTATCCACTATGTCCTGGAGGCAAACTACTCTAAAGTAGCAGTCATTTCGTTTGTAGTAACCCCTTTTCGTTTGTAGTAGCGTTAATTTCGTTTGTATTAACTTCTTTTCGTTTGCAGTAGCAATAATTTCGTTTGTAGTAACTCGTTTTTGTTTGAAGTAGCGTTAATTTCATTTGTAGTAACTATTTTTCTTTTGTAGTTATTTGTAGTACCTTATTTTTTATTGTAGTTGTTTTTATTTCGTTTGTAGTTATCTCTTTTTGTTTGTAGTAGCGGCTATTTAGTATGTAGTAGTATCTATTTCGATTGTAGTACCTTCGTTTTGTTTTTTGAAGCAATAAAAAATTGAATAAAGTTAAAAAAAAATTAACTTTTCCATTACTTTTTTAATTTTTTTTTTTTTGGTACAAACAACTACAAACTACTACAAACAAAATTTTTTCTACTACAATCAACTACAAACGATTATATTTAAGAATCAACTATTCATTTTGAGTGCCGACAAAACCGGGGGATGAGTTTTTTTCGATGACCTATAATTTTTTTTTAGAGCTACTACAAACAAAAAATATGTTACTACAATTAACTACAAACATATATCTATAAGAATCAAAAAGAAAAAAATCGATTTTCCAAAGTCGGGTGCCAAGTTCACATAGCCTGACGTTACAAAATACAAAAGTCGAAAAGCCATGTCAAAGTCAAACTTAATTGTTAACTTTTGACGTTCCATCGAGGACGAATCGAATGGAAAACTGGATCGTTGTATTAGTAGAGTAGGGAAAAAGTTAAACGTCAACGATTATGTTTCGATTCGATTCCGATAATGACACAATTACATTAGTGGCGTCCTGCGTAGCTTGCTTGACTTCCTTGAAATTGGTCTGCATGATATCATTTGTCGCAAGAATTGTAATATTAATATTTTTATTAAACTAGTTTTCGATCAGTGCTTAGCCCGTGCGTCGGAGGGTGTGGGCGTTTAGGTGCTAGGTATAAAAAGTAGCTCAATCTCATTCCCTTAAGGAATGTGTAATTCAAGGTAATTTCATTAAAATTAGGAAGATGTAAATAAAAAAAAAACATCTATTTTTTCTACTAAAATAATCTTTAGGTGATTATAAAAACATCTGTGAAAAAACTTTGTTTATAGCATGTATATATTTTTTTATAAATAAATTAATTTAGGCGCTCTCGATTAATTCTTGCTCCGACCGAGTTAAGGCTGTGACGTCACGTCGCTCTACGTCGCTCGCTGGCCCATACAATTTCGCCAGTATTTTCGCGTTATTTATGATTTTTTTTTATATTTCGGTTAATATAAAAAAATCATATATTTATTAAACAGTACCATTGCATACTAATTCAACAATTAGAACTCAGAATAAATACTTTTCCCATATATATTTTCGACATAAACATGTTAATGTGTTTTGGTTTTGAGGATCAAACATTTAATTTATAATTTAATAAAAACTTATAAATACAACAAATTTTACGAATAAGATACTCACATTAAAATGCTCATCATGACAATAATTATGTATGTGGTCGTTCGGCGTAACCGAGCGCAGTGTGTAAGTAAGCGCACTGCCGGTATCTCCTGATCGGGGCACAATTCAGTAATAGACGTCAAGTGTACGCATTCTAACTTTCAATGATTTGCCTATGACTGACTCTAAACTAGTACTTGCTGCTTACAAAAGAAAATTAGTATATGTAGTATATCAGTTGTCTGGTTTCCATAGTACGAGCTCTGCTTAGTTTGGGATCATATGGCCTTGTGTGAATAATGTCCCAGGATATACGTGT
This sequence comes from Nymphalis polychloros, assembly GCA_905220585.2. Classification (NCBI taxonomy): domain Eukaryota; kingdom Metazoa; phylum Arthropoda; class Insecta; order Lepidoptera; family Nymphalidae; genus Nymphalis; species Nymphalis polychloros. Next base: position 940,409 of record HG992268.1, on the reverse strand, counting down.
CTCTTATACTAATTTTTATTCATCTACGAAGATCAAGTCTCATTATTACTAGCCACCGATTCTCGACCACTGACCACTGGGCGACCATTAAACATTACCATTATATACTAATAACATTTGCCAGACGAAATATCCTTAAATGATATACATAAATATATCTCGTTAAACACCTATCTATTTATCTATTATTATATAGGTAACATATATCAATCGTGCCCTCTTCATTTCTGTACGTCGTATTGATTCACCTCAACTTAACGCATAAAACATTTTAAAGTAAATTCACAATAAATATCGCATCCGGCTTATGAAAACTGGCCGCAAACAACGCACAAACAGTGTGACGTGTAATAATGTCCTCCACGACGATTGACGATTCGGTAACGGCGGCCAATCTCAAGAGAGGTTAGTCAACTGCGCAGGAGATATTATAGTCCACAAGTATGTGCACAAACACAGATGCACTCTCTATTCCCTAACTCTCAAAATCCAATGGGACGGCCATCCGACACGACCGGAAAGAGTTCACGCGCAGGCAGGCCAACGGCTTTACATGCTTTCCGAGGCACGGGAGTGTACACACTTCCAACTTCCACACTCTGGGCTGCTACTGAGAGTTTTCTGACAGAACCAATACGTTATTATTGGCCCGACCTGGGGATTGAACCCAAGACCACCTGGTCTACGGCCTTATATCTAGCCACTAGACCAACGAGGCAGTTACGTCACGAGTGTGTCATGAACAGAGCCTAAATAAAAATTTTTTTAATGAAAGCGGGCTGCCTTCTGTAATTGCAGTACTTGTCGTTCTGATCGCATTAAATGAAATGCAAGTCTAGAAACTGTATTGCGTGTTGTATAAAAAGTGCGAATATTACATTTTTGTTGGTTGAAGTAATTATGTTGAAAATCTTATTTCTCATCCTGCTATTTTCCACAATGATTAGCCTTGATAATAATGATTCTCCCATATATATAAGAATAACTGCATCAATGACATATCAACGCACATCCCAAACGAATGAAGCATCATGAAAATTTGCAAACGGGCTCCTTTTATACGGTAAGTTAGTTATTGAGGAATGGTTTTTGAAAATTTAACCTCTGAAGTAAAGGGGATGAAAATTTGTATGAAAATCCTTCATTTTCGAATAAAGAACTGCTTAGATAATAATATTTTAAATTAAGTATATAGTGTAAAGGTATGTTTTAATTTCGAGAAGCACTATTGCCGATGTTTTTTTATAGCGCTTAAATCTTTACGAGCACACGTGTTCCCCACCTCTTATAACCTTGATTCCTTCAAACGAGGCGTGAAGAGGTATCTTGCGGCCGGCAAGGCGAGGGCGGCTAGACCCGACTGTACTAGCCGTCGTCGCGTTTGGACTCTACTACCACTCACCATCGAGTGGAGTAGACTCATTTACCCTCCCGTGTAATAAAAAAACAAATAAACTAAAATTCCAAACGTACTATTCAACTGTTACAAGTAACAAAATAAAGCAAGCGTTGTACTCACGTCACATTCACTCCCGGAATCCGTAGTTCGCTCACACCTCATTTTTTTTTACTTACATCTAAACGAAAGATCCTATTCGAATAATGAGTTATTTACATGTACATACTCGGTGGTAGAGCTTTATGCAAGCTCGTCTGGGTAGGTACCACCCACTCATCAGATATTCTACCGCAAAACAGCAGTACTTGTTATTGTTGTGTTCCGGTTTGAAGGGTGAGTGAGCCAGTGTAAGTACAGGCGCAAGGGACATAACAACTTAGTTCCCAAGGTTGGTGGCGCATTGGCGATGTAAGCGATGGTAAACGTTTCTTACACTGCCAATGTCTAAGGGCGTTGGTGACCAATTACCATCAGGTGGCCCATATGCTCGACCGTCTATCCTATCCTACCTATCTTATAAAAAAGAAACAAACTTAATTATGAAGCTATTTAATTGCATAACGTCTAATATCATGAAACGTATGTCATCGTCGTCCTATTCTAAACGCGTTTTTATTGACTAATTTGAATAAAAATCAGACAATGTGACGTAACTGTAACAGTAAGATATATAGCCTCACGGACTTTTTGGTAGGTAGTCATAAATAGTATGCTACTATGTTTATAAACCTGTTGTTTAGTTAAAATCTATACTAATATATAAAGCTGAAGAGTTTGTTTGTTTGATTCGGCTAATCTCAGGAACTAATGGTTCGAATTAAAAAAATATTTTTGTGTTGGATAGTCCTTTTATCGAGGAAGGCTCCAGGTTTATTTTTATTAATTATACGCGGGTGAAACCTCGGGCCACAGCTAGTAAGTAAGAAAGAAATGTCATTTTTATAATATAAACGTGTAAAGTAACAGAATGTCCCACTGCTGAGCTAAGGCCTCTTCTCCTTTTTTTTTTGAGGATAAGGTTTGGAGCTTATTCCACCACGCTGCTCCAATGCGGGTTGATGGAATGGCAGAATTTGAGTGAAATTTGACACATGCAGGTTTCCTCACGATGTTTTCCTTCGCCGTCAAGCACGAGATGAATTATAAACACAAATTAAGCACATGAAAATTCAATGGTGCCTGCCCGGGTTTGATGCCACGATCATCGGTTAAGATTTACGTATTCTAGCCACTGGGCCAGTGTAAAGAGGTTATATTACATTTAAGAAAAAAATATAATTTCAATTTTTTTTTGTTTCTTTTTTTGTTATGTCATTAATATTGTTCGTGTACATTATATCTCTCAACCGAATTAAAATCGTTATTATTATTTAACTTGGATATTCCAAACACATGTAATACATCATTTTAGGTATCAGTTGCTACCTTGGGTTACATTATAGCAATTTTCGTAGAGATCTTTTTTTTTTTCAAAATATAACATAGCAGATGTTACTCGCTAATAAAGCTTTCTGTAGATGAAATAATTTTCAAAATCTGATTATAAGTTTTTGAGTTTATCCATTACAAACAAACATACGAAAAAATCAAATCTTACCTCTTTATAATATTAGTATAAAAGTATAATTAATTAAAAGTGTATGCGACTTCATAGAGACATACGGTAAATAAATACCAAAAGAAAAAGAGCGTAAACGACACACGAAATCGTTCACAGCGTTCCTAATATTGCTTGTTTGTTTAACCTCAACAATTTCTTTATAACACAACTCTATAATTATTATTTTCTAGTTTGCGTTTTAATTATTAGTCCCTTCTTATATAATACTAATGATGTCCTCCAGACAGATTTCGGCGACGCGCGTTACATATTTTGAGCCACAAGTGTGTGCGTGAACACAGTAACACTATTACCTCACTTTTATAATTCACACACGACAGAAACGACCGGAAATAGTTCAACGCAGGACCAACCGCGTTACGTTTTACTCGATGGTAGAGCTTTGTGCAAGCTCGTCTGGGTAGGTACCACCCACTAATCAGACATTCTAACGCAAAACAGCAGTACTTGTTATTGTTGTGTTCCGGTTTCAAGGAGGAGCCAGTGTAATTACAGGCTCAAAAGACATAACATCTCAGTTCCCAAGCTTGGTGGCGCATTGGCGATGTAAGCGATGGTTAACATTACAATGCCATTGTCTATGGGCGTTTGTGACCACTTACCATCAGGTGGCTCAAACGCTCGTCCGCCTTCCTATACAATCAAAAAAAACAAGACAGTCAAAACGGCATACATACATACGTAGCATTTATTTATATTTTATTTGTTATGTATTATAATTATTGTTATATAAATTACGTATTATATATCGTAATAACTCTTATAAAGTTTTAAAGAGGTATCCATGTTGTCACCACTTGTATAAACATTTCTTAGAACAGTGTCGTAGTTTTTCACGTAATCGTTGTGAACGATGCTTTACGGTTATAATTTTCTTGTATGTCTACTAACTTTATTAAAAATAATGTTGAATATACACTACCTTTGCCTAAGAGTTAAACAAAAAAAAAATAGTACCTATTTTTTTATAGGCTTAAATCAAAAATCGTTCTTAAATCATTTAACACGACAAATGCTAAAACCAAAAAACTATTTTAAGTTCATTACCAGCTGTGGCTTGCAACAGGTTTTCTTAAATTAAATATACATAATAATAACACTATTAAAATATAATTAAATCAAAACATTTGTGCTACTAAATGGATTTATGATAGCAAATCAAATATTTGAAAAAAAAAATCGAAATAATCTTGACTTTGAATTCTCTACATTATATTCTTAAATATAGTATAAGTTGAGTTACGTAGTATAGTTAAGTATCTGGCCTACGTGACTTATAAATTAAATCGATTTTTGACACAAATATATCAATTAAATATCAAATACACACAATAATCGCATTATCATATGATTACTGAAACAAACATTGGTAATATAGAATTATGCATTAATAACCTTACCTTTTTGAGCGCCAAAGTACATTTTGTAACTTATTTAACAGAACACTATCACAGTATGTTAATATCACAGCAGTGTTTAAAAATTAAAACTATAAATAAGAAGGAAAAACCCCTCATAGACCGAGACAACATTCGCCGGTCGTAAAGTAAAAGGTTATGTTCGCTGTTCGGTTGTCGCTCGGTCCCGACTCCCGCTTCTAAAGTTCTCGAACGCAATGACAGTTGCTAACTACAGATTATAACTAATAAAAGATTTTCATCGTATCGTTAATATTATAATATTAATAATTCGATATGATTATCAAAGAGTATAATTATATTTAAAAATAAATGCTAATTAAAATTAATAAAATATTTAAACGTATTATTGATTAAAAATATTTTACTTACCATTAAACAATGTATGTCATTAAACTTCCGTTGGCGCCAAAATGTAGTGGAGTTGTAAAAATGTTTTTTAATCTCCACAGCGTATAATATTCGTCCAGAAATAAAATCGGAAATTTATTAATAACTTATAATATATTTAATTACTTTAAATAAATTTGTTATATATTATTTAACATGAATATTTTTCAATATTGATTAATGCTAGTCGTGTGCGCTTTAAACAAAGTTCCTTGTATAACTGTACGTATTAAACCCAGTCTGGAATATAAATGAAAAAATTATCGCTATTTCTTTTAATTGTTTGTCTCTATGTAGTCATATTTTGTTTGTTGTTCTTAAACGTAAATTGTAATAACAACAATAATTTTAAACTGAACTTTTCAGTATGTTTCGACATACCACTTACTGATAATACATAGCGTAGATAAGATTATAATATATCAATATTTAATGTAAGTAATGATATTTTTAAACGTCATCGCCATTTTATTCGTAACGTAATTATACTTAATTTCCATAACTGCATATTAATAACAAGTTTTTCATTTATAATTATCAAAATGTACTTTTTTTTTTGAAGATCTCATGGCAAAACCACACTCCGCTGTGACTCATTATAAACAAATACACAAACTATAAACATGTGTTCTAAAATATACACGTGTGGTATGACCTTATATATTATTAACTTATTCACACGACTTTGTTCGTATCCAGATTGATTTAATATGATAGAAGTGTAAGATACGTTATAATAAAAATTAATAACACTTTGCAAATGTCCCAAGAATGGTCTTAGACCATGGTCTTAGGCTGTCTTCTTTGAGGATGCTTAGAGCTTATTCCACCACGCTGCTCTGCGGGTCGGTGGATACGTATGTATATACATCATGGTGACATCCGATACATGAGAGTATCCTCAGAATGTTTATCCTTGGATATCTTTGGATAAGACTTCCTCATAATATAGTTGCCATATTAGTAACGACTTTACCATATAAATAAATTTTACCATTTTAAAATTAAGTATATGTTCCCTCACTCTCATAATGCGATGGGTCGCCAATCTAACACAATCAGACACGTTCAGATACAGGATGCCTTTACGTGCCTCAGGCACGGTAGTGCACACGCATCTTTCAGACTCTGAGGCTGCTACGGAGAATTTCTCCCTTAAAAAACTACAGGAAATCTAGATTTACAGCGTTATAAGTTATCTAGACCGATCAGCTCAACGTATTCAATACATAATGTCCTCCAGACCGATCGGCCACGGCGGTGATTCTCAAGAGAGATTAGCCAACTGCGCAGGAGATATTATAGTGCACAAGTGTGTGCGCAAACACAGGCGCACTCTTCCCTAGCTCTCATAATCCGATGGGACGGCAATCCGACACGACCGGAAAGAGTTCAGGCGCAGGACCAACGGCTTAACGTGCTTTCCAAAAAATCCCATAACTAGTTATTCGACCGGGGAATTGAACCTAGGACCATCGGGTGTGCGACTTTACATGTAGCCAGTAGACCAACGAGGTATTTAATACATATGTATATACCGAAGTCACACAAAAACAGTTCAACTGACACATACGCACAACGCAAACATGCTCACATAAGATTCTAATCACTATACTTATTATTTTATTTTTTAATTAAACTAAAATATAAAGTAAAGTAACAGCCTGTGAGTGTCCCACTGCTGGGGTAAGGCCTCTTCTGCTTTTTGCAGATACGGTTTGGAGCTTATGCACGCTGCTCTAATGCGGGTTGGTGGGCTACACGCGGCAGATTTTCATTTGACAAATGCAGGTTTCCTCATTATGTTTTCCTCTACCGAGCACGAAATAAATTAAAAACAAAAATTAAGCACTTGAAAATTCATTGAGTTTGAACCCGTGATTTTATTTATTTATTTATTTATTTATTTATTTATTTATTGGGAAACAAACAGTATTACAACCAATCAATTGAAAATAATTCATACAAAAATAAATACATAAACCAATTAAGTTTCCACCGATTACAAGTTCATTTGGAGCTAAGAAGAATAAAACGTATAAACACACGTTGGCCAAAATATAAAATAACAGATTAAAATTAAAATATAAAAATTGATGACATTGAGCAAAATAATAATATGATCATCGGTTAAGATTCCCGCATTCTTACCACTGGGCCATCTCGGCTCTGTAATACGAAGACAAAAAAAAAGTTCACCTGTTAGATATCCAGTATATCATAAAAAAGATTAATTATCATTTTCAATTGTAAATGACGAAAATTTCATGGACAACTGAGGTCATGACCTCGTGTCCTAGCTACCCGATAGGTAAGAACAATTGAACTCTGTCGTCCGCGCCTGTGCTGCCATGGAATTATCGTTATTTAATTAAATTAATTTCTATTTTGGGGTAAATTTTTTGCTTAGAATTTTGCTAACGATACCTGATAACCAGTTAACGGATCGGACAGGGTTTTTGTTACACGTTGTATTACCGTAACCTAAAATAAGGGATTATTACATTAATTTCGTTAGCTTGAAGAGAAAACTAAAATGCTAACAGTCTATATTAAAAAAAAACTTATATTTCTTACTTAAAATATTAATACAGCCTTAATACAGTTATTTAAATAATAGTTAAAATAATAATTAAAATGACGAGCCGGGTGGCGTGGTTAGTAAGATACTTTCGCGCCGCAGGTCGTGAGTTCGATCCACCCAGGACAGACATTTGTGTGCATGGACATGTCTGTCTGTCATGAGTCTGCGTGTAATTATCTATATAAGTATGTATTTACAAAAGAAAAACAGTATATGTAGTATATCAGTTGTCTGGTTTCCATAGTACGAGCTCTGCTTAGTTTAGGATCAGATGGTCGTGTGTGAACAATGTACCAGGATATTAAAAAAAAAAAAGCTAAAATACACTTATATTATTTGTATATACTGTTAGTTCAATAATTATTATACTCATTAATTTCCACAATACTTAAATTATTATTTGTACTTTCAACGATTTAATTATATTAACGTTAGCGTGTAGGTGACGAGAAGACACGAGTCTATCCCCTACGATAAACCAGCGCAACGCGCCTATGGAATTATTCACTTCAAAAACTTCTCAAATTGACACTATTTCTTTTAAAATGATGTGATAAATATCTCATATAACGCAACTGTAAGTAAACTCACTTCATTAAAAATATTTCGAAAGCTGTATTATAAATTGAGGCATTTAAAATAAACTCATAACATCAAACTTTCGACGTAACAAAGTTGCAAACTAACAACGGTTATACTAACTTTAAAAATCATGTTAAAATTTATTTAATAACAAACTCTTATTATACTTAGTATAAGGGGTTATATAAATGTTAGAAGAGCTCGGAGTTAGTATTCGTTGATGTTCACACAGGATATATAAATATAATCGTATATGATTATTACATGTTCAGTTAAAAATAGTAACTATTGAATTTCTTGTCGGTATAATCCACAATCCGAGCCGGTGGTAGCTTTATAGATTCTATATTCAAAAGTACTTGTGACAGCCAGTGGCGTAGCTAGGTGGTCAAAGGCCCCGGTGCATGAATCGGAAGAATGAATCGGGTTTCAAACCCTCTTTCCACGTAGATTGAACTTATGGAGCTCTGTAATTGTTGACGTTCATTTAAATACATAAAAAAATATATTGTCAGCAGGCTCGAGGCGCGCTTTTTTTCTTTTTCTTTTATGCTCCTCTCTTTTCAAAACTTAGACTAGAGGACCCCCTGAGCGCCGGGGCCCTAGTGCACTGCACCACCTGGCCTTACGATAGCTACGCCACTGATGATAGCGATGAATGAGATATATTTTGACGTTAATTTTATACGGTTATACGTAATAATAAATAACGTTATTGCACACTCACAAGTAAAAAAATATAAACGTAAAAAGAAAAAAAAAACGAAAGCTTATGTCGAATAGTCATGCAATATAATTATAATTATAGACCGTAAAATGACAGCATGCAAGGGGCGGTCCTATCACTCGACGATCACGAGCGGTGATCTCTTCCAGACAACCCTGCATTACTAGCAGGACATAACGGGCGAGTGCACTATATATATATATATATATATATATATATATATATATATCATAAACATATAAATGTACACAATTCATATACAAAGATACATAAATATAAATTAATAAATAATACAAAAAAATATTGCAGAGTACAGAATGAATTATTACGTGACTTATTTAACTTTATGTCTTGAGGATAAAATAATGAAAAATATTGGTTTTTACGTCGCGGGAGTTATCCTACAATACTGAAGCGTTGCATTTACGTTTAATGCCATGGATTCATTGCCGTGACATTATTTACGTCATCGTTTATCATTTTACTTAATAAATACATAACAATGGTATATAAGTGGATAATATTATATCATTTATTTATGTAATTGGTATAAAACAATGTTATCACTGTGTATGTTTTATATTATGTTTATATAACTTGGTGGTAAGCCTTTGTGCAAGTCTGTGTGTCCATCCATCATACAATTACTAAGCAGCTTGGGTAAGTATTGATGTGTCCCTGTTGGATGGATGAGTGAGCAGTGTAACTAAAAGCATAAGATTGGTTGCGAATTGACTATGTGAGGTACTGTTAATATTTCTTCCAGCGATATAGACGGTGGTTCTCACTTAGGGGCCATTCATTTATTACGTAAGACGATTTATTGAGGGAGGGGCATCGACCATGTTTAATTCTTACAAGAGGGTAGGTGGGAGTCATGATAGTTCTTACGTGAGATCAAAAATATACGCAAAGCTCGTTTGCAGAAGAGAAAAAAAAAGCTCGTCTTCACTTTTTTTGTCGAGTTTTGGGAATATAGAAGAAATGTCTACGAGAAAAACGACACTCGTAACAGCAAAACCAACCAAGCTTATATTCATTTTTTCTTTTAGATTTTTACGTTATAAATATTAAACAGGGGGTAGGGTCGGCTTATTCTTATTTTTTCTTATTTAGGAAGGGGAGGGGGTCAAAAACTAGTAAAAATGGTCTTACATAATAATAATTTACGCAAAGCCACCGTTATTAAATTAAAATAAATCACTAAAACGCCCAGCCTTCAAAATGAATACAAAGTTAAATAGTGTTTCGCTAGGCGCTTCAGTCCCTACATAGATTCATTTATATACAATCAACATATAAAACATAAACATATAATAAAACATATAAAATACCTCTGTTTAAGTAGCAACGAAGTAGGACGAGCATATGGGCCACCTGATGGTAAGTGGTCACCAACGCCCATAGACAATGGCATTGTAAGAAATGTTAACCATCGCATACATCGCCAATGCGCCACCAACCTTGGGAACTAAGATGTTATGTCCCTTGTGCCTGTAATTACACTGGCTCACTCACCCTTCAAACCGGGACAAAACAGTACCAAGTACTGCTATTTTGCGGTAGAATATCTGATAAGTGGGTGGTACCTACCCAGACGAGCTTACACAAAGCTCTACCACCGAGAGATGTTTTCGTCTCGCTTCTTTAAATTATGACTCAATTGAAAAACTATTCTATGAATTAATACTGTTATTACAACGCTTGAAATTGTTGTTATTATTATTTTGTTATTTCTTAAGTTTGTAAGCCATTATTACATTGGTTATTCATAAAATTCAATTATAGTACATTCACAGATTATGTTAAATCATTTAAAAGTAAGCACTGCATGCTTATTAAATTACAATTATTATTATTGGTACAAAAAGAAAATATTGCACTACAATACTACAAGAACAAAATTGCAAATAAAAACATGTAAGATTCATAGATCTTTACAATATAAATATGAAATGAAAGATGTCTTAACTTAAAAAAAACTTAAAAGTTAGACCATGATCCTTGCTCCATACAATAGCTTTGTAAAAAAAAAGACGCGCGCTAATCTTAAACCGCCATTTTTGTCGTGGACAGAAAGATATTATAGTAATAAATGAATTATTGGCGCGACTTTGTAGAATGTGTTCAATTGTCAAATTTTGGATTGGAAGAGTGATTGGGTGAGTTATTTACGTCAATTTGTATGAATTGGTGTTCTATTTTTAAAAATATCAATAAAATTCAAGGTTTTTTTAAATCAATTTCAGTTCTGGATCCTAAATATATAATTTGAAGTTACGTATTTCATGTTATATAAAAACCGAGCGACAGCTCGAGACATGTTTGGTTGAGGAATTGTTTGGTTTAGTCCCGGCCGCTGAATTTCACCACCGGATATCGCGCCAGAATTCAAAATTCCATCCTCACCACTTCGATGTTTGGAAATACATAATAGCGCGCTTTCTAAGGCATTTTCTACCTCGCACAACCACTCTGTGGAACCAGCTTTCGCCGGCGACTTTTCCGAACCGATATGACATAGCAACCTTCAAGAAAAGAGCGTACTGATTCCTTAAAGGCCAGCAACGCACCTGCAAGTCCTCGGGTGTTGCAGATGTCCATGGGTGATCGTCACTTTCCATACTCCTGCCTCCGGCCTCCTGCTCGTTTGCCTCCTCTTATATATTATATATATTTAAAAAAATGTATTGATAAATTATAAATAGGTATCCACGATATAAGACACCAAAAAAATTAAAGTTGTTCTTTGTTAAATAAGCATTTTTCATAATACGACTGCCAGTGTGAAATGTAAGATCATTAGACAGCCGCGTGTCGCGACGGTCGACATGAGTATTTTACAACCTAGTGCAATTTTATTGTGATATTGTATGAAAACTCGGTGGTAGAGCTTAGTGCAAACTCGTCTGGGTAAGTACCACTCGTCAGATATTCTACCGTTAAACAGCAGTACTTTTTATTGTTGTGTTCCGGTTTGAAGGGCGAGTGTAATTACAGGCACAAGGGACATAACATCTTAGTTCCCAAGGTTGGTGGCGTAGTGGCGATGTTGTTTTCTTTTAAGAAATGTACAAACCACTGTCTATGAGCGTTTGTGACCACTTACCATCAGGTGGCCCGTACACTCGTCAACTTACCAATACTATAAAAAATCAAATTATAGCATCCCTTGCTTACAGCGTATCCCATGAAGCTAATAAATAATGGTTTAATGGATAATGCATGAACTATCTTATAGGGTAAGTAACATCTAAGATTCATTGTTTAATATGTCGATATATTTATAGTCTGTGACGGTCGTGACTAGTATCGAAACTTAACTTGCATAACAAAATGCCAATAGCTTTTATATAACCAATCATGTTGCGGGAAAAAATATATTTATTTAATTGTTTTTTGAATTAATTTTGAAAAACAACTTCTTGTGTTTATATATAGTGTGTTATTAATAGACTATACTAATGCATTGGGATTTTCCCGGTGAGAAATAAATCAATATCTACGTATTTCTCTCTTAATAAAAAATTAATAAATATGTCCTCCAGACCGATTTCGGCCACGGCGGCCAATCTCAAGAGAGATTAGCCAACTGCGCAGGAGATATTATAGTGTACGAGTGTGTGCGTAACAAAGGTGCACTCTCTATTCCCTAGCGCTGATAATCCGATGGAACGGAAATCCTATACGACCGTTAAGAGTTCAAACGCAGGACCAACGGCTTTACGTGCATTCCGCGGCACGGGAGTATACACACTTCCAACTTCTAGACTCCTGAGAATTTTCTGACAGAAAAACGCAATAACTTTTTCATCATCATCATCATTTCAGCCGGAAAACGTCCAATGCTGGACAAAGGCCTCCCCCAAGGATTTCCACAATAGTCGGTCTTGCGCTACCCGCATCCAACGGCTTCCCGCGATCCTCACGACATCGTCGGTCCACCTTGTAGGGGGCCTGCCCACGCTGCGTCTTCCGGTTCGTGGTCGCCACTCAAGAATTTTTCTGCCCCAGCGGCCGTCAGTTCTGCGAGCGATGTGCCCTGCCCACTGCCACTTCAACTTAGCAATTCTTCGGGCTATGTCGGTTACATTGGTTCGCCTGCGGATTTCATCATTCCAATAACTTTTTAGTGGCCGAATATATGAACTTAACCCAGGACCTCCGCGTCTGCGACCTTATACCTAGCCACTAGTCCAACGAGTTAGTCAGTAATAACACATTACTCATGGTAGTGTAATGTGGTTTCGTTAGATTATAGAGCGACCCTATAACATGGGAATGACGTTTGACGTAACACTTGATGCTGCTGGGCTAATGCCTCATCTTCCTTTAAGGAAGTAAGCTCCAAATCATTAGCTTACTCCACCTTACACACTCATATAATATGACATATTATTACTATTTTTTTGTGCAGTAGTACGCATACAGTAGTTACGTATGGCGTCAATGATTGGACAACAGTCTATCAATGAGAAATAGGAGAGGAAATATTATAAATACTAACATACAAGTAATTACACCCACAAGGGACATAAATACTAACATACAAGTAATTACACCCACAAGGGACATAAATACTAACATACAAGTAATTACACCCACAAGGGACATAAATACTAACATACATAAAATTTTAATTTAATCCATTTATTTTAATTTCGATTGTTATTATTTTTTATAAATTGTGATTGTTATTTTTTATTAATTGTAATTCTTGTTTTTTATTATTGTTATTCTAGTTGCTACTATCCTGACAGTCTGCTATGAATTGATTTTGATTTACTTAATTATGAAGACTTGATTGATTTTTTTTTGGTAATGTGTTAATTGTTTTGTGTATTTTATTACTGTTTATCTTCCTTAAAATAAATAAATAAATAAATACAAGTAACTACAGGCACAAGGCACATAAAATCTTAGTTCCTAAGGTTGGTGACGCATTAACACGGTGTACAATTAATTAATTTATGGATGCCGCATGGCTGTTTCTATTTATTTTTTTGTAAACGATACATACATAAATAAACGACAAAAAAACAAAATCAACCCGCTGAGTATCTTTCGCCGGTTCTTCTCAGGGCTGCGTGTTTCTTTTCCGAACCGATAGTAGTTTCCAGTTTGACGATCAATAAGAAAGTGTAATGCTTCAATATTGAATAAAGTATTTTGAATTTGAATTGGTGACGTAAGCGATGGTTAATGTTGCCCCCATGTTTGTGGGTGGTGGTCACCAGTTTATCTATCTATATAACTTCGCCGCATGTCACCAGAAGAGGCAATAAGACGAGGAGTTACATTTCAATAAAACAATTTGCATAAGTAATTATAAAACTCTATATATATAGAGTTTATATATAGATTAGAACTAAACAATGTCAAACTAAATATCTCCATATATATTCTTATAAATGCGAAAGTAAGTCTGCTCGTCTGTTACACTCACGGCTAAACGACTAAGCCGATTTTGATGAGATATGAAGCAAGCTTGGACCCTAGGAAAGGCTAATTTCACAGTTAAACTTGAGACCAAGAACCCCACAACAAGCGAGTGAAGCCGCGGGTAGATACTAGTGGTCTATAGTACTATGATATTATAACAAATTCCTACGTATAGGCAATTCCTAGAGTGTTGTTATATGATCGTTTCTTTAACTAGCTACCCGTCCCGGCTTCGCACGGGCAGAATAATAGTCTTTATAAAACTATACCTTAATACATATACGCGGCGCACATTAAATAAGTTTGTGTGACTTTTTCAGACATCATTCAACGACTATCTGAAGCAATTGACATAAAAATTTAGTGAATTATACACTCAAAACTCTCACTCTTACCACCTCACATCATCAATTAATTACATCAATACAATATTAGTAACAAAAACATCTTATAGCTTAAAACTAAATGCATTACAAAGGAGAATACCTCATGCAATGATAATGGAGATAAAAAGGAGCTTACACGATAGAAATATGTAAATTTACAAGTTTTAACATATTATGCTAATTGTAAAGTTACAAAAAATATATAATAAAATACAATTAGCAAAAAAAAAGTGCAAAAAAAATAGATAACGAAACAATAACAATCAAAGGGCTTATAATTCGGACATTTTCTTACGGAACTTAGATAAAGAGTCACCAAATGGTTCCAGGCAGACTGTGCTCGTTTAATATTTAACAAAAACGTGCCACAGGTGAGTTACTTCCTAAAACGGTTTTACGAAAAGGTCTTACTAATGGCGCTATCGGGATTCATGGGTATCTAACGGGAACATTTAAATTTATTCTAGAAACTAGAAAATAATTATCATATAAACAATTTAGAGTTTTATATAAAAACGCCGTTGACTTAAGGAAATAATTTTGAAGTATGTAGTTATACTACATACTTCAAAATTATCGTAGTTTTGAAGTATATAATTTATGGAGTTCACCATTGAAAACGGAGGATCCTCCGACCAGACAGGTGTTTGTCTGGTGGGCTACTGCCCGACGTTTGTTGTCGGGTTCTTGTATATATGTTCAATCGCTCGGATAACTTTAATATCGCGATGTAGGATACGTCAGTTTTTAGTTTTCGTATGTGGCGAGATAGATGTCGCTACAAATTGTTTTGTAGTATGTAGTTATATAATTATTATTTCAGTATTTTTCGTTCAAAATCTTAATGTAATAAATAATTATTGTGTGAAATAATCTATGACTATATATTTTATAATTAGCTTTCTACCGTGTGTTGGGGGGAATTTGTTTGTTAAAACCAAGTTTATATTAAAAAGAATTTTTTGTTGTATAGGTAGGCCGACCAGCATATGGGCCACCTGATGGTAAGTGTTCACCAACGCCCATAGACAATGGCATTGTAAGAAATGTTAACCATCGCTTACATCGCCAATGCGCCACCAATCTTGGGAACTAAGATGTTATGTCCCTTGTGCCTGTAATTACACTGGCTCACTCATCCTTCAAACCGAAACACAACAATACAAAGTACTGCCATTTTGCGGTAGAATATCTGATGAGTGGGTGGTACCTACCCAGACGAGCTTGCACAAAGCTCTACCACCGAGTAAAATGCAAAATTTCATCAAAATCGTGTAGCCGTAAAAGCCTAACAGACAGACATTAGCATTTTTTTTTTTTTATAGGTACATCCACATCACATATATTAAGCACTTATAAATTAACGACTGAAGGCTATTATTACACCCGATATGAGTGACAATTATAGATGTACACAACATTTCAAAACTTATTGTCTAACTATTCGAAACTAAGTTAACAGCTTAAAAACGAAAAATTCATATATAAAAACAAAAAAAGAAAAAACATTTAAATAATATTATGAACTAAAGTGATATGCTGTTGAATTTTCTTTTTAAACGATGGTAAGGTATCAAAAAATATGTCAAGATTTGGAATTTTATAACACATGTTGTCACACTCGGCATATTTATGATATTATATTCTATATAGTATAGTAGCAGAAAATATAGTGGTCAAGTGTGTCTGTATGTAAATACTAGAGTCCCGGAACATTTGAAAGATATAACCGTGACCCAGACAGGCATTTTTTTTTAATCGAAAGGCACATCTACAGAACGTCTGTGACAGTAACAGTCTGTGAATGTCCTACAACTGGGCAAAGGCCTCTCTTTTTTTTTTTGAGGAGATATTTTTGGAGCTTATTTCACCACGCTGTAATGCGTAATGAATGGTTAATCATTCTTGCATCGCCAACGACTATGGGTGGTGGTGGCCACTCATCATCAGGTACCCCATTTGCCCATCCACCTATATATAAGAGATAAATAAAATATTATATCCGTGTGAAATCGACAAAGCCTTGTTCTTAAAAAAATATCATCACAAATGTTTTACAAATAATTTAAGTAAATAGGACAAAAATATAGTATCACTGGTGCTAGAAAAAGACAGATATATATATATATATATATCTAAAGACATTCTCCGAAATGGAAAGCCATTCGTCAACTCGTGTTAAAAAGTCATATTTAAAAATACACTCGTAATAAAAGTGGCGTTGTATCCATCTAGCTCGCGCATATGTGATTCGCGTATATCTATCTCTTTCGTATTCGTTGTATCGTCTGACCAATCAGTGAACGCGAAATTATGCAAATCATGCGTTGAGCTTATTACTGCATATTTCTATGTTTTATTTTTCATCATTGTCACTTTAGCCGAGATGGCCCAGTGGTTAGAACACGTGAATCTTAACCGATGATCGTGGGTTCAAACCCGGGCAAGCACCACTAAATTTTCATGTGCTTAATTTGTATTTATAATCCATCTCGAACTTGACGGCGAAGGAAAACATCGTGAGGAAACCTGTACGCGTCTAATTTCACTGAAATTCTGTAACATGTGAATTCAACCCGCATTGGAGCAGCGTGGTGGAATAGGCTCCAAAACCTTCTCCTCAAAAAGGAGAGGGGGCCTTAGCCCAGCAGTGGGACATTGACAGGCTGTTACTGTAACTTTAGTCTAACGTAATGTAATATAACGAATGTAATATCGTCTTTCTGGGAAATTGTGTTTGCATGTAAATGACGTTTATACAGATTTATAATTTACTAGCTACCCGTTCCGACTTCGCATAGACTAAAGGCTAGGGCATAAAAAGTTCATAATAATACTACGTATGTACGTAATAGATATAACCAGTTGCGGCGTAAGACTTACCGCCTTATTCATAAACTTTATTTAACTGGTGATTAGTTAAACAATATTTTGTCTTCTTCTTTCGTATGTCAAATCAATAATGACAGAAAGAGACAAATCAGTGTTTAGCTAAACAGTAACTAAGCAACGTTTATGAATAAGGCCGTTAAACTTTATGTAGGCGAGATACATATTGCGAGGCCATCGCTTCAACGGTTGACCTTTTATTTTCTTTATTTTTCCGCTGGAAAAATACTTGTACACCTGGCGAGGCAAGAGGGCCTACACTGAATAAAAATATATCTACTTATGTCAATAACATATTATATTATAACGATTCATGAGGAGACCAATTTTTCGCCGCGTTCACGGCTTGTAATGAATGCATAAGCCTCCAGCAGCAAGGCTCCAGGGACCGCGAGGCCGTAGGCGGTTGCCCGCGCATAACGCCGCCTCTGCATATACTGGTTTACGAGCCAGTAAACCTCCCAGTCGGCATGATTTTTCAAACATTATCAATCAGAATATTTCAACCAACCAACACACAACCTGAATGAATTATAAAACTAAGCCTTCGCTTATCGCAGACAGACAGACACGGTAAAGAGACTCTGATTTATGATACATAGTGATAGCTTGCACACAATGCACTTGTGAATTTGTCGTTGGTGCGTTTTTAATAAATATAATAAACACTACTGTTAGGAATATCTTACGAAGGGGCGTGGCCTAGCGGCTCGATTTGATCACGCGATGTTTATCGTGGTGGGGACTGGCCCTGTCGAGCTTATAAGCCAGCCAGGCTGGCGTTACTCACTTCTGCTTGGACTCTCAGTTGCGGCGGTTATTTCATAAATAATATTTCAGTTGCTCAGTTTTGATTCCATCGTTCTATTTTCACGTGTAAATTATGTATGTCGATACGCGTTTACTCTACATTTTCTTTTCAAATTTAACTTCTTTAAATCAAGGCTCTAATAAGCGCTTGTGAATGTTACAGGATTAAATTGAATCTTTAAAAAATGTATAGAATGCTCATTTACATACTACTAAATAAACTTACATCCATCGCCCCTTTTGTGGTGAGAGAACAACTATACAGGGCCATCTTTAACCTATTAAGGCCCTAGGCGCATTCGAGTAATGGGTGACATTGAAATTTTTTTTTTTTTTTATATTATATAGTTAGCAGACTCCTTGGTCCATAGAACAACGCGTTAAAAAAAATAGAAGCGCGCTAATATAAAACCGCCGCCATCTTGTTAGTGCACATAAAGGTAAAGTCGTTAATTAATTATTTAAAGAGTAATTGAGTGAGTATTTGCATCAATTTATATGATTTGGTGTTCTATTTATGAATAGACTAATTCGAGATTCTTATGAAATCAGTTTTCAATTCTGGATGCTAAATATATAATATTTTTTCGGTAATAAATATCGGATAACAACAACCTGTGAATGTCCCACTGCTGGGCTAAGGCCTCTTCTCCTCTTTTGAGGTGAAAATTTGGAGCTTATTCCACCACGCTGCTCCAATGCGGGTTCGTGGAATACACACGTGACAGAATTTTCGTGAAATTTGACACATGCAGGTTTCCTCACGATATTTTCCTTCTCCGTCAAGCACGAGATGAATTATAATCATGAAATTCAGTGGTGCTTGCCCGGGTTTGAATCCGCGATCATCGGTTAAGATTCACGCGTTCTTACCACTGAGCCATCTCGGCTTTCATTACTAAGCCGATTTTAAAAATTCTTTCACCAATGGAAAGCTACATTATCAGCGAGTAACATAGGCTACATTTTGTCCCCGTATTCCCACGGGAACGGGAACTATCCTGGGCCATCTGAACCCAAACTAAGCAGAACTCGTACTATGGAAACCAGACAACTTATATAATACATAATATACTACTTTTCTTCTGTAAATACATACTTATATAGATAATTACACCCAGGCTCAGGACAAACCGACATGTTCATGCACACAAATATCTGTCCTGCGTGGGAATCGAACCCACGACCTGCGGTGCGAAAGGCCACGCCAACCGGTTCTTCAGGTTTGACGTTTGGCAATCTAAGGAATGATTAATATATCTAACATGGCCAATTATTATTGGTGACATGACCATCAGGTGGCCTATTTCCCTATCGATCTATATCATAAAAAATAACAGTGACGTATTCTTTAAATACTTAAACAAATAACGAAAAGGACGAAACAATTTCATTGGAATTAATAAAATAAGATTAAAAACATTACTAATATTACGTGATACTCAATATATAATAAAACACTCGTTGTAATATTTTACGACGTATTTTAAATTCCTAATTCATTTACTTAGTTTTTCCTACAAAATATCCTACTAAGCGTTTAATAATGCCATTGTTTAATTAAATTACTAGAATTTTATGTTTATTATTGATTAGTTCACTTACAAGTAATAACTAACAATAAAAGCAATTGTTTTCTTTTATATATATACAATACATATTACAAATAATATAAACAAATTCTCGGAATGTATAAATGGATTTACATACATGTCTTTTAGGTGAATTGGAAACAGACGACGGGAAAATGTAATCAGATTAATAATTAACGATTACAACGTGTAATCATCGAACCGTCCTAATTTAGGACGTATATCAGGCTTCAATGTGTGCTCGCTAATAACGTGTGTGTGTTTTTAATGGTTGATGAATTTTAGTGCTATAAAAAACATTAATCCAGAATTTTTAACCAATGAACGATTACTAGTTTATATAAATAAGCCAAAACAATCCAGTTACCTTTTTCTCGTGTTTGTCAACAACAAACGCGGGGTTGATAAATATTTAAAACGAATCGTTTTGTTAAGGAAAAATATATAAAAACTTTGGATCTTCCATTATTTCATAATCAGTGAGTCCTTCAATTTGAAAATCTTTTTCAGGCTTCTGGAAAAATATGGACACTGGACACAGGAATGTCCTGTAAAAAAAACAAACATCCAAGATTTTTTTTACAGGACATTCCTGTGTCAGTGCATTCCTGTGTCGAATTTTTTTTATGTTATACAGTCGGGAAGAATAATCTGCACTAGCCGCCTCGCCCACAAGATGCCTCTTCACGCCTCGTTTGAAGGAACCCAGGTCATAAGAGGAGGGGAACACGTGTGCTGGTAAAGAATTACATTTTCTAGAGGTGCGACAAAGAAAAGAGTTGCCAAATTTCTTCGTGCGCGATGGAAGAGTTGAAGTGAGGACGTTGAGTGTGTTCAAATGTGTTATTTGGATTTTGACAGTAATCGAGTGACTTATTAACATCGATTTGTATGATTTGGTATTCTATTTTCAACCCGATCAGTTGATCGCTTTTTTCGACACCACTTAGGTTTATTGTGGATCGCTCACGACCCGACACGCACTTTGTTTGCTCGCTACGCAGTTCGAATCGATGCTAAAGGTATGCGATTTAGCACGTAGGTTCCTAGTGTCCTAGAGTTTTTTTTAGGGTAGGATAGGTAATTCTTCCCCACTCGTTTTCTGAGAACCCGAACAAAAGAAAAATGGCTGCGGTCTCCAGCGACCCACGATAAACGAATCGGGTTAAAGATACCAATTCGAGGTTTTTATAAAATCAGTTTTCACTTCTCGTTATATCAATTTATTTATATTCATGCCTCAATGATTATTTAACTCCTTTTAGTTGGCGGGAATAACTCAACTACAGAACATATACATATTGTGTGGATATTTATAATAATAAATATTTTGTTACATACAAATAAATAAAACTATATTTTTTCTCTATATCTTTATATATTGCGACTTTTGTATAATTATACTTTGGAGATAGGGAGGAACCGGGTGTAAAGTTCCTCATCCACCATTGAAAAGTTAGGATCCTCCGACCAGACGGGTGTTAGTCTGGTAGGCTACCGCCCGACGGTTGTTGTCGGGTTCTTGTATATATGTTCAATCGCTCGGATAACTTTAATATCGCGATGTAGGATACGTCAGTTTTTAGTTTTCATATGTGGCGAGATAGATGTCGCTACAATACGATTCAAATTTTATTATATTTTAATAAAAATAGAACAATGTTAACAATAACATTTCTAAATATTTTATAATTAACAAATCCATTAATCGTATATTTATTTCAATTATATCTCATATATTGAATCTTAACAATGTATAACTTACTTAAAATATTTTAATATATATTTATAAAAGCATAACTGAATAACTGACTGACTAACTGACATACCAACGCACAGTAAAGCAAAACTTACATACGCGTTCCTCTACACAGTAGATTAGTACTGAGGAAGGATTTTTGAAAAGGTCACCTTAAAGGGGATAAAATTTAATTTAATTTAATTTTTATTCTTTTTTTTTATTTTATTTTTTTACTATTATTTAACGTAAATACGTAAATAAGTATTTGTTAAATAGACTAAAAGTACAGTTACAGTTTGTTCAAACCGTGACATTTTTCTCACTTAGAAATTTTTTATACCCGTCATAACTTATAAATGAAAAGTCCGATCCGAATAATTTAAAGTGCAATTTACACGTACATAATCAACCTTAATTATCAAACTATTTAAATGGATAATAAAATCTAATAGAATTATTTAAAAATATTATTAAATTCTCGTTCTTTGTCGTTTCATCTTTAAATATATTCATTTCTCATAATCTCAAAATCATGCGTGATTTTATAGGTAGAGTTAACGTCTCCAAATGTATGGCGACGGTGCTCGCACAGGTAGGTCGTCACTAAAATACGGTACGGTCCTGTGAACAGTGTCCAGGGGATAATCCTGTTCCTCGAAATTCTGTAACAAAATTAATCCACAATTAGCTTATTTTTTTGAACAATTAAAATATAAATAATACACACGATAGTAAAGACAATAATATTGAACTGTGTCGTACATTTTTTTTATCATTTGTTCACAAATTGACAAACATATTATATTTTTTTATAAAAAGTTCAGAATTAAGTAAATAGATACTCGTACCTAAATACTATTTATAAAGTATATATGATAAGGATTATTTAATAAAAAAGCGCGTATAGACCAGGACGTCTATTCTGTAACAAACTCGACTCACCGTAGAAAACGGTCGTAAAAGTCAGAAAGTGATATGCGACCTTGACCTTAATAATCATAACAATTCAAAGATACACGTATCAAAATAGTATATAGCGATTAGTCGATTGTCAGTAACTTTGTAAATGACACTGAAGTTAGTTTCGTATGTAGACTTCGAATGTGATCATTGACATCGAAGTTCGAAGTCAATGATCACATTGTTGAATTTTCGATTACTTTACAATTTATTATTGAACAATAGATAAAATCGTTTTTTTGAAGTGATAATTTCTTATGGGAGGGTAAACCGTTTCGTAACGTAACGCGCTACGGCGCCACTATTACCGACGCGGACTGCTTTACCCGAGAGTTACCAACCTAACGCCATCTAGCGTATACATATAGTACTTATAATAATTTAGCAACTCTCAAGTACTAATTTAAATTATATTTAATATATTATAATTAATATTATCACTTCTGTCGAGCGTCCCGAGACTCACACGTTTTTGTTTTATAAAAGGGCCACCTGATGGTATTATTACATTACATCTAAGTTCCCAAGTTTGACGGCGCATTGATAAGTAGAGGAATAGTTAATATTTCATCCAGCGCTAATGTCTATGGGTGATGGTGACCATATACCGTCACCCATAGACATTGTTCTTACTTTATAAAACAAAATAACAGAAATATATATTAATTTCGGAAATATTCTTGAGACAGATCCCTTTATCAGACACAATATTCCTTATTTAAATGGCGAAAAGGAAGGGGTAATTTTGAATGAATTTTACCCCTACGAAGTCGGGCGGGTGGCTTGTTACTTATTAAACCGAACTACACACAGCATGCAATCTGCTATGCTGGTCTTTAAGATCTTACTTGAGAAATATTGAAACCCACTTAGGTTAGTTTGTTCTTACAGCATACATTTTCTGATTCTTGATGTTTTCATCTGGATAAAACAATACTTCGAATATATAAAGAAAATATCACCTGAAGCATATCCGGGTCCCTCTTCCTCCTCAGGTAGTTGAAGCAGCAAGACCGGAAGTGCCTCGTGCCGCACGCTGGAGCGCACTCCATCCCGCACGAGTTGCAAGACCGACCCGCTGCTGATAAGTTGCCTGCGTAAAGTTAAGTAATTAAAATCCTAAATCAAAACCTACCATTGTCATGAGACGAAGCTTCAAGAACTTTGACAATAATAAATTTTTGCGTGACCTTGATCGGATTGATTGGGATGCTGTATTTAATGCTCCATCTATGGATGATAAACTTGAATTATTTAACTCTCTCCTCTCAGATCTTTTTGATATTCATGCTCCATTAAGACCGATTAAGTTAAAGCACCTTCCAGCACCATGGTTAACACCAGATATCAAAGTTATCATGACAAGACGTAATGCTGCTAAGTCGAGATATAAACGGAGACCGACAGACAACAATCTCCTGAAATATAAACGGCTGCGTAATCATTGCAGCAAAGTCTGTAGGGACGCTCAACGAAATTATATACACAATTCTGTTAGCATCAAGAACACCGGCAAGGTGTGGCGTTTTTTGTATGCGATGGGTATTGGCCGTCAGTCACTAGATGTAAGAAATGTTGACGCTGAAGCGCTGAACAAGCACTTCACGGCGGCTACCATGGACAGTGCGAATAAATGTCACACCTTGAATTCCATAACCACACGTCCTAAGCCTAATTTTTCTCCTTTCTCTTTTACTCTAGTGACTTCTGAGGATATCAGGAAGAGTATTCTTGGTATTCAATCAGACGCCGCTGGATGTGACGGTATCAGTCGCAAAATGATACTCCTGTCTTTAGATACCATTCTTCCTGTTCTATGCCACCTATATAATTTCTCTTTAAATTCAGGTATTTTTCCCAATAGTTGGCAAATAGCTCATATCCTACCCATTCCCAAAATCTCTAATCCTACTTTGTTAGCTCACTACCGTCCTATATCTATCCTTCCTTTCCTTTCTAAGGTTCTAGAACGCATTGTCCATGGACAGCTTTCCAACTTTCTCTCACTTAACAATATCTTAAGCCCATTTCAATCGGGATTTCGCCCGGGGCATAGCACCACAACAGCTTTGATCAAAGTCTGTGATGACATTCGCTTTGGGATTGATAAGAAAGAAATTACTATTATAGCTCTTCTTGATTTTTCCAATGCCTTTAATACTGTTGACCATGACATTCTCTTAGCTATTCTTGATTCTTTAAATTTCTCTTCCAGTGCTGTTTCTTGGTTTCAGTCTTATCTTTCAAATCGTCAACAGCGTGTTATCGTTGACGGTAAGTTTTCCTCCTGTTGCTATCTCAAAGCGGGTGTCCCACAAGGTGGTGTTCTGTCCCCTCTCCTTTTCTCAATCTTTATAAATTCTGTCACTAAACATCTTTCTGTTTCTTATCACCTCTATGCTGATGATTTGCAGGTTTATTTGACGACTCCTGTTGAGAACATCGCTAATGCTATCGATGTTATGAATAATAACCTTAAATCGATAAGTGAGTGGAGCAAGTCATATGGATTATCGTTAAATGCCAGTAAATCACAGTTAGCTATAGTTGGCACTCCAAAACAGCTTTCGAAACTTAATCAAGTTAATGTTCCTCCCGTAGTGTTTGACGGTACAACTTTGATCAATAATAACATTGTTACTAACTTAGGTCTTATAATAGATGATACATTTTCTTGGGCAGCGCAAGTGTCAAATCTAAGTCGGAAAATGTTTGCAGCTTTCGGCTCGTTAAGAAGGTGGAAGAAGTTGTTGCCAATCAAAACTAAAATTTCTCTTTCGAATGCACTTCTTCTTCCCATCCTAGACTACGCAGATGTATGCTACTTAGGTCTATCCGAGGAGCTACTTGACAAGCTTGAAAGGTTGCAAAACATGTGCATACGGTTCATTTTTGGATTGAAAAAGTTCGACCACATCTCCGAATATCGTACCCGACTTGGATGGCTTACAGTCAGACAAAGACGTAATTTGCACGCCCTTTCTCTCCTTTACACTATTCTTTTCTTTCCCCAAACTCCAACTTACCTCAAAGAACACTTTTCCTTTCTTGGCTCTAATTCTTCTCTTCATCTCAATCTTCGTTCTCTATCGGACAACAAACTACAGCTGCCTCTCAGCCACTCACACTGTTATAATGATTCTTTTACTGTCAAATCGATTAAATTATGGAATGCGCTCCCACATGACATTAGGATGTCACAGTCCTTAAATATATTTAAAAGTCGAGTCAAACATCATTATATGGCCTCGTAACTACTCCTTTTTATATTTATATGTATGTATGTAGGTAGGTATGTATGTATACATGTATTTATGTAGATATATATGTATGTGTGTATATATATGTATATGTATATATATATGTATGTACAGGTATTTGCATGTATGTTTATTTTACGTTTTCTTTATATGTAATTTTATATTAAATCAAATATCTATTGAATATGTATGCATCATAATATAATATGCACTACCCTCTTTACAGAATATGTTGTCCTCATCTGTTGGGTTGCCTGTAAGAGATCGCTTTTAGTGATAAGGCTGCCCTTGCCTTCAATTTTCTGTAATGAGCTATTTTATATGTACTGTTATTTTATATGATATTGAGTGCAATAAAGTTTTTATCTATCTATCTATCTAAAATCTAACAGAAAAACTTAACTTTCATACATGACAAATGGATTGAGTGAGCCCCTACATGTTAGTTTACAGTATATAAATAATAAAATTGAAGTGTATGTCTGTGATTTCAAAAGAATTGCCTCTTTTTAAGTTAATATGGCTACATGGAAATTACCAGCCATTTAATTAATTCAAATATTTTATGCGTGTAATTGATTTCAATTATACGCCTAAGATATTTAAATTAGGCATTAACGCCTATTTAGGCATTATGTCCGTTAAGATTTTGAAAGATTGTCGACACAACACGCGTAGTCGCTGGTTGTCTACTATCATAATCTCTCCGTCCAACGTCATCGCGAACACGGTCCATATTTTATAACCAATTGTTACTCTAACTAATCTTCTTGAATACATATATTTTTTAACGCAAGTAAAGCTGAAATGTAGCTGAGTACCGTGGGGTAATTGGGTTATGTGGGATTGTTTACCACTAAAACCCTTGCAAATACCGTCACCGGCGCGGATTGGGAAGGACAGGATCGTTTCTACTTCCTATACACTCGTATCTCGGCGGAGCTGTCTTCAAGAAGCGAAAAGATTTCTCCCCTGGACTCCTATCAACTCCCATGAGGATATCCCATTAGGCATATTACATTATAAGCTCTATCATTTCTTTTATCCGAGATGGTCCAGAAGTCAGAAAGCGTGATTCTAAGCTGATCGTTGGTTAGAATCCGGGTAAGCACCACTGAATTTCCATGCGTTTATAATTCATCTCGTGCTTGACGGTGAAGAAAAACATCGTGAGGAAACCTGCATATGTTCAATTTTACTGATATTCTGCCACTTTTGTATCCACCAACCCTATTGGAGCAGCGTGATGGAATGAGCTGCAAACCATCTTCTTAAAGGAAGAGGAGGCTTTAGCCCAGCTGTGGGACATTCACAGGCTATTACTTTACTTTCTTTTTATTCTACCACGAAAGCTATTTTCAAAATTAAATTAGTATTATGTAATTACCAATTAACATCAAAAACAAGATGGCGGTAATCTTCAACATGTTTATAGCAGTAACGAAACGCAATACAAGATGGCCGCTGACGCCGAACAGCTGACGACTGATAGCATTCGCACAAAACAATCCGTTTTTATATTAAATCATAGTTTACTTAGACGTAGACTACTAGACTTGTGACTATTTGTTTTAGAGTATTCTTTTACATACTCCATTTGGTACACTTAAGAATTTAAATATTTATTTTGGTTAGTATTTTATTTATGTGTGTATTATTTGTAATGGCGATTTTTATTCGCGTGGGTGGAGATTCTTTGATTTTTATATAGTTTATATACAACTACGAAGCCGATTATTATGAAATTTTGCTAGTTGTCAGGGACAGAAAACATCCCCCATCGTAAGCAATTTGATTGACTTTGGATTGTAATTGATATATCTAGTCTAGTCGTCTAAAATAACTTTATTTTTTATTGTATAGGTAGACGGACGAGCATGTGGGCCACCTGATGGTAAGTGGTCACCAACGTCCATAGACAATGGTATTGTAAGAAGTGTTAACCATCGCTTACATCGCCAATGCGCCAACCAACCTTGGCAACTTTTGTAAACGGTGGTAGGGCTTTGTGCCAGGCCGTCTGGGCTACCTACCCAGACGGGCTGGCGCACCACCGAGTGAGTATATAGGCATACAGATCAGTTTCAGTAAATCTACTTTTAATGGTGATAGCGCTTTGCGCAAGCTCTCGTCTGGGTAGGTACCACCCACTCATCAGATATTCTACCGCAAAACAGCAGTACTTGGTATTGTTGTGTTCCGGTTTGAAGGGTGAGTGAGCCAGTGTAATTACAGGCACAGGGGACATAACATCTTAGTTCCCAAGGTTGGTGGCGCATTGGCAATGTAAGTGATGGTTAACATTTCTTACAATGCCATTGTCTATGGGCGTTGGCGACCACACCATCAGGTGGCCCATATGCTCGACCGCCAACATATACAATAAAAAAATGATTATTCTAAATTATATATGCGTTGGTCGTAGCGTTGAGTTTAACATAAATAAGTTGAATTTTCATTCATCATTCATTCCTTTTCATCCGCATTCTTTCTTTCATCTGATGAATCTTAATAATTTACCTCTTCAATACAATAAATATATAAACAAACATTTCTCCACTGCTCCACAGGTGTGACATTATATTTTTTCTCAGCTTATGTCATTATAGCATTGACATTAATACATTTGTGACATATTTTTGCGATGCAAAATTTTACAGCGAACTATTTAGTAAGAAAATAATATTCACAAAATTTCTAACGCTACTTATGCGAGAGTGCGAGGTAAGAGGTAGCTGGCGCAAATTGGCTTATACCAGTTTTAGTAAGTATGTACTGGCTATGCCTGCGGTTTCGCCCGCGAATAGCTTAAAGAAGCCACTAAGAGCAGACTTATAATATTTCAGTATTTACTACATTTTTAGTTTTATTTTCGTGGGATATTCCTCATAAGTCATTACCTTTCATTCCCTTAAATCTATTCCGACATACTTGAATGTCTATCACAATAAATAAAGCACCGGGTGACTGCAAACAGAAAATTGTGTCCTTTTAATTTGATTTGACTTTAATTTAATTTGATTTGGCTTAATTTAATTTGATTTGATTGAATTTAATATAATATATGTAATGTATATATGATCCTTGTTGGTCGAAATAAATTATTTTATTATTATTTAAAACTGATAGATAGATGTGTATTTAAAAAATGAGTGTATTTAAACCACTTATTATCAACTGACCGACTAAGTATAAATGTAACAAAATGAGAGAAAAATATATGCGATGACGCAACGAAATACTTATCTAATCTACACACGTTCACTTACAAAGTAATTTACAAACCGAAAGCAAATGCTTAAGTATGAGTACGTAGTTGAGTACTCATACTCTTAGTAACAGTGAATGTCCCACTGCTGGGCTAAGGCCTCTTCTCCTCTTTTGAGAAGAAGGTTTTGGAGCTTATTCCACCACGCTGCTCCAATGCGGATTGGTGGAATACACATGTGACAGAATTTCAGTGAAATTTGACACATGCAGGTTTCCTCACGATGTTTTCCTTCACCGTCGAGCACGAGATGAATTATAATCACAAATTAAGCACATGAAATTCAGTGGTGCTTGCCCGGGTTTGAACCCACGATCATCGGTTAAGATTCACGCGTTCTTACCACTGGGCCACCTCGGCTTACTCTTGAAATATGTCAAAACTACAAAAAGCCCATTATTATTGATAAGAATTAATGCCATGTTTATAAAAAACGGCTTCGCAAATAATGCATGGTTATATGCTATCGTGGAGTTTTTTTTAGAT
Organism: Nymphalis polychloros; assembly: GCA_905220585.2. Taxonomy (NCBI): domain Eukaryota; kingdom Metazoa; phylum Arthropoda; class Insecta; order Lepidoptera; family Nymphalidae; genus Nymphalis; species Nymphalis polychloros. The sequence continues at coordinate 910,854 of HG992268.1, read as the reverse complement.
CTGTTTCAAGAGGAACAATTCCGTCATACATGATTGTCGTGTAACTTTAACAGTTTAAACTGCGCACACAACGGAAGCTCTCAAAAGGAATACAACATTTTTCATTCAGAATGACATTTCATGTTTCTTACTTTACAATCACAGACTTCGATTCAATATTTATCCTTTACTTATACTTACACGCGAGCGAAGCCGCGGGCAATAGCTAGTTGAACGTAAAGTATAGAAAACCAAAAGAAATGTGTATTACATAGGTATATTGTTATATTTTTATCGAATTAAATATTATTTTTTAGCGTAGGTAAGCACGCATATGGGCCACCTGATGGTAAGTGGTCACCAACGCCCATAGACATTGGTATTGTAAGAGATGTTAACCATCGCTTACATCGCCAATGCGCCACCAACCTTGGGAACTAAGACGTTATGTCCCTTGTGCCTGTAATTACACTGGCTCACTCACCCTTCAAACCGGAACACAACAATAAAAAGTACTGCTGTTTTGCGGTAGAATATCTGATGAGTGTGTGGTACCCAGACGAGTTTGTCCAAAGCTCTACCACCAAGTAAATGTTCGAAATTATTCTTTAAAGTGACTCAACTTTTTTTATTATTTTATTAAACAAACACTAAGTTTTAAGTGAAGTTTGCCACAATACATTAGTGAAAACCGCACCCAAATCAGTTAAGCCGTTTCTAAGATTAACGCGCACAAGCCCATATACAAACAGACAAAAATACTAACAATCATTGTTTTTAATTCTATTACGTTAATAAAGGTTCATAATAATTTTACTCAAATATCTTCCACGTACAGACAACAATCGTTTACATTTTTATTATATGTATTGCACTACTACAAACGCAAAAACGTCTCCAAGCTGATTAAGCTGTATGTATTTACAATATTAGTAAAATTTTGTAGCGACATCTATCTCGGCACATACGAAAACTAAAAACTGACGTATCCTACATCGCGATATTAAAGTTATCCGAGCGATTGAACATATAACACGCAGTGTCCTCCTTCCAGACGACGACGGTATCCTAAGCCGAGGTTCGGCCTCACAGGATACGCGTAATCTGAGCCCTTAAGTGGGCTCCCAACATCCAGCTGAGTATTTTCGAGACTCGCCCCCCACCCGGTGACGCCGTCGGGGCCATCTGGGCGAACAGCAACAAGTCAGTAAGAAAAAAAAAAAAGAACATATATATATATATATATATACAAGAACGCGACAACAATCGTCGGGCAGTAGCCCACCAGACCAACACCCGTCTCGCCGCAATTTTAATTTACATTTGTATACGTAAGGTAAGTCTTGAGGAAAATTCCACCACGATACTTCAATTCTGGATCCCCCCATGACATAGTCCAGATTTGAACCCATAGTAAACATCGACTCGTAATAAAGAAAACAATCGTTTATTTTAAAAAATCAAACTTTATTAAACGACACATTATATATAATTAAATTGACAACAGTTTCTTAATTTATTTATTTAATTAATAATATAAACATTACAAAATTATAATAGTGGTTGATAATTATGTAAACTTAAATATACAGGACCTCGCAGGACTGGATAGCTAACATCACAAGGAACAACTTTTGTTCTACGACTTTTGATAATTCGTTAGATTTTATTTTCATACAAAAATAAGTATTAATTTAATTTCCCGCTTGAACGTTTATAAGTCTACGCGCATCGCAAAGATCGACGCGTCGCGTCGTCCTTTCGTTTGTGAATGAAATATAGACCTACAAATGTCACGACAGTACGACAAAAACTTGTAAAATCATTTGTTTTTTCATGTATTGAGTTACGTCCGAAGTCGTAGAACAAAAGTTGTTGCTTGTGATGTTAGCTATCTCGTCCTGCGAGGTCCTGTATATTTAAGTTTACATAATTATCAACCACTATTATAATTTTGTAATGTGTTATAACTATTGGTAGGCTGTGGATAGTAGCTATTTCGTAAATGACAATACTAATTACTAATACTTAAAAAAATATTGTTTTTTATATTTTTTTGTTGTTGTTGTTTCTAATTAGTTGACCATTATTGTTTAATGTAATATTGAAACTGCACTTGTGTAATGGGATTTATATTGTTTTTCTAATAAACGATAAATCGTTGAACATATTGTTGTCCTATTTATTGTTTAATTTCAAAGTAAAAACGATTGCTGTGAAGTATCTTACATAACGTCAAGGACCGTTGGTAGTGTTTCTAATTATACGACCACCACTGTATATAAGTAGCGGACATAGCGGACAAGGCAAACGTCGTCCTGGCATACGGACATTTTTTCATTTAGTGACATACCGACGGCAGCGCGACCTAACGTGTCCAATTATATTTTCAGACCATCCAGGAACCCATTGATATATACACACAAAATTTCATCGAAATCGGTCCAGCCGTTTATCAGGAGTTAGTTGACAAACAGACATGCAGAACTTATACATTGAGATTATTAAATATATTATATATAATTTATAAATAGATAATCAAATCCAGGGCTCCCAGTTCGCTCTCGTCACACTGAGGATCCGTGGATCTGTGGACTGGAGTAACAGACTAGACACCTGAAAAAAGATTATTTTTTTTAAAAGTAGATAGGCTTCCTCGCATATTGGCCACCTGATGGTAAGAGGTCACCAACGCCCATATACAGTGGTTTGTACATTTCTTAAAAAAAAAAACATCGCCACTACGCCACCATACTTGAAAACTAAGATTTTATGTCTCTTGTGCCAGTAGTTATGACTCATTCGCTTGTCAAACTGGAACACAACAATGTATGGCTGTAACAAGTATGGCTGTTAGCGGTAGAATATCTGACGAATGGGTGGTACCAGCCCACCACCAGGTATATATATCTCACCTGTTCTTCGACACTGTAAAGTTCCTTCACCTCGAACCCCTCAAACACATCTTCGAGCAGCTTTATATATTTATCTTTGTACGGCTGAGTCGATTTTGATAGGACTTCTTTAGTCACCGTATAAGAAAGAGACGTACCCTTGATGAGACTATTTATGTACGGAAGCTGAAAATTAAAAAAAAAAAAAACGTTATATTTTGTTTGATTGTATGTAAACTAAGATATATAGGTAACTTCCCTAAAACTGTTGTGGGGGTGTTGAATAAGTAAGTAACAGCCTATGAATGTCCCACTGCTGGGCTAAGGCCTCTTCTCCTCTTTTGAGGAGAAGGTTTTTGGCACGCTGCTACAATGGTGCGAAAAACAAATGCAGCTTGGTGGAATACACATGTGACAGAATTTCAGTGAAATTTGACACATGCAGGTTTCCTCACAATATTTTTCTTTCACCCTCAAGCACGAGATGAATTATAATGAATTAAGCACATGAAAATCAGTGTTGCTTGCCCCGGTTTGAAACCACGATCATCGGTTACGATTCACGCGTTCTCACCATCTCGGTTTTCAATCCTGAATCCTAATTAATATTATAAAAGCGAATGTGAGTTTGTTCCGCATTCACGCCTAAACCACTAAACCGATATTAAAAATTCTTTCACCAATGGAAAGCTACATTATCACCGAGTAACATAGGCTACATTTTGTCTCCATATTCCCACGGGAACGGGAACTACGCGGGTGAAACCGCGGGCAAAACGCAAGTATTATTATAAATGCGTTAGTTTGTTTGCTACGCTTTCACTTCCTAACTTCTCAACCGATCGTCGTCATACAGACAGGATAACTGACTCTCACGCGTTATATCATTGTATACAAACTTTGTCCATAAAGATCTGCCCCATCCATTTGAAGGTCACGGATATTGAGGGTAGGACGAGCTCGGATCCTCGCAGCGACTGTATCCTACTCTGCAGACGACTCTCCAGAACTGAAACAGGACATAAGCATTAAGAGTGTTCGAAGTTCTCGATTAATATATCTCAATTTATAATACAACGCGATTACACTTTACTGCCTCGTTGGTCTAGTGGCTACATATAAGGCCGCAGACCTGGTGGTCCCGGGTTCAAATCCCGATTCTGGCCAATAAAATATTACTGAGAGATTGAGTCTGGAAGTTGGAAGTGTGTATACTCCCCGGAAAGCACGTTAAACGGTTGGTTCCTCGTCTGAACTTCCGATCGTGTCGGATTGCTGTCAGATCGGGTTATGAGAGTTAGGGCACAGAGAATGCACCTGTGTTTACACTTGTGCACTATAATATCTCACCTTGCGTGTCGCACAAGGCGAGTACGTTTCTTGTGAGCCTGGCGGGCGGAAGTTCCTCTCCGCCATATTGCAATATGGCGCCGCAGTCCACGTGACACGCGCCGCCCTGCTCGCTGTACATCAAGTTCTCCAGATGCCGGTCCCCCACACCTGAACAGGTACAACGGACAAGGTTATAAGTTGAGTAAACCCACCTGTGTAATACTAAATTCATACAAAACATGTACAGTTAAAACTCAAAATAGCTTATTCAATATAGGAGCTTTACGCTTACTTATTGGTTTTCAAATTAGTAACCACGACCGGTTACAACCAGACAACAAACAAAAAGAATCTACCGAAACGCTACAAACAGAATCTGACCTAAGAAGAACCGGAGGGCATAGCAAGTATCTTTGTGTAGTTTTGTGATTGTTTACAATTTTCAACATTAAAAGCAGGGACCCCTTGGCTATTGTCATCACCTAACTCAATGTGTACTCTTAATTGGATTGAATTTGGGTTAAATAGGAATATTAGTTATTCCTTAAAATAGAACTTACCACATAAATAGGACACTTACCACATAAATAGCTGAAGACAGTCATGTCGCTGATAGCTTCCAGAAAATTCGACTTCTTACAAATAAAGTCCCCAGCACACGCGCTGCTTTCTTCGACTGCAGATCTGTAAAATTATTTATCGCACGAGTCTACGACAAGATTACTAAACATTTTATTTTTTTATTAAATATTTATCTTATATATACAGGTTGTCCTAAAACTCAACGCCAAGCGGGCTTCGGTTGAGAGGCGTAGTTATACCAGTTCTGAAAAATAAAAAAAAAATCTATATCACCTAGTTAGTGAAAATCCTAAGCCACAACAGAACTGGTATAACTAGATCTCTCGCCCGGTGCCCGCTTGACGTTGAGTTTTGGGATCCTGTATAAATTATATATACAGTGTGTAACAAAAACCCTGTCCGATCCGTGAAGTGGTTATTAGGTATCGTGAGTCGGTTCTATTTATGTAATAATTTTTTAAAACACTTACGGTATTTTTGCTTTTAAATAATTACCGTTTTATAAATATGGAATAACAAATAATATATTTGTCGCGACATTTGAGCGTTATCATGGGATTCAGACGTAGCTCGATAGAATTGAAATGAATTGACATTAACATTATATCAGAAAATATTATTCTTATTATATTATCAAAAGTCTGAACAAAACAATGGGCTATGCACCATAACTAAGCTTTAGGAAACAGACGAGTCTCCAAACTAAGAATGTTTCACAACAACGAAGTGAAGCAACATAATGCACTGAAAAATCCACGTCGTGGAACTAAAGATATATTTTAGTTATATTATACTCGGTGGTAGAGCTTTGTGCAAGCTCGTCTGCGTAGGTACCACCCACTCATCAGATATTCTACCGCAAAACACCAGTACTTGGTGTTATTGTGTTCCAGATTGAAGGATGAGTGAGCCAGTGTTATTACAGGCACAAGAAACATAACATCTTAGTTCCCAAGGTTGGTGGCGCATTGGCGATGTAAATCCCTATGTCTATTGGCGTTGGTGGCCACTTACCATCAGGTGGCCCATATGCTCGTCCACCTGCCTATGCTATAATAAAAAAACCAAAAGAAAAACCGTTATTTTATCGGTCAAAGCGTTGTCCAAACGCGGCATTGCTCAAACAGTAGGTGACTTGTTAGACAAAAAAAACAAATAAAATATTAAATCGTTATTAAAATAATTATTCAACATAGGAACGAATCATTTCCACCCTTTACAATTCGAGAACTAATCTGTGGAGGATCCGTTAGTGACACAGCAAAGAAAGTAATGCATGGTAGACTAGTGGCGCCGCCCTCACGGTTCCACATAATATATAGGGGGATATTTAGTAAGTAGCCCTGGCTCACCTGAGCACGTAGGGCGGCACCCGCGCGCACATCGCCCCGAAGTGCCGCAGCGAGCTGGTCGGAGCCAGCACGAGCTCGCTGTCTCTACCACGAGTCGTACCGACAGCGCCTGAAAATATGAAGTTGTCGTGATAAGTCGTGGTCACGTTAATCTCAACGTAAGATTACTGGCTCAAGTGGCTTCACTTTTTATCTCATATAGGCCAACGTTTGAACGTTGCCTTGCCTAATGTAAGGCATCGACTCGTGTTGCATCCTAGGATGTAGAACGCATGCCTAGAAAACACCTGTTTACTCTGGATTTGAAGACACCAACGTCGTCCCTACCAGGAAACACAGACTCGGGCAAAGTATCCCACAGTTAAGCTGTGCGAATAATAAATTCGAAGCGCTTCGTACGTAGGCGGGGAATACCCGCCATGTATCTGTTGTGCTTTGGTCGCGTTTGTCTGGCCGATTCGATAAATGTACTCGAGGCTACTTTATTGGACCGCAGTGGACGCGTGAGGTGACGAAAGCAACAGACAATTGAGATATCGACCAATGATATCGCGTTATTTTTTCAAGGTCAAAATTGTCTATTTATCTTTCATCCTGCTCCCGGAATTTTATAGATTGTTTATTTATGTGTTATGTCATAACGCTGGACAAATTGGGCTGGACAGCATTAAAGTTATACGTACTGTCGATGGGGTAGTGGGCCGCTATCAATGTTCTGAATCTCTCGTGATGTTCCAAGTACTCAATCAGGGCGCAGTCGTCGCTCAGGGGGGTCACCTGTAGACACATTCGAATCATATTTAACTGTAAAAATTATATGGCAAACGTGGACAAATAAATCTCGTCGTTCATAAAACGATCAATGGGTGGTGAGTGGTCGGCGTTCAATCGCTTAGTGACTATGGCCAACGCTACCTCTCTAGGACTGTTTAGTATTTCAGCGTCCATAGGATATACGCAAGACGCGACTTAATTTGAATTGATATCATAGGTTGCTGCTGACGGTCCCGACCTCCTTAAATCTTTTTTTTTTATAGAATAGGTAAGCATATGGGCCACTTGGTGGTAAGTGGTCACCAACGCCCATAGACATTGGCATTGTAAGAAATGTTAAGCATCGCTTACATCGCCAATGCGCCACCAACCTTGGGAACTGAGATGTTATGTCCGTCGAGCCCGTACGATACTTCATCACACTCACGTGGTACCCCGCGTGCGCACTGTTCGCTCGCACGGTGGCGAGCAGTCTGATCGCGGCGCAGTGGGTTCGGACCCGCTCGCCTCTCTTCACGACGAACCGCCGGACGCTGCCGTCCGACAGCCGCGCGCTCAGGACAGCCGGACGGCGGATCGAGTCTATGAATATCGGAATCTAAAAATTACACAAAATGTCAGTATGTACAAATTACAAACTCAAATTGTAGTTTGAATTACTCAATTAATTATTGCTTAACAATTAAACGAGCCACCTGTTAGTGTGTCATTAGTGTATTTTTTTTAAATTACATAGGCGGACTGTCTAAGTGGCCACAAAATGGTAAGTGGTCACTTACCGGCAGTGGAATAGCTAATGAAGGGGTGGTACCTACCCAGACGGACTTGCAAAAAATCATTAATAAAATTAAATAAAAACTTTTATATAACCTTTTCTTCGAACTTAAAAACATTAATGCCTGGTTTCAAACACAGCAACTTGTTCAGAGACTCATCGGCTATCTCCCTCGCCGTCAGTTCGGGGCACACGTGCGAGAGCGAGATGGAATCCCTCTTCGACGTCTTCAAATCTGATCGGACCGTTGACAGAACACGTTTCTTTGTTTCTTTATCTGTGGAATCTGCAGTACGAAGTTTATAAATTTTTCTTCTAACTTTCACATTTTAACTAATAGTATATATGTAAAAGCCTGTATGTCTGGATGTAGCTGAACATATACAGGGTTATTCGTGACTGCCTCGTTGGTCTAGTGGCTAGATATAAGGCCGCAGACCCGGTGGTCCTGGGTTCAATTCCCAGGTCGGGCCAATATAGTTATTGGCTTTTTCTGTCAGAAAATTCTCAGTAGCAGCTCGGAGTCTGGAACTTGGAAGTGTGTACACTCCCGTGCCTCGGAAAGCACGTTAAGCCGTTGGTCCTGCGCCTGAACTCTCCCCGGTCGTGTCGGATTGCCGTCCCATCGGATTATGAGAGCTAAGGAAAAGGGAGTGCACCTGTGTTTGGGCACACACTTGTGCACTATAATATGTCCTGCGCAGTTGGCTATCTCTCTTGAGATTGGCCGCCGTGGCCGAAATCGGTCTGGAGGACCTTATTCGTAACACACCAGCAACCTCGCAGGACCAGATAGCTAACACCGTAAGCAACAACTTTTGTTCTACGACTTTTGATAATTTGTTAGATTTTATTTTCATACAAATATAAGTATTGATTTAATTTCCCGCTTGAAATTCTATAGATCTACGCGCATCGCAAAGATTAAGCGCGTCCTTTCGTTTATGAATGAAACATAGACCTACAAATGTCACGACAGAACGATAAAAACTTTTTTTTTTTCATGTATTGAGTTATGTCCGAAGTCGTAGAACAAAAGTTGTTGCTTATGATGTTAGCTATCCAGTCCTGCGAGGTTGCTGGTGTGTTACAAATAACCCTGAATATATAATAACAATAGCTCCAAGCTTGTCTATAATTTATATAACACTGAACCGATTAGTATGACTCAGTTGTTAATATTTTTTTTTTTTTTTAATTATTTTTCAAATTATTATTCATATGATAAATATAATAAATGACGTGACTTACCAAATTCGGCGATACCGTAGAGTTTCGCCTTATGTTTATCCAGAACCCTGTAGTCGGGACCGGCGAAGGGGTTTTCAAAAATATTATTCTTCATTTCATCGAATACTTTCGACCATTCTTTTTTATCTGTGGAATCAAATGATTTTATTTTAACATCTATATCCTTTGAAGTGACTATGAATGAATATTAAAAATAAAATAATTTGGGTAACAATTTGTCTATAAATTTATATATTATTCATAAATATAATTTACTTGGTGGTAGAGCTTTGTGCGAGTCCATCTGGGTAGGTACCATTCTCACATCAGATATAACATCCAAACAGCAGTACCTAATATTTGAAGGGCAAGTGAGCCAGTGTAACTTCTGGCACTAGGGTCATAACATCTTAATTCCCAAGGTTTGCGGCGCATTGAAGATCTATGGGATGGGTGATATTTGTCACAGGGCCAATATACCAATGGTGTGCCAACTACCAGTCTGACTACATAATAATGGAGACCGTAAGCTTACCGTCAATAACGTTCAAGCTCTGGCAGCAGTACTGCATCAGCAGGTGTTCAGCGTCTCCAACTAAGTTCAGGCACCGTTTGTACTTCATCATAACCTCGTCTGCCCTCAACCGTTTCACTGTCTCATGACCTTCGTATTTCTCGAAGAGTCTCATCTGAGACTTGAGCTGTTCCAAGGATATCGAGTCTAGATTTTTCACTATCACTTTGAACTGAAAAAAAAAACACTGAAATAATCCCAGTGGCTGTTTTTAAGGAATCACTAATTTGTCTATTTACTCCTTCAATTAATCGTAGGAGCTTGTGTTAGGGGGAGTGACTGCGATAATCGGAGCTGCGACTTTTACAACGCTAGCCCGTAGACCACTGCGCTGTTGTCGCTTTCAAAAGTATATCGCTACGAACAAGTGGACAGAACGCGAGTGATAAATTTTTGCTTGTAGAGCTCCCTAGTAGTGGGGATGACATCAATCCAAGGCGTATCCAGCGATCCGGCGATCGAACCAGCAATTTTTATCTCGCATAAACGCGCTATTCACTTGGTGGTAGAGCTTTGTGCAAGCTCGTCTGGGTACTTGGTGGTAGAGCTTTGTGCAAGCTCGTCTGGGTAGGTACCACCCACTCATCAGATATTCTACCGCAAAACAGCAGTACTTTGTATTGTTGTGTTCCGGTTTGAAGGGTGAGTGAGCCAGTGTAATTACAGGCACAAGGGACATAACATCTTAGTTCCCAAGGTTGGTGGCGCATTGGCAATGTAGGTGATGGTTAACATTTCTTACAATGCCATTGTCTATGGGCATTGGTAACCACTTTCCATCAGGTGGCCCATAAGCTCGTCCGCCAACCTATATAATAAAAAAAAATAAAAAATCATATGCCTGCTTGGTCCAGCGCCCACTTATAAGGGTGCAGACCCCAAGCCGCCGCCGTGGTCGAAATCGGTACGAAGGACATTATTATTATATTACTTAGAACGAAACGACATATATCGTATGTATTTATATTATGTACTTGTAATTTTAATATGTATTGATATTATAATATATTTATTGATATATTATATGTGTATTTTATATTTATTATGACATTTATATATTAATTTGTTTTTGTTATAGATTTATATAATTTTATTTATTATTATTAAATGGCCTACCTACCTACCTCGGTGGTAGAGCTTTGTGCAAGCTCGTCTGTGTAGGTACCACCCACACATCAGATATTCTACCGCAAAACAGCAGTACTCTGTATTATTGTGTTCCGGTTTAAAGGGTGAGTGAGCCAGTGTAATTACACGCACAAGGGACATAACATCTCAGTTCCCAAGGTTGGTGGCGCATTGACGATGTAAGCGATGGTTAACATTTCTTACAATACAAATCGTCTATGGGCATTGACGACTTACCATCAGGCGGTCCATATGCTCGTACGCCTATAAACAAAATTAAAAAAAAATGTACGCCATAGTCGAAGGCTACTTCCATTTAGGCTGTATCCATGTTTTGTATTTTTTTTTTCTTTATTGTGATCAAGTAAAGTAAGTAACATATTGAAACTCTAGTAAGTAATTTTGATAACCAGCCTCGCTGGCTCTTGAAAAGCCACAGCGGCATCAGGCGACCGTTACCTGGTCATCACTTCGAAGGACTCGACTGGCGAGGATCTGGATTGCTTATAAGTCAATGAATACTTACTCTATCGAGTAAGTGTTCCGCGACTTCACCATCCAAATCATCACCGACGTAGTTATCTAGTCTGTTAATGATGACGTCAGCTGACATGTTCTTCGGAGTCAGGTCTAGGTCTACAATGAGACCTAGGACTTGTGACATGTTGAGTAGCAGCTCATTCTGTTGTGAGGGTTCTGTGAAAATGATACTTAATTTAGTAAAAGCCACAACCATCCTACCATCAACCCACCTAGGTTGATGGTAAGTGGTCACCAGCCCAATACGCCACCAACCTTGTGCCTGTAGCGACACTGGGTCAGCGTTCAAATCGGAACAACAATTTACTTACTGTTTAGCGACAGAATATCTGATGAGTGGGTGGTACCTACCGAGACGAGGTTTCACTATGCCCACCATCAAGTGCCAGTCTGAATATAAGAGATACCGCTAAAGGGCTCTGCCCACTACAACGTTTCATACTATGACCGTAATAGGAACGTGTCCGACAAAAAAGTATTACTATGCCCACTAGACCATCCCGTCACCGATCAGCACCTTCGCATGCCATGCACGGACCGTCAGTAATTGTCGTACACTCGGGTAAGATAAGGCATAGTAGAGCTTACCGTATTGATTTCCGATCCTGATACGTTCATAACACGGTCATGATATCGTACGGTATAGTGGGCAGACACCTTAACGCTAGTGCAGCCGTCTTCATCTAGTACATTCCGATCGTCTCGGATAACACACATACAAACATTCATATATCTCATAACGTAACCACCGCTCACTTATAACTCCTTATATAGGGTTTTCCAATAGGGACGCTTGAACTTTGACAGCTGATGCCTATATATATGCCCTATTCCAATCGGAGTAGGACTAAAGGTAAACACACCGTAGATTTACAAATTGCGTGCGACTTTCTAATCGCTCTGCTGTATTATGCACTATAAACAGTTCTTGATTAATTCACCCTTATTTATAATACGACACTATTCCACTTAACTAGTTATAACCACATTAATTTAACTTTCGAAGTTCCGATTACAACTTCGCGGACATTGAAAACGCCATCTTTTCGCGAGTCCATAGTGAATATCATAGATTATTCAAGATCTCGACCAATGGTTTCGCGTCGATTGATATCGGCGACCAATGATATCGCATCGATTCGGTGTCAGAGTTGTTTATTTGGGTTGATTCCTGTTGTGGTCGGAATTGGCTATCGTAACAATAAGTTAGGTCACCTGTGTGCGTATCCCAAAGCTGATCGTAGAACGCCATAGCCAACACACATACCGACTCCAGCACTTTTCTATCATACGTATGATCGGTAGAACTTTCTAGAACTTTTCGTTGTATCTCTTCTAATGCGCTCTCTATGTGATCCTTGCTTAAAACTGAAATTAAAAAATATATTAATTACAAAATGCATTTTTTACAGACTATATAAATATGATAGTTAGCTCTGTGCAAGCTCGTCTGGGTAGGTACCACCCACTCATCAGATATTCTACCGCAAAACTGCAGTATTTGGTACTGTTGTGTTCCGGTTCCGGTACCTACCCTGATGAGCTCGCACAAAGCCCCACCACCAAGTAAATGCGTGCGTGAGGTCGGTACACGAGCTCAAATATTTACACGTCAATTCACGTGATTAACTCGATGATAACTTTTTTTTTAACAAACTTACTTTTCAAATCTCTCCTCAGCTTAAGTATCGCTTCATTCATCCCGAGCACATCTTCAAAACTCGAACTATCGATGAACTGAGGCGTGTATGATACTGAAAACAAATAAAAGCAATACCATGAGAGGTAGCTCTATAAACATAGATGTCATCTCGTTTTTAAATCAGCCGTGCAACAGTCAACCCCCCACCCCTAAGACCCCTATAAACCCCCTATAAACTGCAGCGCCCGACAAAGCGGAGGGTATTTCGTTCGACAGACCCGGTGCAAATGTTGTAATTGTGTAAGCTTGTGGTGATTAAAGTAAATAATAAATAATTATAGCAATCAAACTGTAATAATGCGAATTAATTGTGTGCTTGCATTGTTGTTTTTATATAAAGAAAATGTATGCCCTTGTGCCTACACATATATCTAGCTTTAATACTAGTTTTAAAACAGCTTCTAGACAAGGGAGCCAAAAGTCAGAAATCTACTAAAATTTGTTATATTTTTTGTTTTCTAATAGAATTTGTATAACCCACAGACCTGCGAGGTTCAACGCGCTCCTCAAACGGTCGCTGTCATTTTCCTCCAACGCGATCGCTCTGAGGGCCAGCACTCTCTGACGGAACCACTTCAGCGTCTCGCTCTCGTACAGATCTCTGAAATATTTATATTTTTGATATAAATTTATCTTTGTATTTCTTATTATGTGTTCAGATATTTTTTTGGCTATGTCGATTTTGATAAAATTTGCAATGGAGATAGCTGATATCTTGGAATACAAACTACTTGTTTTTACATGTACATGCATGTTACATGTGTATTACTTTACCAAGCTACCATGCTATAGTTACTTATCTGCAACTTTTTTACTAATATTATAAATGTGAAAATGAGTTTTTGTGTTTATGTTACGATTTCACGTCTAAAATACACAACAGAAGATCATACATTTTTCATACATGACGGTCAGTGGATGGTAAGTATCACATCTTACCTTTCATTAAAATTTTATTACAAAAAACGAATAATAAGTACCACAGGACATTATTATTGTACATAAATATATTATGTATTGATTTTACGAAGTCTGAATAATACTTCTTACATCGCCAATGTCTACGGGCGATGGTGACCACTTAACATCAGGTGGTACATTAGCCCGTCCGCCTACCTATATGAAAAATACGAATATAAAACAATATAAGCAGCACTCACGTAATATTCCTGCAGCAGTCGATGACCTGCGCGTGTAGCCCGCACTCGCTCGCACGCACGCACCACCGCAGCGCGTGCGAGCGAGACAGCACCGAACAGACGGCGTCGCGCTCCGATGACTGCAGGAACGTTGACCTGGAACGAACCTCACAATTACGACTTTAAGCATTTGAAAATTTGTTTTTTTTTTTTTATGAAATATGTGTATTACTTTTGATCATATTGGCTTAAGTGTCACCAGTGAGGGGGGGCATTGACTGAAAATGTAGAATGAGACGAACACCTGGCCAATATTTTATTTGTAAATAGGCCAACTGACGTTAAGTCGTCATTACCAGCCGCTGTATACCAATAGTTATATTATATATTATGATATGTTGACTATACAAACCTTATCATGATCCTCACAGCCCACTCCGTTAAACAGTCGGACGGACGGATATCGTTCGTCAAGTATATATCTTTCATATCAACGCCGTCACGAATGCTTTTCCATATCGATGTCTCTGTCACCTGGAATATATATATGGATAAATATATATGAAATTGGTAGGCGCGACTTGGCAATAGATCACCCGTTGGTAATTGAACACCACCGTCCATAAACGTTGCGCCCAATTCGTGGTACCTACACTGATAGGCTACCACGAAGTCCTACCACCAAATACGTAATATATAAGGAACATATAACGTATGCCCGCAGAGCTCATGCGAAAAACCAACGCCTTTGTTTGCGCACTGAGACGCAGAATTATATTTGTTTAATCCTAATATATAATTATAAATGTGAAAGTAAGTTTGTATGTTACGCTTTCACACCTTAACTACTCAATGAATCATTATGAAATTTTGGTTACACGTTGTCAAGGTTACAGTCAAGGACATAGAGTATGTAACACACCCCCCCCCCCCAACCTCAAACGCGGTAAGAAACGAGTGAACAACAAATATTACTCACGGCGGACACATCGAACAGTTTTCTCGGCCATTTATCAACGTCCTTCAAATACTTGAAATGGTTATCGAAGTCACCACGGCATGAAGACACCATGCATTCCATCCAAATCGGAACATCTGAAAATATAAAGAAAAGTAATAGTCTGCATATGTCCCAATGGGCTAAGACCTAATTTCCCCGTAATGCTTACCCGGGTTTGAACTAGGAATAATCGGTAAAGATCATCCGTCTTCAAACCACAGGGCCATCCCAAGTGTGGCCTATTCCAACGACAAGAGGACTAAACCCATATAAACAGCTTTGACATCGATATCAATTGACGCGATGCCATTGGTCGAGATCTTGTATAATCTATGATATTCACTATGGACTCGCGAAAAGATGGCGTTTTCAATGTCCGCGTTGTAATCGGAACTTCGTTAGTTAAATTAATGTGGTTATAACTAGTTAAGTGGAATAGTGTCGTATTATAAATAAGGGTGAATTAATCAAGAACTGTTTATAGTGCATAATACAGCAGAGCGATTAGAAAGTCGCACGCAATTTGTGAATTGCCTTTGGTTTGTTTACCTTTAATCCTTACTACGATTATAATAGGGTATAAAAGTATATTCATGATTAAGATCCCGGATTACGAAGTAACCCCCATTATCTTATCATCTTAATACACTTGTCTCAGCCATCGCGTATAGATTATTGTAATAGACCATAATTTAGTTTTTAATGAAAATGTGTGTACAAAGTATCGTTGGTATATCATTTAAAAAAAAGCATACTTGTTAGATCGAGATCTTCCAAACTCAGTCTCAGGTTATCTCTGCTCGTCCACATCGGAGGTAGACCGGATTTGATTGAACTCTTCTGTTGTACAGTCAAATTCTCCCAGTCCGATAACTTGCCGAACGTCGAGACCAAATCTGAAACATTTGATGTATATATTAATATTATAATTGCGAAAGTAGCTCCGTCTGTCAGTTCGTCTACTGGCAAATTTAGTGAGCCAGTGTAACTGCAGGCACAAAGGACATAACATATTCAAGGTCACTCATCATTACGAGGCCCTACTTGTGCATATTTAAAATAAAAATATGTATCACATCTTACCTTTCATTGAAAATTTACTGCTAACTTGAGGCATAACGGCATCATCCGAACGGGATCTATAAGGAACAAAAATAAAAGCGTCTCCGATAATGAGGTTTGATAGTGGAATAAGCTTTAAGCCTCCTCAAAAGAGGAGAGGAGCCCTTAGCCCGGCAGTGGAACTAGGGATGCCCGATGATCATCGATTTTCGATTAACATCGATGTTAGAAGATAGAACATCGATGTTGCATTATATAAAACATCGTAACATCGATGTTAGGGGACACATAATCGAAATTTGGTCGCTGACACATAATCGACCGAAATCTATGAACGCTTCCACACACACACACAATATTTATAAAATTCTGAACGCTAACATAATACGAGAAAAAAAACTTTGTCTTGTCAAATAACTCTATATCAACAGCGCAAAAGGTTGCAAGGTTCTGCATTTTCAAAATTATTATTTTTACAGTCGACTGACAAAAATAATTCGAACTTATAATGTCTCACATTTTTAATAATCACTTTGATTCTTTTTTTTAATTAAAAATGTCGTGTGATATTATGGTTGTATTATTTATTGATGACGACGTTTGCAAAAAAATAACGATGTTGGCTGACATCGATGTTTTCCATCCGATGATTATCGAACATCGATGTCTAACATCGGGCATCCCTAGGTACCCACCTACCCATTCACAGGCTGTTACTGTATGTATAGATTCAAATTTACAATATAATGCTATTCACTAGTTAATATTTAGTTATTTAAAATTTAGTTATTTATGTTAAAGATGTTTCTTTTTGTTTTGTTTTTCGTCGACTAAAAAATTTTTTTTTTTTTTTTGGGTTTTTTTACGTGGCTTACAGTAGAGTGTATTTAGCATTCAGAGGTGAGAATTGATTTTACGAAAACCTCGAAGTGATCTTTTTTAAAATGGAAATAACTCACTCGATAACTCTTAAAAATCCAATTGAATCACAAGTCGCGATAATAATGAATTAATTACTTTACTTTTTGTGCACTGACAAAATGGCGGAGGTTTTAAATTAGCGCGCTTCTTTTTTTTTTTACAACGCTCTTGTATGGATCAAGGAATCTCCTATATAATATTAAGCATAGTGTTATTAAGCATATTTGTTTATTTATCTGCTGACGGTACACTAGTGAACGTTACGACCACAATTTACATGCGGACGAAGACGTGGTAGGAACGTATACGACCGCAATCCTTCAGTATCACACTTATAATAATAAAAGCACCAGATAAGCTGCATCTACCACTGGTATGGTGTGGTGGCGCCACCACAAAGTCGAGAACTCACCCCAAAACGAACTGCTCCGGTCCAAGGCACCTGATCTTATAGTCCTCCTCTAGTAACTTGTAAATATTTTCGTCTTCAGCATTTTTAGTTATCTTCAAAAGTTTCTTGATAGCTTGCTTCAAACTGAAATCAGAACTAGCGTACATTTTAAATAACTGTTATGTTTTATATATTGAATGCAAATTCTATACTAATATTACAATTTTTTTTTATAAAATAGGAAGGCGGACGATAGTATGGGCCATCTGATAGTAAGTGGTCACCAACGCCCATAGACATTGGCATTGTGTGAAATATTAAACATTGCTTACATCGCCAACGCGCCACCAATTTTGAGAACTAAGATGTTATGTCCCTTGTGCCTGTAATTACACTGGCTCACTTACTCTTCAAACCGGAACACAACAGTACCGAGTACCGCTGTTTAGCGGTAGAATATCTGATGAGTGGGTGGTACCTACCTAGACGAGCTTGCACAAAGCCCTACCACCGAGTAAACGCGAAAGTAACTCGGTCTGTTACGCTTTCACGGTTAGAACACTGTACCTATTTTGATGAAATTTGACATAAAATCAAGCTTGAATTGGACATAGGCTATTTCTATTATACCTAACGGTGAGTACTTCTATAAGACGCAGGCGATACAGCGGAAACTAGTATACTATAAAGCAATACCCGTCGGAGTCCC
Source organism: Nymphalis polychloros (assembly GCA_905220585.2). Lineage (NCBI taxonomy): Eukaryota > Metazoa > Arthropoda > Insecta > Lepidoptera > Nymphalidae > Nymphalis > Nymphalis polychloros. Next base: position 892,770 of record HG992268.1, on the reverse strand, counting down.
AGAGCTGTCCCGCGCGCGCCACCACCGCCGCTCGCTGGGCGGCGGCGGTGGCAAGCGACGGCACCACACTCGCACCGAGCGTCGCCGCGAAATCGAACCCCGGACGCTTCACCCGGTTCACTTTCATCAGCTGGATAATGAGCGATGTCGCCGCGTTGATATTTCTCTATAAAATATTAAATTATTTTACAAACAGACTAGCTTCAACTGTATAAAATTCATATAAATTTACCCAAATCTCGACGAATACGCTTTCAGGCTCCCAACGTTACAGTTGAGAAGTTCTCACTAGCAGAAGTCAGTGTTTACACAGATCAGATCAGACCAACAAGTGTTGCCAGTAATCAACAGCTTCGAATATTATAAATGCGAAAGTAGCTCTGTCGGTCTGTTACGCTTTTACGACTTAACCACTGAATCGAATTTGATGAAATTTGGTATGAAGCTTAAATAAGCTCCCACTTACAGGCAGACGCAGGCGAAACTAGTATTTGTGCATACCTGTGAAAACTTCAACAGCGAATCTAAAAGCTCATCCAGTGTAATTTCTACATTGACTTCATCTGGTGTATTTTCTGAAATAAAAAATTAGATATTTACTAGGGAGTGGATAATTTCTCAGTTATTTACTAACTGTAAATTTTGTTAAGAGGTTTATAGACAGTGATGTCTTCTTCTGTTGAATGTCGAATCAATGATGGTCGAAAGAGACAGACAAGTGTTTAACTTAACGGGGTTTTAAGTGAAGCTGGATGTGTTTATCATGACATCAGACATTCTACCGTACTTGGTATTGTTGTGGTTCCGGTTTGAAGGGTGAGTGAGCCAGTGTAATATAACATGTACGTTCCCAAGGTCGGTGGCGCATTCAATGTAAGGATATTACTTACATCGTCAATGTGGCCCACTTGCCAATCCACCTATTTACCTACCCAATTAAAAAATAACTTGCAGTGGGATATTTCCAGTATGTTATTTTATATACATGTAATATTCTGACGTAATCAATGACGATGATGTTCTAACGTCACACTAGTGACGTCGTTCAACCGTGAGACAATACAGATAAAAAACAATTCTTACCCTCCCCCTTCGGAATGTTTGACGTCATCATATTCGTCGATAGATTTGAGGACGGCGTTTCTCTGAAAATGAGATAACATAGATCAGTTAATTAACTAGCATCATTAACCAGTGTGTATGGTCGGTGTATGGTGGTGGTGAATATTTCTTACATTACTAGTCTATGAGCGATGGTGATTATTTACCCTCAGGTCATTCGCCCCTCTACCTATCGATGATATAAAATAAAGTAATAACAACAATATCCTGGGACATTATTCACACAAGGACATCTGATCCCGAACTAAGCAGAGCTCATACTATGGAAACCAGACAACTGATACAGCGTGTAACAAAATTCGTGTCGTTAAACACAATTAATATATTTTTTTAAGTAATTTTTTTGTTTAATATTTTAAAAATGATTACATAAATAGAACCGACACACGATACCTAATAACCACTTCACGGGTCGGACACGAATTTTGTTACACGCTGTATACTACTCTTCTTTTGTAAATACATATTTATGTAGATAATTTCGCCCAGACTCAGGACAAACAGCACACAAATGTCTGTCCTGGGTGGGAATCGAACCCACGACCTGCGGCGCGAAAGACAAGTGTCTACCCACCACGCCAACTGGCTCATTTAAACCCACTGTTGTAACTCACCTAAGTTCAACTGGCGCATCCCTTATCTTTGTATTTTTCAACTTGTCATCCCTGAATATTTGGAAGAACATGTCCAAAACGGCCGCCGGATTGACTTCACATCCCGTATGCGCCAGCAACGCAGCCAGGTGAAAACTCTCGCAGAACCTAGAAAGGAACTTTGTTGTAGAGCTTTGGTACCACCCGCTCATCATTGTTACCACTAAACAGCAGTACTCAGCGTTGTTGTTCTGGTTTGAAGGGTGAGTGAGCCATAACTACAGGCACAAAGGACATAACATCTCAGTTCTCAAGGCTTGTGACTCATTCATAATAAGGGATGTTCAATATTTCATAGTACCAACGTCTACGGGCGGTGGTGACCACTGGACGACGCATTTTCAAAGCATATATACCTGTTTTTCCCTGAACATTTATTTACAATATTATTTTTCAATACAAAACTCTAATAGAGAATCTGATAAAACAATAAAAACATTTTCGTCCCCCCCCCAACACGGGGAATTCCATACAAAAACAATTTAGAAATATTAAGGTAGAAAACCCTTGTAAAATAGATATTAAAACACTCACCTGATACCCAAATCTTTATCAAGCAACTTGCCCACTCCGACTCTTACGCTGTTTCTTATATCCTCATTGCCCTCCATCACTCCTCTCGCTAAGCCCTCCAACAAGCTGCGAGTGTAGCCGTCCTTTTCACCCAATATTAGCGAGTTCGATTCCCGAGCGGATCTCTTCGACGGCGGCTCTGATGACTCAGGTGATAACAGCACTGCAATTGATGATCACAATTTATTACTATCATGTATTTGTGATGTGCTTATGTGATAGTAGAACAAGTTAAATGATCAGATTTTTATTAATACAACTTTTAACATAATTTTAATTAGGCAGGTAGACTGGTCAACTTGGTCATTTAATGGTAAGTGGGCCCTGCCCATAGACATTAGTACTGTAGGCAATATTAACCATGCCTTCCACGACCAATACGCCAACCTTGGTGACTATGATGTTAGGACCCGTGTGCATGTAGTTACTGGCTCACCACTCAAACCACCAAACGCGATAATACTAAGCATTGCTGTTCGATAGAATATCTGATGATGTGGTAGCCAGGCGGGTTACCACAAAGCCCTTGCACTCTACACTTACAATCTAGTGCTTTCACGAGTATCTCGTAGGCAACCTGACGAAGCTTCGCAGATAACTGTCGACACACATCGGCGACTTGCAGCACGCAGTATCTCATACGATGGTCGTCCATTAGGTGAAGACCATTCCTCACCTGAAAATTCATTATTTATCGTTGTGTAAAATAGCCGAGTATAGCCGATAGCATGTGTATTCCACCAATCCGCATTGGAGCAGCGTGGTGGAATAAGCTCCAAACTTTCTACTCGAAAGAGGGGAAGAGGCCTTAATCCAGCAGTGGGACATTCACAGGCTGTTACTGTTAAGTTATACATCCTATCAGCTCTTATACTTTGTGGGAGTACATACCAATTTCAATCCCTCGATGGTTTGAAGGTTCTCCCCCAGCCCCACCGTCTCGAACATCGCCACCACGTGGTCCGTCCGTCGGACTGTCAGCACGTACGTTGCCAATATCTCGATACATTTCAACTTCTCACGACCTAAGATTTTAGGTGTCAAGTCTGTTATTGACCTGGAAAAAAATAATTAAATTCTTAATAGACACGAGTTCAAACCCGCACTAATGAATTTTCATGTGACTAATTTGTGTCTATAATTCATCTCGTGAGGACACCTAAATGTGGCGGATGGAAGGTTTATCCACCAACCCGCATCGGAGTAGCAGGGAGTAAACTCCAAACTATCTCTTCAAAAAAGCAGAAAAGGATTTAGCCCAGCAGTGGGACATTAACAGACTGTTAATTTACTTTAAGTTAAGTACAAGCCAAATAAACATTTTTGAGGTGATAACGTCTTATAAATCGATAAACGTCGGTTGCACGCACGAAAAAGCATGACTCATAGTAACGTTCCGCCTGAGCCGAGGGTGAGCGAGAGCGCGGAAAAAGCGATAGAGAGGCACGATCGGCCTAAGCGTTCGGCTTGTGACGCGTCTATCTCTCTTCCACTGCATCGGCCGATGCGTCCGAGTATTCATCAATGTTTCCTTATGACGTTATCACGTAAAATTATCGTCCGTAAACCGACTTTACAGACAACCATTTGTTTAATTACAACGCTTAAAGTTTTTTTATGAGAGAATAAATAAAGGGCCTATCATATATATAACGATTTCGGACTGTCCGGCTTTTGTAATCAAAGGCTTACTTAATATTTTTGGCTAACACATATAAACAAGATGTTCTGAAAAGAAATGGACATATTTTCAGTTTGCCAGTGGATGAGCGGATGGACAAACTCTTACCGGAAGTTGCTCTCGTCGCAGCATTCAGGGTATCCTTTCTGAACGTAATACAGACATTTTACGTATTCGGCTACATCGCTTTTACGCAATTTCTCCAAAACTTTCAGGTACCTTGAAAAAAGAAAGAAAATATAAAGAGAAAACTGTGTGTGTCAAAGTCACGAGAATTGGAGTGTAAATAACAAATCTTACTAAGACGTCATCCGACGCGCGAAAACTTACACTGACGTCATCCGACGCGCGAAATCTTACGCCTACTCATCCGACGCGGAAATCTTAAGCTGTCATCCGATGCTCGAAAATTTATGATTACTAACGCTCGAAATCTTACGCTTACTCGTCTTACGCTCGAAGTCTCAGTTATTCCATACCGTGCCCCGAGCACTAAGATGTTTACACGTCTAAATTAAAAAACAATCTAACTTCACAGTCACGTTGTCTTACCGTTTGATGTAGTCTCCCCTCTTATCGTCGTTGACCAGGGCCAGGCCGAACAGTTCGAAAACCTCAATCATACACCTCTTGGACTCCATCGCCGCCAACAGAGCCGGTACCAACTGAGGTATCTGGACTCCGCGTTTTGTAATACGCTTCAGAATTTGCAGGCAAACTTTTATCATGTCTGATTTTGGATCTAGAACATCACCAGTAGTATTAGATTAATAATTGTTTTTTTTTATTTTATATGTAGGCGGACGGGCAAATGGACCACCACCGTCCATACACATTGATGATCTAAGAAATATTAACTATTTCTTGCATCCCCAATGCGCCACCACCCTTGGGAACTAAGATGTTATGTCCCGTGTGCCTGTAATTACACTGGCTCACTCACCCTTCTAACCGGAACACAACAATACAAAGTACTGCTGCTTTGCGGTAGAATATCTGATGAGTGGGTGGTACCTACCCAGACGAGCTTGCACAAAGCTCTACCACCGAGTAAATAATTAATTTAATGAATATGTCGGCGCCGCCATCTTGTTTTTAAAGCAGCACGTGCAACTGTCAAACCCCCCCTCCCCCCACTAAAATATTATAGTAATCAAACTATAATACTACGAATTAATTGTGTGCTTCGGAAGTTTGCTGTTTTAATATAAAGAAAATGTCTGCCTCTGCCTACAGATACAACAAATACATAATCCAATATAAATTTTCCAATAATAAACAACACATTAATAGAGCAAAAAAGCACAGATTAATAAAAAGTATCCGACTTTTCTTTGGGACTATTTGCAAGAAAGAGCATCCCCTCCAACACAGCACATGCCAGGGGAACGACAATGCGACACGATTTTTTTTCTTAATCGGCAAATATCTTATTATTATAAGCTAAAACTTGTACAAGTATTCATACATTAACAACCAACACTATTTTACAAATCATTCAGACAATTCAATACAATAGTTTTTTAGATTATTATATATACAGACAAAAAAGGCGGGAAATTTCACTTATTATAAACTTGAATTGAGTATATAATTAAACGTACCAATGAAATATTTTTCGAACGATGTCCAATTTGGTCGAGCCTCTTTCCAAACGTCCAACAGTTTGTCCAATTTGTCGACCAACATCCAATACACGTTGGGTCTGTGTCTGTTGTTTATGGCTGTATTTATAATATACTCTATGGTCGAGTCGGTGTTTTCGCTCGTATTTTCCCGCCATAATATTAAAGTATCCAACTGAAATACAAACTTATTCAATTAATTAATTGTAATAGTATTGTGTTATATATAGAGATATATTAATCGACAACTGTTCGTAGTGCGTAACACGGCAGAGCTGTTAGCGAATCCTTCGATCAATAATGTACTAATAACCGGTAAAGTAACAGCCTGGGAATGTCCCACTGCTGGGCTAAGGCCTCTTCTCCTCTTTTGAGAAGAAGATTTTTGGAGCTTATTCCACCACGCTGCTCCAATGCGGATTGGTGGAATACACATGTGACAGAATTTCAGTGAAATTTGACACATGCAGGTTTCCTCACGATGTTTTTCCTTCACCGTCTAGCACGAGATGAATTATAATCACAAATTAAGCACATGAAATTCAGTGGTGCTTGCCCGGGTTTGAACCCACGAACATCGATTAAGATTCACGCGTTCTTACCACTGGGCCATCTCGGCTTAACCGGTAAGCGCTTCAAAAACGGCCCGAAAAATAAGAGCATATATACGGTTGTACTCTTATATCAAAATAGTGATCCAATCATGACCAACGTTAAGACGTCAAAATATTTGGAAATAACCACCGCAATGGCGTAAGTAAAATATTGTGTATGTAATTACGTGCTTTATTGCTAACCAAATATGGTTGAATTTGGAACAAAAGTTATTCTACATTATTGTACATTTCTTATCTCTTTCTGTCATTCATGGCATAGGATCATAATTAAATGTTGATACAATCTAAACCGCACTTTATTGCTCGGGAACAAGGCATGGTTTAGGTTGAAATTATTAAACCATTACATCGTTTCCTCCGTTTAATGCTATAGTCAGTCGGTGCCATATTTGAGTATTGTTTTTGTTCGTGAAGCGTTATCTAGTAGTAATGTTGATCGAAGAATAGAAGATTTACTTATCTTTACTTCTTCGATTGGAACAGGGATACTCTGTTCGAGAATTTAGTCGCGGTGTATCGTAGTCACAAAAAAATAGGGTGATAGTTGAATGCCTTAAATAATTTTTAAGCGTACCAACGATACATGAAGAAAAACCTTATTTATTAATTATAATAATACGCAGGCGGACATGCAAAAGGGACCACCTGATGATGATGATACTCGGTGGTAGAGCTTTGTGCAAGCTCGTCTGGGTAGGTACCACCCACTCGCCAGATATTCTATCGAAATACTGCAGTACTTCGTATCGTTGTGTACCGATTTGAAGAGTGAGTGAGCCAGTGTAATAACACAGTGGCACAAGGGACATAATATCTTAATTCCCAAGGTTGGTGGCGCATTGGCGATGTTTTGTTTTTGATAGAAATGTACAAAGCCACTGTCTATGGGCGTTGATGACCACTTACCATCAGGTGGCCCATATGGTCATCCGCCTACAAAAAAAACGCACATACCAATGACCTCGCCACTGACCTTGGGAACTAAGCTATGTAACTTGTGTCTATGGTTACATTGGCTCACCCTTCAAACTCTACATAGCAATGCAGTATTTGTATAAGTTTAGAAAGAGACTTGATAATGGAGTGGTGGATAACGAGTGCTCACAATGTCGATGTGCAGCGCGTTGAGGGTGCGGTTGTCCGCAGAACGGACGAGCAGGGCGAGCAGGGCTCGCTGCAGTAGTGGTGCGCGAGGCTGCAGCTGCTCCCTGCTGTTGACCACCGCCTGGAGGGGAGGGCACAGTCATGTACTGGAGCAGTCAGGATTGCTGTCAATTGGTTTTATATTTCCATTGACGTCATACATCATTTTGTAGTTTTTATGTGTACTTATCATTTAACTCAAGATAAGAAAGAGGGTTACTCTCCCCAAAAATTTTTTCCTTGTTGTGTACATAAAACTAACCTAAAATCTCGAGTTTGTTACCAGGTTCTCGGCTTCTGCGGTCTTATATCTAGCCACTAGACCAAACGAGACAGGCAGCAAAAAAACAATAATATTATGAGCATTTGCGATGAGCTAACTCGTATAAGTAATCTCAAAATATGAGTTGCTAGTGTTGTTTAAAACCTGAGCTAGTAACCAGGCGATGCGAGGGGGGCCCCCGGATAGTGCACGCTCAAGTCCCCCCCACACGTCAACGCCCCGGCTCCCAACGGCAGATAACAGCGAGCTGAGCGCGGCGGAACACGGGTGACGGTTGAGAGGGTTGTCCGACACCTCGAGCTCTTGAGGCCCCACCTGGAAAGTTAAAGTCATTGGTCAGGTTTGATTCAGATAGGTCGAACTGTTTTTATTAAATCATTATATTGTTGCTTCAATTTTTTAATTCTAGTCTATACAGGATAATAAAATCGATTAATTTCGATTTAGCAGTTGATCAACATATATCAGCTTCTGTATACGCGTTTTCTTTTATCACAATAATTACACACGCTTAAGAATTTCATTTCATATCATAGATTAAATTTATAAATTAAAATTAAAGTTTGCTTATGGCATTTCAAACAGTGTTTTAGAAACAATAATTGTCTACCTCATCATGTTCCTGCAGCAAGTCGTACGCAAGCGGGTTCTCTGACAGCGTACGCGTGAACATGCGCGTGCGCGTGAGCACGTCGCTACGTGTACGCGTTCGTAGCTCGCTAAGCGATGCGGGCACGGCCTGGCGGGTCACGCGCTGCCTCTGTAAGCGTACATGTTCATCACTATTACGCCTTTTGTTAAATTAAACCAGACTACTTGATGAAAAGCTTTATTGAAATTTTCTTTGACAGTATATTATTTTTAAATGTATAATGTCACTTCTTACATCTATAATATGTTTAGTATAAGAACTCCTTAAGTTAAAATTATAATAATTGTTTTACACACTTTACTATTAGACAATACAAATAATCTTGAATTCGAGATTCACAGTGTAGTGTCTAATGAAAAATTTCGATTTTTAAATATTTTTCTTTCAAATTGATATTACGCTACGCTCAGTAACATTCACTGCTATGCGGATGACAGCACTGTAGACGTCCTTTACACCGGCCGTGCTAATATTTCTCGGGAACACGTCGACGAGTGTCGGAATAAACTTGTGTCTGAAGTCGAGACCTTGTTAGCCAAAGTCTCGGACTGGGGCCGACTAAACATGGTCCAATTCAACCCCAATAAGACTCAAGTTTGCACGTTAACCGCTAAAAAGTCTCCTTTTGTCATATCCGCTCATTTCGAGAATACTCCCCTCCATCCCACAGCCAGTATCGGGATACTTGGCGTTGAGATTTCGAACGTTGTTCAGTTCCGCGGTCAATTGGAAGTTAAAGCCAAACTGGCTTTCAAAAAGCTTGGAGTGCTCAACAAGGCGAGACAGTACTTCTCGTCGGCCCATCGCCTAATACTTTACAAGGCGCAAATTCGGCCCCTCATGGAGTACTGCTGTCACCTCTGGGCGGAAGCTCCCCAGTACCAGCTTCTTCCTTTTGATCGCATTCAACGTAGAGCAATTCGAATTGTCGACGATCAAGCTATTACCGACCGGCTTGATACTTTGGATTTGCGTAGAGATGTTGGGTCAATCTGCATACTCTATCGCATATATCACGGGGAGTGTTCTGAGGAGTTGTTTGGTTTAGTCCCGGCCGCTGAATTTCACCACCGGACATCACGCCAGAACTCAAAATTCCATCCTCATCACCTCGATGTCTGGAAATCCACAACAGCGCGTTTCCTAAGGCATTTCCTGCCTCGCACAATCACTCGGTGGAACCAGCTTTCGCCGGCGACTTTTCCGAACCGATATGACATAAAAACCTTCAAGAAGAGAGCGTACTCTTTCCTCAAATGCCGGCAACGCACCTGCAAGTCCTCAGATGTTGCAGATGTCCATGGGCGGTGGTAGTCACTTTACATCAGGTGGGCCTCCTGCTCGTTTGCCCCCTCTTACATAATAAAAAAAAAAAAAAAAAAACGCTGCAACGCCTATGGGTGGCGTGACATATCGAACTATGCGTTAAGACATATTACAAGTTCGATCATTTCAATTGTGACTATAACTAAGCACAGTAACTGTCTATGAGAAGTTTTAATATGACTGATTTATGCCATATATGTTCTCACCCACTGTTCCCTGATCGGCAGGTCGATGTCCTCGTCTCCGATGAGCTTGTACCAGTAGTTCTCGTCGAAGACGGTGGCGTACACCTGCGGCTTCGGGTCTCTGAGGACGATCGCCGTCGCCAGGCAATTGTAATTAGCACAATGAAATGACCTGTGGAAAAAATAAGATCAAAATATTTTTTTTATAGTGTACGAGCAAATGGGCCACCTGGTAGTAAGTGGTCACCAACGCCCATAAACATTGGCATTGTAAGAAATTTTAGCCATCGCTTAAATCGCCAATGCGCCACCAATCTTGGGAACTAAGATGTTTTGTCCCTACAATTTGTAATTACACTGGCTCACTCACCCTTCAAACCGGAACAATAAGTAGAATATCTGATGAGCGGGTGATACCTACCCAGACGAGCTCGCACAAAGCCCTACCACCAGTAAATCGATTAAATTATTTTTTATATATAAGTAACTATTTCAAGTTTCACATTGCACGCAAATGTGTGTATAGCAAAATTTGAGTTTTATTCTTTTTAATATAATATCTATCTGCATAATGAATGTAAATTAAGACTTTGTAAAACTCTGTTCTCAAGGGAGTGATTACCTACATATTCTTATTGAAAATTATATTTTATTGGAAGGAATTAATTTTATATTGTAAAAAACTATTCAAACTATAGGTTAATACCTAATAAGATCTTAAAAATGTAAATTTCACAGTATATGAAAATTGTGTAAGTGCCAAGCTCACGAGAATTGACGTGTAAGCACGTGAGCTCATGTCCCGTCTGTACCGTGTGTGTATATCTCACGCATACATCAACGCACACGCAGTAACGAATCTCACGTTGACGTCATCTGTCATGTTACACATCAATAACTAATATTCTAATATTTATTACATAATCTCTTTGCAAATATCAATATGGCAGGACAAATATACCTGCAACTCTTCTCCATGGCCTGATCAGCACCCTCTGGACACGAAACCTTGCTCCTGAGCGTGAAGCAGAGCTTGCAGACGGTGCTGATCAGATAGAATGGCGTGTCACGCACTATGTCACACATCTTGCTGTACAGCATCGACCTTGGAGACTCTATGTTCTCTTTTGGCACCTGGAATTTTGTATTTGTTTTCAATTTAATGTAGATAGATAGTAATGAAATATTAATATATCTTCGTATAAATATATATTTTACAATGTTATTATAATAATAATGTAAAAGCGAAAGCGAGTTAGTTTGTTTGGTACGCTTTCACTTGTAAATTGTCAGGCGTACAGAAAAAGGCAGACAGATGGTACCTAAGCCCCCCCTCATCCACGCAGGCGAAATACATATAAAGCTTACTCTCACCCTTTCGAACACAACCAGGATGATGTTAAGCGCCCTCACATAGTCCATAACACATTTCTCGTATGAGTAATGATTGATTATCGCTCGCGGAGTCATCTTCAGCAGTGCGAGCAGTTCGTTGAGGATGCTGGACACGAACTCCTCACAGAGAGATGGTTTTACGTATCTGTGGACAATATTGAATACAGACTCCAAATATATGCGGACATTCCGCATTTGCGGATGCGGATGCGAATATTCGAAACATCCCTGATACAGACATAGTAACTGCTATGACGTCTATAGGCGTCGATTGTCTCAGGTAGTGGCAATATTTCGAACTTAACGTTTCAACTCATTTAATAATTTATGTTATTAAAGGAACACAATCTATTATTATTTTATTTTTATTTTATTTTATTTTTATTTGGGAAACGTACAGTAAACACCACATACATTATACAACAATTAACCCGTACACACACCAATCAAGTTTCCACCTAAAACTAATTCATGTATAGCAGTAAACAAGCAATTCAGTAAATTATTAATATTAATTATCAAGACTCAAAAAGTTGAAAAACAGCAAAAAAAAAAAAAAAAACATATATACAACACACTGACTAAATTCACAAATGCATACTAACTTTTCTTTTAAATGTATTGAGCGAAGAAGAAAACATGTCCAAGTCATTAAACTTCCTATTGTAATTCTTACAAGAGCGATAAATAAATTCATTTCGAGCATACTTTGTTCGAGTAGAGGGTAAATGAAATAAGGCATTATTGCGTGTCTTCAGTTTTGTACATCTAAAACAAATTTTGCTCAAAAGAAAAGGACTGTCATTTAAATTATGTATTACTTTATATAAAAAACTTTGATATCGCAGTATTCGACGATCCAATAGAGAAGTCATTTTAGGCGGATTTACATCCAATGTGAAACATTTAAAATTAAGATATTTAATAAATTTATGTTGAATTTTTTCTATTGTATCAATATAAATTTTATATTGCGGATTCCAGACTACAGAACCATATTCCAACAATGAACGGACAAAGCAATTGTATAATAGGATAAGGGTTGTGTCATTTCTAAAATCTTTACTAACTCTGAGTATAAAACCAAGCATTTGATATGCCTTTGCAACTATATAATCTATATGGAATTTGAATGTTAATTTGCTGTCTAGATATATCCCCAAGTCTCTCACCTCCGTCACTCGTGTAATAGTGTCACTATTCAATTTATAATTAAAAAATATTGGATTTGGCTTTCGTGTAAAAGAAATAATGCGACATTTATTAATATTTATTTTCAGTGAGTTTTCGTTACAATAACTATACAACTTATAAAGATCATTTTGCAACAAGCTACAATCCGAAGACTTAGCAATAGCTCTGAATATTTTCATGTCATCAGCATATAACAGTATAGATGTATGATCAAAAATTTTATGAATGTCATTTACAAAAATATTAAACAGTAACGGACCGAGGTGAGAGCCCTGCGGTACACCAGAAGAAACTGGAACAAAAGTAGAACAGAAGCCCCTGATCGTCACCGCTTGACTTCTGTTGCGTAGGTATGAGGACAACCAACGAAGCAGGTCGCCATGTATACCAACTTGCTCTAGTTTATGCAATAAGATTGTGTGCGATATTTTGTCAAATGCCTTAGAGTAGTCAGTATACACAACGTCAACCTGATAGCCTCTATCCATAGCTGTGGTCACATGATGTGTTAACTCACATACATTCGTTTCAGTAGATCTTCTATTCACAAAACCATGTTGTTCATTAATCAATGTACTTCTTACGAGGGGAAAGATCTTGTCATAAATAACTTTTTCAAACAATTTTGCAATTGTACACAATTTGGATATTGGCCTATAGTTCTGAACGTTATGCTTATCTCCAGATTTATGAATGGGAACAACGTATGATCTCTTCCATATTTCCGGAATTTTACCGCTACGTAGCGATTTTTTAAACAGAATAAATTATTATATTTTAAATACATGATTAATTCTGTCTGTCTGTTCACTGTTTCACGGTTAAACTATTGAGCCGAATTTGATTAAATTTTGTATGAAGTAAGCTTGAAAAGTGGCGTTGGGAACTTTTTTTAAAGCCTATTACCTAACTCATGGGTGCTACGAGCAAAATTATTTTTATTCAAATTATATTTAAGAGATAAATATTACCTCAAAAGCGGTACCATGAGTCGGTCGCAGACCCCCGCGCCCCGCCCGCGGAAGGTGCGCGAGTACACGTACTGCAACATGCACACGTCGGCCTGCGTCGCTAACGTAGACATGCACATGTCGATCGCGTCGTCCCACCAACCCTTCGTGTTGTCACCTGCGAAGCGATAGAATATACATTTTAACAATTATTATTTTCTAGTTAGTTCAAAGCATTCTTTTCAATGTCCGTCTGTGTGTACACTAAAGTTTTTTTGTAGGAAATTAACGTACGCTACTTTTATATATATGTAGACCGCACACCTAACTGTAAAATTAGTTTTTCGTGAGTTTTTAGTAGAAAACTGCTCAAACATTTTTCTAGTTCAAGTTCAGTGATTCGACACCCAAAAATATCTTCGTCCCAAAGACAGTAAGGTAAGCAAGCGATGGGTAATATTTCTTAGTGTCAATGTCTACGGGCGGTAACGACGCACCTCCCGGCACGTCACCCCTGTCGGGGCGGCGGCGCGGTAGAGCGATCCCCTCACCTCCCACCACAGTGGCGACGAGGTCGAGCAGGCCTGGCTGCGCGGCCGTGGCGAGCGCGTCGAGCGCGGCGCGCGCGCAGGTCGCCGCCAGCGCGCGGCACTCGCGCGGCGGGCGCAGGTGGGGGCCCAGCGCGCCGCGGACGCTGCACGGCACGAACGTTTTAAATACAGATTATACAGAAATATATATATATGTGTAATTTGCTGCGCTCCGCGCGTTTTTAATCTGTAACTAAAAGTCAGTTTGCCGCGCATTTGATGGTTGAATGACAGAATGACGGATAATGTTTAGATTATTTTGAACTTTGATATTATAAAAAAATAAAGAGATATAATGGAGGAGGCGATATTAGTGAACTTTAAATGTCGTTTCTTTGTATTTTCAGAGAAACAATTTGTGTTTCATTTTGAGCATCCTCAATAACCTATCTTATAAAACGACATTTTCGTTAACTACAATGGACCGGCTGCAATTCGAATTTACGATGATAGCCTCAAATGATGGCAAATCTAATATATTAGCCATAACCTCGATATCTACAGAAGAAGGAAAATGTTATGTTTTACCTGAGGAGCTGAAACCGGTGACTCATCATACATATATTATCAAGATGAACACTTTCTCAAAAATAAAAAATAGCATAAAGAAAAGGCATCAAAGTAGAAAAATATGGATAAAATTGGATGAAGATCTTAAGAAAACGTATCTAGATGAAGAAGGTAATATGCAATTTTTAGATCAATATTTAGAAGAAATGAGCTTAAAACAACCAGTAGACAAAAGTGACAATTTGCAATATATCTTGGAAAAATTAATAGAAACTACTACGAAGAAAGAAAATCAACATAACCTAAAACATATTTCAGAGAAATTTATTATTGAAAAATTCACAAGTAAGAATCCTAATGCAATGCAATGGATCGAGAGTTTTGAAAAAGAATGTGAGCGCTTTAACATATCAAAAGATGAAACAAAAATAGACATATTGAGGTTGTTTTTAGAAAAATCTTGTTTGGATTGGTATAGCTCAATGACCATAAAACTTACAATAAATGCACAGTGGACTGAATGGAAAGACAAATTTTTAAAAACTTTTAAAAACCGAGGATGGGATATAGTCACATATGCTCTTGCATTCAGATATAAAGAAGGACTACTAATTGATTACGCTATAAAAAAAGAAAGACTTCTACTAGATATAAATAAATCTATAGACTCTAAAACAATGATAGATCTTATTGCAACGGGTTTACCTGGGTTTATATTAAATAAATTAAACAGGGATGAACTCAATGACACTACTGATTTGTTCAATGAGATAAGAAAATATGAAGGTATGATGTACAAGAAAAACTCAACTACAATAAAAAGCGGTACATTCCTTTATAAAAATAAAACTAATGATAAGAAGCCATGTAAGACCTGTGAATCTCTGGACAAAGGAATTAGATATCATCCGGAGGAGTCATGTTGGTTCAAGAAAAATAAAAATGAATCTGAAAAGGTTTTTAAACCCAGGAATGTAAATAACAACTCCATAATTGAAGTAGATATAAACACTGTTACACGAGTAAGTACACCATTAATCAAGATCAAACTTTTATTAGAGAAAAAATTAGAAGTGAGCGGCATTTATGATTCAGGCTCACAGATCTCTTTAATAAATTCAAGACTGATTAAATTAAAAGAAAAAACGGAAAATGTGAATATAGCATACATGAAAACGGTTAATGGTGTGAAAAAAACAGATGGCTTGATAACAATAAAAATAAAAATATTTGATATAGAAGAAGAGGTGGATGTGTATATATAGGGTTTTCCATTAAGGGCGCTTGATCTTTGAAATGCAAAAAAAAATACATGTAGGAGAGATATTTGCGAATTTTTTTTTTTTATTTGGAAGGTCTATCGACCCCATTATGTATGGAATATGACATCATTCAAATGACTGCCACGGCTTCGGTTGGTGGCGCGCACACGAAAGGTCCAATTTTCGATGACTCTGGCGCACAAATCGGGCTGTATTTGATCGATGGCGTGGCGTATGTTGACTTTGAGGGCATCGGTGGTGTGCGGCTTGTTGGCATAGACCTGCGACTTAAGAAAACCCCACAAGAAAAAGTCCAGCGGGGTCAAATCGCACGATCTCGGTGGCCAGTTCACGTCGCCTCCGCGCGAGATGACCATGTCCAGAAATTGCTCGTGCAGAACTTCCATCGTAGCGTGTGCTGTGTGGCACGTAGCGCCGTCCTGTTGAAACCACATGTTGTCCAGATCCATATTCTCGATTTCAGGCCAAAAGAAGTTGGTTATCATCGACCGGTATCGCTCACCATTGACGGTGACGGCCACACCATTATCGTTTTCGAAAAAATACGGACCAATCACGCCTCCGGCCCAAAATCCGCACCAAACAGTCACTTTCTGCGGGTGCATTGCCACTTGGTGAACCTCGTGTGGATTGGTCTCGTCCCAAATACGGCAATTTTGCTTGTTGACATAGCCATTCATCCAAAAATGCGCCTCGTCGCTGAAGATGATTTTTTTGCCAAAATCGGCGTCAACTTCCAACTGCTCTAATGCCCAGTCAGCGAACACACGGCGCTGTCTATGGTCATTAACCTTGAGCTCTTGGGTCAGCTGGATCTTGTACGGGTGCAGGCTCAAGTCACAACGCAAAATTCGCCAAGTTGTCGTCTGCGAAAGGCCGAGTTCCTGTGCGCGACGCGGAATTGACTGCCGCGGGTTTTCGAGGACACTGTCGCGCACAGCGGCGATATTCTCGGCAGATCTCGCGTTACGTTGACGCACGGGAACCGGCTGATTGTTAACTGACCCGGTTGACTCGAATTTGTCCACCAATCGACGGATAGTCGACTCGGCAGGACGATCATCGCGACCGTAAAACGGGCGAAGTGCGCGGAACGTTGCTCGAACTGAAGACCCATTTTCATAAAACAATTTTATGATTTGCACGTGCTGCTCGACACTGTAACCTGCCATGGTGGTTTGGGAGGACGGAATGAATATAACACACTGCATTTGACAGCTGTCACTCAAACAACATGGCCGCAATCAGCTGTCAAAGTTCAAGCGTCCCTATTGGAAAACCCCTTAGTAGAAAATGATGATTTTGATGATTTTATAATCGGATTGGATATGATAAAGAAATTCAAATTAACCCAAAACGAGGACTTGCAAATAGAACAAAAGAAAATAACAAATAAAATAGATGAAATGTCTAAAGATAACAGAAATGAAGAAAAGAATATAAAAACATTTGCAATAAATTTTAATGAACACATAGAAACAGAAGAATTTGTAAGTATGACAGACCATTTAGATAATGAAAAGAAAATTGAGATAGAGAAAATATTAAAAGAATATAAAACAATTTTCGCTAAGGACAAATATGATATAGGATCAGTCAGAGATTATGAAGCTCACATAGATTTACTAACAAATAGATACTGCAGTAAAAGACCATACAGATGTACAATAGAAGATAAATTAGAAATCGAAGAGCAAATATCCATGTTATTAAAGAATAATTTAATAGAAGAATCCTACAGTCCTTTCGCTGCTCCAGTGACATTGGCATTTAAAAAAATTGAAAATAGAAAATCCCGCTTATGTGTAGACTTCAGGGAACTGAATAAAATTGTTGTTCCACAAGCTCAACCTTTCCCATTAATAGATGATTTGATTATTAAAACTAGAAATTGTAAGTATTTTACTACACTGGATATAAACTCAGCTTTTTGGGCTATACCACTACGGGTAGAAGATAGAAGTAAAACAGGATTTGTGACACAAGATGGCCACTTTCAGTGGACCTGCCTTCCTTTTGGCTTAAAAACATCACCAGCTATTTTTCAGAGAATTTTAAGCAATATTCTAAGAAAGCACAATCTCACAGGATATTCCGTAAATTATATTGATGATATTCTTATATACTCAACCACCTTCGAAGACTATATAAGACACATAAGAAATGTATTAGAAGGAATAATAAAAGAAGGCTTTAGATTAAAGTTTAAAAAATGTATGTTTGCTTCAGACTCAGTAAAGTACCTCGGGCATGTAATTCAGAACAACTCAGTAAGACCACTAAAAGACAATTTGATCTCAATTAAAAATTTTCCAACTCCTAAGACACAAAAGAACATCAGACAATTTTTGGGAAAAATCAACTTCTACCATGAATACATACCAAGAAGCGCAATTATTTTAGACCCGTTACACAATTTATTAAGAAAAAATGAAAAGTTTGTATGGTCAGAGAAGTGTGAAGAATCATTTAATCAAATAAAAAGATATTTATGTTCTCAACCTGTGTTGGAAATATTCGATAAAGACTTACCAATAAAAATCTTTACAGATGCCTCTTTAGAGGGTATTGGGGCAATATTAAAACAGACACAACTAGATGGTAAAACAAACCAGTTGCATATTTTTCAAAAAAACTAAACGAATCTCAAAAACGGAAAAAGGCTATTTATTTGGAATGTTTTGCTATGAAAGAAGCGGTTAAATACTGGCAACATTGGCTAATTGGAAAACATTTCACTATTTACTCTGACCACAAACCTCTAGAAAACATGAATATTAAATGCAGGACAGATGAAGAATTGGGTGACCTCACATATTACTTATCTCAATATGACTTTACAGTAAAATATATACCTGGTAAAGAAAATATAGAAGCAGATTGTTTGAGCCGAAACCCTGTATTAGAATCAGAAGATAACAAGGAGGAAATATTGGAAATAGTTAATTTAATACAAATGAAAGATATAGTTGAAGATCAAGAGAAAAATGAAACAATAAAAGAAAAGAAACAAAATTTACTACAAAAAAATAAAATCTATTATAAAAAAATAAAGAAACATGAAAAGATTATACTCTCAGAAAAATTTAGTAAAGAATTAATAAAAAAGGTGCATGAAGACTATTGTCATATTGGAATTAGACAATTACAGAAAAAAATAAGTCCAATATATACAGCTAAAAACCTAACAAAAAATATAATAAATATTTGTAAAACATGTGAAATATGCATAAAAAATAAATCAAGATGTCAAGGAAAATTTGGGTTATGTCACAACTGGGACCAGCGACAAAACCATTTCAGATAATGTCAATGGATACTATAGGTGGCTTCGGGGGATCTAGGTCCACAAAAAAATACTTACACCTTTTAGTAGACCACTACACAAGATATGCTTTTATTACAACTTCAAAAACACAGAACGTAAGTGACTTCATAAAATTAACAAAGAAAGTACTAGAGACAGATGAGATTGGAATAATTCTGACCGATCAATATCCAGGCATCAATTCAATAGAATTTAAACAACATTTGCAGGAGAATAACATTAAACTAATTTTTACAGCTGAGAATACACCATTTTCGAACGGCTTGAACGAACGATTAAACCAAACAATTGTAAATAAAATAAGATGTAAAATAAATGAGAAAAATAATAAGAGAACATGGACAACAATAGCAAGAGAATGTATAGAGAAATATAATGAAACAGACCACTCTGTTACAGGTTTTGCACCAAAATATTTACTGGACGGAACAAATGTCAGTATTCTACCAAATGAAATTAAAACAATAGAAACCGAAGACAAGTGGATTGCTGATAGAAGATTAGCATTAGAGAATACAATAAAATCCCATAAGTACAATAAGAAAATATTTGATAGAAATAGGAAAATGCATGAGTTTGAGATAGGAGACAGTGTATATGTAGAAAATGGAAATAGACTGAATAGAAAAAAATTAGACGAATTAAAAATAGGCCCTTTCAAGATAATAGAGAAAATATCAAAATCCATTTATAGGATTGACACTGGCAACAGGAAAACAGAATCAACTTTATTTCACATAACAAAATTACAACCTATCACAGCAGATGAGGTAGAAGAAAACGAATATGAAGATAACTTCTAGATTATATTATTTAGAATTTTCGTTTATAGTAGATTAGATTATTTAAAATTTTCGTTTATAGTAGATTATATTATTTAGAATTTTCGCTCTTTGGGGGGGAGATGTAATGAAATGACATTTCATTATTCCAAATTTGCTGCTCTCCGCGCGTTTTTAATCTGTAACTAAAAGTCAGTTTGCCGCGCATTTGATGGTTGAATGACAGAATGACGGATAATGTTTAGATTATTTTGAACTTTGATATTATAAAAAAATAAAGAGATATAATGGAGGAGGCGATATTAGTGAACTTTAAATGTCGTTTCTTTGTATTTTCAGAGAAACAATTTGTGTTTCATTTTGAGCATCCTCAATAACCTATCTTATATATATATATTTATATATAGTGTTATCGATAGTGTTCAATAAGTCTGTTTGTTCTCGTTTTTCGGCAAACATATCGTTAAATAAACGTTACTTTAGTTACTTATTGTTAAGTGACATTTAAGCAAATTCTAAGCGTTGCGATTGTGGTTGGTTAGGAATGGTGTGTTCTCGTATAATTGGTTTTGAATGTATTTTATGCACAACTGTTGAATATTCAAATAAAAAATGAATGAATGTACGGCTGTATGACCGAATGAATGGTTGAATTAATGAATGAATTAATGAATGAATGCATGAATAAAGGAGGAGGAATTTCTGAGGAGAACTTTTGGAGCTTATTCCACCACGCTGCTCCAATGCGGGTTGATGGAATACACTTGAGACAGAATTTCGGTGAAAATTGAGACATGCATGTTCCCTCACGATGTTTTCCATCACCGTCAAGCACGAGATGAATTATAATCACAAATTAAGCACATGCAATTTTATTTTATTATTATTTTAGATGCTTAGTGTCTCTCTCTTTTGCATGTCGTGGTTACCTACAAGTATGGTAACTTTTACCCTTAAACCTAATTTGTACACTTTTTCTAATTATTACTATATGTCATGTTGGTAATTCTAAATCAATAAACTCATAAAAATACTTACTCATTTTCATCATCCAATAAAACAATTAATTTTATCTTCTCGACGATACTCCCCTCTTTTGTGGTAGTGACCACCCACTGCATGGGCTTCGAACTCGGTGGTAACTTAGATGACAGATACAGCAACATCGAATATTTCTGATCGAAAGTCGATATGGGTGAGTAAGTCGGCCATAGCTGGAATAATTTTTAAATCTATGTTATTAAAAATATTTGTATGAGATTAGGACTTCGTCGCTATTTATACGATCACCGTTACATATAAAGAAAATATATAATAAATCTATGTACCAACGCAGAAGTTGTATTTCAATTTCACTGCACCAACTAATATTTTATAATTTATTTAAATACAATCCTAATATGTACTTTATTTTAAAAAGCGAGATGGCCCAGTGGCATGGACGCGTAAATCTTAACCGATGATCGTGGGTTGAAATCCGGGCAAGCACCACTGAATTTCATGTGCTTAATTTGTGATCATAATTCATCACGTGCTCGACGGTGAAGGAAAACATCGTAAGGAAACCTGCATGTTTCAAATTTCACTGAAATTCTGTCTCATGTGTATTCCACCAACCCGCATTGGACCAGCGTGGTGGAATAAGCTCCAAACCACCTTCTCCTCAAAAGAGGAGAAGGAGGAGGCCTTAGCCCAGCAGTGGGACATTCACAGGCTGTTACTGTAATACTTTATTTTATCAAAATATATAATTCATTTGGTGTCAATTTTAACAGAATTGCGACCTACTGTCATACAATACGTATAATCCAATCATTTAAAATTATTCTATTTTTTTTTTCGTATTATTATCAAACGGTCCACTCACCACATCAACGAGTTCCACCACTTCATCCCCCCTATTTCTCCTCACCGCGTACTTGACGACATCGTTCAACAGCGAACAACACTGTTTCACACCAGCCAGCAACAATGTGTACGGTCTCTTTACCAAGTATTTAAACGTCGCTGGCATAAAAACTCTTAGGAATGTCACATCCGATTTTTCATCCCCTACGAAAAATAATAATAATAAATTTACTTCTCTCCCACATACCACATGTATACATTTCTTTTTGTATATATTAAGGCATAACGTTATAAGTAGCATTTACTAAAAATTTTGTTTTTGCTCTTAATTTATTCGGTGACTGGAAGTCACTATCCTTCATGGGTTATGTAAGTAACCTGTGGTGAGGATGGCAATTTAGCAACCCCCAGAATGGGTAGACAGTCGGCTACATACATGTAAATGTTAGTTATTTAAGGCTTAAAGTAAATAACAATAATTCTATTTACTAAGGAACAATGAGAAAACGATTTTATGAATGTTTGCGCCCCGGGAGTGCGTGCGCGCTTTTATGTGAGTTGGTGTGTGTATATGTGTGTATGTGTGAATAAAATAATAATAATTCACATAATTCGTATATAATAATAACATTATAAACGCCGAATATTATGATTGATATATATTTGTTACTCTATCACACAAACACTACTATACCAAAGTGACGTCAGAGCGGCAAAGTTATAGTGATCGTGCAATTTAGTCTTGCAATATATCACTTACCATTTAATACTAAAGATATTATTTCATCATCGTTAAAAAACTTCAAAGAAACGCCGACTAGGTCGATTAAATACGCCATCTTTTGTTTCAGGCATCTTTCGATGTATCCCGTTGAGTTCAACTTCAATATCCATCCCAACCATTGCCTCATATAACTGGAGAACTCTATCAAAATCGGTCCATCATCCCAATCATACGAATTCATTAATATGTTTAATGCGTTAGCAAATATCTCGTGTTTTGCTTCGAATGAATATCTCTCTATGGATTCAGTTATTTCTTTTATTGGTAATGTTTTCAAAACGATTTCTAAACTTGTTTTTATCAAAACCGGTTCATACTTTTTCGTCTTCTTCAATAATGACAGACATCTCGACAGTTTGATGTTCTGCGACACTATTGTTTCCGGCGTCAATTTTTCAATAGCTCTTGATAGAAGATTGCATGTATTCTGTAATATGATAAGTTATTTAATGTATATAATTCACAAGTGTGTGCGCAAACACACTAAAAGAAAGAAATTATCTAAAGTTGTAGAGTTTTGTGCAAGCTCGTCTGGGTAGGTACCACCCACTCATCGGATATTCTACCGCAAAACAGCAGTACTTGGTATTGTTGTGTTCCGGTTTGAAGGGTTAGTGAGCCAGTGTGACAGACACAAGAGTCATCTTAGTTCTCACGGCCGATGGCGCATTGACTATGTAATAACCGGTCAATATTTCTTATTCTAGTATTGACCATTTACCATCCTATGTACCTACTAGTCTGCGTTCTTATATATAAAAAAATACATACCACACAGTCTATATCAACAAGCACTTCAATGTATTCAGCTATAAAATCAAATAGTCCATCATTTTCATCAAAATCGTCACAGGAAAACAGTTCATCCTTAAACTTTTCAATTATAATCTTTGCAGTATTATTATCGAAATCATATATCTGTTTGATTGCGACTAAAACTGTCAAACTAACACTGTCGATGCTTAAATATTCATCGACAATACATAGACAATCCTTCTTGCTTTCGAAGATATTTTTCACAAACATCACCGCCATTTTGATTGGAGCGTCGGCCATTTTGCCTTTCATCGAGTTCAATATTCCGTATACGCTATCTGTGGTGTTCATTAAAATGTCTTCGTCGAACAATTCCATTTTATCATTGAATATGTCTGTGACGATTTTGATGCGGTTCGCGTCTTGAGATTTCAACACTTTAACGAGGATATCCGGTAGATATTTCTTGCATAATAAATTATTATCTCTTAGTAATTCCAGTATTTTTTCAATCATATCTAAGACGGCTTGTTTGTTAGCTGAAAAGAAAAAGATTTTATATTTTTTCGTGATGACATCGTTGTGAGTTTCAAAGGTTTTTATCTAGAATTAATTGCTGGAGGGGCTGCTGCTGACTAAGGGTAGACAATAACAACTATATTAAATTATACCCTCGATTAATTCTTTAAGTCTTGGCTTAGCTTTAACAGACACGTTGGTTATCGGCTGTTTAGTTAAACACTGATATCTCTCTTTCTGTCATCACTGATTTCATATATGAAAGAAGAAGACAGCATTGTTTAATTATTCATCCGCTAAGCAACGTGTCATTTTTTCACGAATCAATATATCAAAAAACAAATTCATAACTTACATTTTAAATCTTCATAATAAACAACGCTTTCAATGACATTCTGTAGAAGCAAGCCATCTGCTTCGGATTCGAGAAGCACTTCTAATGCTTCTAGAAGTATTTTGCGAGAACGTTGCGACTTCTCCCGTATTACATACTGCGGATAAAAGTGGGGATGAATATAGCTATATTACCTGTGGACAATAGCTCTGGCAGCATACACGTCGTAGCTGTCTATGCTATTTTTTTTGCTATTAATTTTGCGCGGTTTCCATGGTAACTGTTATTTGTATAAGATATCGATGTGTTCTGTAAAAAATGTTCATCGCATAGTTAGCGTTAGAATTCTACCTTTCTTAGTAAGTAATAGCCTGTGTATGTCCCACTGCTGAGCTAAGGCTCTTCTCCTCTTTTGAGACGAAGGTTTTGGAGCTTATTCCACGACGCTGCTCCAATGCGGGTTGCTGGAATACACATGTGACAGAATTTCAACGAAATTTGACACATGCATGGTTTCCTCACGATGTTTTCCTTCACCGTCAAGCACGAAGTGAATTATAATTACAAATTAAGCACATGAAATTAATTGGTGCTCGCCCGAGTTTGAACCCACGATCATCGGTTAAGATTCACGCGTTCTTACCACTGGGCCATCTCGGCTTTATTATTTATACTTTTTAATTGATATTTCACTTCTCGTCTAAGAATATGATACAGATATTTTATGTCTATATATTTAGTCAGTTAGTACAACTAAGTGTCAGTCACCGCGGTCAGCTCGCGCGCACAGCTCGCCCCGCACAGCACGGCGCCCGCAGGCACGCGTTTGTCGCGGCGAGACAGAGACACCAACACTCGGATTAGCACGCTTTGGAGGTCTTCGTCTCTCTTTGCTGCCACTGAAAAGAACACAGGATTTAATTATTAAAGGTTTGCCAGCGATGTTACATAAACTATATCTTAACAAATCATACACTAAAACTAGAATCATCCTATGTACACCCCCTTTGAAAGCAAACATTGCATGTATGGTATTTTTGCGCCACGCATATGCGATAATAACACAAGGAATCAACCATTAATTTCATCACGTTTATTTCTGATCTAGGGATTAAGTTCTTTATTATTTACACTATTTATATAAAAAATTTTAACTTATTTAAACATTTAAGACTAACTAGTAATTGGGTGGTAGATAACCAGACGGAAAAACCTCGACCACCTCAAGGTCCTTGGCCTTGTAAGCTATTTTTTTTCAAGTCGTCGATAAAACTTCAGAAAGCCCGTACACATGTGTGTGCGCACACACATTCTCTATTTCCTCACTCACACAAACCGAACAACAATCTAACAATCGGCGAAACAAGAGTTTCTCCAATCCGAAGTTTGATCCCAATACCCTGGAGATATTTTTTTTAACGCTGGAAAACGCATTACGCGTTTCCCCCACGGAAACAGCTCGCCGGCTCGCCGGGGTCCAGGGCGCCGAGTGCGCCCCGAACATAAGATTACCCACTAAAAACCAGCGGTACCCTTCCCGTCTTATCGAGGAGCGTCACGAGATCGCTTGCGTACCGTGACGAAGGACAACGAAATCTACCACAACTACCACTAGTCCAAACAGGAGGGTATATACTCAGGCGGGCCGACCGTCGGGGCGTCTCGGTAGCACGCGCAAGCGATCCCGTGGCGCCCTCCGACCAGACGGAGAGGATACCGCTGGTTTTTTAGTGGGTATTCCGGCGCCTTCAGTGCCGGCGAGCCCCACATACCCCCCACTTCATGTGGGGGAAAAGCGTAAAGCGTATTTCCAGCGACAAAAAAAAAAAAAAAAAGGTTGGTATATACTCACAATTGGCACAGATGACAGCGCACAGTGTCCTGCAGGCGTCGATGTCCTCTCGTTGTAACGCAGCTTGCAACACTCCTTGCAAGTTGATCTGAAATTTTAAACAAACATTTTTACTGTGACATAGCTTTTTTTTTAAAACATGATAATTGAATGGCTTAGGTTTGAACCAGAAATCTTCAGTTAAGTTTCATATGTTCGTTTGTGTATATAGATTTGTTATGTACCCTTATATATACTTTATTATAAATGCAAATGTAACTGTCCGTCTGTTACGCTTGCAACGCTAAACCAGTGAATCGATTTTGATATTATAGTATGAAAAGAGCTTGAACTCCCCCTAACAGGCAGGCGAAGCCGCGGGGGGAATACTGGTATGTAAATGTCCGTTATCATTAAGTGTGCTAGTTTGCAGCCACACCTTCACCCAGGTGTTAGATACCCTATGTCCTTCTCTATCTCACTGCCAACATTTCAACATGATCGCTTCAATAGTTTAAACGTAAAAGCGTAACAAGCAAATCAATAAACACACAAAATCGCTTACGCCGTTATAATATTAATAAAGTAAGATTCCAGCCCCCCCCCCCCCAGACCTTAATTATTTTCTGATGGACAAAATATGTACAATAGTGTAGTATTAGTGTGTAAAATTGTACTAACTTTACTTACAGTCTGACGACTGATTCTTACGTATAACAGTAACAGCCTGTGAATGTCCCACTGCTGGATTAAGGCCTCTTCTCCTCTTATAGAGGGGAAGGTTTTGGAGCTTAGTCTACCACGCTGCTTCAATGCGGGTTGGTGGAATACACATGTAACAGAATTTCAGTGAAATTTGACACATACAGATTTCCTCACGATGTTTTCCTTCACCGTCAGCCACGGGACGAATTATTATCACAAATTAATCACATGAAATTCAGTGGTGCTTGCCCGGGTTTGAACCCATGTTCATCGGTTAAGAATCACGCGTTATAACCACTGGGCCATCTCGGCTTCCTCACGTATTTTATAGGGAATATTGTAAACAATTACATTTTGGTGTTGACCGTTGAAAAGGGAGGATCCTCCGACCAGACGGGTGTTTGTCTGGTGGGCTACTGCCCGACGGTTGTTGTCGGGTTCTTGTATATATGTTGAATCGCTCGGATAACTTTAATATCGCGATGTAGGGTACGTCAGTTTTTAGTTTTCGTATGTGGCGAGATAGATGTCGCTACAACACAATTAACTGTACACACTGATACAACACAACAATAGTGTCATAATTGTGACATATTTTGTCCATCAGAAAATAAGTAAGGTCTGGGGCGCCTGGGATCACGGGCTAAAAGTTAGATATCTTACCTTTAAAGTTGTATCGACATATGGCAACTCCAGTGATAATTTATTTTTCAATCTGGCAATCAGTAGATCATCCGAATTCGTTGTAGTATGAATTTTTCCGCCGTATTTACCTGAAATTATATAATGAATAATATATAACAAAATCAGGCCTCTATAAAAAACGAAACATTGTCAAAATATATTTCGAATGCGACAGTACTCGTACGAGGGAGCGTTAGCAAAAAACAATGTGCTTAGTGCGCTTCACTTATTCGATAGCGACGAAGATAAATACGATTTATGAGGAATGAAAGCAACGCCTTCTAGTGACAATAATCGGAATTCTATACAAATCGTTAGCTAAACCACTGAACCGATTTTGATAAAATCTTGAAACACCTAACACCAGCTTCTCCCCCCCCCCCCACACACAGTGGAATCTAGAAACAAACTCTAGTTATGAATAAAACTAGTTACAACTAAGCGATAATTAATAATTTTATAGATTAGGTAGAGGAACATGTGGGCCACTCGATGGTAAGTGGTCACCAACGCCCATAGATATTGGCATTGTAAAAAAATGTTAGCCATCGCTTATATCGCCAATGCGCCACCAACCTTGGGAACTAAGACTTTATGTCCCTTGTTCCTGTACTTAGACTGGCTCACTCAAACTTCAAACCGGAACACAACAATATCAAGTTATGCTGTTTTGCGGTAGAATATCTGATGAGTGATACCTACCCAGACTTGCACAAAGCCCTACCACCAGTATGCATTCCGATCTGCATACCAGTGGTAAGTTAAAATTTAATTTAACTCATGAACCGGGCGATACTGACGCAAATTTTCCTGTCATTTGTACAACTATGGCAACTCTTCAGGGAGATTTGCGAAACCTTCCTTTCCTTTCCGGCAGTATGGCGGCCATTTGGAACCCTCGGAAAAGTATGGCATGGTGATTTTTGTGAATTGTTGCTACTGGACGATAATTAGCTGTGCAAAAATTAGCCTGGTACAAATGGTTGAATTGTATCTTTTAAATTGACATGTTCTCGTCGGTATGGCGGGCTGTAAGTCACACCGGAGAAGTATGGCATTACGCTATCTGCTTCTTTTTGCATCGACTATCGGAAAATATAAGAATTATTGTGGAACAAATCGTTTGACTCTCGTAATTTATACGACACGTTCGATTAACGCCCACGCGTTTGGTCCGCCGGTACCAGCGCTATGACCATCATTTTCCTTTTCGTCATTACATAATTAGACCCCTGAAGAGTCACCATACTGGTACAAATAACCGACAAATTTGTGTCAGTATCTCCCGGTCCATCATGTATAAATAGTTTTACGATCTCCCAATCGTTATTTAATCTTTATATATTACCTAAGAACATAATGATATCTCTATATAATATCCTCTCGTTTTTCTTCGTTCTGTCGATCCTCCTCGATCTGTTTTCGACTTGGCGAACTATCTAAAACAGAAAGAAAATAAAATTACAATGTTTTAAAATGTATACTGTTGCGTTTGATGGTTCGTTATGTAAGCTGTGTTTTAAAGAAGTAAGCCAAATTTCAGCTTTCAACACTGCGTAGTTTTGGTTGTGCGTTGATAGTCAGGACAACTCCTAGTCCTGAATCCTGTTTATTTATTAATTTAGGAACTCCAGCAGAAGTACACATAAAAATACAAAAGATACAAGTTTTTAGACAACGGTTATAAATGTACCCCCGATTACTGGAGAACACAACATGCAATACAATAGTAATAAAAATATTTAAAATTAATTAAAACATTAAATTTAACAATAAACTCGGTTTCACTCGGTGGTAGAGCTTTGTGCAAACTCGTCTGGGTAGGTACCACCCACTCATCAGATATTCTACCGCAAAACAGCAGTACTTTGTATTGTTGCGTTCCGGTTTGAAGTGTTAGTGAGCCAGTGTAATTACAGGCACAAGGGACATAACATCGTAGTTCCCAAGGTTGGTGGCGCATTGGCGATGTAAACTATGGTTAACATTTCTTACAATGCCATTGTCTATGGGTGTTGGTGACCACTTACCATCAGGTGGCCCATATGCTCGTCCGCTTACCTATACAACAAAAATAATAATAACAATAAACGAGTGAAAATAGAACTGACAACACTAATATATATAACATAGAAATTGATTAACACTAATTATTACATCGAATAGAAGGCATGACACTTTTTTAAAAGAATTAAATGTGTCGAAAAAGAAGAATATGTGTGTTATAAATGCGAATGTATGTTTGTTTGTTACGCTTTCACGGCCAAAATTCATCATGGCGATGTAAGATATATTAGTCAAAGCGCCACCAACCCCAGAAATTTAAAATAGTATGTCCGTTGTGGTTATGGCTCACTGACCCTTCAAACCACAACATAACAATACTTTCAATTTCAATGTGTGCTAGGAGATAAATAAATTGTTTTTTTTTTTTAAACAAATTTATGTAACAAGGTAGAATAGGGGGTACACAGTGTGGTAACTGCAACCGCTCATAGACAAAACTGTAAGAAATGTTAACCATCCATTTCACCACCAACACGACACCACCCAGGGAACTGATATATTGTCCCTTGTCACAGAATATCTGATGAGTGGGTGGTACCTACCCAGACTTGCACAGAGCCCTACCACATAGTAAATAGTCCACATGGTAATAAATATAAATATACTTATGGACTAACTTCGTTCATCCGACTCCCATCACATCCAGGTCTCTGCATAACTTTCTCCAGCACAATCACAGCTCCGCTCAAACAGGACGCTTCCACTTTATCACTAGTGAATATTATCTGAAATTTTATTAATTAATATTTAAAATTAAGCTTGTTTATTCTCACAAATCAAATTTCATTTCATAAGCTTCCGGCGCAAATTAGTTTAGAGAGTATTTTAGCGCCTGTCGTATCGATTAATAATTTATAATATTGTTGTGTGTGCATAAAAAACATACTCTCTCTCTCTCTCTCTCCACTTATTAAGAGAGTGAGGAAAAAGAGAGTGATATAATGGAGAGAGTTCAGGTGCGGGCATCGTATCACGGGAGTGTAAGCACTGTCATCTTCCATTCCAAGATAGAAAACCCATATAAAGGTTTTTATCGACTCCAAATTAGAACCTAGGACCTCGGTAGATCTTTTAAGCCAATACACACATACCTCGAGAGCGGTGACCATTTCTGAATCACAGTAAGGGCTATCATCTATAGCTTCTATGAGCGCCAGCGAACATTGTAACTTCTCGTCGTCTTCTAAACATTGCTCTATTGAAATATTCTGAAACAAACAGGCGTTTTATTGACGAACATTTTAACTTTGCCTCTCTGAAGTTGCAGGTAGGCTCGAAGTAATTTTTTAACATTCGATATTTAAAAATTCGACAATTATAATTTTAGAACGTGATCGTGTTTCTCGGTGTTTTCGAAAAATTCTCAAATTATTTAAATGACATTTTAGCAAGAGTACTTTTAGACATTAAATATATTTAAAGGAAATGGAAGAAATATTAGAATGGTTTTTCCATTAGGTGGAAATGCAAATATTTTTCCATCCATTCCATCTGGAATGGGTGTTAATGTCTATGAGGGTAGAAAATACGCACCTCGTAGCCGACCCCGGCGCACGCGGCACAGACCACGGCCGCGCACACCGCTCGCGCACTCGAGCGCGCCGCCGCGCACAACACGCGCGACAGGCGCGCCTGCGCCCGCGGGTGTGACCGCAGCACGAGCACCAGCACCCACAGCTGTGACGTCACGCGCGACGGTATCTCCTATAAATGAACGAAGTTTAATGTCAAATCAAATACAATAATACGGGTGCCGTCGATGCAACGAGACCGATATAAATTTGCTTAAAATATTTTAATTAATATTAACTTAGGACTACGTGACGTTTGACGTGTTAATTACAAAAGTGATTTATAATTTTATCGGTATATTAATAATCGGTATGGTTCGATCGTACGATGGAACAAAGCTTGCTGAGATGGCGGTTTCCACGGTGCCATTGCGGTAGGTTTTATGGCTGTGTGGTACAAATGGTCAACACGTAACAATCGACACAAACTTTTGACGCTCTGTTTTGAAATAAGCGTTTGGGAGTAAAGTACGCAGAGATAACTGAATGGGGGGGGGGAGATCAAACAATACACCAGGTCTCAACTTATAGTATTTTGAGTAGCTCATATCGTTCCTATATTCTGCAGACTGGTTGATCGGCTTAGTGGTGACAAATACCACATGAGACATAATCGTAACTTAATAAATCACCCAATGGAACGAATTTTGGAAAATAGATTCCTAATTAATGAACATAGTACACACTCACTTCATCACCTAAACCTTCCAGCACGCCCAGAAAATATTCCATCACATCGTCAACAACATACGGCGCGCGTTCCATCACAACTGCATCAGTTCTGTTGTTAGTGTCGAACAAATCACGCCACAGCTGTACGTATTGTTGCTGGGAGGCTGTGCGGCACGTCTCTGATATGAGGAAGACAACTGCCGCCTGTAATATATCGTAAAGTTTATGAAATTTATAAAACAATATGGAAGTAATCTTATTATATCTGCTGGTGGTAGGGCTTTGTGCAAGCTCGTCTGGGTAGGTACCACCCACTCATCAGATATTCTACCGCTAAACAGCAGTACTTTGTATTGTTGTGTCTTGGTTTGAATGGTGAGCGAGCCAGTGTAATTACAGGCACAAGGGACATAGTATCTTAGTTCCCAAGGTTGGTGGCGCATTGGCGATGAAAGCGATGGTTAACATTTACAATGCCAATGTCTATGGGCGTTGGTGACCACTTACCGTCAGAAGGCGTATTAGCTCGTCCGCCTAACTATAAAAAAAGAAAAATCAGATATAACTTTTTAATCGATACTCACATTTCTAACTTCATCGTCTGCTTTTAAAATTGTATGTATTATAACTTCCTTTCGTTTCAATTCGAGGAATTTATCATAAAACACGATAGCCGTTTGGAGGAGACGATCGCTGTGCACCAGGTTCGACTGCACACACCACGGTATCTGCAAAACATTTAATACATACAGTGACAGCCTGTGAGTACACACAGAAAGCCGA
Organism: Nymphalis polychloros; assembly: GCA_905220585.2. Taxonomy (NCBI): domain Eukaryota; kingdom Metazoa; phylum Arthropoda; class Insecta; order Lepidoptera; family Nymphalidae; genus Nymphalis; species Nymphalis polychloros. Next base: position 860,324 of record HG992268.1, on the reverse strand, counting down.
GATGGCCCAGTGGTAAGAACGCGTGAATCTTAACCGATGATCGTGGATTCAAACCCGGGCAAGCACCACTTCTCATGTGCTTAATTTGTGATTATAATTCATCTCTTGCTTGACGGTGAAGGAAAACATCGTGAGGAAACCTGCATGTGTCAAATTTCACTGCAACTCTGTCACATGTGTATTCCACCAACCGCATTGGAGCAGCGTGACGGAATAAGCTCCAAACATTCTCCTCAAAAAGAGTAGAAGAGACCTCAGCCCAGCAGTGGGACATTCACAGGCTGTTACTGTAGAGTCAGTGAAGACAAATTATTATTATTGTAAAAAAACACTCTTTATATTATTATATATCTTTAAAAAAACTCTTACAGCTTCGCAGGTTTCATAATTTATATTCCCGCGTCTTATATCAAACTCCAATGTTTGTATGTCTATATATTCGTTCAAATCTCCGAAACCCTTGCTTTTGTGTATGTCCGTCAACACGTAGAGCGCTGTGAATTTTTCGTAATAATAATTTGATTTCGTAACGGGTTCGATTTCTGTGTTTATTATATTCTGAAAGAAAAAAAAACATGTCGACTGTTAATGGTAGCATAATCTGTGCTAATCGAGAAAAGATTTATAATTGGCAGACTTGTGCTATCTCACTTGCACACTATTAGTTATTTAAAATATATATCCATTGCCTAAATAGTTTTATTCGATGATTAAAAAAGTAATGGCGGAGACTTAAGAAATTGGCGGGAAATGAGATGCTAATAAATTATAAGAGACTCGATGTACGTTAGAAATAAGTCATAGTGTGTGACTGTTGATATTGTTATCCTGGTTCATTCTTGGGAATTCGTTTATAATTTTAAATAATTCGTACTGTAATAGTTAAAAACAGGAAAAGCGATATCACTAGCTTAAGTCGTTAGATTTATTAATGCCGTCTTCTACTTTCGTATGTTAAATCAATGATGACAGAAAGAGTGAAATATATATACAGTATGTAACAAAAATCCTGTCCGAACCGTGATGTTAAAAAAAATATTAGTTGTGTTTAACGACACTGTTGGTGGTAAACACGTGGACTACTTGAGGTCATGACATCGTATCCTAGCTACCCGATAGGTAAGAGCTATCGAGCGCTGTCTCCCGCGCCTGTGTTGCCATGTAATTTTCGTCATTTAATTAAATTAAATTTTATTCGAGGTAATTTATTTTTCTTAGTATTTTAAAAATGATTACATAAATAGAACCGACTCATGATACCTAATAACCACTTCACGGGTCGGACAGGGTTTTTGTTACACACTGTATATATAGGTATAAGATTGTTTGTTATAAATAAATATTTCTTGCTGTCCATTCTAGCATAAGAACTTTTCGTCATTAATATTTTTTTCTTTATAAGCCTGCGTTATGCGCGGGGATGTCCGAAACCAAAGGTCCGCTCAATGTGAGTATTTAACCTTGAGCCGGTCGTCGTCCGCCACACGCGCGACGGCGCCGTACAGCGCCCGCAGCGCGGCCCGCGCGCGCACGTGCTCCGCGCCGGCCGCACGCGCGCGCACCGCCCCGCGCACGCGCGCACACGCGCACACGCGCTCGCGGAACACCTGCGCGTGGCGCTGCAGCAGCGTCAGCACCGCTGCGGGCAGCCGTCAGCCGGTTAACCTTCCTCGATGGGATATAGCGAGCTTGCAACGTACTAATCCTAACTCGCATATATTATGCACGTTTTTTTCCTGACATGTCTTAACTATTCAGCCGATCAGCATCAAATTTTAAACAGGAAAAAAGAACTCGTTGTCAGGAAAACCCACTCTTGAATGACCCGACCTGGGGTTGAACCCGGGACCTCCTTCGTCAAATTCGAACATGAAACATTTTTCATGTTCGAAGTCTTCCCCCTCCTCAATATTGCATGAAATATCATTCATTATTGATAAAAAACATGTCATAAAAATTTGGAGCCATTTATGGTAAAAGCCGCGATTATAAATATTTACCCCATATTGAATAAAGTATTTTGATTGTAACAAAATGCCTGTCCGACCCGTGAAGTGGTTATTAAGTATCGTGTGTCGGTTCCCGGAAAAAAAATGTATTAAATGACGAAAATTAAATGGCAACACAGGCGCGGGCAATAGCGCTCGATAGCTCTTACCTATCAAGTAGCTAAGACACGAGATCATGACCTCAGTAATCCACGTGTTTACCACCAACAGTGTCGTTAGGCACAATAAAAAATGTATTAAGTAAATTTTTTGCTTAGTATTTTCAAAATGATTACATAAATAGAACCGACACACGATACCTAATAACCACTTCACGGGTCGGACAGGGCTTTTGTTAGATCCTGTATATGTACACAGTTGAAGTTCAACTTACTTTTCTCGCATCTCGGCAGATCGAGGAAGCTGACCAGCTTGTCGTAGAATACGTTAAGTTCCATCATCGGCAAATCCATTTCGAAGTGCTTGAACAGTCCCATAATACCTTCGAGCACTGCTTTTATTACGGTGACCTTGAAAATTTCACACAAGAATTCATATGGAAAACAATCTAAATATATAAATATTATAATTGCGAAAGTAACTCTGTCTGCTTTACGCTTTAGCTTTGAAAGTAACGCTTTCAAACCTAAGCTACTGAATCGATTTTGATGATTTTTTGTTATTCACAGTCGATCGAGCAAATAGGACAGCTGATGGTAAGTGGTCGCCACAGCCCATAGACATTGGTGAAGGAAATAATAACCATTCCTTACATTGCCGATGCGCCACCAACCTTGCGAACTGAGATGTTATGTTCTTCGTGCCTGTAGTTACACTGGCTCACTCACCCTTCAAACCGGAACAGAACAATACTAAGTATTGCTGTTAAGTGGCAGAATATCTGATGAGTGGGTGGTACCCAACCAGACAAGTCTGCACAAAGCCCTGCCTGCCTAATTTCAGGCACATGGGACATAACCTCATCGTTCCCAAGGTTGGTGGCGTGTTGGCGATGTAAGCGATGATTAATATCTCTTACAATGCCATTGTCTATGACCGTTGGTGACCACTTACCATCAGGTGGCCAACATGCACCTCATCTCTATTCTTCCATAGCAGTTTTTGTGCACTTGAGTAACAAACATCCAGACATACAAAGATAAATAATATTAGTACGACATCAAAACTCACCGTGTTTTTATTCGAATCCAGTAAATTGAGGAAAACCCTCCAAATATTTATCATTTCTGCCTCAACCACATCCGGGTGGTGTTCACATATGGCACCTGGAATTCACACAAAAACAATTTGAAATTGAAAACATTTTATATATATATTTTAAAGAGAAAAAACCGCATCAAGATCGGTCCAAACGTTCGGGATCTACGATGCTGACGCGTAAAGCGGGTGTCCATGCAGTGTTCTTCTTTTTCTTTCTCTTTCAAAGGCGTCCTTCTCACACTACCACTCCGCGATCGCTCTTTAAACTTACTTACCAATTAGTAACGCAAGTGGCGCTTTACAAGTGGTACCCATTTCGAGGGTGATTAAATGTTGGTTCAAATCTCTGGCCCCCGACGGTGATCGGGTAACCACGCTTGTGAGACATGATAGAGCTTGTTGGCGGGTTTGTGCATCATATGGTAACAGGCACAGCTGAAATGGAAACATCAAACATCAAATTTCATTGAAAAAGCAATATTTGTCACATTTATGCAACAGAACCGCTAGCTAGAACATATGACTCTTAATCAACGTATGCAGGATCCTTGGCAATTGAATATTCAAGCAGTTAATGTGTTTATAATTCATCTCATGTTTGACAGTAAATTATATCAACATTGTGAAGAATCAAAGAAGAAGAAGAAAATTACACATACACATGCATGTGTCAGGTGAAAAAACTTTCTACATTCGTATCTACCAATCTGCAATGGAACAGCTGGGAGTTAATTTTACCATAATTAGCTCCTACCCTCAAATGGGCAGCAATCACTCAATTTGTTGATGCTCTTCTCTTCTTAGTCGTTCCCTCACTAATGAGGATCGTGACGATAGACGATTTGTCTCCACTTGCTTCTGTCCTGTCCCAGTTCAGTAGATCTTTGTAGAGTTTCTCCTGTCGCCTCTACTATGACTTTACTCCATCATGTTGGAATTCGGCCCCTGGGGCGCTTCCCTTGCATCCGTCCCACGATCAACTGCTTCTCGAGCTCATAAATATGTGAATGCATTATATGTCCAAAGAAGCTTAGTTGACGTTCAACGCAAACAAGCTTTTGTTGATGCAGCCTATGCCAAAAGCACATAAGACCATTGGTCCTGCATCTGAATGACTTCTGATCATATTGGATTTGCCATCTCATCAAATTATGAGATTTCGGGAAAGTCTGTATTTACACAAACACTCTTATAATATTGTTTGTCTGGCATACTTAGAAGGAACAGAAAAACTTCCTCTTCAAGAAAAAGGAGGTCTTAGCCTTAATTAAAATAACATTATAGAACTTACCGTTACAATGTCTTCGTAATATATATTAGCACTCTCATATTTGATGACAATATCAGTCAGCAATTTAAATGAGTTTACGACGCACTTGCTCCAATCATTATTCAGACGTTGCTCTGACACCTTATCTAAGAGATTTATAGGTTCTCGTAGGAGCGTAGCAAGAATCCATTCTAAAAAATATTTTAAGCATATTTTATCTTGATATAGATGGAGTTATTTATTATTTTACATTATAGATAGACGGACAGGCAATAGGAACACCTGAACCATGGACATTAGCAATGTAAGAAATATTAATCTTTCCTTAAATTGCTAATGCGCCACCAACCCAGGGAACAAAGATGTTATGTCCCTTGTGCCTGTTGTTACACTGGCTAACTCACCCTTCAAACCGGAACACAACAATAGTAAGTATAGCTGTTTAGCAGTAGAACATCTGATAAGTGGGTGGTATCTACCAAGACAGGCTTGCACAAAGCCCTACCACCAAGTAGTTACTTGGCAGATAGAGATATTTATCTACGTATATAGCTTGGTGACATTTACTGGATCTTGATCTTGAATTGACTTGTCATTGGTCGAGATTTAAATAATCTCATTAAGTATGTTTTGTAAGTAAGCAATTGTTACAAGACTTTGATAAAGTTAATATAAGTAGTATTGTGGAATACTGTAATATAATCGAGAACCGTTTGTAGTTGAACTGCATGGAATATGTAAATCTAAGATCTTTACTCTTACCATTGGCACTTTTGAATGATTATTTTATAGGATTTAATTGAATCTAAAGCTACAGGTTCAGAATGTAGATTTTTTTTAATAAATAAATGCAATTACCTGTCTCAAATGAAGCTAGGTCTTCCGCAAACACAATTTCAGCACTTTTCAAAACTTTGGAAACGTTCTTAGGATCGCTACTATCCTGATAACTTTTTATAACCGTCTCCCATTCATCCATTATGGACTATAAAACACGCACGTAATTTCTTCGTAAACAATACATTCACTTTGTTTTTAAATTAAAAATATTTCATTTACTTTTATAATACTGACTGTATTTTGATTTATTTTTGTATTTTTTGTTGACATTGTTGAACACTTGAACAGTGACGTCGAAAATTGACATTTTAAAACAAGTTAATTTTTCGCGGGTAATAACATTATAGATAAAAAATTTAAAAAAGCTCAAAATGAGCTAACATCGTGGCTAACATTTATGACATAGTGAAATTATTTTGGCTCGCAATTTAAATTTCTATAAGTCTTATGATGTTTTTAGCAAACAAGCTATAAACTATAATGGGTTAATAAAGTGTAACAAAATTTTATCTAATTTGTGATAACCCTACGCTACGATTTGAAGGATGACCATTACAGTTAGTATCAAAGGTACAATACTATATTATTTGTTGTATAGTAAATTAATTTGTATTATGCATATAACGCTTCGTGTGACGTATTTAATCCTTTTGCTATGAAATACTTATAAAAATATTTAAATAAAAATAACTTTATGTTTATGCATAAAACATTGTACAATTGCAATCAACAAAGTTACTATGCAATATATATAGACACAAAAACCTCAAAACAGTACATATTAAATTAAATTTACATATGAAAGCAAATTAACTTACACAATATATTACGATTGTATGATAAAATAATATTGTAATGTATCATACTTTCGAGTGTATGTTACGTTGTTACGTTACGTTACGTCAATGTCAGTGTCGAGTTGCACAATAATAGTCATTCGTCATTGCTTAGCAAAATTAATTTAAAAAATTATACAATATTTTAGTAGGGATTAATTTAAATTGTTCAAGCTGGCATCGCGAAGATTGTTGTTCATTGGCTTCTACAGCTTTTCGCCAACACATTCGTATCGAGCTAGCTTTAATAGGTTAGGAACATTTATTTTATCGTTTAAGTTATTGATTTAAAATAAATTAAAGTTATAAAAACGTTTTATGCATATTTTGCGTGTTCGTAAATAAATTGTGTTTTATTAACTTTAAATAAAATTTTATACCTAAAGGTAAGTTTTGCATTCAATATGCTTAAAAAAGATTAATACTATTAATATATATGAATAATTTATTAATAATTTACTGTCCAAATTTAATTAAATTCTAATTTTATTCGTGGTTTAATTAAGTTGATTAGACTTTCAAAAAGTATAAAAATAGAAATATTTGACAAAACCATGAGTCATAATTAATCATAATTATTTTGGGTTACTTATACAGTGTTAATTAAAAATATTTAAAAGCTACTTCTTACTTGTCTAACCCCTATGTGAAGTATGTAACATTAGCTGGCCAGGGTCAGGGCTAGGCTGTAATTGGACCACTTGTAATAATTTACAGCTCATTTTTTTCAAAATCTATGTTTGTAATAGTATTTTGAAGGTACCAGCATGTACCAGTTTTTCCTGTATTCTAAGCTTACATAAGCAAAATTATACTTTTAAATGTTTTTTAAAGGATTTTATGTTAATTTATTGCAACAGAGGTTCTGAATGTTAATAAAATTGACACATCTGTCTGTGAAACTGCCTCTTTTTAAGTTAAAATGGCTATATGTGAGTTCCCAACACAGAATTCACTATTGTTTTATTTTAGACTACCGCTGCTAACTAATAATTTACATATTTAACATGTATATATCAAATAGGCAATATTATGTGCATTAGAATGGCTGATTTTCAAAGTTTTTAATCAATTGCATCCCACACTGGTGAAGCTGTTGCCTTTGCTAGTTTTATATAAAAATAGTTAAAATACAATAATTGTGTACTTTTGTAATTTATATTTCAAATACACAACTTGGAAATATTTCACATGCCAAAGCTAGCTTTATGCAGCAGAACCATGCAACATTATGCAACCAGGAACCTTGGGAATGAGACGATTGCGGCATGGCTATTTCTTTTTTTTTTGTTAAAGGTACTTCCTTAAAAATTACAACCCGCTGAGCTTCTTTCGCCCGTTCTTCTCAGGGCTGGGTGTTTCTTTTCCGAACCGGTAGTAGTTTCCAGTTTGAAAATCAATAAAAAAAAAGTGAAATACTTCAATTTGCTGAGTTTCTTTCACCGGTTCTTCTCAGGGCTGGGTATTTATTTTCCGAACCTGTGGTAGTTTCTAAATTGACTATCAATAAGAAAGTGTAATACTTCAATATTGAATTACTTCAATATTGAAGCATTTTGAATTTTGAATTTGAATTGAATAAAGTATTATGAATTTGAATTTGAAAATGGCTTAATCTTATTCACATTACCTATCCAGCCCAAACTACCTTGAAGCAGCTCCTAATTCGTTCATTGCAAACTTCATCAAGTTTCATACTGCTTGCTGTCCATTGCATCTTTATTTCATTTGTGTGCAGTTTTTCCCCATCATATTTTTAATCATAAGTTTGCATTCTAAGCTACAAGGCAGCCTTATAAACATGTTTTATTATTTGTGCTTCTGTATTTGTTATATGTGTGTGCTGTGCAATAAAAGAGTATCTATCTGTATGTTTGGTTTTAATAAATTAGATGTTTTCATTTTTATCCAGTTACATATATACACAGAGGCGCCAACATTCCGGTATGACGGTGCCGCAGTGTGCACCGCGTTCCCCCAATCGGGGGCAAAGTCCGTCAGAGGCACGTTCAGGCTTAGGCAGCGATAGTCCAACAGGAGTCATCAAGAAATATGACGATATCATAAAAAGTCCAGAGGACAAGCGTGAATACAGGTATCTCACTGTCTCCAATTTTTTTTTTAATAGTCATGCATGTAATTGGTCACCACTGGCCATTTTATAAAATTTTACACAACTACATAAGTCAACAAAAACTCACTGACGATGAGCTTAATTGGCTATATTATGCTTTGACAGGGGTCTTAAATTAGCAAATCGTCTCAAAGTTCTGTTGGTGAGTGACCCAACGACGGACAAGTCGGCGGCTGCTCTCGACGTCAATGTAGGTAAGACTGATGACTGTTTTTTTATGGTTTTTTCATATTGAGTGTATCCTCCTTGGAGATTCTTGATCAATTGATAGCGACATAAGTACAGTAGTTGTGTATATCAGCCATGGAAGTTCTTTCGGAAGAGCTTATAGTGAGTATTTGATGTGGCCAAAGTTACTTTTTTGGAAAAAATTATATATCAAACAAAGTATATTTTTTATGTAAATGTTACACAATAAATAACAAAAATTAATAAAACATTACCAATAAAAGTTTCTAATGATTGATTAAAACATAACAAAGTATTTTTTACATTGTCTATGGACAAAATTATTAATTAGTTAGAAATTAGTTTTTAAAGAGAGAGGAAGAAATGAAATATTCATAAAATAATTAACGTAAGTGTAATTAGTAAGTAATACTTAACAAGTATTGGTACAAAAATAATAACTTGGTTAACGGTTAAGTTTTAACTCGACCAATCTTAAATGGACGCTATTATATATTTCAGGTTATCTCAGTGACCCCGATGAGTTACCAGGATTAGCGCACTTTTGCGAGCACATGCTGTTCTTGGGCACGGAGAAATACCCAGAGGTAAATCACATTAACCTGACCTTGAAGTTGATGTCATCACACACTCACACACACACACACATCTTTCAATTGGATTATATATCCAGAAACAATACTTTGGTCAACACCAACGCTTTGCTAAGTAAGGCTACCTTCACACAGTTGCAGGGCTGGACATTTAGATCCAACAAATTTACATTTGAGACTTCCATTCTGAAGCGATTAGAGTAAAATGGGGAGAACCCTAGGCCTTATAGGCATTTTATTTGACGATGCCTTACTCGTATAATATTTACAAAACCACCAAGTAATGTAAGTATTATCATCGTTTCGTCATATATTTCCAGGAAAATGAATACAACAAATTCCTCTCGGCCCATGGAGGTTCATCCAACGCTTCCACTTCATCAGACCACACAACTTACTTCTTCGACGTCCTGCCGCAACATCTAGCTGGAGCTTTGGATATGTGAGTGGCATTTTTGTCCCATATTAATAATTAAGCGCTAACATAGTTTTCGACCATGATTTATGTTTTTTTTTTTAAATTACATAAGGAAAATAGGCAAAGGGCGGAGACATTCCCATATAAGGGGTTTTCCAATAGGGACGCTTGAACTTTGACAGCTGATTGCGGCCATGTTGTTTGAGTGACAGCTGTCAAATGCAGTGTGTTATATTCATTCCGTCCTCCCAAACCACCATGGCAGGTTACAGTGTCGAGCAGCACGTGCAAATCATAAAATTGTTTTACGAAAATGGGTCTTCAGTTCGAGCAACGTTCCGCGCACTTCGCCCGTTTTACGGTCGCGATGATCGTCCTGCCGAGTCGACTATCCGTCGATTGGTGGACAAATTCGAGTCAACCGGGTCAGTTAACAGTCAGCCGGTTCCCGTGCGTCAACGTAACGCGAGATCTGCCGAGAATATCGCCGCTGTGCGCGACAGTGTCCTCGAAAACCCGCGGCAGTCAATTCCGCGTCGCGCACAGGAACTCGGCCTTTCGCAGACGACAACTTGGCGAATTTTGCGTTGTGACTTGAGCCTGCACCCGTACAAGATCCAGCTGACCCAAGAGCTCAAGGTTAATGACCATAGACAGCGCCGTGTGTTCGCTGACTGGGCATTAGAGCAGTTGGAAGTTGACGCCGATTTTGGCAAAAAAATCATCTTCAGCGACGAGGCGCATTTTTGGATGAATGGCTATGTCAACAAGCAAAATTGCCGTATTTGGGACGAGACCAATCCACACGAGGTTCACCAAGTGGCAATGCACCCGCAGAAAGTGACTGTTTGGTGCGGATTTTGGGCCGGATGCGTGATTGGTCCGTATTTTTTCGAAAACGATAATGGTGTGGCCGTCACCGTCAATGGTGAGCGATACCGGTCGATGATAACCAACTTCTTTTGGCCTGAAATCGAGAATATGGATCTGGACAACATGTGGTTTCAACAGGACGACGCTACGTGCCACACAGCACACGCTACGATGGAAGTTCTGCACGAGCAATTTCTGGACATGGTCATCTCGCGCGGAGGCGACGTGAACTGGCCACCGAGATCGTGCGATTTGACCCCGCTGGACTTTTTCTTGTGGGGTTTTCTTAAGTCGCAGGTCTATGCCAACAAGCCGCAAACCACCGATGCCCTCAAAGTCAACATACGCCACGCCATCGATCAAATACAGCCCGATTTGTGCGCCAGAGTCATCGAAAATTGGACCTTTCGTGTGCGCGCCACCAACCGAAGCCGTGGCGGTCATTTGAATGATGTCATATTCCATACATAATGGGGTCGATAGACCTTCCAAATAAAAAAAAAAAATTCGCAAATATCTCTCCTACATGTATTTTTTTTTGCATTTCAAAGATCAAGCGCCCTTAATGGAAAACCCTATATATACACGTATAACTATGTAGCGACATCTATCTCGGCACATACGAAAACTAAAAACTGTCGTATCCTACATCGCGATATTAAAGTTATCCGAGCGATTGAACATATATACAAGAACCCGACAACAACCGTCGGGCAGTAGCCCACCAGACAAACAGCCGTCTGGTCGGAGGATCCTCCCTTTTCAATGGTGGATGCGGAACTTTACTCCGTGTTCCTCCCAACTCCAAAACTAATTATTCTTTATTCAACTAGAATGTTACAAGATTATATTAAGTGTTAAGCTACCACCGGTTCGGTATGTAGATTTTACCGAAAAGAACCGCCAATAAATTCAGTAGTTACTGTTTACTATCAATTAAGTAACGGTGATAAGTTAATCTTCAACGGTTTTAATTTATCTGTGTAAAAGGAATAATTATATAAAGCTGAGCTGAAGGGTATGTATGTTTGAAAGCGCATATCTCAGAAATTATATAAATAAATAAATAAATTGGTATGATTTTCACCGTCAGTTTCGCCCAGTTCTTCATCTCGCCGCTGTTCACGGAATCGGCGACGAGTAGAGAGTTAAGTGCCGTCAACTCTGAGCACGAGAAGAACGTGTCCTCGGACACCTGGAGGCTGGACCAGCTGAACAAGAGCACGGCTGATCCGAAACATCCGTTCCACAAGTTTGGTACAGGTTAGTCTAAAACTTAGAAGCTGATGTGCCTGAAAGTCTTGAAAAGAAGTGACCAATCGGTTGGTAGGCTTCTGAAAGTCCATCTGGGTGGGTATTGTCCACTTCCCAGTTAGTTTGCCGCTAAACAGCTGTATAATACCGTGTTACTATGGGAATGGTGGGCCGCTAGTTATGAATATTCATAATACTTGTTGGTATAATAAATACATGAATAGTATACAAAACCATCGATCAATAATGTACTAGATTACCGGTAAGCGCTTCAAAAATGGCCCGAAAAATAACAGCACGAATTCTATTGTGGTGTTAATTCAAATTAGTTTGGTCCAATCATAACCAATGTTAAGATGTCAATATTCGTGGAAATAACCACCGCAATGGCCTAAGTAAAATGTTGTCTCTGTAATTATGTGCTTTATTGCTAACGAAATAAGGTCGAATTTGGAACGAAATTTAATGTACATTTCTTACCTCTTTCTGTCATTCATGGCGTAAGATCGTAAGTGAATGTTAATACAATCTAAACCGCACTTTATTGCTCGCGAACAAGGCATAGTTTAGGTTGAAATTATTAAACTTTTACATCGTTTTCTCCAATTTATGGTGTAGTCAGTCGGTGCCAAATTTGAGTATTGTTTTTGTTCATGAAGCGTTCTTGTTTTGTTGATCGAAGTACAAAACTGTTATTTAACTGTTATCCCTCTCTTTCTCTATTGAGCTCTATCCTATTCTGTCAAAGGCACAAGACAATGTCGGGTTAACATGGAACTGGCCTACTCTATTATGCCCAAAGAAAAAATGTAAATTTTTTTATTCTTTTTTTTTTCTTTTTTTATAGGAAACAGAGACACATTAGAAGCGATACCGAAAGAGAAAGGGATCGACGTACGTAAGGAACTGTTAAAGTTTCACGACAAATGGTATTCTGCTAATATAATGACTCTTATCGTTATGGGGAAAGGTTAGTAAAATTTTTTTTATTTTTTATTATGGTATGTGTTGAAATCTATTCGTGTTTAAAATTAAAAAATGTAAATGCTCATACCATACAGTATGTAACAAAATCCCTGTCCGACCCGTGAACTGGTTATTAAGTATTGTTAGTCGGTTTTATATACAATTGTATGAGGAGTACGTGGAAGCATGTGTGTAGATTACATATTATGTATATAATTCGATCTGTTTGTATTTTCAGAATCCCTCGATGAGTTGGAGGATATGGTGGTCAAATTATTCTCTGCGGTCGAGGACAGGTCCGTGACGGCGCCCACTTGGCCGGATCATCCGTTCCCCCCGCACCTGAGAAGGAAACGCGCCTACTGCTACCCCGTTAAGGATCTCCGATCGCTGTCCATCGACTTCCCTATACCGGATACAAGGAAACATTACAAGAGTGGGGTATGTGCTACTGCTGTTATCCTAACTGATATTATAAATGCGTTTATAAAGTGAGTTTGTTTGTTTGTTTGTTACGCTTTCACGTCTTAACTTTTTTTTTTTTTTTACTCTGGGAAAACTCTTTACGCGTTTCCCCCCACGGGAACAGTGGGGGGGGGGGTATGTGGGGCTCGCCATATGTCCAGGGCACCGTGTGTGCCCCGGTCATCGGAATACCCACTAAAAAGTTTTGTTAGGCAATGAATAATAATAGATCATATTTATTCCAGCCCGGACACTACTTGTCTCACTTGCTGGGACACGAAGGTCCCGGGAGCTTGTTGTCAGCGCTCAAGACCAGGGGCTGGTGTAACAGGTAACGACTCCCTCTCCAAATTTATCTCGTACCAAATAATGTATGTTTTATTGGATCGATAGACCTGACAGATGTTATATACCATAGTTCTTCAAAATATTGAGGAATTTTCATTCACACACTCATTCGCTTTATTACCTACGAGTGCCAAGGTCACGAGTAATGACGTGTAAACACGTGAGCTCGTGTAGCGATCTCACGCACGCATTAACGCACTCACAGTAACTAATCTTACGCTGACGTAATCGGACGCTCGAGCACTCAGTTAACCCGTGTAACAGCCTGTGAATGTCCCACTGCTTGTCTAAGTCCTCCTCTCTTGGTTTTGAAGCGGTTTGGAGCTTACTCCACCACGCTGCTCCAATTTGGGTGAAATACACATGTGGCAGAATTTTAGTGAAATTAGACACATGCATTCCTCACGATGTTTTAATTCACCGTCAAGCACGAGATGATTTATAAACACAAATTAGGATATGAAAATTCAGTAGTGCTTGCCAGGGTTTGAATCTTGAAAAACGATCATCTGTAAGGATCACGCGGTCTAACCACTGGGCCATCTCGCCTTTTTTATCTACCATATACCGAGCGCTAATATGCCTACACATCAATAAAACCCTTCGCCTTTTGTTCTCAGTCTCGTGGGAGGGACGCGTATCGGTGCGAGGGGATTCGCTTTCTTCGGTGTCCAGGTCGACCTCACGGAGGCTGGAGTTGAACACATCGATCAGATAGTTGAACTCGTATTTCAGGTAAGTTTTAAGTTTGATACAAAAATGTGTACAATGCGTTAATTTTTACAAAGAACAGATACAATACACTTTATTATACACAAATCGCTCGGTGGTAGAGCTTTGTACAAGCTCGTCTGGGTAGGTACCACCCACTCATCAGATATTCTACCGCAAAACAGCAGTACTTGGTATTGTTGGGTTCCGGTTTCAAGTGTGAGTGAGCCAGTGTAATTACAGGCACAAGGGACATAACATCTTAGTTTCCAAGGTTGGTGGCGCATTGGCGATGTAAGCGATGGTTGACATTTCTTACAATGCCATTGTCTATGGGCGTTGGTGACCACTTACCATCAGATGGCCCATATGCTCGTCCACCGAACAATACAATAAAATAAAGTACTGAGCGCTAAGTCGCTTACTTAGGTACTAGGACATAAACATATATATAGACACATATTACATCATAATAGATGTATAGTAGCCACGAATGTCGCGTGTTCGCAGTACATCGCCATGCTGCGGGCGCAGGGCGCCCAGCGCTGGGTGTGGGAGGAGCAGCGCGACCTGATGGCGCTGGAGTTCCGCTTCCGGGACGTGCAGGACGCGCGCGCCGCCGTCGTCGCGCACGCGCACCTGCTGCAGGTCCCGCCGCCCACCACCGCACTGTCTACCTACCACCTACCATTCATCTTCTATTATAAATACAAATTAATGCTAGTCTGGAATTTGGCAAAAAATTACATATGTACTCAATAATAATAACTCCAAAGTAACTCCAAAAACTTGTCCTTAATTGAAACTCAGAAACGTGATTTGGACATTGTTACTCAATAATAATTAATGACCTTTTCCTCTAGGAGTTTCCGATGCGAGACATTCTGAGCGCGTATTACTTGATGACCGACTGGAGGCCGGACCTCATCGATGAGCTCCTGGCGCTTCTCACCCCGGATAACGTGAGAGTGGGGGTCGTTGCCAAGTGAGTGGAATAACTTCCACATCGTGCAAAACAATATAAAGAAAGATGTGTGACCCAGTTTAACATTTATTACAATGCCAATTTCTGTGGGCGTTGGTGACCACTTACCGTCAGGTGGCCCATATGCTCGTCAGCCTACCTATTCTATGAAAAAATCTATAGTTCATGTATTAGTTACTGATTTGACTGTAGTACTAAGAGATTGGTGGAGATTGGTCGTCAGAGTATTCGAGAGTGGGGATTGTGTAGAGTTCAGTTATCATTCGACCACCGACTGGGTCAGTCGTCCAAAACGAAACCGTCAGTTGATCTAGTTAATATCGTAATCGGTCTGGATTTTGTGCGTAGATATTATAACGTTATGATTCCTGGTTAAGCGAACCAAGATCCTGGTAGCGCTGTCGCTCAGATATCGCTAAGCGTCACATTGATAAATGAAGACTTCATTTGATATGATCTGACTCCACTTGAGTTTGGCAGGCTAGAGAGATTCTCAGATTCTCCGATGCATATATTGGTTATGTACCTAATTTTTTTTCTGGGGGGGGAAGGAATCCCTAATTACTAAATAAGCATGCCTTTCAATATTTAACCCTTTTTGACATTATTTCTTATGCGCAATATGTATTAAACGAAGCGACGAACAAACATTAATAAAAAAATTGTAGTAGAGGTTTGTGGGGGCACCTACCACCTTTCACTGTACTGCTTAATTATTAGTTGTCTTGCAATTGTCTAGTTTGAAACATTAGTGGGCCAGTGTAATTATGGACACGAGGGTTGAAGTTATTTTTTTTAAAGGTGTTTCGAGAAAAAGTGCACGCAAACGGAACCGTGGTATGGAACGAAATATGTCCAGGAAGACATCGACGAGGCGACACTCAACGTACGTATAAAAATACGGATAATATAAAATTGCTGGTCAGAATTTAATCTATACTAATATATAAAGCTGAAGAGTTTGTTCGTTTGGATCCGGCTAATCTCAGGAACTACTGGTTCGAATTTAAAAATTTTTTTTGTGTGTCCTTTTATCGAGGAAGGTTCTAGACTGATTTTTATTCATTATATTTTTATTAATCATACGCGGGTGAGACCGCGGGCTCAGCTAGTCATTGATATTTATTGAAAAAGAGAGTAAGTTTTCTTGGTGAGCTTGGTGACTTGGTTTTAGGTATCACCCGCTCATCAGATATTCTACCACGAAATAGTAATACTTAGTAATGTGTTCCGGCTTAAACAGCGAGTGAACCAGTCTAACTTTCGGCACAAGGGACATAACATCCGAATTTCCAAGTTTATCGACGCATTGGCGACTTATGGTATGGTCAATGTTCCTTACAGTATCTACGGTGATGACTACTTCCCATAATTAGGTCCATTTGGACATCACCCTACCTATTTTATATAAAAAAAATTGCACGCCGTCTAATATAAAGTAACAGCCTGTGAATGTCCCACTGCTGGGTTAAGGCCTCTTCTCCTCTTTTGAGAAGAAGGTTTTGGAGCTTATTCCACTACGCTGCTCCAATGCGGATTGGTGGAATACACATGTGACAGAATTTCAGTGAAATTTGACACATGCAGGTTACCTCACGATGTTTTCCTTTACGTCAAGCACGAGATGAATTATAATCACAAATTAAGCACACGAAATTCAGTGGTGCTTGCCTGGATTTGAACCCACGATCATCGGTTAAGATTCACGCGTTCTTACCACTGGGCCATCTCGGCTTTCTCATATCGGCCTATAATAATCGGCTATAAATATATTATCATAAAATGTTCATTATTATAGAAATGGAAGACAGTGGAACTGAATACAGAACTTCATCTCCCGCTGCCGAACGAGTTCATACCCGCGAGGCTGGACTTGGAGAAGTCCTCTGACCCCACCGCCGATGCGATTGGACCAGCTATCATCAAGGTATATCCTATTCCAACCTCATAAAGTTGACTAACCTTGACCTTGAATTGACGCGATATCATTGGTCGAGATCTTGTGTAATCTGTGGTATATTATACATTATGGATTCGCAATTAAATGGCGTTTTGAATGCAAAAGTTCGGTTAATTTTTTTTTTTAAATAAAACAGATAATTAAAATAACAATGTTTTTGATACTGGGTTACAGAGATTTATCTTCTTTTAATGGAGGAGTTGAGATCTTTGGCCAAGAGTGGTGAATAGATGACATCGTACCACATATTGTTTTTTTTTACGTCAAACTTATATATTACATAATATGACCTTTCTGCAGCAGAGTATACGATTCTATAAATCCAAATTCAATTTTATATTTACCAATAAATAATTGAAATACTCATATATTTTTTTTAAATGACGAGCCGGTTGGTTTAGTTGGACAGACAGACAGGACAGACATTTGTGTACGTGATCATGTCTGTTCGTCCTGAGTCTGGGTGTAATTATCTATATAAGTATGTATTTACAAAAGAAAAGTAGTATGTGTAGTATATCAGTTGTCTGGTTTCCGTAGTACGAGCTCTGCTTAGTTTGGGATCAGATGGCCGTGTGTGAATAGTGTCCCAGGATGTTATTGTTATTATTAACTACTGACGTTTTATATTTCAAACCGTTGGTAGCTTTATGTTAATATTAAAATTGTACAATTACGATACAAAATTGCTTGGGAGTCTTCTTGAATAGAGTTGACTGTATTTTCTCTTTCTTTTACAGGATACCCCCTTGATGAGACTCTGGTATAAAAGAGACAATGAGTTCTTACTGCCCAAAGCATTCGTTACTCTGGACTTAGTCAGGTGAGCTAGAATATTTCAACAGTTTTACTAGTGATAGAACTTTTTGCAAGCTCGTCTGGGTAGGTACTACCCACTCAACAGATATGCTACCGCTAAACAGCAGTACTTTGTATTGTTGTGTTCCAGTTTGTAGGGTGAGTGAGCCAGCGTAATTACAGGCACACGGGACATAACATCGTAGTTCTCAAGATTAGTGGCGCATTGGCGATGTAAGTTGTAAGATGTTTAAATTTTTTTTACAATATCAATGATTATGGGCGTTGGTGACTTACCATCAGGTGGCCCATATGCTCGTCCGCCTACCTATGCTATAAAGAAAAACATGATCATGTAAAGCGTGGACCACGCAGTCTCAGGGTCGATGGGAAGAAGTGACTTACTGTCATGTTGAAAGTTAGCTCGTCTGCCTTTGTACATGTGGTATAAATATGGTCTGTGCCGCCAGCCCGCTGGCGTACTCGGACCCGGCGAGCTGCAACCTGACGTCGGTGTGGGTGCTGCTGCTGCGCGACTCGCTGCAGCAGTTCGCGTACGCCGCCGAGCTGGCCGGCCTGCGCTGGAGCCTCGGGAACGCCAAGTACGGCCTCAGCGTGAGTATACGTCCTCGTGTATAATATATAAGAGATCACTACACTAAGTAAATAGATAAGTACACAAAAATTATATGAAGTCAAACGAGGCGTGTAAAAGGCATCTGGCCGGCAAGGCGGCTAGAGGTACGGATCCGTAAAAAAAAAAATGAAAATAATGTCCATGGATTTACTGATAAAACTTTCAGATAACGATAGACGGTTACGATGACAAGCAACACGTGTTACTAGAGAAGATAATCGACCACATCGTCAACTTCAAGGCCGATCCGAAGCGGTTCGAGATCATGAAGGAGAGTCACATCAGGGCTATAAAGAACTTCGAGGCGGAACAGCCGTATCAGGTCAGTGGCAAGTCTTTTATCGATTCTCAAGAGGTCAGAGTCTTTTATATTCATATCCGGTAGTGTTTACTTGGATATCAATAAATAAGTGTTGCTATATAAAAAATTAAAATGACTTTGTGCAACAAGAGTGCAATGAGGGCAACACTACAACCGATCGAGGGATGTTTTTGATAAAGTTTTAACCACCGTATTTGTTTTATTTTTAAAATGCTGATGGTAATGTTTCTTGTGTCAAGGATTCACAGACTCTAGAACTTCAAGAAATATAAAACACTCCTCACATTATCAACGCGCCACCATCTTGACTCGTGTTAATTACACTGGCTCACTCAACATTCTATCTAGAACAGCAATACAGGGAAATGTCGTTGATACGATAAAGCGTGTGACACCTTTAAGTGTTTATGGTGAAGGAAAACATCGTGAGGAAACCTGCCTGGGTCAGGTGAATTTTGTACCGTGTGTATACATTAGGAGAGTGGACCTTAGCCCAGTAGTGGGAAGTGTTACTTACGGGAATCAGATGAATATTAGCTCACCTGTGCGTGTCTGCCTCCAGCACGCGGTGTACCAGCAGGCGCTGTGCCTGTCGGACGTGGTGTGGACGCGCTGCCAGCTGCTCAAGGCGGCCGAGAGTGAGTCGGGACTTGTTTCGGTTCTTTATAAGACAAAATGGCCGCCATGACTTAAATCAGTCATAACGGTAGTACATAGTCATATTCTATCTTACATGTGACCCGTTAATCCTTCAAAGGGAATTATTAAACAAAAAACGTGGTAGTTTGTTGATGCCCATCGCACCCCACTCTTTATTTCCAATCGCTACTGTGTAAGTGTGTAATGTTAGCTGTGATAGTGGAGCGTGTGTCGTCAATTTGATGCATAGAATAAATAATTGTAGTGGCAACCTAAACGCGTTGTGTTTAAAGGTCCTTTACTATTTAAATAAGTACCATCTACAAAACATTGTATTTTCAAACATGTTTTTAATGGCTTATAATTCCAGCGATCACGCCGGAGCGGCTGAACGAGTTCGCGCACCAGTTGGTGCGCAAGCTGCACGTGGAGGCGCTCATGTTCGGCAACCTGACGCGCGAGAGAGCGCTGGCCGCCGCACAAGCTGTGGAAGACAAGTGAGGGACATTGGGCTGTGAAAAACTTGACGATTGGGCAGGGACCTAAGTGAACAAAATGTTTTCAAGGGCTCTTTAAACCGATTTGGACCCTTTGCGCGCTTTCCCTTTACTGAAAGTGTAGAAATACGAACGCAGTCCCAAATATTATAACGCACTTATTTACGAACGCACTTTAAAGTGATGTCGCTAGATGTCTCTGGTCTCGATTTTCTAATAAAAGTATATGGAAAATAAAAGTTACAATTTGGTTGTATCATGTTGTAATCAGTTGTATAACATCAATAACAATTTATAACTTTTGTTACAAATTGTTAAAAAAAGATAGACAACAAATGTTATATAACATTGTGGGAGGACCTTAAGAGTGTGAAATAGTCTGAAGTGAAGGAAGATACTACATATGTATATTATATTTCTCAGGTTACCGAAAGACGCCACGCCGCTGTTAGCGCAGCAACTTCTGCTGTACAGGGAGGTCGAGATTGAAAAAGGTAATATATATACTAACAGGTTACTCGGTGGTAGAGCTTTGTGCAGGCTCGTCTGGGTAGGTACCACCCAATCTTCAGATATTCTTCCACAAAACACCAGTACTTGGTACTGTTGTGTTTCGGTTTGAAGGATGAGTGAGCCAGTGTTACTTACAGGCACAAGGGACAAAACATCTTAGTTCCCAAGGTTGGTGGCGCATTGGCGATGTAATCATGATCCAACCATGAACCAATGATCTCTTACAATGTCTATAGGCTTCGGTGACCACTTACCATCAGGTGGCCCATGTGCTCGTCCGCCTACCTCTGCTATAAAAAAAATATATATACATATTATCTTCAGTTTAATCACTACAATTATATATGTTATATATGGTGATTTTCAGGCGCATGGTACCTGCGCGAGACGGCCAACAGCGTGCACAAGTCGTCGTGCACGTCGCTGTACTACGCGTGCGGCGTGCGGCGCGCGCGCACCAACGTCACGCTCGAGCTGCTCGCGCACGCGCTCAGCGAGCCCTGCTTCCACGTGCTGCGCACGCAGGTGCGTGCACGGCTGGGGATACAGGAACCCAAACGCCAAAAACGAGAAGTCACGACCCCCAAAATCAAGGAAACGGAAGTTCATGATTCAATGTTAAATGAATTATGTTTATTTCAGGAACAACTAGGGTACATCGTGTTCAGCGGCGTGAGGAGATCGAACGGAGCCCAGGGTCTGAGGATCATCGTGCAGAGTGACAGGCATCCTGCCTACTTGGAGGAGAGGATAGAGAAGTTCATCGAGGGGGCTAAGGTTTGACATTCTTACTTACAAATGCAGTATCGTATCAGCGAAGAAATACATTTTATTATCTTTAGTTGCATACTTGTCTATTTATTGACAAGCCTGATGGCGTGGTCGGTAAGATACTTGCCTTTCACGCCGCAGGTCGTGGGTTCGATTCCCACCCAGGACAGACATTTGTGTGCATGAACATATCTGTTTGTCCTGAGTCTGGGTGTAATTAATAATAATAATAATAATTTATTGAGAAAAAAGCATAGCCTTACAGATAAAAATACAGTTTTTATAATACTAAATAAAAGAAAGAACAATAGAAATATTAATAATAAAATTAAAACAACAAAAATAATTAAATAAATAAAGACACAATTATGATATAAAAACTAGGTACATGAAATGTGGTAGGCTAATTATAGTTAATACTCAAAATAAGTCTATTGACTTCCAAACTAGGATAACCTGTATCTTGGAAGTCAATTATCTATATAAGTATGTATTTACAAAAGAAAAGTAGTATATGTAGTATATCAGTTGTCTGGCTTCCATAGTACGAGTTCTGCTTAGTTTGGGATCAGATGGCCGTGTGTGAATAATGTCCCAGGATATTATTATTATTATTTATCAGGAATATCTAGAAAATATGACGGAAGAGGAATTCCTGAAACATCGAGCGGCGCTCGCCGCGGAGCGACTCGAGAGACCCAAGCGGCTCGCCATCAAGGCCTCGCAGCTCTGGAGCGAGATCACCTCTCAGGTAACATTCTAGAAATCACATCGTTAACTCCACGCCAATGGTAGGAGTAGATAAGTAAACTACTCTGACCTTGAATTCACGTGACGTCATTAGAAGTGAAATTAAAGTGTATATAAGTAGTTGAGTGTAATAGTGATGTGTTATATACAGGATGTAACAAAATTCGTATCCGACCCGTGAAGTGGTTATTAGGTATCGTGTTTCGGTTCTATTTGTGTGATAATTTTTAAAACACTGCAAATATATTTGTAACCAAGTAATTAATATTGAATACAGATTATATAAGTCAGTTACAACCCTTTTAAAAAATTTAATGTAAGTAATTTTCTTTTTTCAAAAATTTTCTAACGAATTTTCATCCCCTTTATCACGACTTAGGGGTTCAATTTTCAAAAATCCTTCCCAAGTGCTAATCTACTGTGTAAAAGAAACCAATTTGCAAATTGTTATTTTCGCGCCCCAGTTTATGTGCGTTGATATGCCAGTCAGTCAGATATTCTTTAATATATATAGATTAATGTTTTATTATAATTTTCAGATGTACAATTTCGACAGACCACGGGTGGAGGTCGAAGAATTGAATACAGTCACTAAAGCCGAACTTCTCGACTTCTTTAAGGTGATTATGACTAACAGAGCTTCGCGGGTGACTTGTTGAACGCATATCTCTCTTTCCATTATCATCGGTTTGACATTTGATAGTTTTTTTTTTTTTTATAGTATAGGTATAGACATTGGCAGTGTAAGAAATGTTAACCATCGCTTACATCGCCAATGCGCCACCAACCTTGGGAACTGAGATGTTATTTCACTGACGTTCCTTGTAGGAGATCCTATTAAAAAAATCGTTACAGTATATTATGGTACAGTTCACAAAATAAGTGATGAATTATAAACGCATTAATTAACTGAAAATTTACGATTTCATCAAATCAGAAAATTAGGATGGAGCTGTGCAAGTTTGTCTGGATAGGTGCCACCCACTCATCAGATATTCTACCGCAAAACAGCAGTACTTTGTGTTGTTGTGTTCCGGTTTGAAGTGTGAGTGAGACAGTGTGATTACAGGCACAAGGGACATTACATCTTAGTTCCCAAGGTTGGTGGCGCATTGGCGATGTAAGCGATGGTTAACATTTCTTACAACGCCAATGTCTATGGGCGTTGATGATCACTTACCATCAGGTGGCCCATATGCTAGTCCACTTACCTATACAATAAAACAAAAATTTTGATTGCAATTTCGAGATGGATTCTAGTATAGTACCGTCAACAAAAGAATAAAAATAAATTGGCAGACCAATGTGCTCCGAGCGTCATCCGAAGTATATATTTTTTTTATGTCCAGAAACACATTGCAACTGATTCAAAAGAAAGACAGAAGTTATCAATATATGTGCTGTCGACGGCTGAGGGTGGAGCCGGGAAGGATAGCGAGGCGACTGAAAGTGAGAGGAAACAGGAGGTATGTTGTTTTGTCGAACTCAAATGATCAGTAAAACTTTATTAGTAAAAGTAAATTTCGCGTCTGTGTGTCTGTTTGTCTGAACGCGATAAACTCATCTCAAATACTTCATCATCATCATCATTAACCAATTTTCGCCCACTGCTGGACATAGGTCTCCCCAGTGGCACGCCACGTAGCTCGATCTCCATCCGCTGCCAGCCACTTTGCATGTATCGTCACTCCACCTAGCAGGAGGGCGCCCTACGCTACGTTTGCCAAGGCGTGGTCTCCACTCCAGAACACGTCTACTCCAACGAGTGTCGGTTTCTGCGACCTGTGTGTCCAGCCCACTGCCACTGCAGCTTCCTCTCACTTAATCCTTTGGACTATGTCGAAAACTTTGCTTCTCTGTCGGAACTTAAATACTATTGAATAGATTTTCATACAGTTTTAACTAATGGAGTGATTCACAATGACGGCTTAGATGGATAATTTATTAACGTTTTGAGTAAATTGGTTGAAATATGATAAATGTTGAAGATGTCGGAAATAATAATGCCGACTGGGAGCTTTACTGGCGCGAAATATGAATGAGTTATATGTATTAGTGGTTCAGGTGAACCCCCAGGGGTTCACGGGAGACTCGAAGGGGGTCTGTGTTGGCGTGACAAAAAAATGGGGGTTCACAATTCGTAAGCCACGAAGGTCCACGAAAATGTATTTGCTTTTGATAGTAAAGAACTAAAATGTTGGCTTGACTAATATTTTTCTCCCCAAATGGGGAGTTTTCTAATTGAAATAAGTGAGAATTGATTGGTTCCTTGTGGATGGAATCACTTTTTTGATTGGCCAACTTTACTTTTTTGACATCCAGTCACAACACAATCAATTAATTGATTAACCATCAATTCTCACTTTCTTTTTCGACTAACTATTAATTCGTGGTTGGAACTCAACCGAAACGCAAATTTCCATAGTTAGATCTAATCTTCACATGGAATATGGTAGAAATGTAGCTGCATGGGGTCCACCGGAACCAGCTAAATTTTGAAAGTGGTCTATGAGATAAAAAGTCTGTGAACCTCTGATCTAGACCATTATTACACTCGTGCGTAGCTGAGACGGATAGCTAATCTAATATATTAATTTATTTTTATTTATTTCTTACAGCCTGTCAAAATACAAGATCTAGTCGAGTTCAAGTCGAGACGGCGACTGTTACCACAACCATTGCCCTTCGCAAATGTACCCAGGAAGGGGACGCATTGCAAGCTATAAGTACACTTGGTACACTCGGTACACTCGGTGCACTCGTTACACTAAGTACAATTGCTTGATTAATATATATAAAAGACAAAGTATTCACTGGCTGAGTATCAATGCTAATAATAAATCAATTAATAAAATATAAGATTGAGGGAAGGAACTTCGAGAAGAAATCAAGACACTAAAGCTGGCTCATCGCTATTCGTTCGCGCTGGTCCGGACTCGTGCGGGTTAGACATTAAAAAACTAAATTTCTTGTCTATGCTGTTCGCCGTTGAAGAGTTCTTTCGTCCGAAGACAATCATGAGTCAGGTCGTGCTTACCATAAAAACGTTATATCGGAACTGAGCCGTTAAATATCAGCTCAGTGGGTTAAGAGGAAGTGGTTCAAAATCAGCTTGCAAGACAGACAAACTGACAAACACTGCAAGTTAAATAAACGCTTTTAATAATCTGTTGGGTGAAAATTATTCTTGTCATACGTCGTCAGTGTAAAAACAGCCCCAAAATAATGTAATTAATGATTCATAATTCGACAATATCGGAAACTGTTCACGGTTTGAACTGGTCTGCACTGGTTTTATACGACTTTAATTGGTGGTAGGATTTTGTGTAAGCTTCTGAGTTGGTACCACTAATTTAACCGCCGAACAGTAATACTTAGAATAGGTTGGAAATGTGTGTAACAACACTACTAGATAACGCTTCACGAACAATAACAATACTCAAATGTGTCACCGACCGACTACACCATAAAGTGGAGAAAACGATGTAAAAGGTTTAATAATTTCAACCTAAACTATGCCTTGTTCCCGAGCAATAAATTGCGGTTTAGTTTGTATTAACATTCACTTACGATCTTACGCCATGAATGACAGAAAGAGATAAGAAATGTACACTTTCTTTTGTTCCAAATTCAACCTTATTTCGTTAGTAATCAAGTAGATAATTACAGAGACAACATTTTACTTAGGCCATTGCGGTGGTTATTTCCACAAATATTGACATCTTAACATTGGTTATGATTGGACCAAACTAATTTGAATTAACACCACAACAGAATTCGTGCTGTTATTTTTCGGTCCGTTTTCGAAGCGGTTACCGGTAATCTAGTACATTATTGATCGAAGAATGCATATGAGTGACCAACTTACCACATTTAAAATAAAACACATTTCTTCTCCGTCTTTCGAATGTAAAATCGGTGACGACAGAAAGAGATAACTCATTGTTTAACTAAACGAGATGGTGAGAACGCGTGAATCTTAACCGATGATCGTGGACTCAAACCCGGGCAAGAACCACTGAATTTCATGTGCTTAATTTGTGATTATAATTCATCTCGTGCTTGACGGTGAAGGAAAACATCGTGATGAAACCTGCACGTGTTGAATTTCACTGAAATTGTGCCACATGTGTATTCCACCGATTGGAGCAGCGTGGTGGAATAAGCTCCAAAACCTTCTCCTCAATAAGGAGTGGAGGCCTTAGCCCAGCAGTGGGACATTCATAGGCTGTTACTGATAACTAAACAGATAAAAAATATTTCTAATTAAGACCGTTTATTAATTTCTTCTACATTGATACGTCAGTCGGTTTAAGCACAAATATAATATAATAAAATATTAAATTGACTAAAATTACTGCAGTAGGTATTAGATGCGTTATAAAGAAATGATTTAAAAAGTCGTAGGTTCGATTCTGATCGTGTGAGCTAGTGTCGTCACTCCTAGTATAATATGACTTTGAATTCCATTGCAAGTATTTAAAAAAATATTAATTAGTTCAGTAATCACTACGTGGTAGAGCTTTGTGCGCGGCTGGGTAGGTACCACCCTCTCATCAGATACACTACCACTACCACTAAACAGCAATACATAGTATTGTGGCGTTCCAGTTTAAAGAGTGAGTGAGCGAGACATAACATCTTCGTTACCAAGGTCGGTGGCGCATTGGCGATGTAAAAAATGGTTAATATTTTTTGTATTGCCAATTTCTGGGCAGTGATGATCACTTAACATCAGGTGGCCCATTCGCCCGTCTACCTATATCATAAAAAAAATAATCATATAAAAGGTCATACGGTACAATAGAGAGGAACGTATATCCCGTTCCAATCAAAGAAGTAAACATAAACAGGCCTTAGATTCACATATTCCATACGATTCGCTAACAGCTCTGCTGTGTTACGCACTACGAACAGTTCGCGATCAATATATCTCTATATATAACACAACACTATTACACTCGACTACTTATACACTTTAGTTCGACGAGCCAGTTGGCGTGGTTGGTACTTGCCTTTCGCGCTGCAGGTCGTGGGATCTATACCCACAGGACAGACATTTGTGTGCATGTTTGTTTGTCCTGAGTCTGGGTGTAATTATCTACATAAGTATGTATTTACAAAAGAAAAGTAGTATATGTAGGATATAAGTTGTCTGGTTTCCGTAGTACGAGCTCTGCTTAGTTTGGGATCAGATGGCCGCGTGTGAATAATTTCCCAGGATATTATTATCACTTAAAACTTCAAAAACAAGTTTTTTGACATTCAAAACTGTGTTGACCAATCATATCGCGTCATTTCAAGGTCAATGTATTTGTTTTTACTGATTTGGTTTGGAATACTCTCTATACTTAGTTACCTATCCAGTAAGTGGAAATTATTGAACAATATGAACACTAAATTAATGTATTGTGTTAATTGCAGTGTATTTTAATAGTTATAAGGTTCAAAATTGCTTAAATTGTGACTTATTTAGGTTTATTTGTAAAATATTCCGTGATTATGTTCTGAATTTTTCAACCAATCGCAAATAACGAACCAATGGAGGGTGGTTATTTCGTTCTAATTTTAAACTGGTTTTGTGACGTGATAACTCGACGACCGCCAGCTGCAAGCCCGAAAAAGCATGACTCATTGTAACGTTCCTGAGCCGAGCGTGAGCGCGGAACGAGCGATAGAGATGCACGATCGGCCTAAGCGTTCGGCTTGTGACGCATCTATCTCTGTTTCACTCCATCGGCCGATGCGTCCGAGTATCCATCAATGTTTTCTTATGACGTTATCACGTAAAATTGTCGTCCGCAAACCGACTTACAGACAACCGTTTGTTAATTATTTTTGTTAAAAACATCTTCGCCTTTGTACATAATGCTGTTGTGCATAGTTTTATCAAAAGTTTGACGTAATTAATTGTTTAAGTATAAATAAAATTAACAAAAACTATTTTATTTTGTTTTATTTATAATAATAATGAAAATGTGCAAGCTCGTCTGGGTGGGTACCACCCACTCATCAGATATTAAAAACGCAAAACAGCAGTACTTGGTATTGTTGTGTTCCGGTTTGAAGGGTGAGTGAGCCAGTGTAATTACAGGCACAAGGGACATACCATCTTAGTTCCCAAGGTTGGTGGCGCATGGGCTATGTAAGCGATCGTAAATATTTCTTACACTGCTAATGTCTGAGGGCGTTGGTGACTTACCTGTATCAAAATTATCCTATATATTATCCTATAAAAAAAATTGGTTTATTTCCAAAAGAGTATCTAGAGCTCGTATCATGGTAGATGCGGTCGGCGCGTGGACGATACTGTTTATAAATTAAAAAAAAACAAATATCCAATTCGGCAGCCATGTATTATATCCCTCCATGTTTACAACTCCCTTTTGTCCCTTTTGTAAGAATACCATGTTGCCAGCTTAAAAACATTAAAAAGTTTCCACTTAACAGAAAAATATTACGGCATACTTATTTATAAATCATAACGAAATCAATGAATTATGAGAAAATAAAGATAAACTAGTATAAATATGAAATATTTATAAAGACGCTCTATTCAAGATGGTCACCCTTGCATCCTCCGTACCGCAAATCAACCGGACAGAACCGTTTAGTACGGCAAGCAACAATATTCAAAATATGCGATTTTTATGATGCATGTCTCGCCCCTTATATCTTATATGTGTCTATTGTCTATCTATGCTAAAGTCAATAAAATGTTCATTTTTTTAAATTTGACTTCATTTCCTAATTAATAAATTAATAAATTCTTCTTCGCTAACATTATTAATTGCTATAGTATGTTCCCATATAATTAAACTTGTTAACATATATCTTAATACAAATTATGTATTATTCTTATTAAGTTATATATTTTTTGCCAACAGTACTTGATCAACTATGACGTCATTTTGCAACCGCTGTCGCTAGCGGCCTTATCGAAATGATTGGGCAGTAGTACATATGACGTCTCCCTTCGGATGTTTTTAATAAAGTGTTTATATAGACAGTGACGTCATAATACGTTTGTAGCGACATCTATCTCGCCACATACGAAAACTAAAAACTGAAGTCGCGATATTAAAGTTATCCGAGCGATTGAACATATATACAAGAACCCGACAACAACCGTCGGGCAGTAGCCCACCAGACTAACACCCGTCTGGTCGGAGGATCCTCCCTTTTCAATGATGGATGAGGAACTTTACACCCAGTCCCTCCCAACTACAAACTGGTGACCCCGACGTGATTAGAATAGTATATACTTACAATACTATAGATATTTTTGAAAGAAACAGTGACAGTCACTGTACAAGTACGAGGAGTTAGGATAATGTTATAACACCTAGCTAGGATTTTAGAACTTGGCTGCCCTAGGTCGATGGACGGTTACAACCCCCCCCCCCCAATAGTTGAATTTAATACTCGGAATTTCATATTTTACTTTTTAAACGTTGATGTGGTTGAGGCGGACGAGCATATGAGCCACCTGATGGTAAGTGGTCACCAACGCCCATAGACATTGGCATTGTGTGAAATATTAAACATTGCTTACATCGCCAATGCGCCACCAACCTTGGGAACTAAGATGTTATGTCCCTTGTGCTTGTAATTAAACTGACTCGCTCATCCTTCAAACCGGAACAAAACAATACCAAGTACTGCTGTTTTGCGGTAGAATATCTGATGAGTGGGTGGTACCCATATGAGCTAGCACCAAGCTCTACCACCAGTAAAATGTTGATGTGTGGGTACAAATAAAAAGAAATCAAATTTCCCTACTCGGCTTACAGGGAAATCCACCCCTGCACCTAGCTTCCGACTTCGCGGTCGATATATCTTTACTGTGGCAATATATTCGTTTCTATATGATTACAATGTTTGTAGCGTACATTATAAGAGAACTATAGGCAACCTAAGGATTGTTCATATTTACTTCTTCATTTGAAATAGATATATTGCACAAGTGTAAATAAATAAATAAATAAATATTTGTCCAACTCTCATGATGCGATGTGACACTCTTGGAAATCAGAATTAGGAGCAACTATTATGTTTATGCACTAGCCAGTTAGTGCTTCGTGGAACGGGATTGGAACGATATTCAACTCTGGGCTACGTTTGACAGAAAATCAAAATCTACAGCTTTTATTAATATTCACTACCATAGACTGTAAGCTTTTAATAATTCTTTAACTAACCCACTATGGACTTATCTGAAATAAACTTTATTTTATTTTATTAAATCTAGCCATTGCACAATAAGATAATTATTATACTGACGTCATACATAAATGTATTGTATATAAACATCATAAACAATAAATTAAGGTAATATTAAATTATTATAATTTCCTAATATTTATTAAAATATTTTATAATAAAATACTGTTTATAAAACGCTGATCAGTCAGATTAATTAATGTGGTCTTTGTCGGAATTGGTCGATGGCAGACGATGATGCAATTAGTGACCAGTAAGCGTTAAAAAAAGGCGAGATGGCCCAGTGGTAAGAATGTGTGAACTTAAACGATGATCGTGAGTTCAAACCCGGACAAGCAACGCTGAATTTAATCTGCTTAATTTGTGATTATAATTCATCTCGTGCTTGTTGGTGAAGGAAAACATCGTACGGAATGCTTGTCTGCAAGTGTCAAATTTCAATAAAATTCTGTCACATGTGTATTCCACCAACCGGCATTGGAGCAGCGCGGTGGAATAATCTCAAAAACTTCTCCTCAAAAGAAAAGAAGAGGCTTGAGCCCAGCAGTGGGACATTCACAGGCTGCTACTGTTACTTAAGTAAAAGTCAAATTAGGTTATCTTGAGTTTGACCATCGTACGTAAAATGTACCTCCATTTTGAAGTGAGACTCTCGTTTAAGTAGAAATGTTCAGTACTAGTTTCATAAAAATAATGCAGAATGTTAGAAATATGTCAAAACTATAAAAAATACTAAAAATTGTCTATGATCTCATTTATATCTTTTACAAGATATTATAATATTGACAGTCCACCTCACGGAAAGAGTCTACCACCGCCCATGAACACCTGTAACACCAGAGCTTACAAGTGCTTGGATGGCTTTTAAGGAATGAGTAGATTTTTTTTGAACGTTTCTATATCGTGCCTGTTCGGATGCTTATAAAGATTTGACGAAGAATTAAATTTTTATCATATGATACAAAAAAAAATTATAAACTCCTCGTCGAAAAAATTTTCAACTTTGATAATTTAATTAAAATTTTTGTTCGTTCTCTATTAATAAGCAAATAAAAAAGGATAACTGACTGACTGACATGTCAACGCACAGCCCAAACTACTGGGGTTGGCGTGATGAAAATTTGCATACGGGTTCCTTTTACACAGCAGGCAGCACTGAGGAAGTATTATTGAAAATTTAACCCCTTAGGTTTACTACCTTAAAGGGTATGAAAGTTTCTATCGAACTTAGTATTTAACAATTCTGAATTATTAGCAAGCAACTCGGTAAAGAGCCTAGTATATTTATAAATCTAAAACTATTATAAAATTGAGAACGAATAATTTCAATTACATTATCAACATTGGAAGAAAACATTTTTTTTAATAGATTTTTTATTCATTCAATTAAAACTTTATTTAGACAATTTTAATCACTTTAATTGTACTGAACAATATTTGACGTTTGATAATAAACGTAATCGAATACTTTTTACGTCGATGTTATAATAAAGGCCGCGATGGGCTAGTGGTTAAAACCCGTGACCACATTGGAACAGCGTTGTGAAATCAGCCCAGCTGTGGGACACGTCAAGGTTTGTACTTTGCTTTTATTCGTTATGCGTTCAGCTTTTAACTAATTCATTGTTGTAGTGGGTCGGTTACCTTATTGTTTTTTACATAATATTATAGATACGCAGACAAAATAACCACCTGGTATGTGGTCACAATAAACATTGGCTTTGTAAGAAATATTAACCATCTCTTACATCACCAATGCGCCACCAACCTTGGTAAGTAAGATATCATGTCCCTAGTGCTTTTAGTTACACTGGCTTACTCATCATTCAAACCGGAACAACAGTAGAATACCTGACGAGTGTTACAATACTTTATCTCGCGTCGTCTTCATTTAAAAAAGATAAATACATTATACAAATTAAATTGTTACCTTGGCAATAAAAAAATGTATAGTATTCTTTATATAATCTTTATGTACATGTGTCTGTAGTTAGCGCTGCGATCGGTCCTTTTTTTTCGCAACGCGTAAATGCGCTTTTTTCAACGAAAAAATGTATATGTAATACCAACTAAAAAACCCACGGTACCCACTCTGTCTTCGAGGGGGCATCATGGGATCGCTTGCGCATCATACCGTGAGGCCCTGAAGGTTGGCCCAAGCGGGCCTCTTTTCCTAGAGGGGTTCCTGGGGTACGGAGAGGCCCCTTAACCCCAGCGACGCTTACTGCAGGGGAAGAAGGTGCGCATATTGTCACCGCCTCCTCCCCGGTCTTCTTCGGCGGAGCGGGTCAACCCGCTCACTAGGAGGTGGCCGCCTCACTTTCTCGCTCCACGACCTCCTTCTGCGACATGACACTCTCGCAGAAAAAGACCATCTCCATCCAGCATCTCTCGCTGGCGTGGCTGGCGCATGGCGTTAATCACGCTCGGCAGCAAAAGATGCGATCGGCTTTCTTATATTTTTAATAAAAATAATTACTTCAAAAAGAGACAGGCAGCCGTTTTGTACATATATATATATATATATTACCACCTCTACATACATTAAATAAATAACGTTTAATTGTTATAACAAACAACGGATATTAAAGAAGTCATAACACAATATTCTGCATAACTTTAACTCATCGAAAACTCACTGCACAATATTAAACGTATTCATAAATAAATAATGACGCCATTTTATATATCGCGTTAATCGCCATGAATTCCGTGTTCTCTTCCAAAAAGCTTATCATAAATCCAACGAATACATTTTTATGGCGCCAATAAATTGGTACAAAATGGCCGCCACACGTCAGCTGTCAAGTGCAGCGCGCGAAAATGTACGCTATATTTCGAGTCGGACATTTTGGGTAAATAGTGCGAAATATTAAAGGCTGTTCTACACGATAAAATAATTGTCTTATCTATATATTAACATGTCAGGAGAAGACTTTGTAACCGTTTTTGATGACATTGCGAATGTTTGGTTTGCTATAGTTAAAAAATAATATAAATTGAACGAGGACGGACCTCGCATGTGTAACTCTCTAGCATATCAGTGGATCGCTGGTAGCTTATTTTTTTAATAAAATCATCATTGTTTGGTGACAATGACAACAAAATTTTAAGCCTTAAAGTAAAGTAACCTATTAATGTCCCATTGCTCTCCCTTTGAGAAAGTTTGGAGTTTCCACCACGCTACTCCAATACAGGTTACACATGTTCAGTGAAATTAGACCCGTGCTGGTTCCCTCACCTCTTTCTTCACCGACAGGAGCTCGAGATTAATTAGGGTTTAGTTATCATGATTTTTTACATAACTTATAGTTTACAATAGTTAGGGTATTATTTTAGTTTACATAGTTTGAAAAAGTGTAATGGTTACACATGTTCAGTGAAATTAGACCCGTGCTGGTTCCCTCACCTCTTCCTTCACCGACAGGAGCTTGAGATTAATTAGGGTTTAGTTGTCATGATTTTTTACATAACTTATAGTTTACAATAGTTAGGGTATTATTTTAGTTTACATAGTTTGAAAAAGTGTAATGGTTACACAGTTCAGTGAAATTAGACCCGTGCTGGTTCCCTCACCTCTTCCTTCACCGACAGGAGCTCGAGATTAATTAGGGTTTAGTTATCATGATTTTTTACATAACTTATAGTTTACAATAGTTAGGGTATTATTTTAGTTTACATAGTTTGAAAAAGTGTAATGGTCACTTGGTGGTATTGCCTTGTGCAAGCCCGTCTGGGTTCCACATCTGATTCTAGCGCCGAGCAATAAGTGTTGGGTTTCGGTTTGAAAGGTTAGTCAATAACTGGCACAAGGGATATAACAGCTAAGTTCAGGAGGTTGGCGTCACATTGACGATGTAAGGCGAGGTTAATATTTCTTATATCACCAATGTCTATAAATGTTGGTGACCACATACGAGTTGGCCAATTTGTCAGTCTACCCGTCTACGTTACGTCATTCAATATCAAGACTTTCAGCTATAATTTCAGTGGTCTTACTACAACAATTAATGCCTATGAACGAAACGGCTTAAGCTGGTTAGGTTTTAAAGGAAATTTTATTAGCAAGAAGGCTTATGTATGACACTAAATTCCACCCCCGATTTTGCAATATATCACTAACTTCCTCTCGCTGTTCTGCGTGCGCGTTTTACGACCAACTTACACATGTGGTTGATTTCCATTACAAATTCGTTATCCTAACGATATTCTTCACCAAGCTCGAGATGAATTATAAACATAAATTAAGAAAGAATTCACCGGTTCTCTGTGTTTGTATCCGTAATCATCGCTTAAGATTCTCGTGTTCATAACCACTGGACCTTTATGGATCTGATAATGTAATCGCTTCAAATCTCTTAGGCGTGAATTCAGAATATTTCTCACACTTCGTCAATGTCGAATGCATGACGCCTTATTCAAATTTCGGGAATATAATATTATTTCGTTACGACATGAGTTATTTTGCATCGAGCTGATAGGTCCACGACTTTCGATATTATTCGTGGACGATATCTTTAATCATTCACCGAAAATGTGTACCCTTACTCGGTGGTAGGGCTTTGTGCAAGCTCGTCTGGGTAGGTACCACCCGCTCATCAGATATTCAACCGCAAAACAGCAGTACTTTGTATTGTTGTGTTCCGATTTGAAAGGTGTGTGAGCCAGTGATGTTACAGGCACACCCTTCCATCCGGAACACAACAATATTAAGAATTTCTTAACGGTAGAATATCTAGTTAGTGGTTGGCACACTGGCTTACACAAAACCCTACCACCAAAATAATATATGTTAGAATAAATTATTATTGAATTTATTTCGAAATATTAATAAGCATTTACCGTGTTCAACAGGTGCCTACCACTTACCACACCCAGGTGGTACATATTCCTTATCTATACAGGTAATAAAACTAACAAGGTGATACCTTTAATATTGCTCCGAAAACATTTTAATGGTTCTTTCGATATAGATTTTTAAGTATGTTCGCCCAGTCGTAATTCGATTGTTATCATTGTTGAATAATTGACGAAAATTGATCTTTCGAACATTTTTCTATACAACTGTTATAAATGTTAAAACAGCAGTACTTACTACTGTTGTGTTCCGGTTTGAAGGGTGAGTGAGCCAGTGTAATTACAGGCACAAGGGACCAGTGTAATTATTGGCGATGTAAACGGTAGTTAACATTTCTTACAATGCTACCGTCTATGGGTGTTGGTGACCACTCACCTACCTACCTACCTACTCATAAAATAAAATAAAGATTTCCATTTTTTTCACCGATAACACTAAAAGCTAGTAATAGTGGTCGTAGTTAACGAACAAGAAAAGGCATTCGTTCAAAGGTTCGAATTTACAAAACATTTTTAATGGCTCAAGTCGATATAGACGCACAAAGCCATCAATATACCATCACTTGATGGTATATTGATGGCGTATTGCTGGTGTATGTCACTGAATTGTTACCAGGGTTAATATGTTATTTTAATAAATATAAAACTTATATTTATAATGATTAATTGAAAAAGCATGTGAGATTCAATGAAAATATGTAAAATAAGGTAACTGTAATCCCACTGCTGGGCTAAGGTCTCGTGTTTGAGGTGGCTTAGAGCTAAATCCACCAGGGCACAAATTACGATCCAAAAGCGCTTCTTACGAACTCGAATACAAATTCACTTTGATTTTAAAAGCTTTATTTTTCAGTCGTTTTTGAGATCAACGCGGATATACAAACAAACTATTTATATGTAAATACAATAAATGCATATTTTAAACGTTAATCAACAAGAGAATTACATAAGAAACCCCCCCCCGGAAACATTTCCTAAGCACGAGAATCGAACTCCAAACTCGTTTGAGCGGCACGTCAATTGATATACCCTTCCCTTTCTAATGTGTATGTTTGTAACTCCCTTTGAAGTAACACGACGCCCTGTGAAAGGATCGTCTATGTGTGTGTAATACAGGTATCATTGGTCGTGTTGCTGTGGGGAGAATTTACCCCAATTTAAGGGTTTTTTTTTTTAAATATTAATTATATTATTTGATTTTTATAATAAATTATTTAAATTGTGTTTTATATATAAATCTTTATTGTTTAGTCGATATGGCCTATTGGAAGATAATCTTTATCATGCAAGTTCACAAATCTTATGGATTTTTTTTATTTTATGTAATCTGTATTTTTAATATTTTATTACACAAATCCTATTGTTGTCCCCACTCCTTACAAATGCTGTACACTTAATTTGGGCTTAGGGAATATTAGTAATTCCTTTAAAAAAGGGGAATGCGATATTATTTTTTTAATTAGAAAGATTATATTTTTTTTGTTACAGTTAAATTTAAAAAAATAATAGAATGTTTTTAAGTCAAAAATATAATATTTTTCTTTTAAGGCTGATACATAAATCTTTTTACACTGTTGCAAGTCGCAATATTTATAAATGATCTTATATTGTTCAATGTATTGTTATCAGTTTTTCCCTGAATACTTCATTATCATTGAATTATCAGTTTATTATATTTTGTTTCAACTTAAAGTTACTTGTTAACCTGCTTGCTAATAAATAAATTTAATTTAAGCAATTACTTACTACAATAAAAATTATTTTATCTGTTGTATCGGACCTGTCAAAAATATTAAAAATCTTATATACAAATGTGTTCATTATTTAAATAAACAAATTATATATCTCACTAGTATTAATAATACTATATTTTCAAATAATTAAATTGATTATTACAGTAAATGTAACCATGGTGATGGTTTAGTTGTTAGAACATCTTAACCGATGACTACGAGTTCAAAGTTGTGCAAGCACCAGTGAATTTTCATGAGACGTTTATAATTCATCTCGTGCTCAACGGTGAAAGAAAACATTTTGAAGAAACTTGCATGTGCGTATCTGCCAATTCGCATTGGAGCAGCGTGGTGGAGTAAGCTTCTTTTGCTCAAGAAAGAGCCACAAATGAGACATTTACAGGTTATTACTTTTTTATTTTATTAACAACAATTTGATAGAAAATGAAGAGCATAAAAACTAGCAATTAAAAACAACTAAAATTAAAAAATAAGTCGAATATATTTCAGGGTAAATATTCAGTAACATCTAGCAACACCGCGCACCCGAAGTCTCACTAAAACAAAATTCCTTACACCACAACGACAGTACGCGTTTAGCTTCCGTCGGTGGATGTTGTCGATTGTTCCGACACAACAGTTACACGTATTTGTGTTATTCTTGTGTTTTATTGTGTTTGTGATTAATATCCGAGTTAGAAATATTTTGCCTTATTTTGAAAACGGTAAGTATTAATTAATTGTTTTAACATTAATACTTTCACGACTTTCATTTTGTATATAGATTTGTAATTGAAGCTTTTGTATCGTATATTATGTATATATAATAATTTGAAACGATGCCTGTTTGAGAAATGTACGTTTTCATTTTTCGTTTATATATTTTTTTAATGTTTTTGGATACTTGCAATGTTTTTAGTTAAAGTTTGTTTATGTGGCGTTGTCAATGAGTTTGTTTTAAGAATTTTAAGTTGCAGTTTTAATATACACTATATTTCGATCAGTCATAAAATTGTCTGCATTATGTACAATTACACAATTTATAATTATATATTAATATCAATTATGCGAAACTAATTTAACAGATATCAGAATGATGAAATTCGTTATAGTGATAGTATGAATCCTGGAGGACATGCTACTTCGAATTAAGTCAACCCTTAAAAACTTAAGCACTAAGTCTCCATGAATTCGCATAGGAAAGCTAGTATATGTAATAATTGATAGATTTTACAAGCTTTTAATTGGTGGTAAAGCTTTGTGCAAGCTCGTCTGTGTAGATACCACCAATTGATCAGGTATTCTATTCTACCGCGAAATATCAATTGTTAGTAATGTTGTTCTGGTTTGAAGAGTGAGTGAGCCAGTGTAACTGCAGGTACAAGAGACATCTTAGTTCCCAAGCTTGGTAGCGCATTGGCGATATAAACGATGGGTAATATTTCTTAAGGTGCCACTATGTATGGGTAGTGACAATTTACCATCAGATAATCTATTTGTCCGTCTGCCTGTTTTATAAAAAAAGCTCATTAACCGAGCTATCTTCTTACAAAGTTACATCAATATCGGTTCATCTTTTTCGTCGTAACTAGATTTTTTTAAAAAGTGATGTATTTATTTCTTATATTCAAAAACAAATCTTTTCATATTTTAAAATTAAAGTAAAAGCAACTGCCTTTGAATGTCCCGCTAATGGAATTTGATGAGAAAGCTTGGAGCTAATTCCACCACGCTGTTCCAAAGCGGTTTGGCGCACACACGCGCCACAATTTCAGCGAAATTAGACACACCCTTAATATAAAAAATATTTAATATATGAATTTGATATTTATAAAGCTTAATGGTTGAGAAATGATAAATCTTTCAATTTATCGGCGAAACAGGCAAAAGGGACATCTTAGTTCGCAAGATTGGTGGCGACATAAGGGTTAGGTTAGTCTTACAGCCCCAATGTCTATAGCCGTAACCATCCACTAGGCCAAATTGCCTACTTTAAATATAATAATAAAACTTTTTCTTTAATAAACATTATAATAAAAAGAAAATTTCATCATAATCGGTCCTTTTGATCGTATGAGATAATTTGAATGTTCGTTAAAATCCGTTATAGCTCATTAAATATTTATATCAATTCTGCGTGCTTATGTAAAGCAATAAATTAACTAATACATGCTGATTAGTATATAATGGGTATTTCCTAATAGTTTTATATATCCCATTTATTAAGAACATTATATAGAAGGCTTAAATAAGATTATTTTCGTGAATGTTTCTTTAAATTTAATACGTACTCTATCAAGACAAATAAAATTGTGATGTCTATCTGTGATTTCAAAATATGTAACTGCTTCTTTATAAGTTAAACTGTTTGGGTTACCAAAAACAAAACAACGATTTTTTTTATTCTCGACTACCCCTAACAATTGAAATATTTTATACGTATAATTAAAAAAGGCATTAATTACACGTTAAATTTTGAAGATATTTCGTATCATACTGAATTCCTCGCCAATTATAAGACCGGTAGAAGTCAAAATCAAATTCAAATATCTTTATTCAGTAAAGAAGTGTTACACTTTCTTATTGATTGTCATAAATCTACCACCGGTTCGGAAATAAACACCTCAGACCTGAGAAGAACCGGCGAAAGTCGAATATATGTATATCGCGGAACAGAACTTTATTTATGAATTAAAAAAAATTAAAACGACAAAGTCATTTCTTACTTGACAAAGATCTTTCCTTCCACAGGTCTGATAGATTTGAAATCGCGGTCCCCGACGCGACGCTTATATTAAGAGATTACTAGGTACTTATAATAAAGGTAAAGGGACAAACGCGATTGATTTATTCGTATTAAGGCGGACGAATAATAGTTAATTGTAATCAAGCACATGAAAATTCAATGTTATTTGTCCAGGGTCTTCGGTCAGGATTCACACCTAGTTGGGCTATTTTTTTTTTTATTGTGTAGGTAAGCGGACGAGCGTATGATATAGAATTATATGGTAAATTCATTTAATATTATATATACTATATAAAGAATTGTTGGGATAATTCACTAATACCCACTAAACTTACTAAACCAATATTCACAAAACTTATACCACTGAAAATCTTCGATAAAAAACCCAGTAACTTTTCATCGGTCCGATGGGTTTGAATCTAGGACCTCTAGATCAACGGCCTTATATCCAGCCACCATACCAACGAAGATACTAACATACTGGCCGCGATGGCCCAGTGGCCATCGCGGCTTAGATTAGCGGTTAAGATTCACGCGTTCTAACCACTGGGTTAGAACGCGTGAATCTTAACCGATAACCATCATTTTTTGAATAGAATAGGTGGGCGGACGAGCATTTGAGCAACCTGATGGTAAGTGATCACCAACGCTCGTAGACATTGTCATTGTAAATTTCTTTAAAAAAAAAAAATCGCCTATGCGTCCCAACTTTGGGAACTAAGATGTTATGTCCCTTGTGCCTGTAATTACACTGACTCACTCACCCTTCAAACCGGAACACAACAATACGAAGTACTGCTGTTTTGCGGTAGAATATCTGATGAGTGGGTGGTGCCTACCCAGACGAGCTTGCACAATCGGTACTTGTATGTTTTATAAGAAAAAACTCTAGACTCACCGCAGAAACCAGTGGTGTAATATCAGATTGTGATAAGCGATATTAACCTTAATAATCATAACATTACAAGAATACACGCGTCAAAATCCTATATCATAAGTCGGGTCTCAACATTTCACGAGTGAATAATGAAGTTAGTTCATACAGATTTGCATTGTACTGAAATAAATTAATATCTTTACAAATCACATTGACAAATTAAACGTTTAAGTAATTAACATAAATTAACATTTAACATCATTAATTCTTCGTTGACATTATTCACAAGATAATGTAATGTATCAAAGTGTCGTTTGTTTGGGCGCGAATTGTGAACATTTTTTGGCAAGGATATAACTTTTTAATGCCAAAAGAAAGGTCGAAGAATACACACCGAGGTGGCCCAATTAATGAAGTAATTGTTTTTAATCAAATGCTGCCAGTTTAAATGCGACCATTTATATATTTTTTTCAATTTTTTATCTGTGCAATTTCTGTCAAGGAATCCAATATGGCGAAAATGAGCCGCCATATTGAATAACACTGTTATTTTTATTTAATTACTTAATTTTAACAATGAATCTTTAAAGATTTCTCCTTCGTTCAAATTGATCAATAAAATTGAATTCGCCCGCATACTTATAAAGACCGCTTTTAAAGCTGTTATAATGCACCCTTTAAACAGGAGTGTGAACGGGTAGCTGGTTCGAATACGTAATGATAAATAAAGCACATGAAAGTAACTAGTTTACTCGGTGAAGTAGAAGTTTACTCGGTGGTAGAGCTTTGTGCAAGCTCGTCTGGATAGGTACCACCCACTCATCAGATATTCTACCGCAAAACAGCAGTACTTTGTATTGTTGTCTTCCGGTTTGAAGGGTGAGTGAGCCAGTGTAATTACAGGCACAAGGGATATAAAATATCTTAGTTCCCAAGGTTGGTGGCGCATTGGCAATGTAAGCGATGGTTAACATTTCTTACAATGCCATTGTCTATGGGCGTTGGTGACCACTTAACATCAGGTGGCCCATCTGCCCGTCCGCCTACCTATACAATAAAAAAAAAAAATAAAAAAAATAATAAAATAAAAAACTAACGCTTATCCGGGTTCGAACCTGCTATCGTTCAATATTCACGCGTTCCATTGAGCCATGATGGTTCTAAGCGATAAGATAACTTTTCACGCGGTTTTTCTTTACAATGTAGTACAATTTTTAGTATTTGAAAACCTTAGTTGTGTTACTCAGTTTTGAACCCACGACCTTCATTTATGTTTATATAAAATGGCGAAACCCTATTAAGGTTTTTTAACAAGATTGTGTTTTGTGTTCTATATAATCTCATTATATTATTATGATTTAACTGAAAACTATAATATGATAATGAGATCTGATCGTTTGGATAACCTAACTTATATTTATATACATTTTTTGTCACATGATGTTATGTGGTCAAAAGGTAAGGGACATGACATCTTAGTTCCCAATATTTTTGGCGCATTGGTGATGTGAGCGGTGGTTAACATCTCCTACAATGCCAATGTCTATGGGCGTTGGTGACTACTTACCATCAGGTGGCCCATATGCTATAAAAAAAGTCCTTTGTGCCTGTAGTTACACTGGCTCACTCACCCTTCAAACCGGAACGCAACAATACTATTGCTGTTTAGCGGTAGAATATCTGATGTGTAGTACCTACCCAGACGGAGCCGTAACCTATCTTACAGTACTTTGACTTTATTTTATTTACTAGCGTATACCTGTGTTGGAGGAATGTTAGGTATATGTTATAATAATAAGGTCCTCCAGACCGATTTCGGCTACGGGGGCCAATCTCAAGGGAGATTAGCCAACTGCGCAGGAGATATTATAGTGCACAAGTGTGTGCGCAAACACAGGTGCACTCTCTTTTCCTTAGCTCTCATAATCCGATGCGACGGCAATCCAACACGACCGGAAAGAGTTCAGGCGCAGGACCAACGGCTTAACGTGCTTTCCGAGGCACGGGAGTGTACACACTTCCACCTTCCAGACTCCGGGCTGCTACTGAGAATTTTCTTACAGAAAAACCCAATAACTAT
The DNA here is from genome assembly GCA_905220585.2 of Nymphalis polychloros. Taxonomy (NCBI): domain Eukaryota; kingdom Metazoa; phylum Arthropoda; class Insecta; order Lepidoptera; family Nymphalidae; genus Nymphalis; species Nymphalis polychloros. The sequence goes on along the minus strand of HG992268.1, from coordinate 817,830 downwards.
TTATTGGCCCGACCTGGGAATTGAACCCAGGACCAACGGGTCTGCAGCCTAATATCTAGCCACTAGACCAACGAGGCAGTCATATATATATGGTATATGTTATATGATATAAGCTATCTCTATTTAATTTATTTATTAATTAATTTATTTATTTAAATACAGGAAACAAACAGTAGAATTGTAACATACAATTAATAAAGATAGCATATACCTATATCAATAGTTTCCAAAAAGAATTAATACATTAACAGAGCAAAAAAGCACATATTAATAAATAAAAAAAATATTTAATCCACAAAAAAAAATATATATTTCAAATATCATCAAAAACATTCCAGTAATTTTTGTTTGAAAGACTAACAAAGATCCATCTTCACAAAGATTTTATTAATGCTACATATATTTTGAATATACCTGCTAAAGACTCGTAAAGATATAGTTTGCATAGCATAGATATTTTACAATATATATTTTTTTTTAATTTGCGTATTTGATAAAATATTTAATTTAGGAGATATGAGCGTGGGAATGTAAACATATACGTACGTAAGTTAAAGATAACTTATCAATGTTTATTGTGAAATATATTCGATCGAATTTAGTTGAAAATGTATTAAATTTGACAAATATAGTAACTGAGTGTCGTAGCCGGTTCTTCCCAAAGGATTGTGCACTCAAAAAGTTAAGCTATTCTGTTTGAACAAACTTTAAACACAACGCACACGAATGTAAAAAAAAGCCGAGATGGCCCAGTGGTGAATACGCGTGAATCTTAACCGATGATCGTGAGTTCAAACCCGGGCAAGCACCACTGAACTTCACGTGCTTAATTTGTAATTTATAATTCATCTCGTGCTTGACGGTGAACGACAAAGTGGAGAAGAGTCCTTAGCCCAGCAGTGGGACATTCACAGGCTGCTACAGTACATAACACGAATGTGAAATGTCAGATAGTGATATGCCACACTGACAATAATAATTATAACATTCTTTAAGATACTCAACCGAATCTTGGGAGCCCACTGAAGGGCTCAGAATACGAGTGTCCTAACGCATGTGAGAACCTCGGCTAAGGACATCGCAGACGTCAGGAGAGGTGATAAATGTGAACGTCTTGCCGTTTGTCCTCACGGAAAACGATTTTACTACGATTAACATAAAAATAACTACACCCATCAGACTCGGTTACTCGGTGGTAGGGTTTGTGCAAACTCGTCTGGGTTAAACCACCCACTCATCAGATATTCTACCGCAAAACTGCAGTACTTGTTATTGCCGTGTTCCAGTTTGAAGGGTGAGTGAGCCAGTGTAATTACAGGCACAAGGGACATAATATCTTAGCTTCCAAGGTTGGTGGTGTATTGGCGATTTAAGCAATGGTTAACATTTCTTATGCCATTGTTTATGGGCGTTGGTAACCACTTACCGTCAGGTGGCTCATACGCTCGTCCGCCTACTTATACAATAAAAAGAAAACTTAAAAAAATCAAATTTCAACTTATCTGATATAACTTGAAGTCTAGACAGGAAATCGAATCAACGTCCTATACAGACCTCAATCTAGCCAGCCGCCTTTCTCATTTCGTATTCTCCAAGTTTTCTGATAAAAAATGTCTATCAAAACAGTAATGAACTTCAGAACTTGTTGATTTTGTTAAATTACTTTGATAAATATAAATTAAAGTTAAAATTGCTGATTGATGATTTAAATAAATCAATTCAATCAAACTATTACCCAAGAATGTCGAAAGATGATGATGAAGATTAGAAAGGCCATGATTAAATGATTCTTTAAATCGAAATCATGATGACCTTATAACCGATTGTCACAGCCAATCTCGAGAGATTAGCCAACTGTGCAGGACATATAGTGCACAAGTGTGTGCGCAAACACAGATGCACTCTATTCCCTCACTGTCATAATCCGATGTGACGGCAATCTGACACAGCCTGACAGAATTCAGAACTTAGAAACTCTATCTCATTATAATACTGACATTTCGATTGACCGCCTCGGGATCTCGAGGGTCCTAGGTTCAAGGTCCGGGTCGGGCAAATAAAAAGAAAAAAAAATATTAGGAATTTACGGACAGACTCTACTCTACTACTCCCATCTCAATATATTAAATACTATAATATTCCGAAATAATATATAATAAAGGTGAAAACCGCATCAAAATAAAATGTATATTTTAGGAGATGTTTATGAACAAATAGACACGTGAAGACTTCGTTTTGTGCTTTATCGATTGTTAAATTATAAACGCAAACATCTTAAAAGTTTAATCAATTCGCATTAACCATACAAATATTCATCCACTCTATCTACATTTGCTCAGAGTTAATCGATAATTTATGTAGATTGTATGCACATCACTATTTGAATGCGTTATCTGCGCGGTGCAGCGCTGAAGCCTGTAGCCGTGGGGATTGCGAAAGTCATTGTCGATATTCTTGCTATTTTGTTTTATTAACTGGTTTTGTTTTTATTTTATTGAATACGTAGGCCGACGATCAAATGGGCCACCTGATGGTAAGTGGTCACCACCGCCCATAGACATTGGTATTGAAAGAAATGTTAACCATTCGCTTACATCGCCAATGTGCCGCCAACCTTGGGAACTAAGAAGTTATGTCCCTTGTGCCTGTAATTACTGGCTTTAATAAGTCTTTATAATGTTTAGGCGCTGATATAAAGCTACTTTAATATTGTAAAGTTGATAGTGAATTTGTTAGTTGTTAATTTTCACATAACAGCTATATATCCGCGTAAATTTGTAGTATATAATTAGTATTACACACGAGGTTTATATTAATATTTCATAGAAATTCGGCTCAATATTAAGGTACAGTATCAAGGACGGCAATCAGCAACCTCCCTTATGTGGCAGGTGTCCATTACATGGCGATAACTTACCATCAGGTGGAAGTCATTTGCTTCCTTCAAATATTAAAAATAAACTATAAATACATAAATTTACGTATTATATATATAACAAGATTAACATATATACATAAAACAAAATATACTAATTTTATAGAATATGTAAACGCCGGCCGGTCAAATAAGCCATGGTGAGTGGTCACAGCTCAAAGAAATTGGCATTCAGACGCAAACCAAAAATCTATTAAGAATAGTTTATTAAACATTCGAATTTCGAATTTAATTTAAATTAACGTTTATAATTTAATTATAAATAAAAACTACAATCGATAATTAAGTCACATCACTATGTGTAACTATCTCGGTATGCAGCTCTGAGTGTTTGTACAGGGCTAATGAGAGCACTAATTGGTCACAATACGATGCATGTACGTCTGCTATAATCGTGCATTTCTCACATACGTAATCTATCAAGTATTTTAACCCGTGCCAGTAAAGAAAAGATTTGTAAATTGCGCTCTATTATCGTCTCGCTCACTATCCGCATCTCTTTTGTACTCAGTACAGTTAGAGAAATAATTCCCGAACAGAAATTAGCTTCTAATGAATATTAATAATTGCATAATCTAATAAACGACAAAAAAATGTCAAAACATCTAATCATAATTAATTCAAAGTATTTTTTTTTTGTTTTTTCTGACGTTACTCACATATATATAAGGTACTCCAGACCGATTTCAGCCACGGCGGCCAATCTCAAGTGAGATTAGCCAACTGCGCAGAAGATATTATAGTGCTCAAGTGTGTGCGCAAACACAGGTGCACTCTCTTTTCCTTAGCTCTCATAATCCGATGGGACGGTAATCCGACACGACCGGAAAGAGTTCAAGCGCAGGACCAACGGCTTAACGTGCTTTCCGAGGCACGGGAGTGTACACACTTCCAACTTCCAGACTCCGGGCTGCTACTGAGAATTTTCTGACTGAAAAATCCAATAACTATTTATTGGCCCGACTTGGGAATTGAACCCAGGACCACCGGGTCTGCGGCCTTATATCTAGCCACTAGACCAACGAGGCAGTTGACACATATGTATATGTATGTTAAATTGTAGCCATTGATAAATCTGTTCTTCTTAGTCACGCGTTATAAATTTACGAATATGCCTTTTGGTCTAGCTAGACTCTTGAATTCGCTAAGGTAAATACGAATGTGAGATTGTGTGTTTATTACGCGTTCAGGCCTTAACCAATAAACCGATATTAAAAATTCTTTCACCAATGGAAAGCTACATTATCAACGAGTAACATAGGCTACATTTTGTCTCCGTATTTACACGGGAACGTGAACGACGCGGGCGAAACTGCGGCCAAAACGCTAGTACGCAATATACTACAAACACAATGGCGGCCATGCCGTCCTAGCTAATTACACACGAGATTGCCGTCCGTGAGAGAAAGCTGTAAGGATCAAAGTAATTAAAAGTTCACTCGACATTCATACTAATTCATATTAAGCTGCAGTTACACATTTGCGAGCATCGTTACACGATTAATTGTTAGAAGAATATTCGCATGGACACGACTCACGAGTCCCAAGTTCCTTTCGCCGGTTCTCAGGTCTGAGGTGTTTGTCTCCGAACCGGTGGTAGATTTATGACAATCAATAAGAAAGTGTAACACTTCTTTACTGAATAAAGATATTTGTATTTGAATTTGATTTTTACCTCTACCGGTTTTATAATTGGCGTGGAACAGTATGGAACGCTTCTATAATAAATGAAATTGATAATAAATAAAGACTTGGATCCTGAGTGACGGTTCACACATTTCGCGTGCATTCATTTAAAATATTCGAATATGTAATTATTAATGACGTCTACATTCTCGCGTTCAACGCGTTACGTTTGCTAAATTATTATCTTTATATGTCAGCGTCTTTAATAATAATTGTTATTTATTTCGCTAAATAAACAAGACAATATATATTATAATTATTAATTAATTAAGGTCCTCCAGACCGATTTCGGCCACGGCGGCCAATCTCAAGATAGATTAGCCAACTGCGCAGGAGATATTATAGTGCACAAGTGTGTGCGCAAACACAGGTGCACTCACTGTTCCCTAGCTCTCATAATCCGATGGGACGGCAATCCGACACGACCGGAAAGCGCAGGACCAACGGCTTAACGTGCTTTCCGAGGCACGGGAGTGTACACACATCCAACTTCCAGACTCCGGGCTGCTACTGAGAATTTCCTGACAGAAAAACCCAATAACTATTTACTGGCCCGACCTGGGAATTGAACCCAGGACCACCGGATCTGCGGCCTTATATCTAGCTACTAGACAAACGAGATAGTCAAGTTGAGGTAGTTGATTATAATTATGTGTTGCTAGTTACTCGACTCGTATACATATAAGGTCTACGCTGTGCCAGTAAAGCTCCCTCCCAGTCGGTATGATTATTTCCACCTTCAACAATCATTTTCATGTTTACAATTTACACAAAACCATTAATGAATTACACATTCCTCATGAACCACTCCGTCCACTAGTGAAAACTGTAAGAAACTCCAATCAGTAGTATTTTAGATTATTGCGGTCAGACAGACAGAGAGACGCATTTGTAGTGATAATAACTCTAAAACGATTTGGGATTCTCTGCTATTATTAACAAAAAATTAAATGCCACAATAGACTTAAGATACATTTTTAATGGAGACTGCATAATATTGTGATAAAGTCTATGTAAAAAATCTAGAAAATTCCATTCCGTTTTCTCAAATCCTTAGTACAGTAATAGTGAAAATTTGACTCGAAACACTTTGTCTCGCGTCTAAAACCGCTCCCGAAAGATCACAAGCGAAGCGAATTTTTAACTCAACGTTTACCCCTTTGGGAAGCGGTTTGCCTTATCGCGCAAGTGTAAATGCAGCTTTATGAAGCATTGTTTCGCGGCTAAGGGCTGCTTGGAGTGTTCACCACACCTGTATAAAGTCTACCGTCTGTGTATAGTGGTTACCACCACACTTTATTGACGGTAAAACTTCTAATGACGATTCGTTGGCGTTTGTTTGTAAATATACTTGAATCTAAACTAATATTATAAATGCGAAAGTAACTGTGTCTGTTACGCTTTCAATGATAAACCACTGAACCGATTTTGGTATGAAGTAAGTTTGAACGCTAATGACAAAGGCTATTTTTTATCTAATACCTCTCTCTTCCTTACACGAGCGACGAGGACATTACTAGTAAAGTATAATTTTTGACTTCGATAAATTATTAATTTATTTAATTAACGATCTCCAACAAAGGATACTTACACTTACAAGTACATTGAATCGTTAAATAATGTTATAAGACATGTGTGCTCCTTCAATTACAGGTGACCACATCAAGCACATAAAGTAATGACTAAACAGAATGATACAGAATTAAAATATATAGAGAAAGAAAGAAATTAATTATTATATACAAAGCGTTATCGATATAATGCACAACACTATTCGATGCAATTCACACGCACGTTAATTTGTCGTGACGCCATCTCATTTATCATTGAGTTTTGACATTTGTTGAATTTGAAAATGGCGATGACATTAGCTCTTATTACATTTATGCAAGAGTCATCGTTCTGTTTTATTGTACTATTAATAAAATTCGCGCATGGCACGTTAATAGTCTAAACTTAAAGTGGGTGAAACAGCAGTGTAGCTACTTATATAATAATACTAGGTTGTCGTCCCGGCTTCGCACGGGTAGATTAGAAGAAAAATGTGTTTCGGATAGTATTTGCGTAAAATCAGTTCTTAGTGAGCGTCTACGTTCGAAGGAGTGACAATTTCAAGTCGATTGACTGGGCGGATAGCTTAGGAGATCTCGTGATAAGTGAGATATATATATATATATATATATTGATTATGTACTAAAACCTTCTCTGAAACGCGCTGCATCTTCTTTTATAAGTTTTATGTGTATTGGTTTAGTAGTACAGTTAACAGCCTGTGAATGTCCCACTGCTGGGCTAAGGCCTCTTCTCCACTTTTTGAGGAGGTTTGGAGCTTATTCCTCTGCGCTGCTCCAATGCGGGTTGGTGGAATACACATGTGACATAATTTCAGTAAAATTTGACACATGCAGGTTTCCTCACTATGTTGTCCTTCACCGTCAAGTACGAGATGAATTATAATCACAGATTAAGGACATGAAATTCAGTGGTGCTAGCCCGCGTTTGAACCCACGATCATCGGTTAAGATTCACGCGTTCTTACCACTGGGCCATCTCGGCTTTTATCTCGGTTTAGTAGTAATAAGCTACTACAGTTAGGCGGTACAAAAAAAACGACTTAAGTCTGTGGTGGTAGGGCTTTCTGCAAGCCCGTCTGGGTTGGTACCACCCACTCATCACGTATCCTACCACCAAACACCAATACTCAGTATTGTTGTGTTCCAATACGATAAAGCCATAACTACAGGCAAGATTGACTTAACACTTTAGTTCTCAAAGTATGATCAATGTCTACATAAGCAATGGTTAATGGGACACCACCAATGTTTATAGACGGTGGCGATCACATACCATCAGGTGGCCCATGAACCAGTAAGTTTGACCATCAATAAGATAGTACTCTATGTTGAATAGATCTTTTGAATTTCAATTTTTACAAAACTGTTCGAAATTTTGACATATTCCATAACAAAAGGGCAAACATACTCAATGAATGTAATGTACTCACAAATCAATGACTATAATCTTTTATTGCCTCTACTGGTGACTGGCTGGATCAGGAGGGCAATTCTACTAACAAATTGTCACATTATCGCAATCGAATCGAAGCGTGATCGTTGCCGTTTATCCGTTTTCCTATTCTTTAATTATTTATCGACTACTGGCATAAAAGAACTATTTTATTTGCGTGTAAGGCTTTCATGTAAATAATTATTTTTGTCACTAATAAAAAATATCTCACAGATATATTTGACGGGCCGGTTGGCGTGGTCGATAGATATGCCTTTCGCGCCGCAGGTCGTGGGTTCGATTCCCACCCAGGACAGACATTTGTGTGCACGAACATCTCTATTTGTCCTGAGTCTGTGTGTAATTATCTATGTAAGTATGTATTTACAAAAGAAAAGTAGTATATGTAGTATATCAGTTGTCTGGTTTCCATAGTACGAGCTCTGCTTAGCTTGGGATCAGATGGCCTTGTGTGAATAATGTCCCAGGATATTATTATTATATTATATTTCGATTTTATCATATTAATATTTAACGAACTTAACAATATAAACTTCAAGCTAAAGCCACACCAATAAAGCTTAAAATAAATTACCATATAAACTTATTTAAACATTTATGGCATCATGAAATTGTATTTGATATTCTATTAATTTTTCTCGTTTAAATTCCTTAGAGTTGGATTTTTAATCTGAGCTTTTTTAAATAAATGTCAATGTCATGTTTGACAGCTCACTTTTGTGTATAAAAGTGTTTTTTAATCTATTCCCACAGTTATAAGTCAAAATAATGAAGTTCCTATCGCTATAATATATTATATGCTAGCGTTTTGCCCGCGGTTTCATCAGTCACTCGCAGATAATGTAGTTTTGCATTGGTGAAAGAATTTTTAAAATCGGTTAAGTGGTATAGTATTCGAGACGAGCACCACATGATGGCACGTGTTAGATACAAAAAGTACCCCACGTTGTAAAAAAATACAAATGCTTGCTTCATACAAAATTTCACCAAATTCGGTTCAGTAATTGAACCGTGAAAGCGTAACAGACAGACATGCGGACAAGAGTTTCTTTCGTATTTTTAATATTACTAAAGATGGATACACTGTATAAATTTCACATATCCATTTTAATTATACTTCAAAAGTTCCGATGACTATTTCGCCGACATTCTAAACGTATTCATATTTTACCACAGATTATACAAGATCTCGACCAATGATATCGCATCATTTCAAGGTCAAAGTTGGCTATTCGTTTTAACTTGAAGTTTGTGTAATTCCTTCTTCTGCCTGGCGTTTTCCGACCAGGTAACACCGGGGTCCACTTTCTTACATCTAGTCCTCCATTTTACCCGATCTAAAATCCTCCCTAGCGAGATCGTGCTCCCTCAAGTCGTCCCTCACGACTTCGAGCCAGCGCTTCTTGGGCCTTCAGTAGTTCGTATAAGCTACATCATAATAATGAAATATCATATTTAAAGAACTTTCTTTTCCAATGTAAATGAATAATCAAAAACTATTTAAGGTCAAATACATGGTATGAAATTATTACACACATAAAGATATCAAATTAAGGACCATAAGTTTCTTAAACGACGCGACCCCTGCTGTTTGTTCCGAATAAATAATTATAATTTCGGTAAAAATATGACCTTATTAATATTCAATCATGTGTGTTAATAATATTGAAGATAATTAAGAGATAAATTGATGAAACGAATGATATTAACACAGGCACAGATAAAAAAATATTAAACACTAGCCACGGCTTCGCACAGGTACTTTTACTCGGTGGTAGGGCTTTGTGCAAGCTCGTCTGGGTAGGTACCACCCACTCATCAGATATTCTACCGCAAAACTGCAGTACTTGATATTGTTGTGTTCCGGTTTGAAGGGCGAGTGAGCCAGTGTAATTACAGGCACAAGGGACATAGCATCTTAGTTCCCAAGACTGGTGGCGCATTGGCGACGTAAGCGATGATTAACATTTCTTACAATACCATTGTCCTTGGGCGTCGGTGACCACTTACCATCAGGTGGCCCATATGGTGATGTCATGTGTCTAGTTTCAATGGATTTGCAACAAACCTTCAAAGCCTTAGCCCAGCCGTGGGATATTCACAGGCTGTAAATTTTTGACATGGTAAACATTCTGTTATGGTGGTTACATCCCATATTCTAAATGCGTAGATAGCTGAATACAAATTTCTAACTTTAAAATTCTAATTCGAGATTGGATATTGGAACTTCAAAGCTAGCGCGTCTGCGTTCGAAGCTTTTAATTTGCTTTGCGATAAAGAAAAAAACTGATTCCGTATTTTATATGAAACTAGCTACTGATCTGGTTTCGCATGGATAGAATAATGGTCTACATAAAAAGTTTATATCGTATATAATTATAATGGTTCTCCTGGCCGATTACGGCCACGGTGGCCAATCTCAAGAGAGATTAGCCAACTGCGCAGGAGATATTATAGTACACAAGTGTGTGCGCTAACACAGGTGCACTCTCATTCCCTTACTCTCATAACCCGATGGGACAACAATCCGACACGACCGGAAAGAGTTTAGGCGCCGGACTTCACGTGCTTTCCGAGGCGCGGGAGTATACACATTTTATTGGCTCGACTTGGGATTTGAATCCAGGACCACCGTGTCTGCGGCTTCACATGTAGCCACTACACCAACGAGGCAGTCAATATATAAGTATATTGGTTTTACACGTAAAGTACAAGCTCCCAGTCGACATGATTTTTTCCATCATCTTCGTCAATTATAGTCATATTTCAACCAACTTACACAAAACATTAATAAATTATACACCTAAACCTTCCTTATGAATCACTCCGTCCATTGGTGAAAACCGTATGAAAATCCGTTCAGTAGTTTTTGAGTTTATCGCGTACAAACAGACAGACGCGACGGTGACTTTGATTTATTGCAGTGATTCTAAGTTCGAATAGATTGAGCGGGGAACAAGTACTTAATAGTTGTTTAAATGTCTCTATGCGAAAGTTTTCCCTTCTTTGGGGTAAAACATGTGAATATTAACCGAAGATGATGAGCATCGCTCAGGTTTCTTGGGCTTAATTTGGTTTTTATAACTCGAAAGAACCTGCACGTGTCACATGAATTCCGCCATATTTGTACTCATTACTACAGTAGAGTAATCCTCTCATCTTAAATGGAGATTTGCCCAGCAGTGGGACATTTCCAGAGTTACTTTGATATCAATTGTCATCGTCAATTAAAACGCCATAAGTATGACAATTCATTCAATATGTCTAATATTATTCCCCCCTCAAGCCCCCCAATTATTTCGACGAGCTCAAAAAGCTCAACCTCGAAAGCTCTCAAAGCACTCGTCATGAAATAAAAGCGCTCGAAGACACGGCGCTAACATCGCTGTCACGGTACGGTTATTAGCTTTTAACTGTAGTGTTGTTTGGTGATCATTTTTCATCGATATCGATATATTCCAATACAAATTTGAATTTGAAAAAGTAACGTTAATTGTATATATGTGGGATTTTTATGTTTAATATGTTAGCCAAGATTTTCTCTACTTCCATAAATATATATGTTATAAATTAATCTTTGTATACATTCAGAGATGTTAAAATTAGTTATAAAGTCACAACTACGCATGTACGATAGGCTCCCTGGGTTCAAATCTGAATAATTACCTTACAACTTTTTAAATAACTTTAAGTAATAGTAAGAGCGTTTACTTAAACGTTGCTTATCCTGTGAGTAGTTAAACAATGCTGTCTTCTTCTATCAAATGTAAATTCAATAATGAGAGAAAGAGTAACTTATGGTGACTGGGGTTACACGTAAGCACTAGTACTGTACTGTGATACATTTAAGAATAAAACTACCGAATATGTGCTGCAGGTCAGATAGCTTTAGTGCGCTCTCTATTATAAACAAGCCAATTATTAATTATTTACAGAAATAATAACTATAGCGCGATTTAAAAGACACCTAACGCCATCTAGTAACGAAAAGAGAAATGAAAATAACATTCGGTATAATGTGGTTTGATCATGAACACTAATATCGAAATAAAAATTCTCAATTTAATTTATCGATATTATTAACACTTTATCGACGCTTTACCATCCCTAATAGTAAATATTGACGTATCGACCCGCGTTGAAGCCGTTCGCGTCAACTACACTATGTTTTTAAACTACGAAATATTTGAGTGAACCTTTATTTATTACGTTCATTATATATTTTATTGAGAATATATAACGATATCGTTATAATAAACTGATGTTAAAACAATTATATAATTATATGGTAAATTATATTATGGATAATTCACTAATACCCACTAAACCTACTAAACCAAAATTCATAAAACTTATACCACTGAAAATCTTCGATAAAAAAACCCAGTAACTTTTCATCAGTTCGATGGGTTCCGATGAATCTAGGACCTCTAGATCAACGGCGTTATATCCAGCCACCATACCAACGAAGATTCTAACATACTAAGCCGCGATGGCCCAGTGGTTAGAATGCGTGAATCTTAACCGATGATCATTATTTTTTTAATAGAATAGGTGGGCGGACGAGCATTTGAGCAACCTGATGGTAAGTGGACACCGTCCATAGACAATGACATTGTAATAAATGTAAACCATCGCTTTCACCGCAAATGCGCCACCAACCTTGGGAACTAAGATGTTATGTCCCTTGTGCCTGTAATTACCCAGGCTCACTCACCCTTCAAACCGGAACACAACAATACAAAATACTGCTGCTGAGTGGGTGGTACCTACACAGACGAGCTTGCACAAAGCCCTAACACCGAGTAAACTTTGTCTCACTTTGAACTCGGAATCATCGGTTAAGACTCTTAGATTCACGACTTCTAACCACTGGGCCATCGTGCCATATACTTCCATATATACAACACACATTCATACAAACAATTGGATATTAAGCCCGTATATGGTTTAAATATAATTCAAAGATTGATATGTATGTCTGTCTGCCTCACACAATGCCAGTGCTATAGCAATTATTGTCGCAGCTCGTGTCGAGCGCAGATTAATTTATTGAATGAGGTCGTGACTTCAATTCCCGGTCCGTGCATAGTACGTCTGATTTTGATATCGTTTTCTTGATTATATGATTTAATGTGATATCACTTCGCATCTGGCAGCTATTGTGATAGGTTAGTTTATTTGGGAGATATAATTTTGACAAATCGTTTATGTTTTGACATCAAATGACAAATGAAATTAAGGGGGTACCTTCCACTGTTCACACCACTAAGATTTTTTCACTTCCCTTCACAAGTCTACACGTGCTGGCCCTCATTGTCACAGCTTTTTTTCACGCTGGAATAATGCTTTACGCGTTTCCCCTACGGGAACAGTGTGGGGTTATATGGGGCTCGCCGGTTTCCAAGGCGCCGAGTGCGCCCCGAACATCGGGATACCCACTAAGAAACTAGCGGTGCCCTTCCCTTAATGAGGAGCGCTATGGGATTCCTTGCGCATGCTAACGTGACACTCTGGATGTCACTGCCTAACTGTGCTATCAATTTCATGGCGCACGAAGAATGTTTGCATCACTTTTCTTTGTCGCACCTCTAGAAAATGGAATTATTTACCAGCATACGTGTTCCCCTCCTCTTATAACTTGGGTTCCTTCATCTTATGAATAAGTTATCTTTAATAATACCAAATAAAATATAACAGAAGACTTATCGCCTCAAGCATCTACAAACACGAAAAGCTTAGTTTCTCATGATTTAACACATACTTTACATATATCCAAATGTTATCTGTATTAATATTGACTGACGATAAACCCGACCTTCAATTCTATCGACTATCGATAGCTGTCACTTCACTACGCCCAATATTGACCTGCCATGTCGCTGTCAACATGTAAAGAGTGGGTATTAGATACTGAATACAACAGTTTCGTTCGAATGCGCCATATTGATTTGACTGATTGGTCTAGTGGCTATTATGTCAGATCCCGAGGTCCTGGGTTCGAATCGAAGGTTTTCCTATTGAAGATTTTCAGTAGCAGTCCGGAGTCTGGAAGTTGGAAGTGTGTACACTTCCACGTCTTGTAAAGCACGTTGGTTCTCGTGATCTCTTTCCAGTCGTGTCGGATTGCCCATCTGATCATAAGAGTTAGGAAACTGTGCATCTGTGTTTACGCACACACATATCGGTCACATATTTCATTATAATATTTAAAAAAAACTGAACACCAAGCCTTACAACGCAACTAAATATATCGGCCTTAACCATTACTTACATCGCCAATGTGCCAAGAACATTGGGAACTAAGATGTTATGTCCGTTGTGTTTATAGTTACACTGGCTCACTAAACCTTCAAACAGGAACACAACATTACAAACTATTGCTGTTTGGCGGTAGAAATTGAATGGGTTGAGTTTGATGTTAAACTTAAATGTGGTTCCAAAAAAATGCATTCCATGCGTAGATAGTAAATATATTGTAAAAAAAAATTGCAAAAATTAATTACTATGTAGTTTTTAACGTCTCTGAACTTGGCAGTTTTTATTTCAAAATATGTAATGCAAAATGAATTTTAAGTACCGTTTGTCAACTTCCACCATAATGGACCGCAGAGAAAGATAAATACTCATCAAGCCATTTGACATTTGTCATTTTTTATAGCAAAATCATAATCTATACTTATTGACAGCAATCTTATTAAAGGATTTTATGAACATGTTTACGTCTGTTGTGGAGCAAATTAATGCCCCAATATTCACGACTATAAAACACCAAAACTCATTGGTGTGAATTAAATTCGATAACTATGCAAACCGCCATACAGAAATTGGCCATGTCCTTTGTAACTTTAGAAGTGTATATAAATAACATTATATAAGGTAACATTATCTGAACAAGTAATTAATAATTATATCTAATAATTTTCAATAAACATATTATAAACATTTTATTGTACATAATAAATAAGCTCTGATTAAGTATATGGGTCGTTTGTAACGAGCAATAATTAATTGCTATTTCTCGATTGATAGTCGAATAAATCTTTATTTGTAAGGCTGTTTATATGTTTGCGATTTTGAACTTAACGTATTACCTGAGACTTCGAGCGTCAGATGACGTCAGCTTAAGATTTCGAACGCCAGATGACGTCAGCCTCAGATTAGTTACTGTAAGTGCGTTAATGTGTACGTGAGGTACACGATCTCACCTGTTTACACGTCAATACTCGTGGGTAAGCTATTCACCTTTTTTTTATGAATTAATTGTGTGATCTTGTTTCTTATCCCGAGATGGCCCAGTGGTAAGAACGCGTAAATCTTAACCGATGATCGAGGAATCAAACCTGGGCAAGCACCACTGAATTTCATGTGCTTAATTTGTGATTATAATTCATCTCATACTTGACGGTGAAGAGAAACATCGTGAGGAAACCTGCATGTGTCAAATTTCACTGTAATTCTGGCACATATGTATTCCGTGATGGAATAAGCTCCGAAACCTTCTCCTCAAAAAGAGAAGAGGCCTTAGCCCAGCAGTGGGACATTCACAGGCTGTTACTATAACTGTAATGTTTCTAATCATTCTCAGCGATTATGTCGTAATTAAACCTACATGGGTTTAATGGAAATCTGCCGCATATGTCCACCAACCTGTTGAGATCATATCGAAACCATAACAAGAGCCCGCCTCCACGCCTCCAGTATTGGGACATTTACTGGCCGCTTAAAATATTTAATAGACTTAATAAGTCAAGAAAAAAAATTGAATTAAAATATGGCCTATATATCTAACTAGGTATAGAAATTAAAGCAATTGTTAAATTGTAAATAGTGAAGTTTTTACGAATCTGTTCATTTGTGAAATTTATAAACTTATTTGTTTGTATGAAAAATAAAAAATGAAGTATTTTAAAAGAAATCCTTACCTTATAGGTATGTAAGCTGAAAGTTTGTTTATAATGTCCTTATATAATTGCGTAGATAAAGCTACGAAATGCAAAAACATATATATTTTTTTTTGTATGTAAGAGGTAGCAAACGAGCAGGAGGATCACCTGATGGAAAGTGACTACCGCCGCCCATGGACATCTGCCACATCTGAGGACTTGCAGGTGCGTTGCCGGCCTTTGAGGAAAGAGTACGCTCTCTTCTTGAAGGTTTTTACGTCATGTCGGTTCAGAAAAGTCGACGGCGAAAGCTGGTTCCACAGAGTGATTGTGCGAGGCGGGAAATACCTTAGGAAACGCGCTGTTGTGGATTTCCAGACATCGAGGTGGTGAGGATGGAATTTTGAGTTCTGGCGTGATGTCCGATGGTAACTTGTCTGAATTTGCGCCTTGTAAAGTTTTAAGCGATGGGCCGACGTGAAGTACAATAAGATACTTATGTGAAGAGGTCTTTGTGATAATGTAATTAAAAAAAACTTATTACATAAATTTAAACCGGAATGAAGCAAAGATACAACACTATTCATCCAAAGAATTAATTAATCACAACTCGAGATACCGAACTTTTTAATTAATAATTTGGTAATATTGAAGATCTGTCTGTCTGAAGCCAGACTTCCAACAATCTGAATGTAAATACTGTCTAGCTTGTCAGAGCTAGGGTTGTTATCAGTGACGTTTACTTCATTTGCGTATTAAGGGTTGCCACATAAAAACAAATATTTTTATATATAAATAAATTGAATTAAATCTTGTGAAATTTTGTGCGGTTTGAAAACAATTGGAGAAGGTAGGTGGCACTATCGGTATGTCACCAAATGTTTGTATGGCAGGACGACGCCTGCGGGTATGCTTGTTATATATAAATACTTGTCGGATCGAGCGTATGTTTATAATTTTAGGAGTTACTTGGGTTATAGAGCAAACAGAAGTCAAATATAGAAATCACTCTTAATTACAATCACTGTTATTAAAAGTGATAAAAACTTATACAACATTTCTTAGAGTTGATGACCGTATATCAATTGTTTTTTTCGAGCTCCGTGGCATTGCGATCCTGCCAGTACTTTGGCTTCGAGCTTTCTTTTTGCGACTATATCAATGACCGTCTCCGACATATTCTATAGAATCGCACTGCTGGCCTTAAAACTGTAGACGCCTTGCCACATGAAATCGCGTCGCAGCTCTCCGCGTTTCGATTTTGTGTTTAAGCAACTAGCAGAAATAAATTATGGTGAGAAATAGCCTGTGAATAGTCAATTGCTGGCCCAAAGCTTTTCCTTTAAGGAGGTTTGGAGCTTTTTCCACCACATTTGGAATACACATGTGACAGAATTTTAGTGAAATTTGACACATGCAGGTTTCCTCACGAAGTTTTCTTTCACCGTCAAGCACGAGATGAATTATAACCACAAATTAAGCACATGAAAATTCATTAGTGCTTACCCGGATTTGAACCCACGATTATTTAAATCAATCTTCATCTTAATGTTATCTGATTCGTGTCTCAGAACACTACCGTTATCAGTTATCATTGTAACGTTATCAAATCGCTTTCTAGGGCAAAATCTGGCGTAGTGCAGTGTAACTCGGAAACTTGATAGATAAACGATTTATTTCTACTGAAATAAAGAAAATTCGTACCAGTATAAAATTTCTCAAATCACACATGTCTCGATATAAAAAATAATGAAAGTTGTTATGACTTAGTGGTTAGAAGACTTGTATCTTAATCGAATATTGCAGGTTCAATCCAGGCCATTGAAATTGCTTGTGCTTCATTTGTGTTTATAATTCATCTCGTGTTCAGTGAAAGAAAACTATCACCAAGCCATACTGATGCAGCGTGATGGGATAAACTCCAAGGCAAATAAGCTTTATCCTTGAGCTAAATAATAATAGTTAATTGAGATCACACAATAACATAAAGCATAAAACCGCAATAATAGAATCTTAATGACAATGAAATGCCAGCCATAAATTACAAACCATGACAATCATTATTAAACCATAAAACAACCTATAAAAAGTAATAAATCAATTGTATTATTTGGCCCTTAAACTTTATTATAAGTACATAGTAATGTTTTAATACAAGCGTCCCGTGTTAGGGACAAATTCAAGTTGATCGGACTTGTGTAATTAATGAGCTGGTGATCTTCAAACAGTACAGTACAGTACAGTAGCCTGTGAATGTCCCAGTACTGCGCTAAGGCCTCTTTTCCTCTTTTTGAGGAGGAGGTTTTGGACCTTATTCCACCACGCTGCTCCAATGCCGGTTGGTGGAAGACACATGTGACAGAATTTCAGTGAAATTAGACACGTGCTGGTTTCCTCACGATGTTTTCCTTCACCGTCAAGCACGAGATGAATTATAATCACAAATTAAGCACATGAAATCCAGGGGCGCTTGCCCGGATTTGAACTCACGATCATTAGTTAAGATTCACGCGTTCCTACCACTGGGCCATCTCGGCTTTTCAAACGCCTGCACATATCTTCATAATTTATACCTAAGAATCATCTCGATCACATAAGGTTTCAATCAGAAAAACATTATAAAAATCAGTCCTTTGGGAGCTACGATGCCACAGACACACATTAAACGTCAGAAAATAAAATATGTATCATAATGTTATAATTCGGTTTTTATAGCATAGGTAGGCAGCATATGGGCCACCTGATGGTAAGTGGTCACCAACGCCCATAGACAATGGCATTGTAAGAGATGTTAACCATCGCTTACATCGCCAATGCGCCACCAACTTTAGGAACTAAGATGTTATGTCCCTTGTGCCTGTAATTACACTGGCTCACTCAACCTTCAAACCGGAACACAACAATACCATGTACTACTGTTTTGCGGTAGAATATCTGATGAGTGGGTGGTACCTACCCAGACGAGCTTGCACAAAGCTCTACCACCAAGTAAACACAAATAATATTTTCTATTCTAATAGGTAGTTGAGAAATAAAATATATAATAACAAATTAGAAAAATCATACAACAAATCTTAAGTTTTAAATTCGAATCGAGACGCCCATTTCAGATAAAGATCAGATGAAACACGTTCCCAATTACAATTTAGTCAATTCTGAATATAATAAATAGTAAAGGCCTTAAAGTGACGCCTTGGCGCTCCCCAAAATAATAAATCATACAATTATTAGAAATATCTTAGTTGAAATTATGTGACCACAGAATAAAAGGTTGATCATAAATTTAATATAAACGACGTTTTAACTAACCACAGAGTAATAAATTAAGATTACCATAAATAGATAAGTTTTATTGAAGTTATCGAAAGCTTGACTTAGAACCAAAGTTTTGGAGCCGCTCTTTTTATTTATTTATTTATGTACACAAATATGATATTAAAGAAACGAAAGCTTAAGAATAATCACGTTACCCACGAGAAGCTATTGCGGCGCTTACTGCGTTTTAAGATTTCGTGATGTAGAATGGACGAACGGCCAATGCACACGAATACGTGGTGGTAGGATTTTGTGCAAGCCCGTCTGGGTAGGTACCGCCCACTCATCTGATATTCTACTGCTAAACTGATACTTATTGTTTTGTTTCGGTTTGAAATGTGAGTGAGCCAGTGTAACTACAGGCTCAAGGTACATAACATCATAGTTCCTAAGGTTGGTGGCGCATTGGCGATGTAAGTAATGGTTAATATTTCTTAAATAGCCAATGTCTACGGACAGTGGTGACCGCCATCAGGTGACCCATTTGCCAGCTCGCCTATCTATATCACAAAAAGCACAATCAGTGCGACTTGTCTAAATTTGAACCCTCAACTATTCGCCAAAGATCAATTTTACCCATTGGGCTGTACAAGTTATTTTGTAAATGATTTGTATTAATAACGTTTGTGTTTGTTTCAGGTATGTTTGGTGATTCATACACAAGATAATGTACATAAAAGTAGGTATTTAATATATAACAGTAACATCTTTGATTTTATTGAAGCTATAACTGTACGTACGTCGTGTGTAAAATTACAGTAAACCGGAAATAAAGTCAAAAATTACACTAATTAATTGAGACAGAGTATAAATATATGATCTTAACAATCTTCGACCGAATGTATCAATACCTTGTGCGGTAATCTATAAAAAAAAAGAAACGCGCGCGAAAGCCCGTCACAGAAGCAGGATATCGAAATTTGGCGCGAAATTTGGGTAGTAGTGTAAGTAAAAGTAACAGCCTGTGAATGTCCCACTGCTGGGCTAAGGCCTCTTCTCCTCGTGTGAGGAGAGGGTTTGGAGCTTATTCCACCACGCTGCTCCAATGCCGGTTGGATGAATTCACATGTGACAGAATTTCAGTGAAATTTGACACATGCAGGTTTCCTCACGATGTTTTTCTTCACCGTCAAGCATTAGATGAATTATAATCACAAATTAAGCTCATGAAATTTAGTGGTGCTTGCCCGGGTTTGAACCCACGATCATCGGTTAATATTCACGCGTTCTTACCACTGGGCCATCTCGGCATTTTTAAATTTATATTTTTTAATTTGGGTGCTTACATGCAGTTACGGTGTCATAGGTTATTTGTGGCTTTAGTGGATTTTTTTAAAAGTAATTAATGATATTGTTGATTTTTAATTATAGTCAGATAATTATTTGTGTGTTGTTGTTTAAAAAGTCATTTTCACTTCTGTTAAAAATATAAGACATATATATATATATATAGATATATATATGTCTTAAATTGTAGTGTCTGTCTGTGATTTCAAAATAACTTACTTTTTAAGTGAATATGGTTATTGGTAATAGGAGTTACAAAAACCAAAACATTTTTTTTTTATTATAGCTTTTACATAATGATTTATGTATGATTCATTTAAGCATTATATACGTTATTTACACTGCAATTAACTCAAAGATACATGTGTGGAGATATTATTATTGATAAAAAAATCTAATTTAAAAGAATTGTTTATATAAGCGAGCATACATTTAAACTGAAATGATAAGTGTAATTGTTAGTTTGTATATACATTTGTCACGACATAAGCATTAAAGAGACAAACGGTGTGGGCGTAGCGTCTTGTTTATTAAGGGGAATGGTGTGTCTAATTATTCATAGCTTCGCATCAAGCGGTTAAAGCGAGCGCTTGAGTCGCTTAATGTTATCATACTCCGCCTTATATGCTTAGTTTAAAAAATACATAAAGTAATTATGGGTACATTTTTAATTGGCGAGCCGGTTGGCGTGGTCGGTAGGTCGTGGGTTCGATTCCCCCCCAGAACAGACATTTGTGTGCATGAACATGCATGTTTGTTCTGAGTCTGGGTGTAATTATCTATATAAGTATGTATTTACAAAAGAAGAGTAGAATATGTAGTATATCAGTTGTTTGGTTTCCATAGTACGAGCTCTGCTTAGTTTGGGATCAGATGGCCGTGTGTGAATAATGTCCCAGGATATTATATAGTTTGTAGATATATATGTCCATCTATATATTCTACTAAACTAGTTAAAGATGCGGTTTTTCCAGCGTGCCATTCAGTTTGTGAACACTTTGGTCTCGTTGGTCTAATGGGTAAATATAAGACCGCAACACCTGAGTTCAATCCCCAGATCCGGCTGATAAAAAGTTATTAGGTTTTTCTGTCGAAGATTCTCAGTAGCAGCCCGGAGTCTGAGACGTATGTAAAGCACGTAAAGCCGATCCTGCGTCTGAACTCTTTCCGGTCGTGTCGGATTGCCATCCCATCGGGTTATGTGAGTTAGGGAATAGAGAGTGCATCTGTGTTTCATTATCATATCCTGCACAGTTAATTTCTCTCGAGATTGGCCGCTGTGGCCGAAATCGATTACCTTTCTGTCCACAAAAATGCCAGCTTAAAATTTGTGAGCAATTTTTTAAGCTCTGTTGTAGTAAAGCAATCTCCTATGTACATTCATATATTTCAAGGGTCTGTGTTTAAATGCGGTTTGTAATACGATACTGTTTCAACGATAAAGGCTTAAATTACACAACGAAAGTTGTTTTTTTTAGTCATAATAAAGTTGTGGTAGGCTGTGGTACCACCCGCTCACGAGATATACTCTTAATGGTTTTTATTTATGTGAATGGTAAGTGAAGTAGTGTATTCAACGATTTAACAAGTTATGTATTGGTTCTAATGTGAAATAACTTTATTTTTTAACTAGCTGTGCCCGGGGTTTCCCCGCGTATAACTTAAAGAAATCACTAAGAGCGGACTTATAGTATTTCAGTATATACAACACTTTTAGTTTTATTTTAGTGGGATATAAATGTTTATTGGCTTCTGCACCAGGATCTAGACAGGGCAACGTAATTGGATTAACCGATCACACCATGATGATGTCCACCAGCTCGGTTCTGCAAACGGCCTGAAGTCTGAGAGATAAACCAACAGCGCAGGACATATTATGCATAAGTGTACGATTGGCCCGATTTTGGATTTGAAGCCAGGGCCCCGGGATCTGCGGCCACTAGATTGAATGGCAGGCATACATATGCAAATACTATATGACTGGCAGACTGGCAAAGCCGCTAATGGTAGGTGGTCACAACCTACAGATATTAGCGCTGTAAATATTAACAACTCCATGCATCGCCAATGCGCCACTAATCTTGAAAACTAAGCTTTTATGTCTTATGTAAAAACATAAACGTATGACTTACTTGATTGACTTTACCACTAATATATATATATATATAGTTAATATGAAGTAGACAATAGCTTCTTATATGCCCAAGCGGTCGAACATTTTAGCCATAAGTGGACTTACTTGTAAACGTAAAATACTGCTTTCTCTTTCTGACATCACTAATTTGAAATTTGGAAGAAGAAGACAGTAATGTTTGACTTATCAACACCAGTTCACTAAGCAACGATTTCACGAAGAGTCGTGAGCATTCGTTACATGTACGTATGTCGTGAAGGTTTAAGCATGCCAACGGTATATCACGGAAAAATTGTTTTTGAAGTTATGTTTCGTGCTTTGAGAGTTAAATTTTACGGCGAAACGGAAATGACGTCAGATACTATGAAATTACGAAAGATTAGTTGTATACTTTTTTATTATTGTATAGGTAGGCGGTAGGGTAGGAATATATGGGCCACCTGATGGTAAGTGGTCACCAACGCCCATAGACGATGGTATTTATTATTAGCGTTCCGTTACCAACGAAGGATTTGGAAATTTCATTAAGGAGGAAATGAGAATTGGTATCTGGTTAGGTACCACCCACTCATCAGATATTCTACCGTAAAACAGCAGTGCTTTGTATTGTTGTGTTCCGGTTTGAAGGATGAGTGAGCCAGTGTAATTACAGACACAAGGGACATAACATCTTAGTTCCCAAGGTTGGTGGCGCATTGGCGATGTAACCGATGGTTAACATTTCTTACAATGCCAATGTCTGTGGGCGTTGGTGACCACTTACCATCAGGTGGCTCATATGCTCGTCCGCTTACCTATACAATAAAAAAAAGATACGACAAAAGATTTTATTAGTATATATATGTTTTTCTTTTTGAAGAGTGAATATTCCACCACGCTTTTCCATTGCAGCTTGGTATATAAACATGCGTTTCTTCATAAAATTTTCGTATAAAATGTAAAATTAATTATTAAAAACAATTTAGTCCTTCATCTATCCGAACCAATATTAGTATGTTTATTTGTTTGTTACGCTTTCATGCCTAAACCACTAAACCGATTTTAATGAAATTTTGTATAAAGCTTGAAACCCCAAGGAAGAACATAGAGCACTTTTTTATATTACCAACAAATACACGCGAGTGAAGCTGGGGACGAAAACTAGTTAAAAATAAATTAGAAATGTTCTGTTTATTCTGATTTTAAAAATACTTCAAAGATAAAAGCAACTGAAATAGTTTCTTAAGCTTTTAACGGAAGGTATGCGACAGAATCTCCTTCTTAATTCCGTATATAATACAAACATTTGATAGCCAATACAAACTGAGTTCAGTCTGTATTTATAACAACGCTGACAGACATATGGTCTGGGGCAATTTAGAGAAAATATATCGTCATAACCAACGATATAATATTTATTGTGTTTATTTAACGGAGATGTTTATAATGGGTAGGTAGACTGTGAAGTAACAGCCTGTGAATGTCCCACTGCTGGGCTAAGGCCTATTCTCCTTTTTTAAGGAGCTTATTCCACCACGCTGATCAAATTCGGGATATTGGAATACACGTGCGGCAGAATTTCAGTGAAATTAGACACATGCAGGTTTCCTCACGATATTTTCGTTCACTGTCAAGCACGAGATGAATTATAATCACAAATTAAGCACATGTAATTCAATGGTGCTTGCCCGGGTTTGAACCCACGATTATCGGTTAAGAACAACGAGTTCTAACCACTGGGCCAACTCGACTGCAGGTAGAATATCGAATTGATTATAAGGATTAAAAAAATCTCAGCTACAACCCGGAGTTACAAATTGGTAGTGCCTCGGTCCGCACGTGAAGCCGGTCCTGCGCCTGAAGTCTCCGGTATCTTACCGGTCGTGTCCGGTTGCCGTCCCATCGGATTATGAGAGCTATGGAATAGAGAGTGCCTGGGTTTGCGCACACAGTCGTACACTATAATATATCCTGTGCAGTTGATCATTTACCAGGTCTTACATTGCCAATTTGGGAACTAAGATGTTATGTCCCTTGTGTCTGTAATTTCACTGACTCATTCGCCCTTCAAATCGAAACACTTTAGTTCTATTTTATTTATTTATTGGAACAAATTTGATTTTTGTGGCTGTGTCGCACCTATTACCCTCTACCTACAGGAAGGAGATTTATACCATAGTATCGCTGTTGGCGGTCGAATATGTGGTCGTAAGTACCCAGACAGATTTGCACAGAGCCTACCAACTAAATCGATCAAAAATCATCATTGTCTTCATGGAATAAAGCTTAAAATAAATTGTTATGCAGATTAATAATACATATATACAAGAAAAAAATATATATAAGAAATGAATTTTAACTAAATTTTATTTAATTTTATATACTCGGTGGTAGAGCTTTGTGCAAGCTCGTCTGTGTAGGTACCACCCACTCATCAGATATTCTACCGCAAAACAGCAGTACTCTGTATTGTTGTGTTCCCAAGGTTGGTGGCGAATTGGCGATGTAAGTGATGGATAACATTTCTTACAATACCATTGTCTATGGGCGTTGGTGACCACTTACCATCAGGTGGCCCATATGCTCGTCAGCCTACATACACAATAAAAAAAACCAACAATTTCATATAAAAATTGTATATGACTTGGACCTCTATAATGTAATGTAATAATTAATTATATTAATAGTTAATTTAAGTTTAAATATTTGCATGTCATAAATATAGTGACTACACGTGTATATTATGTTTAAAGCAAATAAATTAAATTAAAAAAGATAAAAAATGTCCGTCAGTAACGAGGTTTCGGTAACTGTTTATCACTTAACACAAAGTTAAGTTGCCAAAACGAAGCAAGTTACTCGTCAAGTAGCTATCCGGTGCTAATAGTGTTAACGTGATTAATACGCCAGTTCTAAACACTCGGATGCTGAGAAATGTTTCAATGTATTACGTGAGGCTGATCCGAGATTAGACTGATGGTACCACTTATTAATGGCAGCAGGCTTGTTTGATACCAGGTCACAAATAAAAAAATCCTGCGTCTTGGCTTGCGATTTCAATTTGTTCTTATCCTTCAAAATCTGCCATTTTAATATACATAATGTATACTTGAATTATACATTGTAGTTTTTTTTTTTTTTTTTATTGTATAGATTGGCGGACGAGCATATGGGCCACCTGATCGTAAGTGGTCACCAACGCCCATAGACAATGGCATTGTAAGAATTTTTAACCATCACTTACATTGCCAATGCGCCACCAACCTTGGGAACTAAGATGTTATGTCCCTTGTGCCTGTAATTACACTGGCTCACTCACCCTTCAAACCGGAACACAACAATAAAAAGTACTGCTGTTTTGAGGTAGAATATCTGATGAGCGGGTGGTACCTACCCAGACGAGCTTGCACAAAGCTCTACCACCGAGAAAAGTGTAGACATATATACAATAAAATATTAATGAGTACTTTATAATATATTTATTCTGTTCTCTCGGGTGACACAACAATCGCGGAGCGCGGGAAAATACAATATGAGGATATTGGAATTGGCGCGAAGTGAAGACGGTGCATGTTTGTTTTTATTGCATAGGTAGGCGGGCGAGCATATGGGCCACCTGATGGTAAGTGGTCACCAACGCCCATAGAGAATGGCAATGTAAGAAATGTTAACCATCGCTTATATCGCCAATGCGCCACCAACGTTGGGAACTGAGATGTTATGTTCCTTGTGCTTGTAACTGTACACTGGCTCACACGCCCTTCAAACCGGAACACAAAAATAGCAAGTTATCCTGTTTTGCGGTAGAAGAGTGGGTGGTACCTACCCAGACGAGCTTGTACAATACCCTACCACCAAGTAATGTCTGTTAATATTTAATTAAACAGTTATTATATTAATACTTAGTTAATTTTATTTGAAATATTTCCATCATAAATATAGTGACTAAACGATATATTATATTTGAAGCAAATTGAATTTAATCTCACCACGGATCCCTAAAAATTAAACACCCGACACCCATGTTAAGTTTTATCAGAGACGTCAAAAATGTTAGAATATTAGAAGTTTCTATTGATATATTTTTTATGTTTTCGCTCCATCGACTTTGGGATTTAATGATTTTTTGTCGAAAATTTGAGACTTAAAATTGAAAATGGATATTTCAACATGACGTACCGATAATAACTAGAATCTAAATCCTTTTCCAATGAGAGGATTAAATGTAAACAAACCTTAGATTAACATATACCACGCGATTCGCTAACAGCTCCGCTGTGTTACGCACTACGAACAGTTCTCGATTAATATATCTCTATATATAACACAACACTATTACACGTAACTATATATACACTTTAATTTTACTAAAAATTTTCGATAACAACTTCACAGACATTAAAAACGCCATTTTTGGCCTAACCAATCAAAATATAAGATTTTAAGAGACGTCACAAAAAATAAATATGGCGGACGTTAGCCATTTTGCATTACATAAAAAAATAACAATAATC
This sequence comes from Nymphalis polychloros, assembly GCA_905220585.2. Taxonomy (NCBI): domain Eukaryota; kingdom Metazoa; phylum Arthropoda; class Insecta; order Lepidoptera; family Nymphalidae; genus Nymphalis; species Nymphalis polychloros. The sequence goes on along the minus strand of HG992268.1, from coordinate 791,067 downwards.
TAAGTATGTACAAGGAATTATAAAATATTCAAAATCTAAAATCAAGCAACGTCACCTGCTAGTTGTATAGGGGTCATTCCGACCCCTAGATCAAATATTCCAACAAAGGGGTGAAAAGCATCCCTTCTAAAGATTTGTCGTGTTTAATTTGAAACGCGTGCCTCCGTTCTTCGTCACTTTAAAACTCAAAACTCAAAAACTCTTAATTGAATTGATCTTTAAAAACACTTTGATACCAATTTATGAAATACTTGAAGTAATTTCGCATTATGCGTTAGGGGTTATGTTTCTGAGCAAATTGAGAATAACAGGCACACCATCTATACATATATATATATATATATATATATATATATATATATATATATATATATATATATAGATATATAGATATATATATATTTTAACATATCTTAGGAGACAGGATTACTTGATGCTAAGTTACTACTGCCCATAGATTGGTACTGTAATTTTAATTATCCCTTACATCACCTAAGCGCAATAACCCTTAGGAACTAAGATGTTATGTCCCTTGTGCCAGTATTTAGGGCCATTCAAATCAAACACAATAATATTAAGAATTGTTGTAAATTTTACGATATAATTCACGAGAAATTTCAAAAGAAATTTTATTTGCTGTCCCGTTCCTTGGTGTTTGAATTTGCTTCATACCAAAATTTATCAAAATCGGCTCAGTGGTTTAGCTTTGGAAGCGTGACAAACAGACAATTACTTTCGCATTTATGATATTAGTATAAATATTGATGAACCGATTTTGATGAAATTTGGTATGAAGCAATCCGTGGTCTTCCACGGATTGCTTCATACCAAATTTCATAAGCTACTTTTTGTAATAACTTCTCCCTTAGCTAAAAAGCGGGCGAAGCCGCGGGCAAACACTTGTTTAGCATATATTTGTATGGTAACAGCCTCTGAATGTCCCACTGCTAAGGCCTCCTCTCGTTTTTTGATGGGAAGGTTTTGGAGCTTGTACCACCACGCTGCTCCAGTGCGGGTTGGTGAAATACATGTGGCTGAAATTAGACACATTCAGGTTTCCACACGATGTTATCCTTCACCGTCAAGCAAGAGATGAATTATAAACACAAATTAAACACGAAAATTCAGTGGTGCTTGCCCGGATGAACCCACGATTATCGGTTAAGATTCGCGCGTTCTAACCACTAGACCATCTCGGCTTTTAATATATATAAGGTTTCTAATACTTAAGTTACTGTGAATTCCAACACACGGTCATTATATCAGAATGGACACGTGTGAACACTTAGTTGTTAGTGTTTGCGCAATTTCGACCACATTATTAACGTGATAAGATTCAATTTTGCCCACCCTTTGTTATTAGGGGTAGTAATTTTAGGGTGCGTCAGTATTTGATTTTACATACGTTTAAAACTGAGTGAAATAAATTCACAGTATGAAAGTATTTTTTATGTATATGCTATGAGTTTTCCGCGCGGCTTCGCCCTCGTTTTAGGGGTAGTGGCGAATATAAGTATACAAACAAAAGCATTCAGTTTCATCAAAATCGTTTCAGAGTTCTAAGCGTGAATGTGTATCAGACAGACGAAATTACTTACATATTTATAATGTTATAATGTTTCTATTACAATAATGTTTAATGACGAATAATATGAATAATTACTGCCTCGTTGGTCTAGTGGCTAGATATAAGGCCGCGGATCCGGTGGTCCTGGGTTCAATTCCCAGGTCGGGCCAATAAATAGTTATTGGGTTGTTCTGTCAGAAAATTCTGAGTAGCAGCCCCGAGTCTGGAATTTGGAAGTGTGTACACTCCCGTGCCTCGGAAAGCACGTTAAGCCTTTGGTCCTGCGCCTGAACTCTTTCCGGTCGTGTCGGATTGCCGACCCATCGGATTATGAGAGCTAAGGAAAAGAGAGTGCACCTGTTTGCGCACACACTTGTGCACTATAATATCTCCTCCGCAGTTGGCTAATCTCTCTTGAGAATGGCCGCCATGGCTGAAATCGGTCAGGAGGACTTTATTATTATTTATTTATTATCAATGTTTAATAATAATAATATTTAATATTGTAAGTTAATTAATATTTAGGTTTTTTTACGCTTTATTTAGCGAAATCTCACCTGTATATTATCTTGTTTTAGTTTGTCTAGAAGTTTATATTTTATGTTTGTTAGTAAGCAACACCCAAACAAGCTGCCAAGGCTTATGGGTGCCAAGAGTTAAAATAAGCATTCATATTCCATTGTGAATAAATAATTTATTTATTTATTAACAATGTTGATGTCTAAGCGATTGTGGTTTTGTAGAAAAGACTAAAAAAAATTATAGATATGTAATGCATGAAAATTCAGTCATTGCTCGAGTTGAACTTTGAATTATCAGTTAAGATTCTCGTCTTCTAACCACTGAGCCGTTACGTCTATGTCTAGAAACCACAAAACATGCTCTTGTTAAAGACTTTTTTCATATTAATTATTACTTTTTTCTTTAACATCTATTAAAAAAGTTTCAACATTGATAAAATCTTTCACCGGAGATTTTATTACTGACCCTGTTGCTGACTCTTTCTAGCACAAGTAGAACGAAAGGGATGCACGAACTGACCCCTTTTTGTCAAACATTTTTTGCGGTTATGGATATAATTATTTGTCCAATATTTAAAGATAACATCTCGCTTTTGTTTTTTTTTAAAACCCTTCGTTATGTTCTTAGTAATGCGACTGGTGGGCTTGACGTCGTCGATAGCAATCGTTTTAAATGTTGAACTTGGAAAAAAAAATAAACAGGCTTAGGCCTTGAACTATTATGCCAAAATTAAAAACACAATTGAATAGGCATTTTATGATATTATTAAATTTTGATTTACAACCGGTTCGGAATTAATGCTACTGTCAGCGAGAAGTATTTTAATATTGATTTATATAATGTTATTAGTTTTTGAGCACGGCTTGCCCACGTTTGGGATGGGTGGTACCACTATTATTACTGCTATTTAATAACATGAATTCGTAGAAGTAGAAAAAGCCTGTGAATGTCTCACTGCTGGGCTAAGGCCCGATCCTTTTTTTTTGAGGAGAAGGTTTGGATCTTTTTCCTCATCTCTGCTCAAATGCGGTTTGGTGGAATACACATGTAGCAGAATTTCAATGAAATTTGACACATGCTGGTTTCCTCACGATATTTTCCTTCACCGTCAAGCAGGAGATGAATTATGAACACAAATTAAGCACATGAAAATTCAGTGGTGCTTGCCCGGGTTTGAACCCACGATCGCGTAGTGATAACATATAAATATCCCACGATCGGGGAAATGTCTCCAAGGAATTGAACACGCGACCTTGTGATTAGTGAGTTACAATACAAACCAATTTAAAAAAAAAGGTTACTCGAAATATCTATACTAATATTATTAATGCGAATATCTGTCTATTATACTTTCACGTCAAAACCACTGGAGTCATTTCTGACCCCCACCCCCTAAAAGGTAGGCAAAGCGAGCGAAAATTAGTACTAAATACAAAAATACAAACAAGTATTATTTACAGAACCAAAACGGGCAGAACTTAAACCCTCAATCGCCAGCTACGAGTTGTCTTGCGCACGCGCCGCTGCTTTCTATTACGTTGTGTAGTGATGGGGGATAGTCGATAAAATTGATGTTCACATATCGATTAATATTTAAGACTGCGAATTACCGGAACCGGCTTGGCTAACAAAATACCTCAATATAAAGATAGATTAATTCATTTTAAAACGATATCGCTTGCTAGCCGAAGATGCTGGAAAGCGTTTTACGTATAAACTTATTAACAGCATTTTGGTCAGTCCAAAACTGCTGTCACTTATTTGTATTTCTGTGCCCATTAAGGCGTAAAATGCTTTAAATTAAAGCTTAATAATCGAATCTAGAGCATAATTTAAGGATCATTAAAATGATAGAGCTATAATTGCGTTGATATAGGCAAGGATGCTGACATATTTACCAACAATATATGTAAATTTAGAAGGATGCACTTAATAAGTAACACTTAATTATCCATTTATAGTTATTGGAACGAAGTTCTTTTAGCCGGCTTACAGTAGAGTGTAATAGTAGCAGCCCAAGGTCACGCTTCACAAATTAAGCACATGAAATTCAGTGGTGCTTGCGTTTGAACCCACGATTAAGATACACGCGTTCTTACCACTGAACCATCTTGGCTTATAGTATAGAAATGAATGGTTAACATCCGTGCGTTATATCCTCTTCGAAAATCATGACATCACAATGTGGTATATACCACGTCAACAGTTTATTCACAATACTTTTCATCCAACCAACGAATGCACCAGTGCTTTTATGTAAGATCTTCATCACCCGTGAAATGGTGACAACCGAATTACGTTGATATACTATTTTGACGCGTGTGTTCTTGTAAGGTTATAATCATTAAGGTCAATATCGCATGTCACTATGACATTTCACGACCGTTTTCTGCGCTGAGTCTCGAGTTATTTCTTACATAGCTAAAGGTCGATAAAATCCCTCGGTTAAGTCAGTTACAAATAAACGTAAGCCAAGACTTTGACACTTGACAAGATAAATAGCGGAGCTTTCATGGAGCTTCCAAACTAAAGCGTAGTTTAAGAGCTTTTGTCCTTATTTTATTACAATTGAAAGCTGAGCTTGGATTTTATGTATGCTTCTTATATTTAATTATTTATTTAAAAGGTATTACTCATATTTACTCGGTGGTAGAGCTTTGTGTAAGCTCGTCTGGGTAGGTCCCACCCACTCATCAGATATTCTACCGCGAAACAACAGTACTTGGTATTGTTGTGTTCCGGTTTCAAGGGTGAGTGAGCCAGTGTAATTACAGACACAAGGGACATAATATCTTAGTTCCCAAGGTTGGTGGCGCATTGACGATGGTTAACATCTCTTATAATGCCAATGTCTATGGGTGTTGGTGACCACTTACCATCAGGTGGTCCATATGCCCGCCCGCCTTCCTATGCCATAAAAAATAAAATAAAAATAAAATATGCTTATTCAACCCCTCCAATCAAGCGTAAAGCGTAAGTGGGGACAACATTAGCCCGAGGGGACATTATCGAACCTACGACTTTTACAACGCTAGGCAAACCATTGCACTATTGACGCTATCTATTCCGCTTCTATGCTTATGTATAGGGTTTTCCAATAGGGACGCTTGAACTTTGACAGCTGATTGCGGCCATGTTGTTTGAGTGACAGCTGTCAAATGCAGTGTGTTATATTCATTCCGTCCTCCCAAACCACCATGGCAGGTTACAGTGTCGAGCAGCACGTGCAAATCATAAAATTGTTTTATGAAAATGGGTCTTCAGTTCGAGCAACGTTCCGCGCACTTCGCCCGTTTTACGGTCGCGATGATCGTCCTGCCGAGTCGACTATCCGTCGATTGGTGGACAAATTCGAGTCAACCGGGTCAGTTAACAATCAGCTGGTTCCCGTGCGTCAACGTAACGCGAGATCTGCCGAGAATATCGCCGCTGTGCGCGACAGTGCCCTCGAAAACCCGCGGCAGTCAATTCCGCGTCGCGCACAGGAACTCGGCCTTTCGCAGACGACAACTTGGCGAATTTTGCGTTGTGACTTGAGCCTGCACCCGTACAAGATCCAGCTGACCCAAGAGCTCAAGGTTAATGACCATAGACAGCGCCGTGTGTTCGCTGACTGGGCATTAGAGCAGTTGGAAGTTGACGCCGATTTTGGCAAAAAAATCATCTTCAGCGACGAGGCGCATTTTTGGATGAATGGCTATGTCAACAAGCAAAATTGCCGTATTTGGGACGAGACCAATCCACACGAGGTTCACCAAGTGGCAATGCACCCGCAGAAAGTGACTGTTTGGTGCGGATTTTGGGCCGGAGGCGTGATTGGTCCGTATTTTTTCGAAAACGATAATGGTGTGGCCGTCACCGTCAATGGTAAGCGATACCGGTCGATGATAACCAACTTCTTTTGGCCTGAAATCGAGAATATGGATCTGGACAACATGTGGTTTCAACAGGACGGCGCTACGTGCCACACAGCACACGCTACGATGGAAGTTCTGCACGAGCAATTTCTGGACATGGTCATCTCGCGCGGAGGCGACGTGAACTGGCCACCGAGATCGTGCGATTTGACCCCGCTGGACTTTTTCTTGTGGGGTTTTCTTAAGTCGCAGGTCTATGCCAACAAGCCGCAAACCACCGATGCCCTCAAAGTCAACATACGCCACGCCATCGATCAAATACAGCCCGATTTGTGCGCCAGAGTCATCGAAAATTGGACCTTTCGTGTGCGCGCCACCAACCGAAGCCGTGGCGGTCATTTGAATGATGTCATATTCCATACATAATGGGGTCGATAGACCTTCCAAATAAAAAAAAAAATTTGCAAATATCTCTCCTACATGTATTTTTTTTTGCATTTCAAAGATCAAGCGCCCTTAATGGAAAACCCTATATATATTTTAATAAATAATAAATGTCTGTATGTACAAAATAAATATGAAATTCAGTGGTGGTTGTCCGGGTTCGAACCCACTATCTTAAATATAGGTAGAAATTATTTTTTTTAACAACTTAACAGTCCCACTGTTAGGCTTTCTCCTGTTTAAGCGGTCGTTGTCTCTGTGGAAAATTGACTTTATTGTTCAGAAAAAAGTTGGACGGCAAATTGGCTCCCTGATGGTAAATGGTTACCACCTCATATTGGCGCAGTAAGACATGTTAAAACCCACCCCAAGACGCAAATACGCTGACATCCTTGGGAACCAATCCCATGTTAGGCACACTGGCTCTGTTAGGATGTTTAGGTAAGCGGACGAGCATATGGGCCACCTGATGATAAGTGGTCACCAACGCTCGTAGACATTGGCATTGTAAGAAATGGTTAACATTTCTTCGGCCACCTGATGATAAGTGGTCACCAACGCCCATAGACATTTGCATTGTAAGAAATGGTTAACATTTCTTCGTCGCATCCATCGCTTACATCGCCAAAGCACCACCAACCTTGGGAACTAAGACATTATGTCCCTTGTGCCTGTAATTACACTGGCTCACTCACCCTTCAAACCGGAACACAACAATATTAAGTATAGTTCAAACGGGCTCGCACAAAGCCCACCGAGTCACAAATCAATGATTTTCATAAAATAAAAGCTATATGGCATAATTAGTAATGTAATATGGCATAAACAAATGCTATATTTGAAAGATAATTGAGATTTTTTATGAAATACAATAAGCATTTAGTGAGCGAGTTTTTGTAACTTTTTTTCCAACGGTACGTAACAAAGGAACGAAGGAATGCGTTAAATCACTTAACACTAGTGATGTGACATCGTTGACGTTTTTATCGATATATTCGTGACGGCACGTCATTATGTGTGTCCGCGGTTCCGGTTATGCGGCCTGTTTAGGAACATTGAGGGGTTGCTGAGTCACAAATGATTTAGTTTTTGGTTGTTAAGTTCATTGACCTCGTTAACAACAATTGTTAACATTGTTAAAATTGTGTATTAAGCTCTTATTTGTAACTTATCAATAGTGATGTTTTTAAAAATAACTTGGCTTACTTATAAAATTAATTTAATTTTTTTATGGCATAGTAAGGCGGACGAGCTCATGGGCACAATACCAAGTACTTTTGCGCTAGAATATCTGATGAGTGGGTGGTACCTACCCAGACGAGCTTGCACAAAGCTCTACCACCAAGTAAAACATAGAACATTTTAGTGCAATGCTGTACGTATATATCCAAATATATAAAATTAAATTGTCTGTCTATGATTTCAAAATAATTGCCTAGTTTTAAGTTACTATGACTAGTCGTCGAGTTCCCAAAACCAAGACAATCATTAAGTCTGTTACGCTTTCACCACTAAACTTTTTTTTTTTACCCATCACATAAGCCTTCGCCTAAATTTACTAACAGTGCCAATGTCTATGGTGGTAACCACTTGCCTTGGATGGTACCTTTGCCCACCTACCTATATTATTAAAAACGATAATTAGTTTCACATTTTATTTATCAGTACATATAACTTACAACGCCGATGAGATTTCAATTTTGCTTGTAGGTACACTGGCTCACTCACCATGTAAGCCGAGATGGCCCTAATCTTAATCGATGATCATGGGTTCAAACCCGGGCAAGCACCACCGAATTTCACGTGCTTAATTTGCGATTATAATTCATCTCGTGCTTGACGGTGAACGAAAACATCGTGAGGAAACCTGCATGTGTCAAATTTCACTGATATTCTGTCACATGTGGAACCGATGCGGGTTGCATTGAAGCAGCGTGGTGGAATAAGCTCAAAAATAGAAGAGGCCTTAGCCCAGCAGTGGGACATTCACAGGCTGTTACTCTACTCACCATTCAAACTTGAACAACAAATAATTGCGGTTAGGCGCTAGGATCTTGATAGGTGGTACCTACCAGGGCTTATCAATAAAGAACTTGACAGTAGCCTGTTTGTATGTTTGTCTTAACAATATATCCAATAAATAGTGACGTGTAATGACCGTTGTAAAAAAAACGACCAATGATTGTTACTGTTGATGGTATCAAGTGTGGTTCGGGTTACAGCAGTGGCTCTCAAACTATAATTAATGTTACAAAGTTTTATGATTTATTTCAATGAATGTTTTAGACAGTTTTTTAAGACATTATCTAAATTTCGAAGCGATGGTAGCTTGAAGTAAAATGATGATCGAAACCCTTGTTGTCATATAAAACAAAGTGTCCCCGGGTCTGTCTGTCTGTACACGATAAACTCGAAAACTACTAAACAGATTTTCATACGGTTTTCACCAATGGACGGAGTGATCCATAAGTAAGGTTTAGGTGCGTAATTCATTAATGTTTGGTGTAAATTTTCGAAATATAACGATGAATGTTGAAGATGTCGGAACAAACATTCCGACTGGCAGTTTTACTGACGTGTAAACCAATAGAGTCATATGTATTACGATATAAGCGTTGTATGTAGAACATTATTCTAACTGTGCGAAGCGGGGACGGGTAGCTTGTTTGTAATTTAATTTAGATTATGTACGCACTTCAAACAATACTCTGTCTCCTTCTTTCGTATGTCAAATCAATAATGACAGAAAGGGATGAGATCAGTGTTTACCTAAACAGCCGATACACATTGTTAATAAGTAAGGCCCTTATTTACTAAATACCATTTAATAATTAAAAATTTTTTTAGTGAATTAGTTTGTGTATTTCGTTGGTAAGCCTCGTTAAATAAATAAACTATTCCATGTCTCTCTTAATAAATTAAATTTTATGATTATTTTAAGACTGTTAATTTGATTATATATTTAATTTTATATATAGTGGTGATTATGTATTTAATCTCTCTCTCTCTCCTTCGCTGTCTCTTTTCTTTAATATTTAATTTGTGTATTTCTTTTTTTTTTCTCTTAACATTTGACCTTAATACTATGTAATATTGAAAACTATGAATAATACTTATTTTATTTAAAATAATAAATACTCCTTAAATCCAAAAAGAATCCAAAGTTTGACAGCCACTGTCCAACATAGATCAGATGAAAAGCATTCGTTAGCCATAGATTTGACCCACCATCTAACATTTACCATACAAGCTATTATCACCCCTATTGCTCACGGAATACAACACAAAGTTCCTTTGACAAACATTTTAATAGGATTAAGAATTTCGTTTCGAATGATTCTAGACTTTCTAACAAGGGGGTAGAGTTGATATTTGATTGTTTAATTACGATGCATTCTTAAGTGCTTCATATGGAGCTCTTTCATGTGTTAACTGCAATTTTGGTTGGTGTAGTCTGTGGAATTGAAGTGTCTATGTTAAATTATTGTTTTAATAATTTAATTGGTGGTAGGGTTTTCTGCAAAAAACTGACTCGTTGGTCTAGATGTAGTGGCTAGATCTTACCCCGAGACAGGCCAATCAAAGCCCGCAGTCTAGTAGTTGGGAGTGTGTAGTTCCCGTGCTTCGTTGCGCACGTAAAGCCGTTGGTTCTGCGCCTGCACTGTCGAGTCGGATTATGAGAGTGAGGGCATAAAGAGTGCAAGTGCATTACTTGGTGGTAGAGCTTTGTGAAAGCTCGTCTGGGTAGGTACCACCCACTTATCAGATATTCTACCACAAAACAGTATTACTCGGTATTGTTGAGTTCCAGTTTGAAGGGTGAGTGAGCCAGTGTAATTACAATCACAAGGGACATAACATCTTGGTTCCCAAGGTTGGTAGTGCATTGGCGATGTAGGCGATGGTTAACATTTCTTACACTACCAATGTCTATGGGCGTTGGTCACCACTTACCATCAGGTGGCCAATATGCTCGTCCGCCTACCTATAATAAAAGAACCCGGTATCACGTTACGATAACGTATGTCTACACATTTGCTCACAAATATTTCGTATATTCAAATGTCGCTAAAAGCTATGTCACTTATGATAAAACTAATCCATGTTAGATAGACGTTTCCGCGACTTGTTTGAGAAGCGATGTCATCCTTTACATCACAAGTTAATTATGATATGAGTTAAGATGAAATCCGTAGAGTGAACGCATCCTTCCGGGGGGGAAGAGATACGTTTGTCTTATATAATACCTCGTTATGTATATATGTATGTGTATAAAAAATTTCATCATTATCGGTTTAGTAATTAAGCGTAACTGAATACACACAAAAAAAATTGGAATTCTTTACCAGCACATGTGTTTCCCTCCTCTTATGACCTGGGTTCCTTTAAACGAGGCGTGAAGAGGCATTTTGCGGGCCGGCAACACGTGAGACGGTTAGTGGAGAACATTTTTCTCGACTGTACTGACCGTCGTCGCGCTTGGACTCTACTACTACTTACCATCAAGTGGAGTAGAGTCATTTGCCTACGCGGCAGATATATACAAAAAGAGCAAATTAATAAACTCACTTTCGCTTCATATATTAAGGCATTTTTATGTTTTTAAAAAAGGTGGTAAGTCTTCACCACCGCCCATATCATTGCTGTCGATGACACACTTACCTTGGGAACTAAGATGTTATGTCCCCTGTGCCTGTAATTACACTGGCTCACTCACCCTCCAAACCGGTACACAACAATACCAAGTACTGCTGTTTTGCGGTAGAATATCTGTTGCGTTTCTTAACGTGTAATTTCGTTCCCACGATGTCACTTGTTGCATAATGAGCGTATTTCGTCTATGTAAATATTTAAACGTTTAAATTATGTGTGAAAATCGTTTCATGTTCCGGTGTTAAACGACTTTGTATTTATTAAACACTGACTAATCAACTTCGCACGGGTAGATGAGACGAAAAATGTATTTTGGATAGTATTTGCGTAAAATCCGTTCTTAGTGAGCGTTTATCTTGGAAGAAGTACTTGTAGCAAATTTTAAGTCAATCGAATAGTTTAGGAGATCTCGTGATGTGTGGTGTATATATACAGGTGTAACAAAATTCGTGTCCGACCCGTGAAGTGGTTATTAGGTATCGTGTGTCGGTTCTATTTATGTAATAATTTTTAAAATACTAAACAAAAAAATTACTTAAAAAAAAAATATTAATTGTGTTTAACGACACTGTTGGTGGTAAAAACGTGGACTACTGAGGTCATGACCTCGTGTCTTAGCTACCCGATAGGTAAGAGCTATCGAACGCTATTGCCCGCACCAGTATTGCCAAGTAATTTTCGTCAATTAATTTAAAAAAAAAAACCTGATAATTTTTTTGCTTAGTATTTTAAAAATGATTACATAAATAGAACCGACACACGGTACCTAATAACCACTTCACGGGTCGGACACGAATTTTGTTACACGCTGTATATATAGTTCGAGATCCATCACGATACTTTAAAGCGTGTTGGTGAATACTGGTAGTCTAAGGGACATATCGGTGCAGATCGTTGTTAGCTCCAAAGATCTTTAATCCTATAAAACACAACGTCACTTACATGGCGACAATAAATGCCATATTAAGCCATAATAAGCTAAGTGATCGTAAGCTATTACAAATTATTTACTCGGCTTTGCCCACGTGTTGGAGAGGGTTAGGTAAAAGTGGCCTATCCTTGGGATTCAAGCTTGTGTCACAGCTAATTTTATCAGGATTAATTGGTGGTTTAGCCATAAAAGCGTAACAGACAGATAGTTACTTTCGCAAGTATACTATAAGCTCATAGCGAGCGGGTGGAATGGTACAAATAATATTATCAAAATAAGGCTGTGGTCTCCCATAAACGCCTTCAGCCGCTTCCGTCCCACCGTACGCTGCGTCACATTGTTTACCATAGAAATGTATGTTATGGTTTCTGTTGATTGGCGTGGGTGTAGTTGCACATTGAGAGATTGGTGCGACTTGGGTAGGACCCACTCGTATGCTGTGACGGCAAACGCCATGACGGTTTGTGCCTTCAAGTCTCCGCTCGAGTAATTCAGAATTGCTAAATATCAAGGATTTTCATACAAAATATAATTTCCCAATCATAAGGGTTAAATTTTCAAAAATCTCTTACGGCCTTATTCATAAACGTTGCTTAGTTACTGTTTAGCTAAACACTGATTTGTCTCTTTCTGTCATTATTGATTTGACATTCGAAAGAAGAAGACAAAATATTGTTTAACTAAGCACCAGGTAAAAAAGGTTTATGAATAAGGCCGTTAGTGTTTACTATGTAAAAATAACCCATATGTTAATTTTCATGGTACATCGGATCAGGGTGATGGCAGTTTCCTCAAAAATTGTGGAAATTTACATTTTACTTTTTCATGTCCATAGCTTAGCTCATCAATTCGTGCTCCAGCCCATCCAAGTTCAGGAGCTCGTAATCGATCATCGCATGTCACTTATCTCGTTAGATCGCTTGATAGCGGATGATTTATCACGAGTGTCGGCGTACGGGATGTTTTGTAACGTGCTGGGATTCTGTGTTGATTTTGGAGTTTAATTTTTTTATTTATGGATTTCGGGATCATTCATGAAATTAAGGTTTTATATATTTTAATTGGTAAGGCTTTGTGTGATGGGATGGTACCACTCACTGATAACATATACTACCGCAGAATAAGGAATGGTAAGGACAGTGTAACTGACAAGCGTCATAACATTCCTATCAGCGGTGGTACCACTTAATATCAGATGGCTCAATAAACAGTGTACCTAGAAACTTAAAAAAAAAATTAAAATTATATATAATTTAATTAACAATAATACGATAGAACAGAATCGGTTTAACATTGAACATATAAACGGGGGTTAAGGAGTAATAAAGCAGGTAGCATGCACAAACCCTCCCGTGGGCCCCCCGGATAGATTATAGATTTTAGTGGGTATTCCGGTACCCAAGGCGGACTAGACGAGGTGTCAAAGAAACTCTTAATTGCGTTTTTCCAACTAGATAAAACGTAATAAATGCTGTGTTTTCAATTAACACATTATTATGTAACCATTTCATCAAAATAAAATAAAATAAAAAAATTTTTAAACATTAAAGTGGGTATAGTTATCTATCCTCAAAAGATAGACATATACCATCGCGGACTTAGATCTTTGAAAGGGGAACAATTTCACCACACATTATTTTGTTATATTTCAACAAATTTATAGAAAACATTAATGTATTATACACGTAAACTTTCCTCTTGAAACACTTTGTCCATTGGTGGAAACTGTATGAAAATCCGTTCAGTATTTTTTTCGGATTATCGCGTTCATATAGACAGACAGACGCCGCGGGGGACTTTTATTTTATAATATGTAGTGATATTTAACTATTACAATAATAAGAAATATATTTAATTTAATTCCTATTTTTTATTATTTTGAATTCATTCACTAACCTTCAATCTATGGTTCACATCCATTCAGTCACCTTTTTTAAAATTGGTTCGTTAAATGTATTCGTAAGGACGTAGAATCAAACCTTGGCTACGCAACATCTACCGGACGGAAATCCCGAGCGACGTCGAGTTGTACCTCACAAGGAAAAGGGGAAATATATACACATAAATTCAATATCAAAAATCTTTATTATATAATATAGAAACGTTACACTTACTGATGGTCATAAATCTACCACCAGTTCGGAAACACCTCAGACCTGAGAAGAACCGGCGAAAGAAACTCAGCTGGTTTTTTTTCTCATCTTTTACAATTTTGGGCGATTTACACAATAACAGAATAATTAATTTTTATTTTAAATGGCTTGGTGGTGATCGTTTAATTCCGAAGGTGTGCAATCATCTAAGAAGTCATTGGTTGTGTGTCCTTTAGCACACAAACGTTCCTCAACGATTCTTTCAAACACAATTGAATATATTTGAACGTAATTGGGATCCTGTTGTAAAAGCGTAAAAAACTAAATTTAATTATTAATTTTTGGAATTTTATTATACATATAATATAATTCCAAATTAACTTTATCATATAATATTTATTTAGCTTTATTATTCATATAATAAATCACTGAACGATCAAATACAGACAGTTACATACGCTAAACATAACTAGATAAGTATATATGTGTAGTATATATATATACATACAGTGGAACACACAAGTGGGTTACAATTAAATGAATGCAGCGGGCAAGCGAAGACTATTGTTATTGAATACAGTCATGTGGAAAAGTGATTGGGTTATGTAAAATAGAAACAAAATCTCTCACTGCTGGGCTAAGAACTCTTTCCATCTTAAGGAGAAGGTTTGGAGCTTATTCCACCACGCTGCTCCAATGCGGGTTGGTGGAATAAGACATATGCAGGTTTCCTCACGTGAATCTTAACCGATGATCGTGGGTTTAAACCCGGGCAGGCACCACTGAATTTTCACGTGCTTAAATTGTGCTTATAAATCATCTCGTGCTCGGTGAAGGAAAACATCGTGAGGAAACCTGCATGCGTCAAATTTCACTCAAATTCTGCCACATGTGTATTCCACCAACTAGCATTGAATGGAATCCGCAGCGTGGTGGAATAAGCTACAAACATTCTCCTCAAAAAAAAAGGAGAAGAGGCCTTAGCTCAGCAGTGGGACATTCACAGGCTGTTACTTTACTTTTTTTTTAGGGCTTTGTGCAAGCCCATCTGGGTACCACCCACTCATCAGATATTCTACCGCAAAATAGCAGTACTTGGTACTGTTGTCCCGTTTGAAGGACAAGTGAGCTAGTGTAATTACAAGGGCTCAAGTACATCTTAGTTACCAGGGTTGGTGGCGCATTGAAGATGTAAGCGATGGTTAACATCTCTTACAATGCCAATGTCTATGGACGTTGGTGACCACTTACCATCAGGTGGCCCATATGCACGTACGCCTACATATGCTATAAATATATATATATATATGAATGTGATTTCAATTAAAGGTCAAAGTTTAATATAGGATAAATGTTTACCACGATACCCTCGTTTCGAGGGCGTCAAGAAAAGCTGCCCGCAATTCCACATACTAACGCCAACGCTCCACATTTTCCCGCCTTTTTCTTTCTTTTTTTTTATTAGTGTTGCCGACTTCCCTAGTTGTTATTGAAAATAGGCTTTATGTGAATTTCTTGTCGGTTCTTGTGAACCGGTTAATGTAGGACATTGACGTTTAAATGATTTTTATTTATGTCCCCGGAAGGGTTCAGGGTTCGAATCTCGCTTTTGGCCGGAGAAAATTTAAATTATTGGAAGTTTCAGTTTCGAGGAATTAACGAACGATCGGAGGCTGATTAAGTCTCTATCGATTTGAATAGCTTTTAAAGTCTATTGAACTCTGTTGCTTCTGATTGGTTGATGGCAGTTGATAACGCGATTATAGACCAATAGGAAGATTGAAATCAGAAGTTAAATCTGTTTGACTAATTGTAAGTTTGATCAGCACGTTAGTGACTACCTCGTTGGTCTAGTGGCTACATGTGAGGCCGCAGACACGTTGGTCCTTGTTTCAAATCCCAGGTCCGGCCAATAAAATGTTATTGAGATTTTCTGTCGAAAATTCTCAGTTGCAGCCCGGAGTCTGGAAGTTGGAAGTGTGTACACTCCCGTGCCTCGGAAAGCACGTTAATCCGTTGGTCATGCGCCTGAACTCTTTCCGGTCGTGTCGGATTGCCGTCCCATCGGGTTATGAGACTTAGGGAATAGAGAGTGCACCTGTGTTTGCGCACACACTCGTGCACTATAATATCACCTGCGCAGTTGGCTAATCTCTCTTGGAATTGGCCGCCGTGGCCGAAATCGGTCAGGAGGACCATTAACTGGAAGGGATTTTATAAAAATCAAACATTTATAAAAATCTAAAAGTAAATTCATAATTATTGTCAATGGTTACCAACATAATCAATAGTCCTGTAAAAAATACTAACCTTAACTTAATTGTGAAGAATTATTAAAATTGGTTAATATTCAATGCACCACCGAACATGGAAACTATAATGTTATGTCTGTAGTTTCACTGGCTGGTGGAGATCTTAATAATCTATGATATTCACTATGGACTCGCGACAAGATGGCGTTTTCAATGTCCGCGAAGCTGTAATCAGAACTTCGAAAGTTAAATTAATGTGGTTATAACTAATTAATTGGAATAGTGTCGTATTATAAATAAGGGTGAATTAATCAAGAACTGTTTATAGTGCATAATGCAGCAGAGCGATTAGAAAATCGCATGCAATTTGTAAATCTACGGTGTGTTTAACTTTTTTCCTACTCCGATTGAAATAGGGTATATAATAAGAGTATTGATTATTCGATGCGACAGTACAGACAACGGTCGCGCGTGTTGTCCGTCCGTCTCACTTAGGGACCCTTCGTTATTGCATCGCCAATTTGTGTCAAGCTGATATATATATACATATATAAAATAGCGAATTTAATGAATTTATTCAAGGGTATTTGTTTCAAAGTATATCATTGACTAGCTGTGGCTCGCGGCTTCGGTCTCGTTGAATTCAGTTTTTTATATTATAAGGGGTTCTCCCGCGTCCTTGTGAGATCATTGTCCTTGGTCACATTTGTAGACCCCCACTTCTTACTGTTACGTCACATATTTTGCCATTTTACTAGAAATTAGTAAATTATAAAAGCAGTTCCGAAATTGATTTTATTTCCATTTAAATTATTTCTTAACATAATTGGAAATATTTTTAAGTTTTTATAGTTCACAGGCATTTTAACACTTAGATTTATAAGATTTTAAAATGTGACGTTACGAAGAAGGAATTCTAAGATTCGTGAGGTCACATTTCGTCCTGCCCCTTTTCACACAATGTCACACTTCATCGACCCCCTCCTTAACGTGTGACGTACTTTATGGATGACCCCTATCAATATTTATTTTTTTGTCTGATCGATGCCCTAGATTGATCATGATAGTAGTGTGACGGCTGGTACCTAGGACCTTCCGAATTATTTTTTAGCTTTTAGTACATTATTTACATCATCATCTTATATACATTATTATCTCCATACACAATTTTAATTAAAATTATGGTTTTACTTCAATTTTTATTGTAATATTAGTGGAGATTTGACGAGCTGAGCGAGAAAACCCAGTGGTTAGAACTAGCTCTGGATTTATGCCTAGGTCGAACCTAAAATAATATAATTTTCTTCTAACGGCTTCAAAATGAGGGGGTCTAAAATGTCAAAGTGACTAGGGGCCCATGACTAGGCCTACTTAAAACATGTGAATTAAATGAAGACTACCCATTCAAAGTATAATGTAAAAAACTATAAGATTCATACATATTAGACACGGTGAATGAATTTAAATGAAATCATTCAATCAATCAAATTCGTTCATTATTTTTAAACTTCTAAAGAACTCAAGTGCGCGATGCACTTCAAATTCGGTTAAGATTATGAATATTATTAATACTTTAGTAATACTAACTGATACCGCGGTTTCGTCCTCATGGAATTTAGCTTTTTTCTTTAGTGGTAGGCTTTGTGCAAGCCCGTCTGGGTAAGTAGCACTCATCAGATATTCTACCGCTAAGTCGCAATGCTTAGTATTGTTGTGTTCCGGTTTGAAATGTGAGTAAACCAGTGTAACTAAAGGCACAAGGGACATTTCATCGTGGTTCCCAAGGTTGGTGGCGCATTGGCGCTGTAAGGGATGGATAATATTTCTACCAATAGCCCATTTCCGCCTTCCTATTTTATACAAAAAAAAAAATGCTTTTTTCAACTAATGGTGACAAGTCCGTCAGACTACCTATAAGTTTTTAAACACGAAAAGTTTTGTCAAAATCAAACCATGTGTCTTATATTCCACATAATATTACAAACTGAATAAATCGCACATCAATATCTTTTGACAGTTGACACGACGCCATTTTGTTTAACCGCAAAAAGGCGGGAAACAATTATAAGTTTAGTGGCCAATTAAAAAGTTACATTTATTTACATACATAAACCATTAACAGAATCTTGTCTGCTTGTGTTATTTTATCCGATTAATCTTGGACATTGTTAGAAATAATAATAACTAAAAAAATTATTTAATCACTACATATTATAAAAAAAGGTCTGTCTGTCTGCCTGATCTCAAAAAATACCAGATTTTCATGTGGTTTTCCCCAACGGACGGAGTGACTCATGAAGGTTTTATGTCAATTTGCCGAAGTATGAAGATTGTTGAAGAAAGATTTCGGAAAAAAATGCTGAAATAAATACTGGGGCCGAATTCTAC
This sequence comes from Nymphalis polychloros, assembly GCA_905220585.2. Lineage (NCBI taxonomy): Eukaryota > Metazoa > Arthropoda > Insecta > Lepidoptera > Nymphalidae > Nymphalis > Nymphalis polychloros. Next base: position 772,360 of record HG992268.1, on the reverse strand, counting down.
TAATCTATAACAATTAAGATACGTTTCCAATTCCATTCAATTACGATCCAGCTACTACTCTATATTTATTCGAATCGGAACCGAACCGATATGTTAACATACAATAATAATGTCCTCCAGACCGATTTCGATCACAGCGGCTAATCTTAAGAGGGATTAGCCAACTGCGCAGGAAATATTATAGTGCACAAGTGTGTGCGCAAACACAAGAGCGCTCTCTTTTCCTTAGCTTTCCTAATCCGATGGGACGGCAATTCGACACGACCGGAAAGAGTTCAGGCGCAGAACCAACGGCTTTACGTGCTTTCCGAGGCACGGGAGTGTACACACTTCCATGTTAACATATACCGTTATATCAAAACCAAACTTAATTATTAAATTTTATGGCAGTCGATAATTAAATTTAAGAACAGCAAAACAGCAACGATCACGCTTCAAATCGATTGCGATAAAGTGTCAATTTACAAGTATAAATAAAATTGTTAGTAGAATTGGTCCCTGGTCTGCGGCGCGCATTACGTTTATATTACATATGACTTTATTGGTTATTGAATTAAGACGTGAACGTGAAACAAATAAACAATCTCACTTTCGCGTTTAGAACATTAGTAAGAATTTAATTTATTTAAAATAGGGACACAGTTAGCTTATTGTATGATTATTATGCAACTTTGTTGTGATAAGAGATCGAATTTAAATAATTTCACAAAAGTATTTTAAAATAACAACACCGCGCGTAAAATTGAAAAGAAACAAACCCTTTGTCCTAAAACAAAGATGTCTTTAAATATTTTCGACAAATAAAAAAAAAACGGTAGCTTTCGCCACTGACCCACAAACTGTATTGTGACAGACACACGGACTTCCGAGAAAACTGTTGTAGGTAATTGAAACGTCAGATTAACTTGACATAACAACGAGGTGTTTTTTTTTAAATAAAGCACTGAGCAAAGGAATGAATTGATTTTTTTTTAAAGATTCTTTCAATTAAAAATTCTATGCAATTGTCTATTGACGTTTAAAAATTTTGTATTTTAATTAAAAATTGGTTTTTATATGTTTATATTATGAATGCGAAAGAATCTCTCTGTCAATTGAGCTTTCATGGCTACTGTATCGATTTTGATGAAATTTGAAAATGCATTTTTTTATACAAAACCATTGCTAACAACACAGGGGGCGAATCTAATTATGTGTAGGCTTGCTACCATAGTGCTGTGGCTAGCATTCTCTTAGTCAAGTTATACATATAAACATATTAAAAAAAAAACGATTTAACAGTTTTTTAATCTGTGTTAAAGCGGTATCTCATATGTACCTAAGACATATATTGTGAGTTCTCATACGTGTAATAACGAAAAAATCAAATTATTTCATAATTGTTCAGACACAGGACCAACGACTTTACGGAGTGTACACACTTCCATCTTCTAGACTCCGGGCTGCTACTGAGAATCCTCGACAAACAAACCCAATTACTTTCTAAGCCCATGGCCTCAGAAAATGCCGCCTTATATTTAGCCACTAGACTAACGAGGCTGCTAAGTCGTTTATATATCACAATAACGAAATCAAATTACCATCAAAATTGGCTTAGACAAAAACATTATTTAAACCTTTATAAAAATAATAGCTGAAATGCAACTTTAAATAAAGGCTACATTTTAATGTTTTAAAACACAACAATTTAAAAATTTATTTAATTTAAAACGTACAAAAAATCACTCCATTCCAAAATAACCCTATTTGACAGTTATAAATTATCTGTGACGCCACAAAGGTGTTGAATTCAAATATCGAACAATGGCGTTTGACAGCTGAATGGTTTTAAATGCGGCACGGAAACCTGTGTTTTTGCTTTATTTTTTTAAATGCAGTGATTTATACCATCCACGTTTAATTAACTGGTAATGGGGTTGTAATGCAATTAGAGTGAGCGTTTAATGAGTGTATAACGAGTGTGGGAATTATTGGGCGCGGAATGTTTTAAGATTTATTAAGTTTTTTTTATATGAGAAACTTGATAATTTATTTTCATAGACAGTAATTATATAAATTTATATGACGTAATCGACTTGTATAGATAATTGGATTAACAGTCGAAGTGTTCGAGTTACAACCGAACAAACAGATAAATAGAAATTTTCAAGCTGAACCATCGTAAGACCAGAGATAGCCCAATGGAAGTCACGAAAGATCGCGTTTAATTTTTGCTTGTAATGCTGTTAAAACCCTTTATCAAAAACTTTTTATTGACCCGACCTGGGATTCGAACCCAGGGTTTCAGGGTTCGACCTTATCTAGCCATTAAAGCAGACAGTCAAGAAAGATATATATGATATATTTATATCAAAGTTATATAATGACGGAACCACGGTTAGTTTCAAATGAACACAATTGCCTCGCCCGGGTACTGAACCCATAATACAAATTCAATGATGATGACCTCACTTGACCTTAATGGGGACTGATTAATTTATGGGGTTATTGAATTGAAGAATGCTCATTATTGCGTTGAGACAGACATACATACATATATACCATGGGTTCCTATTTATGTGCTCGTGACCTATTTATGTCGCGGCGGCTTGATCAAGGGACTTTGAAATACTGACCACCTGATGGTAAGTGATCACCAGACATTGGCACTATAAGATATTCCTTCACATCGTCAATCCATCCATCATTGGGAAAAGGTATCTCTTGTGTCTTTAGTTACACTGGCTCACTCACCCTTCAAACCGAAACACAACAATACCGAGTGCAATTCTCGACAGTAGAATTAAATAAGGCATATTCAACACAAGATTAAATACCGGCTAATGGTCCCGGCTTCGCACGGGTAGAGATTTGAGTAAAATCCGTTCTAAGTGAGTCGTCTACGTCGGGGAATTATGACATATTACAAGTCAATCGGGCGCATAGTTTAGGAGTTAGTTTCTTACCGGTTCTTGAAGATAGAATCTAAGTCTAACCGGTGGTAGCTTTACAGTTAATATAATGATTGAAATATGTTTGTAAAAATATTTTTTTATTTGCTTTTTTTTATTGTATATGTAGGCGCCGATAGTCATTGGCATTGCCAATGCGCCACCAACCTTAAGAGATGTCCCTTGTGCCTGTAATTACATCGGCTCACTCACCTTTCAAACCGGAACACAACAATACCAAGTACTGCTGCTGAGTGGGTGGTACCTATCCAGACGAGCTTGCACAAAGCTCTACCACCTTCTCTGGAAAACACCACTGGCTGCATCGTAGCTGTTACGGGCTTCTTTTGTTTTTTATTATCCTTTTGCGCGCGTAATTGTCATCTGTGACAAAATGTTGTTAAATTAATATTTTTTTTTTATGAATTACTTATTTTTATTAATTAATTGATATTTCATTTGTCTTAAAATAGTATATATACAATTATTTTAACTGATATCTAAGTACTCGATGATATAATAAGAGTTACATTTAAAGCATTTATTCCCATAAATACTTACCACATATCACTCCCAGGTGGTACATATTCCTTATCTATACAGGTAATAAAACTTACAGGGCGATATCTTACACCTTTAATATTGCTCGAAAACATTTTTAATGACTTTTTCGATATAGATTTTTAAGTGGGTTCGTCCAGTCGTAATTCGACCGTTATCATTATTGAATAATTGACGAAAACACATGAAATTAAATCTTACGAACATATTTCATTGCAACTTTCTTACAACATATTTATTCTATTTTTTTTGTCGTTTGACGTGTATGTCTGTATTTCTGTTCGTCTGTCTAATGTCCGTCTACATGAGATCGTAGCTCTCGAACGAATGAACCGATTTTCATTTAGCTGCTTTTGTTTGAAACACATCTTAGTCGAGAGTGTTTCGGGCTATCTTTGAAGAAAATTGATTCAGCCGTTTAATAGTTATGGGGGGTGGAAGAGGGGATGAATAAACGATAGTAAGCGAATATATCCGAGTGGGGTATCAAATGAAAGGATTTGTTTGGCGTATTACATAATTGGCTGTTTGAAGGGAGGGGGTAGTTATTGGGGGATTTTTAAATTTTTTACTTAAGTTTTGAACACGTTGTGAAAAGCTATTTTCGTAATATTTGGTTTTGATGTGCATTAAAAGTAATAATATAGTTCTTTGTTATTTATTTATATTTAATCATAAATTTAGTAATTTATGAATAAAGTTATTTTGACTCAGTCTAAGAATACACAACTGTAATAATAATATCCTGGGACATTATTCACACACGGCTATCTGATCCCAAACTAAGCAGAGCTCGTACTATGGAAACCAGATAACTGATATACTACATATACTACTTTTCGTTTGTAAATATATACGTTGACGGCCTCGTTGGTCTAGTGGCTAGATATAAGGCCGCAGACCCGGTGGTCCTGGGTTCAATTCCCAGGTCGGGCCAATAAATAGTTATTGGATTTTTCTGTCAGAAAATTCTCAGTAGGAGCCCGGAGTCTGGAAGGTGGAAGTGTGTACACTCCCTTGCCTCGGAAAGCACGTTAAGCCGTTGGTCCTGCGCCTGAACTCTTTCCGGTCGTGTCGGATTGCCGTCCCATCGGATTAGGAAAGCTAAGGAAAAGAGAGTGCTCTTGTGTTTGCGCACACACTTCTGCACTATAATATCTCCTGCGCAGTTGGCTAATCTCTCTTGAGATTGGCCGCCGTGGCCGAAATCGGTCTGGACCTTATTATATACGTATATAGATAATTACACCCAGACTCAGGACAAACAAACATGTTTATGCACAAATGTCTGTCCTGGATGAGAATCTAACCCAACCACGCCAACCGGCTCGTCAGCAATAGCATTGTAGGGCTTTGTGCAAGCTCGTCTGGGTAGGTGCCACCCACTCATCAGATACTCTACCGCAAAGCAGTAGTACTTTCTATTGTTGTGTTCCGGTTTGAAGGGTGAATAAGCCAGTGTAATTACAGGCACAAGGGACATAACTTCGTAGTTCCCAAGGTTGGTGGCGCATTGGCGATGTAAGCGATGGTTAACGTTTCTTACAATGCCAATGTCTATGGGCGTTGGTGACCACTTACCATCAGGTGGCCCATATGCAAGTCCGACTTCCTATACCAGAAAAAAAAGCAAAGTCGGTATTCATTCATATCTTGCAATAAAGATATGTATATATAAAAATATGTCCGTAAATCATTACGGCCAGATGCATTACTTAGAGATAGCCTGTGAGTGCACGTCCGCGTTATCAGAGATATGAGCTTTTTATCATAACGACCACATTCACTGTGTAAACCGGAAATGGGATCTTTAATAGTTATGACTTTTAAGATTTATATAGTACATGTGTTTTTATTTATATTTGCCATACATGTACATGTTCCCCGGTTTCGTCTGCGTGTAAGAGTGAGTTTTAATTCTCTATGTACTCTATGTTTAATTTTATTACTCTGTTCTTTAGAATGTACTTGATGGTAGGGTTCTGCAAGCTCGTCTTGGAAGGTAACAGTTACCGCCTGTGAATGATTTTGAGGTGAAGGTTAGGAGATTATTCCACCACGCTGCTCCAATGCGGGTTGGAGGAGAGCATGTGACAAAATTTCAGTGAAATACTCATGCAGGTTTCCTCGGGATGTTTACCTTCACCAGCAAGCACGAGATGAATTATAATCACAAATTAAGCACATGAAATTCAGTGGTGCTTGCCCGGGTTTGAACCCACGATTATCGGTTAAGATTCACGCGTTCTTACCACTGGTCCACCACTTATCAAATATTATACCGCCAAACAGAAATATTTATTATTGTTGTGTTCCGGTTTGAAGGATGAGTGAGCCAGTGTTCCTAACAAGGGACATAACCGTGACAAAGATTGTTAGGGATGGGTAATTAGGATTCCGTACCCAAATGGTAAAACGGGAACCTATAAATCAGACTCCGCTGTCCGTCCGTCCGTCCGTCCGCCCGCCCGTCTGTCCGTCCGTCTGTCACCAGGCTCTTTCTCATGAACCATGATAGTTAAGCAGTTAAAATTTTCAGATATGATGTATTTCTGTTGTCGTTATAACAGCAAATACTAAAAACAGAATAAAATAAATATTTAAGAGGGGCTTCCGTATAACAGACATTTTTTTTTGCCGTTTTTATACATAATGATACGGAACCCTTCGCGCGCGAGTCCGACTCGTACTTTGCCGGGCTTTTTTCTTATAGTGCTAATTTCTATGGACGGTGACCACTTACCATAATAATAATCGTCGTTCTTGTTCCAGATGACTTAACTGCAGCACAAACAGTCATGCGGCGCGCAATACTGCTGCTTCTTTTGGCGCTAGTCGCTGCTGCTGCCGCGTGCCCCTGGGCGTGCTCCTGCCGACCAAATGCTGCTGATTGCGCGCACAGAGCCCTGCTGCACGCTCCACGACGACTGCCCATAGATGCCCATCGGCTGTAAGTATTAATCATCTATGTATCTAATCCTAACCAATATTAAAGTTGTGAATGTGTGTTTGTTCGTTTGTTACGCTTTCAAGCCTAAACCATTTAACCGATTTTAAAATTCTTTCACCAGTGGAAAGCTACATTATCAGCGAGTAACATAGGCTACATTTTGTCCTCGTATTCCTACCTAAACATTAACTGCGCGGGTGAAACCGCGGGCAAAACGCTAGTCATATTATAAAGAGATAACATTTGATTATTTATGTTTGTTTGTAAAGGATAAACTCAAAAACAATTTTACCAATTTGAGAAATTCTTTCACCCGCAGAAAGCTACATTATCAGCGAGAGAGTAAAAAAAATTAGAAATCACTACGAATATTGCAATAATGTAACCCAAGATATTTTATCTTATAAAAGTCATTAATAAGGTACTCCGACCGATTTCGACCGATAGGACCGATTTCGGCCACGGAGGTCAATCTCAAGAGAGATTAGCCAACTGCGAGGAGATATTATTGTGTACGAGTGTGTGCGCAAACACAGGTGCACTCTCTTTTCTTAGCTCTTATAATCCGATGGGGCGGCAATCCGACATGACCGGAAAGAGTTCAGACGCAGGACCAAAGGCTTAACGTGCTTTCCGAGGCACGGGATCCACTTACACACACACGTACACACTTCCAGACTCCGCGCTGCTACCGAGAATTTTCTGACAGAAAAACCCAATAGCTATTTATTGGCCCGACCTGGGAATTGAACCCAGGACCACCGGGTCTGCGGCCACTAGATCAAAAGTCATTAATGGCGTAAGAAAGATAGATAGCTTTGTAATATGTAAAACAATTTATTCCAATAACTTACGTCAAAAATAACATACAAGGGATGTACAATATGCAATTTGCCATTTGATGGGAAAGAAGCCGCTTCCCTTAAGCTAGGGGGTAGTTTTCCATTCCGACGTGGTCGCGTTTATAGGATATTAGTAAGGTATAGGGGAGGCACAGAGTAGCTATTTACAGAGCATTTTGTTATTTATTTTAGTTTCATTTGTTTGAATAATTCATTAACTCATATATACCTATAATAGCTTATGTTGTATGTTTGTAACGTCAGTACTCCGTCATTTATTAACCAATTTGAAAATATCTTTAAATTAATAAAAAAACAACTCTAAGAGTCAAAAAATAAGAGATTTTTTTTATATGATCCCATTTTATTTGATGTCGATTTTATATATTGAAAAATTGTATGCATCAAAGACTAAATAAATTAATACTTACAGACAGAAAGATAATCGCCTAAACGGCTTGAAAACCCCCAATAACTTTATGTGCTCGACCCGGGATGCCTTTCTGACAAATGCAGGTTTCCTCACGATGAGAAAACACGTCAAAAATTACAAACCAGTGATGCTTGCTCAATTAATATTCATAGTCAACAACAGCCATCTAGTATTATTTATTATTAAATAAAACACAATATAATGATTTATTTCTCTGTTATAATTACTCTGTGCGTCTCATACTCAATGTTCAATATAGTAGGGAGTTCACTATACAATAAAGTACCGTCGCGCACAGAAGCGCTCCGATATTGAGTTTGGAAACCTTTAAAATATATGAATAGATTATATGTACACATGTTGAATTGGCAGCTGATGGTAAGTGGTGACCACCGCTCATAAACATTGATAATTAATAAATATTTACCATCCATTACATCTTGGGAACTATGTTATATATCTCTTTTGCCTGTAAAACAAAAATACTAAAAATTGCAGCTTGACGTTAGAATATATTATGAGTGAGTGGTACCACTCCAGTTGGGTTTGCACAAAGCTCTTCCACGAAGTAAAACTATGTTGCAAGTTTCCGATTAACATCAATATTCCTATTAACTCCAACACTAAACGTCATTTGCATAATTAATTCCAGCAATTAATATTTAATTACTCGTTTAATTTGTCGGAATCAATTAACTGTCATTATTTTGACATATTAAGATTAATAGCGAGTCGATTATATTTGTATGTCGCGTACGGTTTATTTATGTGTGGATTCTTCGACTGCCTCGTTGGTCTAGTGGCTAGATATAAGGCCGCAGACCCGATGGTCCTGGGTTCAATTCCCAGGTCGGGCCAATAAATAGTTATTAGGATTTTCTGTCAGAAAATTGTAATAAAAATTGTAGGATATGTCAGTAGCAGCCCGGAGTCTGGAAGTTGGAAGTGTGTACACTCCCGTGCCTCGGAAAGCACGTTAAGCCGTTGGCCCTGCGCCTGAACTCTTTCCGGTCGTGTCGGATTGCCGTCTCATCGGATTAGGAGAGCTAAGGAAAAGAGAGTGCACCTGTGTTTGCGCACACACTTGTGCACTATAATATCTCCTGCGCAGTTGGCTAATCTCTCTTGAGATTGGCCGCCGTGGCCGAAATCGGTCTGGAGGACCTTATTTATCTGTGGTATTTTGTTGCGTCTGTCTGTTATCTGTCATGCAGAAATTGTGAAATGTAATTTATCCGAATTTGTATTTAAAATGTTTAATATAGCTTTGTGTAAACTCGTCTGGGTAGCTACCACCGGAACACCTCATCAGATATTCTACCGCAAAACAGCAGTACTTGGTATTGTTGTGTTCCGGTTTGAAGGGTGAGTGAGCCAGTGTAATTACAGACACAAGGGACATAACGTCTTAGTTCCCAAGGTTGGTAGCGCATTGGCGATGTAAGCGATGGTTAACATTTCTTACAAAGCCTACGTCTATGGGTGTTGGTGACCACTTACCATCAGGTGGTCCATACAAACGTCCGCCGACCTATATTAAAAAAAAAACATGATTAACTAAACCGTGGGTTATGAAATTTGATATATAAATAGCCCACGACTTGGATAAACGGGGAAAGGGGGCTAGCTAACACTTCACCCCACACATGTAGGAGAAACCACGGACGAAAACTTGTAGGTACTAGCTTGTAGGTAGCTTAGAAAAAAATTAATGCACTTAATGCGCTGTATATACTGTGCTATGATTATCTATTATGTTTCTGTGAAATAAAGTTAATAAATTAATTAATCTATGCTAATATTACTAATGCGACAGAAACTCTGTCTGTCTGTACGCACGGCTAAACCACTGAACCGATTCTGATGAAATTTAGTATGAAGCAAGTTTGAGCCCTAAGAGAGGACATGATTTTTGACCATTTTTGATTTAATGTAGCGCGTAACAATGGGGCCGACAGGCTGCCTATAAAGGCCTCTTAAAAATACAAGAATAAAAAATAAAAGACTTAATATCTAATATTAACAATAATTTTAAGCGTTTTTCTATTGAACAGTATCCAATAAACCTTTAGCACACCACGGGGCATTTCCACCACAGTGTATTACGTTATTGTATGTATGTCTGTGCGTTTCATATCGACTGTTACTTATTGTTCTTTCACTGCTTCGCTAGTAGTTATGACAATATTGTAAACCTTTAAAAGATTCATTAATAATAAACATGGAATGTTTAATTTGACTAGCCGGTTGGTATTGTTGGTAAATACTTGTTCGCGCCGCAGGTCGTGGCTTCGATTTCCACCCAGGACAGACATTTGTGTGCATGATCACGTCTGTTTGTCCTGAGTCTGTCTGTCTGTAATTATCTATATACGTATGTATTTACAAAAGAAAAGTAGTATATGTAGTATATCAGTTGTCTGGTTTCCATAGTACGAGCTCTGCTTAGTTTGGGATCAGATGGCGTTGTGTGAATACTGTCCCAGGATATTATTATTATTAAAAGCCCATAATACCTATTCGACTGGTGTTTGCTTTGGTTTTGGTAACTCGCAAATGGCCATATTAACTTGGCACTTATTTTGAAATCACAGACAGACACTTCAATTTCATTTACGCCACTATTACCGTTATTAACATTAAGACAACATATATTATTATTAGTGAATATAAAGATCTTAAACGTGCGAACTGTTTGAATAGACGATAACATATTCACTAACACGATCTGTGTGTTTGCAATGTGACAAAACTTAAGAGAAATTCAGCCGTATTTGCATTTGTAAAACGGTTACGCCCCGATGGCTTAGTGGATAGCTTATGCGTTAACGAGGTTCTAGGTTCAAATCTGAAAGATACAAACAGTTATCCGAAAGATATAAATAGTAAAAAGGCGGACTGGCATATAAACCGTCTGATGGTTAGTGGTACATAGACATTGGCTATGTATGAAAAAAACATTCCACTAACCTTGGTAACTGAAACCCTTTGTGCAAGCCAGCTACCCAAAAATATCAATATTAGTATTGTTGTATTCCGATTTGAAGGGTGAGTGAGCCAGTGTAATTACAGAGACAAGATACGTCTTAGTTTCCAAGGTTGGTGGCGCATTGACGATGGATGTCTATTGGATGGTGACCATTAACCACCAGGTGACCCGTCTGTTCGTCTTCCTATTTTATAACAATTCAAATCCCAAAGAAGCACCCGTTATATATTTAATTAGGGTTGAACAATCATCTTAGTACATATTTTATAGGAAATGTTTTGATACTTTGGGTTACATTATGACACTTTACACATATACCTACGAAATGTGCCATTTAAAAATAAAATACTACGTGCGTTATACTCATTGATAATGTGGATTTCTATATATAATATACTGCCTCATTGGTCTAGTGGATGCATGTAAGGCCGCAAACCCGGTGGTCCTGGGTTGAAGTCCCAGGTCGGGCCAATAGAATGTTATTGAGATTTTCTTTCGAAAATTCTCAGTAGCAGCCCGGAGTTTGGAAGTGTAGTCACTCCCGTGCATCGGAAAGCACGTAAAGCCGTTGGTCCTACGCCTGAACTCTTTCCGGTCGTGTCGGATTGCCGTCCCATCGGGTTATGAGAGTTAAGGAATAGAGACTGTTCGCTCTCTCTTGAGATTGGCCGCCGTGGCCGAAATCGGTCTGGAGGACTATGATATGTAAAATCAATTTTAAAATCGGTTCAGTAGTTAATAAGTTTATCCGTTACAAACATACAAAATATTATTATAGATTAATAACCATGTACTATACATCTAGATCCGATAACACTTGTTTATTGGAATACAATTTATACAATTTTATTGCTGTTTTATTACTAATATCAATAAAACCCCACTTATGACGTAAATTTGAGTGACGTCATCAATGGGTCATTATGGCCATTAACCATAGGAATATTATTACTAATTTTATTTTATGTTTTTGTATTCATTAGTTTTATAGACTAGCTAAGTTTTCTGAACGCTGTTTCGCTTTCTCGTGAGGGATTTACGTGACGTGTTAGGTTATGATATGGTATTTTTATTTATCTATTAATATGCTATTAATCCTTTATTGCACACAATTTATAAACATATAAAAGGACAAGTAGTACATGCAGTATGCAAAGGCGGCTCTCTTACAGTGATCTCTTCCAAGCGATCTCTACAAAGCGTGCAAACAACATACTTAAAATTTATTAATTACTTATAAACTTAATGAAAATATATAACATCAAAATACATACAAATATATATATATATATATATATATATATATACTTATAAATAAATAATCGTGGTATAGTAATAATGATCAATTGAGTTAAGATTTGAAATCAAGCATTAATATTAGGTAGGCCTTACATATGAAATTGGCGTTTTTTACGGGAGGAATATAAAGTCATTTTTTTTTTGTTAAATATATTTAATTAAAAAAAGGAAGCACCGTTGTTATCTATGCACTTTTGCCATCTCATAGGTAGTTCATTGATCCCTTTACTAAAAAAACCATGGGGATGAGAATCAATAAACTCTGAAGGCGGTTTGGACTGCCGCATCGGAGTTGAATTTTTTTCTTCGTAAGAAGTTGTCCAAAATCCGGAAAAAATGGTAATTGAGGAAAAAACAAATGAATAACTGTTTTCAAAACTCAAATGTACCAGCTAAATGAATTTATAAATTTGAATTTGAAATTCTTAACCAAAGAGGAGACATTTCAGATCAAAGTGGTCAGTACGACAAAACACTAATTTCATATGTAAGGACCTAATATTAGTGTCGCATAGATTCTGACATATCACAATCATGTTATGTAGTTCGATTCTGTATTCTCATTTCATGACTCACCCGTGAAATATTGACGATTTATGGTAACATACAATTTTAACGCGTGTATTCTTGAAATGTTACCATTTTCACTTAATGAGGTGAGCCTCCTTTGAAAGGGTTCACGGGACTGAGGCCTTATATCTAGCCACTAAACGAACGAAGTAGTCTGATAAACATTACAGGTTAAATAAAGGACAAACGAAGTTTTCCTTTCATTTCAAAGTGTAGTTGGAGAGTATTCCACCACGCCAATATGATGCGGATTTGTGACACACGTGGCAAAATTTCATTTGAAAGACATGTTCATGACATCCTTTGATGTTGCCGTGAGCGAAACTCGGTCATTAGGTCAAACATTGTTTTAATAATTAAATGAAATGATTGTGAAAACAATAGAGAACCACTAGACCGGAAGTACGTCACACATATATAGAATTCTTGCTAAATTCCGGATTTAAACAAAAAACTAATCTGATTGTTATAAAACTCCCATATTATGATAGCTAATGACGAGCCGGTTTGCGTGGTAGATATTAACTAGCGCACTGCAGCTCGTGGGTTCGATTCCCACCCAGGACAGACATTTGTGTGCACGAATGTCTGTTTGTCTTAAGTCTGGGTGTAATTATCTACATAAGTTTGTATTTACAAAAGAAAAGTAGTATATCAGTTTCCATAGTACGAGTTCTGCTTATTTTGGGATCAGATGGCCTTGTGTGAATAATGTCCCAGGATATTATATAATTATAGATTTGAATTATACAGGTAATAGATTTAATCAGCTTGCTACCCGTCCCTTCGCACGGGTAGAACAATGGTCTATATAAAACGTTTACATCGTAATACATATGACTCTGTTTCGACTGCTTAACGTCATCAAATTCATTCTCATATTCCAGTTAATTTAAAAAAAAAAAGAAATTGAAATGTATGCTGGGAGACATAGTAGAAGTGAAACTTTATTAATATTATTTTTTAATTTGAAATTTTTTTTAAACTGATTAAAAAAAATATATATATTTTTATCTGTAAAGTGCCATCTATTAGCTAATTCGGATATTAAATAATACAGGCCGCCTCTCACCACGCGATATATCGTCTACCTCTCCACGCGGCCGTAACGCTTTTTTTGTGACAGAAAAATCCTAATACACCCCGTCTATATATTTAGAAGTTTCTCTTCAAAACTTTAATAAATTATACACCCAAACCTTTATGAACCACTCCATCCATTTGTTAAGACTGTATCAAAATACGTTCAGTAATTTTTGAGTTTATTGTGGAACAGACGCGAGGGGACATCATTTTTTTATATGTAACGCCGCGACATATACCGTATTAGGTCAAGCCAAAGCCAAAATCATGTTACGACTCTTAGTCAAGCCAGTGACAATTTTTTTTTTTTTTTTCTCTTTTTTTTTATTGTGTAGTTAGGCGGGCCTGCATATGGGCTACCTGATGGTAAGTGGTCACCAACGCCCATAGACAATGGCATTGTAAGAAATGTTAACCATCGCTTACATCGCCAATGCACCACCAACCTTGGGAACTAAGACGTTTGCCCTCGGTGCCTGTAATTACACTGGCTCACTGACCCTTCAAACCGGAACGCATCAATACCAAGTACTGCTGTTTTGCGGTAGAATATCTGATGAGTGGGTTGTACCTACCCAGACGAGCTTGCTCAAATCTTTCTACTACCTGACTGACAAGGAAAAATTAAATACCTGATCACTACGGAAATTCAATTGTTAATTTATTCAAGAGTGACTGTTGCCCATGGCAACCCAAATAACGGGGGTGTCGTGCTTAGCAACGAAAAATAACAAAATAAATTTTACTTATAGATGAATTTTCTTCCGCGTGATAGTGGGGAGAGGGGAGTATAAGGTAAAAAAGTAGCTTATGTCCGTCCTTGGGTTTCAATCTTGCTCTATATTTAATTTCATCAAAATCGGTGTAGTGGTTTAAAAAGCGTTACAGACAGAGTTACTCTCGTACTGTTTTAATCACAACATTGTAACGGGAGGTAATAACAGCTATATATGTATTTAGAATCTTTGAAAACTACTAACAAATATTTTTTAATTCTACTAACAAATTGTCAATTTATCGAAATCGAATCAGCGAAGCGTGATCGTTGCCGTTTATCCGTTAATCTATTATTTAATTTAATTATCGACTATATAATTTAACAATTAAGTTTGGTTTTGACACAACGGTATAAGTCAACATCATATCCGTTCGGTTCCGATCCGAATAAATATCAGTCAAAGTTGGTTTGAAATCGAATCGGGATCGTGTCGTAATCGTAAAAGATTAGTAGAATTGGCCCCAGGGTGTATGAACAGCATCTATAAAAAAGGGATTTATTTTATCTCAAACACTTACCTATTTCTGCAAATTCAAAGATAAATTTAGCTGAAAAATCGAAAATTTAAAGCGCCTTACACCAATTATATGCTTCATAGACTAAACCCCTGAGGAATGCGCCCTTCGTGTGCATTAATATTAATTGAACTCAGGGTTCCGTGGGACAATCGTAAAACCATTCAGAGAACATAATATTGAAACTCGATGATTTTAATTAATTATGAAAATTAAAAATTAACTTATAATTCGATATTTTATATTGAATATTGAATAAATATGTATTTTTGTAAACACGGTATTGTTGTGTTCAGGTTTGAATGAGTGAGTTTACTGGTAGAGCATTGTGCAAGCTCGTCTGGGTGGGTACCACCCAATCATCAGATATTCTGCCGCAAAACAGCAGTACTTTGTATTGTTGTGTTCCCGTTTGAAGGGTGAGTGAGCCAGTGTAATTATAGGCATAAGGGACATAACATCTTAGTTCCCAAGGCTGGTGGTGCATTGGTAATGTAAGTGGTGGTTAATATTTCTTACAATACCAATGACTATGGGCGTTGGTGACAACTTACCATCAGGTGGCCCATATCCTCGTCGGCTTACCTATACTATAAAAAAGCCAGTTGAACTACAGATGCTAGGGTCATCGCATCTTATCTTCGTTTTGCTGGTGACGCTTAAGCCATGTAAGGGATGGGGAATACTTCTTACATTGTCAATATCCATGTGTGATGGTGACCGTTTTTATCATCAGGTGATCCATTTGCCAGTCTACATAGCTATATTTAAAAAATCTGGTTGTCTGTAAAGTCGGTTTACGGACGATAATTTTACGTGATAACGTCATAAGAAAACATTGATGAATACTCGGACGCATCGGCCGATGGAGTGGAAGCGAGATAGATGCGTCACAAGCCGAACGCTTAGGCCGATCGTGCCTCTCTATCGCATGTTTCGCGCTCTCGCTTGCGCGCTCGGCTCAGGCGGAACGTTACAATGAGTCATACTGTTTCGTGCGTGCAGCCGGCGTTCATCGATTTATAAGAAGTTATCATGTCAAAAAAAAACAAACAAGGCTGCAAATCGTAAATTACCTCATTTTGTACTCAAACGTGTTGATTCGTCGTTTCAATTAAAACAATTTGGAAATTTGGATTATAAATCATTTTATTACACGACAAATTAGCGTATTATCTACAATTTTCATCTCGTCTGCGGAGTTGAGTCATTACTTTCAATTTAATTCAATTATGTACGGAACCCGGTCGACTCCTGGCCGGTATCCAGCACGACTCGTTTACAACCGTTCTGGTACTTTCTAGTAATTTATTGGTTAGGGAGAATGTTAAAGGCATTATTAATATTGCATAATTGTATATATATAACCGTTTGTTTGTTTGTGTTGAATTTATATAATCTTGAAAATATACAATCCTAACTAATATTATAAATGCGAATGTGAGTTTGTTTGTTTATTTGTTACGGAATAAACCACTAAACCAATTTTAAAAATTCTTTCTCCAATGGCTACATTATCAGCGAGTAACAGAGGCTGCATTTAGCGCACGCGAAATAATGACTTTTATAGGCAACATTTTCATACCTTGGGTTACATTGTTCCATTCTAGGTAAGGATCTCTAATTTAAAAAAAAATATTATATAGCGTATGTTACTCGGTAAAGATGTAGCTTTCTAATGTTGAAGGAATTTTTAAAATCGGGCAAGTAGTTTTTGAGTAAAATCGTAACAAACAATAAATCAAATCTTTCCTCTTTATAATATTAGTATAGATAACACAATATTCTTTGTATTTCTCATTTCATCTCACGATATTAGCATTACGGAAGCGCACGATTGGTAAAAGGCAAATTAAATCCAATCCAAAACTCGATGTAGTCCGTTCCTGCGATTGGCGCTCCGCCAGGTCGCAATGCGGTGCATCTGAATTAATCTGACAACGATTGCCATTTTTTTTTTCCAACAATTCAACGTGGTTTATTTGTCATTATAGCATAGCATTTAAGCTATATGTCAATATCGATATCATATTTGAGCCACCTGATGGTAAGTGGTCAACAACGCCCATAGACACGGGCATTGTAAGAAATGTAAACCATCGCTTACATCGCCAGTGCGCCACCAACCTTGGGAATTAAGATGTTATGTCCCTTGTGCCTTTAACTACACTGGCTCACTCACCCTTCAAACTGAAACACAACAAAGCAGTACTGCTGTTTTGCGGTAGAATATCTGATGAGTAGGTGGTACCCAGACGAGCTTGCAAGAAGCCTTACCATCAATGAATATCTGTATCTATCTTTTAATATTAAAAATTCGAAAGTAGATCTGTCTGTCTGTTACGTTTTTACGACTAAACTACTCAAGGATAGACATAAGCTACTATTTTATACCTAAAACCTACTAATTATTATTTATATATAAAATACTGACTGCATATAAAATAGTTAAGCGGAAGAGCGAGTGGGCCACCTGATAGTATATGATCAACACTGCCCATAGACATCGGCGCTGTTGAGATATTAACCATCACTTCCATCGGCAATACGCCACTAATCTTGGTAACTAAGATGTTACGTTATGTGCCCGTAGTCATAACTCACTAACTCTTCAAAGCGGAACACAAAAATATTAAGCATTGCTTTGTTTCTGTTGTCTGTTTGGATAAAATGATTGAAGAGTGGGTGGTACCTTTTTTATTTCGCTGGAAAATCGCTCTTACTCGTTTACCTCACATGAAGTATTTGGAACTCGACGGTACCTTGAACACCAAATGCCAAAAGTGTATCAGAATACCCAATAAAAAACAAGCGTGTCTGTCGAGGGGGGCACCATCGCTTACGTTACTGACGGTCCAATACCTAAAGGATTCTCAGTCAGAGTGTTACCTTCCACGCAATTGACTCTACCTCGGGGTTCATTAATTTTATTTCTGCCTTAGATTTTATCTCATTCTATTACCTCTTGCCCCTTATCCTCCTCTCTTAACCTCCCACCCTTTCAAAGAGTGCTTAAACTATTTCTGTAACCAAAACTCTGCTTTGATTAATTTCAGTCTGCAAAAGTACAGTTGTGAATACAAGTGTTTCGATGAGGAATTACTTGGTATCACTTGGTGGTTAAGCTTTGCAAGCTCGGGTAACTACCACTTCTGTTCTACTGTCAAAGAACAGTAACAGCCTATGAATGTCCCACTGCTGGGCTAAGGCCTCCTCTCCTTTTTTTGACGAGAAGGTTTGCAGCTTACTCCACCGCGCTGATCCAATGCGGATTAGTCGAATACACATGTGACAGAATTTCAGTGAAATTAGACGCATGCAGGTTTCCTCACGATGTTTTCCTTCACCGTCAAGCACGAGATGAATTATAAACACAAACAATAATGCTTAATATGTCAAAATATTGACAGTTAATTGATTTTGACAAATTTGACGAGTAATTAAATATTAATTGATGGAATTAATTATGCAAATGACGTTTTGTTTTTTTTTTTATAGTATATGTTAGTGGACGGGCATGTGGGCCACCTGATGGTAAGTGGTCACCAACGCCCATAGACAGTGGTTTGTATATTTCTTAAAAAAAACAACATCACCACTGCGCCACCAACCTTGGGAACTAAGATGTTATGTCCCTTGTGCCTGTAATTACACTGGCTCACTCACCCTTCAAACCGGAACACAACAACACAAAGTACTGCTGTTTTGCGGCAGAATATCTGATGAGTGGGTGGTACCTACCCAGACGAGCTAGCACAAAGCTCTACCACCGAGTGAGTTGATATACAAAAACTAAAAAAATAACTGACGGAGTGATGTAGCGACATCTATCTCGCCACATACGAAAAACTAAAAACTGACGTATCCTACATCGCGATATTAAAGTTATCCGAGCGATTGAACATATAAACAAGAACCCGACAACAACCGTCGGGCGGTAGCCCACCATACCAACACCCGTCTGGTCGGAGGATCCTCCATTTTCTATGGTCAACACCAAACTGGTGACCCCGACGTGATGGAGTGATGTAGCGACATCTATCTCGCCACATACGAAAAACTAAAAACTGACGTACCCTACACATACTTATATAGATAATTACACCCAGACTTAGGACAAACAGACATGTTCATGCACACAAATGTCTGTCCTAGATGGGAATCGAACCCACGACCTGCGGCGTGAAAGGCAAGTATTTTACCAACCACACCAACCGGCTCGTCAAAAAGTGTTTAATTTTAAAGATAAACAAATATAATGAACTGAAATCATTAATGGAGTGAGTCTTTAGTATATTGCAAAAATATTTATCTAAATCACTTTTCCATGTAACCGTACCCCAAGATTCCGCGGTTCCCAAAGTGTAATGAGCGTCTTACCCCCGCTAGTAATTACACGAGATAACGCTTTGAGATACACTGTCTGTGAGAAACTTTAAAGAAAACTTCAAGTTATCTATATATATATTGAAGCTGTTATTAGTTTTCGTCTGTGCCTTATATACATATACATACAATTCTGATATTTTTATATTTAAAGTAAAACAAGTAAAGGTACGCGTTAATGTCCCACTGTTGGGCTAAGTCCCTCTATTCTTTTAAGGAGAAGACTGAGCTTTGGTTCAGTGAAATAAGACAAAAGCAGGTATCCTCACGACGATTTCCTATACCGAGGAATTATAAGCACAAATTATTTAGTACATGAAAATAGTTTTGCTTGCCTGAGTTTGAACCCGCTATCATCGGTTAAGATTCAACCGTTCCAACCACTAGGCCATCTCGTACCTTATATAATGAAACTAGCGATTCGTCCGCAGTTACACCCGCGTAATTCCCGGTCCCTTGGGATTACGGGGACAAAATGTAGCCTATGTTACTCGCTGATAACGTAGCTTTCCATTGGCGAAAGAATTTTCAAAATCGGTTTAGAGGTTTATGCGTGAAAACATAACAAACTCACATTCGCATAATATTAATAAGGATTAGTGTATGAGAGGACTTTCTAGCGTATTCTTGATACAATCTATCCCACCTAATGGTAGTATTATATTATTTAGGGGTGAGGGGGTGCGGTCTAGTATTAGGTATATAAATAGCTGATGTCCTTGGGGTTCAAGCCTGCTTCATACCAAATTTTATCACAATCTGTTCAGTAGTTTAGTGAAAGGGTAACAGACGAACAGAGCTACTTTTGCATTTATAATTTTAGTATAAGTTTGTTGTGTTGTCGTAAGCCGAGATGGCCCAGTGGTAAGAACGCGTGAATCTTAACCGATGATCGTGGGTTCAAACTGGGCAAGCACCACTGAAAACCACTGAATTTCATGTGCTTAATTTATGATTATAATTCATCTCGTGCTTGACTGTGAAGGAAAACTTCGTGAGGAAACCTGCATGTGTGTTATTTCACTGAAATTCTGCCACATGTGTATTCCACCATCACGCATTGGAGCAGCGTGATGGAATAAGCCAAACTTTCTCCATACCTTCTCCTCATAAAATGAGAAGAGGCCTTAGCCCAGCAGTGGGACCTTCACGGACTGTTACTGTACTGTAGTCGTAAGTGGAATAAAAAAAAATATTTCAATTTAGATTTTTTTTTTTCTATAAATAATAAGAAATTAACTTAAAGACAATTGATCGTTTGGAAATATGAAAGATTTTTACATAATTACGATGCATGTAGTAACACTGATGAAGGGTGACATAGTACGCACTTTCGCCCACCCTTTTCCACCTCCGTCCCCCCAGTTCTTTGACCTGTCATGATAGAACGTCATCGATTTTAACCAAATCTATCGAAACCAGACTTTATATACTTTAAAAATGTGCTTAAAACAATATTATCATTTATATCATTATATATTTACGTCTGTACATATATATAGCTAAATAATACTGCCTCCGTGGTCACTGTAAGAAATATTGTTCCTTACATCAGCGCACTAAGACGTTATGACCCTTTTGCCTGTAGTTACACTAGCTCACTTACCCTTCGAACCGTAATACAACAATTCTGTTAAGCGGTAGAATATTTGATGAGTGGGTGGTACCTCCCAGACGGAATTGTACAAATTATATTATCATAATCTTTTAAACAAAACTAGATAGATAAAAGATATTCTATGAGAACAAACTCGAGACTCGCCGCAGAAAACGGCCGTGAAATGTCAGATAGTGATTTGCGACATTGATCTTAATAATCATAACATTACAAGAATACACGCGTCAAAATTGTATATCAACATAAGACAGTTGTCAATATTTCACGGGTGAGTTATAAAGTGAGTTAGTATAATTACTGTATCATATTATAAACTCCATTGTAGTTCTTAAAAGAAAATATAATTCCTTAAATCTTAAGTCAAAGTGTTTTTTTATTACACAACATACTTGTAGCGACATCTATCTCGCCACATATGAAAACTAAAAACTGACGTACCCTACATCGCGATATTAAAGTTATCCGAGCGATTGAACATATATACAAGAACCCGACAACAACCGTCGGGCAGTAGCCCACCAGACGAACACCCGTCTGGTCGGAGGATCCTCCCTTTTCAACGGTCAACACTAAACTGGTGACCCCGAGCATGAACGTCAGCGCAGCCTTCGCAAAAACTACGTCATCGTGACGTCATCATCACTTCCTCAAGCTTTCGAGCAGCGAGTCATACAGCCAGCCAGCATCCACGACTACTACGGGTATCCTGACCACCAGCATGCAGCGGACGCGCATTCCTGGTCATCACCCACAGTCTTCTCAGCGACCTTGGCACAGCACACTGCACTTCGGCCGGTCAGCAAGCAGAGACGCACTTCTCTCCTGGTCGACGCAGCAGCCAGCCACTACGCAGCACTGCACCACTCCGACTCACTGGAGTATTTGCAGCATCACCCCGACTCACTGGGGCATCACCGCAGACAGTTCCGACTCACCGTGAACTATGCGGCATCTGGTTCCGACTCACTGGAACATTCCACTGGCCCGGCAAGCATCACAAGATGTATGGACGACTCAACCTGCTATCGACCTCCGGTCTCGGAGGGGAGTGATGTAGCGACATCTATCTCGCCACATATGAAAACTAAAAACTGACGTACCCTACATCGCGATATTAAAGTTATCCGAGCGATTGAACATATATACAAGAACCCGACAACAACCGTCGGGCAGTAGCCCACCAGACGAACACCCGTCTGGTCGGAGGATCCTCCCTTTTCAACGGTCAACACTAAATACTTAATATTAAAATTTCCAATACAATTTTTTGTATAACATTCTACGATAAAAAAAAATTGTAATCAAAGTTTTTTAATTGGCATCACTGTTCTTTATTGGTATTCAATTATGAGTCTGCAATTAAGTGGCCGGCTCGTTCACCTTAAGCCTCGTTCACGATTAGACACGACGATTAAGAGTGAAAAATCATACATACTAGTCTATTCCAACGACAAGAGTAGTAATGACAATGAACCAAATGATTGGTCGACATGTTGATAATCTTTGGTATTCACTACGAATTCGCAAATAATGTCGTTTTAAATGTCCGTGAAGTTTTATAATGTAAATTTAGAAGAGAATTAAAGTGTATATAAGTAGTTAAGTGTAATATTGTTGTATTATTAATGATGAAATATTATTAATTTACTGTTTATAGTGCATAATATATTTTTAAATTACACGTCAATAACACATAAAACCCAATAACTATTTATTGGCCCGACCTGGGAATTGAACACCGGGTCTGCAGTTTTATATCTAGCCATTAGATCAATTTCATAATGATCAGCCGAGTAGTTAAAACTTTACTTTATTGTACACCATAAATGGAAAATACAAAAACATTTAGTCTTTGGCGTGCTTATCGCTACGTAGCGATTTCCTCCAAGCAACCAACGTTGTAAGGAATGACCCATAGGATATTTGGTAGGTGCTGTAATAATCAACAAAATAACATTAAGACGTGAAAACGTATCCAACGAACAAACATAATCTATAACAATCAAAGATTTACATTTTTACATATATAGGTAGGCGGACTATCATATGGACCACCTGATGGTAACTGGTCACCAACGCCCATAAGCAATGGCATTGGAAGAAATGTTAACCATCGCTTACATCGCCAATGCGCCACCAACCTTGGGAGCTATAATGTTATGTCCCTTGTGATTGTATCCAAAGGCTGTTATTGGTCCAAAAAATATTATATTCACGTTAATAAATCGTTATTGAAGATCATTTATATAAATTATATACGATTGATCAATTATGTACCACATGTTCCAGATCTTTTAGTGATGTACTCTAATATATCGATATATTGTAATACAATTGATTGATTGTAAATGTGTTCTTAATGGGTGGTAGAGCTTTGTGCAAGCTCGTCTGGGTAGGTACCACCCACTCATCAGATGTTTTACCGCAAAACAGCAGTACTTGGTATTGTTGAGAGGAACCGGCTAAAAATCAGCCGTTTCACTTTCTAATATACATATTTAATTACATCGATCGCTTCACCTACTGCATCTGTCTGTTTGTCCGCGATAAACTCAAAAACTACCGAACAGATTTTCATACGGTCACTAATAGAGGGAGTGATTCATGAGGAAAGTTTAAGTGTATTATTCGTTAAGGTTTTGTGTAAATGGACTGAAATGTCACGATAATTATTGTCGGATAAAATAATGTCGACTTTACTGGCCTGTAAGCTGATAGAGCTATATACAGTAACAGCCTGTAAATGTCCCATTGCTGGGCTAAGGCCTCTTCTCCTTTTTCGAGGAGAAGGTTTGGAGCTAATTCCACCACGATGCTTCAATGCGGGTTGGTGGCTACACACATGTGGCAGAATTTCAATGAAATGATGCATACAGGTTTCCTCACGACGTTATCCTTCACCGTCAAGCACGAGATGAATTATAAACAGAAATTACACATGAAAATTTAGTTGTGCTTGTCCGGATTTGAACCGACGATCATCGGTACGATTTACGCGTACTAACCACTAGGCCATCTCGGCTTTTTTTTAGAGTTATACGTATTACGATTTAAACGTATTATGTACACCTGCACCTACCCACCTATCTACGTGCGAAGCCGGTTCGGGTAGCTAGTTAAGTATATTTACTAATCAATGCTTATTATAGGCTATAAATACATTGAAGGTAAATTAGCACTAATAAAATATACCCAACGTTATTATTTTTGACAATTATAGAACAAGATTTACATCACTATAAAGCTTATGTAAACATCGATATCACTTTCGATTTAATTGCTCAATTTTCTGACGAGAATCAAACCCGTGACCTTGTTACATTTATAATCGCAGATGCTCATAAACACATCACTTGCGTAACGATATTAATTTTCTATATCTGCTAATTATTGTCGATAAAATTCACATCACTAGCACACTCGAAGTCTCGAATTCGATTATTGACCTAATTATGACTTCAGTGAGTGTAGGGTGACCATATAAATCATTTTATTAAACCAAATATTTTATTATTTGAAAAGAGAACAAAAGTTATTTTAAAAATAGAACATATTTTTGATTGGCCAATTTATTAATGTATTTAATTAATTATAATAATCTCAAGAGAGATTAGCCAATTGCGCAGGAGATATTACAGTACACAAGTGTGTGCGCAAACACAGGTGCACTCTCTTTTTCTTAGCTCTCATAATCTGATGGGACAGCAATCCGACACGACCGGAAATAATTCAGGCGCAGGACCAACGGCTTAACGCGCTTTCCGAGGCACGGGAAACGAGAAACTTAATATAAACTTCTAGACAAACTAAAACAAGATAATATACAGGTGAGATTTCGCTAAATAAAGCGTAAAAAAACCTAAATATTAATTAACTTAGAATATTAAATATTATTATTATTAAACATTGATAATAAATAAATAATAATAAAGTCCTCCTGACCGATTTCAGCCATGGCGGCCAATCTCAAGAGAGATTAGCCAACTGCGCAGGAGATATTATAGTGCACAAGTGTGTGCGCAAACACAAGTGCACTCTCTATTCCCTAGCTCTCATGATCCGATGGGTCGGCAATCCGACACGACCGGAAAGAGTTCAGGCGCAGGACCAAAGGCTTAACGTGCTTTCCGAGGCACGGGAGTGTACACACTTCCAACTTCCAGACTCCGGGCTGCTACTGAGAATTTTCTGACAGAAAAACCCAATAACTATGTATTGGCCCGACCTGGGAATTGAACCCATTGGGTCAGCGGCATTATATTTAGCCACCAAACCAACGAGGCAGGTTAGCCGTAAAGCCGTTGGTCCTGCGCCTGAACTCTTTCCGGTCGTGTCGGATTGCCGTCCCATCGGGTTGTGAAAGTAAGGGAATAGAGAATGCACCTGTGTTTGCGCACACACTTGTGCACTATAATATCTCCTGCGCAGTTGGCTAATCTCTCGTGAGATTGGCCGCCGTGACCAAAATCGTTCAGGAGGACTATTATTATTATTATTATTAGTATTTACATAAATTTCAATCATTATTATACTCATAATTTCCACAATACTTAAATTATTTGTACTTTCAACGGTTTCGTTATATTACATTAGCATGTAGGTGACGCGAAGCCACGAGTCTATGCCTGAGCATAAACCAGCGCAACGCGCCTAAAGAAGATTTCACTTAAAAAAATATGACCTTTAAATTTGACTCCCATCATATAACTTTCATTTCAAAGAAACCTCATACCCTCTAGGATTCCAGACACGTTTCAGACTAACGAATCATAACTTAGCTACGTGTGTATTTTAGCAATTCTCAAGACTGCATACTTAATGCATGTATAAATAAAGTCTCACAATATATACCATATAGTAAATAACCGCAAAACGGCAACGCTTAGTATTGTTCTGTTGATGAAAACGTCAAAATTCAGGTCAGAAATATTGACGCGACAAAGTGGTTTGCCGAGGAGGATAAGGAATTGGCCTGGGTTAGGAAGGAAGTCTCGTACCCAACAGGGCTGGACGAACCCTCACACGCATCATCGTCAATGAGAGTGAACACACCATCACAATTAATTAGATTTTAATCCTTGCACACCTTACTATCACAATTGATGGTCACTATACTACAGACGAATTTCTTTGACATAAAAAATCACATCTTTGCTATTTTAAATATGGCCGTAAAAAACAGAGACACCGTCGAGAGGACCTGACAGATTTATGTCATTTATTTCAACAATGCCATGCTGTATGCGAGCCATAATAAACTTTATTCTAGTAGACATACAAGCTATTTTAATTTGACTAAACGTTATACCGATTTGGTACGTGATTATATCAAGGAGAATAAAATCTCGGAGATTGATGGCCCAGTGGTTAGATGATGAGAATCTTAAATGATTTTTTTTATAGAATAGGTAGTCGGATGGCAGACAGGCGGTAGGCCCATTGACATTGGGATAGTAAGAAATGTTAAACATCGCTTACATCGCCAATGCGCCACCAACTCTGGGAACCAAGACGTAATGTCCCTTTTGCCTGTATTTCCACTGGCTCACTCGCTCTTCAAACCAGAACACAACAATACCAAGTACTGCTGTTTTGCGGTAGAATATCTGATGAGTGGGTGGTACCTACCAAACCACCACCCCAGGGCAAGCACCACTGAATTATCCTGTAACGATTTGTTACTTTTTATTTGTAATACATTTTTTTTGTAATTAATATACAAATGTTAACTTGGTATGCCCGATATCTGAAAAAAAATTGAAATCAATTATAAATATATAATAAAAATGTTAGCTCCACTATCTATACAAATAAATGAAATCTAAGTGTCTGACTGTCCAAAACAACCATTTCTTAATTTAAGACAACCGCTGATATCTTCTAATTTAAAAATGTATAATTTAAATAAGCATTACATACTTTAAAATGGTAGATATTGAGAGGCACAAAGTGAATTCCACCCTGACGAAGCTTCCAGAGTTATTATTTATTTATTTAAGCGACAGTAAAAAGTTACACTATACATTTTATTGAAAATAAGTTGATTTCTTGAAGATAAGTAACAATAATGTAACCCAAAACACTACTTTCCTGTTCTACTACTGTACTATCCTATATAAATGTTAGTTTTAAAAAAAATAACTGTAACGGTGGTAGGGCTTTGTGCAAGCTCGTCTGGGTAGGTACCACCCACTCATCAGATATTCTACCGCAAAACAGCAGAACTTTGTATTGTTGTGTTCCGGTTTGAAGGGTGAGTGAGCCAGTGTAATTACAGGCAAAAGGGACATTACGTCTTGGTTCCCAGAGTTGGTGTCGCATTGGCGATGTAAGCGATGGTAATCATTTTTTACAATGCCATTGTCTATGGGCGTTTGTGACCACTTACCATCAGGTGGCCCAAATGCTCGTTCGCCTATCTATACAACAAAAAAAGGAACTACCGTTAAAGGTTGTATTAAATTTACAATGTGCAGCAAAATTATAGAGTAGTAAGTACGCTGAAACTAACATTTACAAAGATTGTGAAATTATTTGTGCTATTGATTTCTTAAATTTACTAATCGAACATGCAAAAATATCTACATATTGATGGAATGTGACAAGACTGAGAATCAGAGAAAGTTACTCTTAACTAATTTAAAAGCATGTTTGTTCGATGATTCGTTCAGAGCATTCTATCAGATTATTTATCAGAATCTGCTAGGATGCCCCTAGAATTATATCTAATAGCTTTAAATAATAAGTAATGTTTAAAAAAGGAAGAAAGGACAATGGGACTGACGTGCCTATGTAGGACAAAAGTCCCTAAATTAAATTAAATTAAAAAAAAAACTATATCTCTAAATTTTGTGTTGTACGACTCCACCATACGACGCATAGATGTACTTAAATACATATATCTAGGATTCTTTGTACTATATATTATATGTATGTACATTTTAGAAGCACCTAACTCACTTTTCCCCGATGCAGGAGGTAATTGACTTACCAGAGTGATCGACTCTTAAATTGAGAGCACTCAGGTTCTAAATATTCATAGAGCTAGTTCGACTCGCTGTAACTTGTTGAAATATAGTTTTTTGACATTTTCAATCGATACCAAGATGGCGTTAAATCAAAATGGCGACATGGAGACAAAATGTAAGGTTTGATAATAAAAGACGATTTTAAGTTTTATACTTTTGAATTGATTTCTTATTCCGTTTCTTCCTCTTGTTTGTAGTTACACTGGCTTACTCACCCTTCAAACCGGTACACAATAATACTTAGTACTGATATTTTGTGGTATAACCGGATGAGTGGGTAAACAGTTCGTTCATGTTCGTCAATATGTCACATATTTATGGTTATCGAATAAACTTATAATTTAAGACAACAACTAAATCAAAATAAATTAATTATAATATATGTACCCCGACAGAATTCTAATGACTTGTAACTTGTTTCAGAGACCTGCAAGGCAATAACATCAGCATCATTTTCCAGAGTGACTTCCAGAACTTGAAGGAATTAAAAATTCTGTAAGTACTAGTTTCATATAATTTGAATTCTGAACACAGAATGCACTACCAACTGCGTCAAAACAATTTGAAATAGAAAGCAATTTGAACTCACCACCTTGAGCCTTAAGACTGTATTTTATATAAAAATATTTTTATTACTATCCAATTTTAAGTATATTTTTCTTTTTTTTTCAGACAATTATCAGAAAATCAAATACATACGATCGAACGCGACGCATTCTTAGAGTTGAACGCACTCGAACGTTTGTGAGTACAGTTATTAATTAAATAAAAACAAACGTTCTTACAAAGTTGTGCCGTCCTCTAATACATTCGCAACATAATCAAAACCGACCAATCGTGAACCACGCACCGAGCATTTCGTACGGGATGACTTTGTCGTGTTGTCATTTGTTTTTTTTTGTATTTAAATTTCAGGAAACTGAGCAATAATCGACTCGGCCACTTGCCTGATGGCCTTTTTGTGAGATTGAGGCATCTACAGCGTTTGTGAGTAGTTGGTTTGGGCTTACCCAGCCAATGGTGTGGTGCCCGCATACTCACCCCCCCCCCCTCTTAAAAAGCTGATGATTGACATCTTACGAAGGTTTTTTTATATATTTATAATTATTTTAATTACTGTAAACCTTTTAAGATAAATCTTCGGCGTTTCATTGAATTCACAAATCAAATTTGAATTTAAATTAAATTTATTTTATATACAAATATTTATATAATATATAATTAAATATATATATAGTATCAAATAGCCAATATTATATATATTTATTTTGCATTCCATAAATTATTTTAGTAAATAAATTACATATTATATGTATATGTTATTTTTTGTTAAAACAGATAGTGTAGTGCGTTAATTTAAATTATATAATCCGTATAAATATATATGTATGTTATATACATCTGTATTATATATATATATAATGATATATATATTTATAAAAATTCCAATTTGATGAATGAATCCAACCTGTAGGTACCCGGCGCTTTGATCTCGTAACCATACCCCCTTAATTACCATTCGTCCAATCAGATCGACTGATCGAACATGAACCAATTCCATTCTAAATTTAAACAAGCTCAGACAATGAATCGATTTCAACTAAAGTTGAACGAATGAATCGATTTTTGGTTCAGGTGTTTCAGCGATTCAAATCGCTTCGTATTAAACGTCGATTTAAGTCAACTACAATTAATTGGTGCTTGAATTAACGAAGCATATAGTTGATTTGTTAACGGTTATGTCAATTAGGTATTTGAGTGTAAATTTTCGTTATGAATACTTTTTGGTACGATACTTTTTCTATTTTATTAATTTTCATAAAACCAAATTAGAATTTTATTTGTTCATCAAATCTATTTATTCAAGTAAACTTTGAAATAAAGCGTTTTTTAATTATCACCATTTTAATGCTGATATCAAAATCTTAATAAGAACATTTCTCCTAAAAAAATAATTAAAGAGGCATTTATAATTGCGACTTTAGTCATTAGCGATTGAGAAAAAATTATTTAAAATGTGATTCCATTTTCAAATCTGACAATTATAATATTCATGTTCGATCATCGATTAACGAATTGTAATTAGGGCCCAGCTTCGCAGACTACTCGTTACCCTTGCTTAGCGGGTTTATGTTCTTCATCATTAGACCCAAATCAACCCTTAATGGTTAAAACTCTATCGTTTTGTGAATGGCAAAAAAAACAACAAAATAACTATTTTAACAAGGCTTCTTTAATTTCGTGAAAAAAAAACTAATTCAAAACGATTAAAATTACCTAAAATCAATTAAGGTCTAGTGAGCGGTCCACCAGTCCACTAGGCCTAAGCGAAAATTAAAACAAAACTGATTTTGAATTAATAAAGAATTAATTAGAAAAACGTTCACAAAGCGAAAGATATTCGTATACAATACATTTTATTGTAATTTCTTCTAACAGTCATCCTCTAGCTAGGTTGCTCACCTTTCAGGGCTTTCTATGGTGCAAGGTTGTACATACCCCCTACCCGGGGTTACCATAGCTTTATGTGTACTGTAAATAAACTAAGTATAAGCTAGATATAATTTTTAGATTTATAATACTATGATTATATACTAAGATATATCCACTAAGACATTTATTGATAGGCTTAGTGTAACATTTCGATACACTTAAAACTATATAAAAAAATAACCCAAAAATTTACATAAAATACGGAGTTAATTGCTTAGGGGTAGTTATAAAACGTACAATATTTTGTCCTATATTTAATAAGGGTAGGAATTGAATAAGAACTCATCACCCGTGAAATATTGAGAACCGACTTATGTGTGATATACTATTATGACGCGTGTGTTCTTGTTATGTTATAATTATTAAGGTCAATATTGCATGTCACTATCTGATTAATGTTCTAAAGAACAAACTCAAAGTGGAAAACGAAAATATTGAAAGTGTTACGCGACATTCACCATAATAACTATAACATTCAAAGGATATAAGGATCAAAATAGCGTGTCTGTTTTTAATATCACGAGTAAGATAAGATGTGTTTTATGAGAACAAAATGGAGATCAAAATATAAATCTTGGCCAGTTATGGTGACTGATTTTTTTTCTCTACCAAAGATCGCTCTACTTACGGACGTGACTTGGAGTTGTCTTTATGTCAGTCCTGTGTAGGTACCACCCACCACATATTCCACTACCAATACATTAGTATTGTTGTGTTCTGGTTTGAAGATTTGATAACAAACACCTTAGTTCCCAAGGTTAGTGACGCATTGATCAGGTAGCCTATTTGCCAGACTGCCTTCCAGCTTTGAATTAAAAAAAATATCTACATTCATATTGAATATCGACACAATAATTAATTATATTAAAATGAACGCATGCTTCACACAAGAGCCACACCGGACGGTAGTCCTATAATACGATTAACTAGCCCACAATAGAGTGAACGTGACTTTGGCACTAGTGACGGGATTAGTCGATGCCGTTGTCGATATAAAAGTATTTGTTTCTTTGTATACATTTTTATTACAGGCTTATGTTTATTGAAATAATATTTATTTATTAGATTTCTAAACGTGTTTAGAATAATTGTGAGTGAGCAGTTCGAAATATCGGATAGTAGCTCTATATTATATGTTTTTGATTATATAATGGACAGACAAAGCTCAGTAGCAGTCCTGTTTACACCAATTGTTGTTATAGAAGTTGTTGTCTTCCAACGCCATCTATGTGAAGTTATAGAAAAATGGAAGGTAAATTTAAAATAAATATTTTTGTACTTGTATTAATTTTTATTATATAACACTAGCTGTGCCACGAGGCTTCACCCGCGTATAATTAATAAAAATATAATAAATTATTTTTTTACTATAATAACACACACGCGCACCCACCCACACACACACCCACACACACATACACACACACACCCACACACACACACACACACACACACACACACACACACACACCCACACACACACACACACACACCCACACACCCACACACA
Organism: Nymphalis polychloros; assembly: GCA_905220585.2. Classification (NCBI taxonomy): domain Eukaryota; kingdom Metazoa; phylum Arthropoda; class Insecta; order Lepidoptera; family Nymphalidae; genus Nymphalis; species Nymphalis polychloros. The sequence goes on along the minus strand of HG992268.1, from coordinate 740,375 downwards.
CACACACACACACACACACACACACACACACACACACACACACACACACACACACTACTGGTAAAGAAATACATAATTAACGATTTGATAACATACCGTGACATAAGATACCGTAGGGTTTACTGATCTTATATATGGCCTAACATTTGCGCCATCACATGTTCTTTGTGTGTGCCAATTTTCATCAAGATTGGTCAAGCCGTTCTTGAGTTATAAGAAGACATACGGACAGACAGACAAAAATGAAAAGTATAATGTTAATCACTGTATCATAAAACAATTATTTATCTCAAAATGAAGTGAAAAAAAAATGTACAGACAGAGCCAACAGATTTATATAGACTATCGTTTTGACCGCGGTTTTACCCGCATAGTTCCCGTACCGGTGAGAATATGGGGACAAAATGTAGCCTTTATTACTCGTTGATAACTATACATTGGTGAATGAATTTTTAAAATTTTTATAACAAACAAACTCACTCACTTTCGCATTTATTATATTAGTTAGAATTAGCTCCTTTTCGCACAGGTAGAATAATAGATCTACATAAAAAGTATACATCGTGATACATATAACTCTTTTGATTATTCGACTTCAACAAACATCATATTAGACAATTACCACAAAACTTTCATGAACTATACTCCTAAACCTCCATGAATCACTCCGTCCATTAGTGAAAACCGTATGAAAATCCGTTCAGTAGATTTCAACTTTATCGCGTAAAAACAGACAGACGAGAAGCTCTTTTTTATAATATGTACAGCTAAAACCATTAAGAAATTAATTAAATTTAAAAAAAAGGATATCCTTTAAGTTAAGATGCTTTCTAAATTATCTTTAATTATGTAATATTTTGTGAAAATTCAACATATTTGTTTAGATTAGACGTAGGTTTTGATATTTAATAGACTACTTGATGTCTGCGGCTTCGCGTGTGAACGAGACGGAAACAGATATTAAGAGAGTTTGTCCTTTTCTATCCCTGAGAACGCGTATGCAAGAATTTCATAATGATCATTTCAGTTGTTAAGAGTGGAAGCGTAACAACCAACAATCTCACTTTCTTATGTATCATATTGAAATGGTGATAATTTTAGGATAAATTTAACATCCAGAAGTGAAACAGATTTTATATATAATAATCTCAAACTGGTCTTTTTAAAAACAGAACACTGAACAATTTGATAAAAACAACTCATTCAATCACTCTTAAAAATCCAAATAACTCAATTGAACACATTCAACAGATCACAAGTCGCGCCAATAATTAATTAATTACTTTACCTTTCTGTCCAACAACAAAATGGCGGTTTTAAATTGGCGTGCGACTTTTTTTTTTTTTTTAATAACGGAACATGGAACTAAAGTAGTCTTTTTAAATCAATACCAAATTACTTTTTACATAAAGCCATTTTATATTTTTCAACAAGCACTTTAGTATGTTTCACGTTACAGGGTTCTAATAAATTACGACGCCCCGACTCGGATGTAGATTTCAAAACGAAACTTTACATGATGTCAATCCAATGAGAATCTATTCAGTAGCTGGCTGTTCCGACTTTGGTTTTTTTACTCACTGTTACGCCTCCTATTTTTATTTTTATTGTATAGGTAGGCGGACGAGCGTATGGGCCACCTGATGGTAAGTGGTCACCAACACCCATAGACAATGGCATTGTAAGCAATGTTAACCATCACTTACATTGCCAATGCGCCACCAACCTTGGGAACTAAGATGTCATGTCCCTTGTGCCTGTAAATACACTGGCTCATTCACCCTTCAAACCGGAACACAACAATACAAACTAATGCTGTTTTGCGGTAGAATATCTGATGAGTGGGTGGTACCTACCCAGACGAGCTTGCACAAAGCTCTACCACCGAGTAAACTTCTCTAATCTTGAAACATCCAACAATCCTTTAAAACGGATGCTATAATAAAATAAATATATGTTCCTAATTTCATCAATCAACTTTGTAGTTTTGTGTGTTAATATTCAGTTAGGATAAGTATTATTATAGAATAAAAATACTCTCGAATACACGCTTTTGAAAGTGTTTTTTTTTATATAATATTAGCTTGCCCCCGCGGTTTCACTCGCGTAGTTCTCGTTCCCGTGGGAATACGGGGATAAAATGTAGCCTATGTTACTCGCTAATAATGTAGCTTTCCATTGGTGAAAGAATTTTTAAAATCGGTTTAGTGGTTTAGGCGGGAACGCGTAACAAACAAACAAACTCACATTCGCGTTTATAATATTAGTTAGGATAACAAGTCTGTAAATATCTTACTACTTGGCTTAGTCCTTCTCTCCTCTCTGAGGAGATTAAGAGCTTACTCCACCACGCTGCTCCGTGATGTCACGTGACATATTTTAAATTGATGTTTGCCTTTACCACCGAGCTCGAGATGAATTATAAACTGAAATTAAAAACATGGCAATTAAGTGCTTGCTTTAAAAAAAAAAGAATACCATAATTTTCCTATACACCCCTCCAATTATACAGCTTGTGTTAGTGGGGACGATAATAATCCACCGGGTCAGGATTGAACCTGCAACTTTTACATTGCCATTGCGCTATTGTCGCTTTATCCAACCAATGGACGGCCTCGGTTTGTACAAACAATTTATCCACTAAGCCAGGACTAAACCTGTACATCTGGTGGTTTTAATTAAACAATGAATGCAGCCAAATCGGCAATGTGTACATTGCTTTATTACACCATAGAGCCTTAATGGCTCAATCGATTTTAATATGGCGTATTTAGAAGGTGCGAGAGACAAATATATTTATTTCAAAGATGTAAATGGTTAACTTTTGTTTTTATTTATAAATAAGTCAGGTGGTAGGTGGTAGATGTTCCCAATGTGAGGAATATGAACCACTAAACCACTGTTACTTATATAAATTATAAGGTCGAAATTTGACCATAATTATTATTGAATATTTGTGAAAGGATACATGAATTTACATGTTTTGAACATTTTCGAATCTATTCTTATTTTGATTTTTTTATTGGTAACATTAAAGATCATTAATAGCTACCAAATATTAAACTTATAATTTTATTTATGTTGCCATATATAAATCCCATACTGGCTATTAATCCACAAACAAAAAATCTTATATTAGTAATATATTTTATCGATATAATCGACACCGCACATCACTAACCCCAAACCTACTTAAGACACCATGTAACCTATGCTGACAGCATGATATATGCCCATGTGAACGGACAGACAAATTTTATTATGAGTGTTCATCTAATATTTAAAATTGGGTCAAATCTGAGATGGATAGTATATCAATATGCCATTAGATTATATTTTATCTGTATGTCGCAATGGCTCAGTGGTTAGAATGCGTGGATTACAAAAAATACTAATTCATTAGTATAGTATAAGATTCGACTGCCTCGTTGGTCTAGTGGCTAGATATATGACCGCTGACTCGGTGGTCCTGGGTCAATTCCTAGGTCGGGCCGATAAAAGTTATTGGGTTTATCTGTCAGAAAATTCTCAGTAACAGCCCGGAGTCTGGAAGTTGGTAGTGTGTACACTCCCGTGCCTCGGGAAGCAGGTAAAGCCGTTGGTCCTGCGCCTGAACTCTTTCCGGTCGTGTCGGATTGCCGTCCCATCGGATTATGAGAGCTAGGGAATAGAGAGTGCACCTGTGTTTGCGCACACACTTGTGCACTATAATATCTCCTGCGCAGTTGGCTTTTCTCTTGAGATTGGCGGCCATGCCGAAATCGGTCTGGAGTACATTATATAAGATATATTTAAATTTAATGTTTGATTATTTAAAAGATATTTTCGTCAATAACACGTTAAACTCCATTCACACTTAAAAAAAATGAATTAAAAAAATAACATTTCAGTTTTTTTATAGTGAAGTTGCTTTTCTATAGCACTGGTTGAGAACAAACCAAGCGCCATTTTATTACGTACACTCCAGTACAATATAAACTATAAACATGCTTATGATTACCTTTATATGGAATTCTACCAGTCTGACTCTGAACATTTGAATTTACTTGGTGGTAGATGTTTAAGCTTCTCTGGGTACCATACAATCATCGGATACTCTACCACCAAACAGCGATATTTTGTACTGTTGTATTCTAGTTTGAAGGTACATAAGGGACATAACATCAAAGCTCCCAAGGTTGGTGGTGCATTGGCGATGTCAGGAACTGTTCATATTTCTTACAGCGTCAATGTCGGTGGTGACAACATCCCAGATGGTATATTTGTCTGTCCTAAGCTAACGTTATATACTAAGAATACACTATCTTATTGCGTACATAAAATACTATATATAGTGTTACTAAGTATATACCAATTACAGGCTAAATTAACGTTCAAATAAATGTTGTATAATAAAAACAAATCTTTAACTTAAATAACAAAATATATAACTGAAGTTTTATATTATCATGAACTAGTAAATAGCATTATGACATATATATATGAACCTTTAGATCGAAACTTTAAAAAAAGATAAAAGATAAATTTTATTTCTGTAAATACTGACAAAAAAAATTAATTTTTTTTTAGTAAAACAGTAATTGAATTGAATAAGTCTAGCATTTATCAATTTTCTTTTTACCCTGTCAGTGTTGTATATGTAATTTGTATATTATACATCAGATAGATTTTAATTTATTTAAATACTTAATATATGTACTGTAATTGTGTATTTTCAAATAAATAAATAAGCAAAACTACACAATATTATAAGCATTGTGCTACTTCATTTCAGCATCTTAATGGCGTGTATTTTAACTGATAGCCCGTGTAGGTCTCGCAACGAGTGCTCAAAGGGAAATTCTTCAAAGAGCTTTTATAGACGACTCCACTATTATTCGAGTAAATTATTCATCATAAAGTTATCCAGTGTACGAATATATAAAAGGGGAAATTCTTTTCTGTTTTTATAGAACATGTCTTTTGAAAATTACGTCGAAGTTAAGCCGAAGTGGCCTAGTAGAACGCGTGAATCTTAAGCGATGATCGTGAGTTCAAACCCGGGCGAGCACCACTGAATTTTCATGTGATTAATTTGTGATTATATATAATTCATCTCTTTAAACTTATCCGTTGTTTATGTCAGGGATTTTGTCCACCGTCATATCTGATGGTGGTACCTACCCACACGGGCTTGCACAAAGCCCTGCCACCAAATAAACTCCTGATGCCTTTGACCAGGGAGACATTTCCCAGCCGTGACTTTAGACAAAGATATACAGCACATATTTTATTATACAGAGTGATCCAAATACTTCCGGTTCAAGCAGCTTCCGTTACATTATGTATGTCAACGTAGGAACATGGCCGCGCATAATATTAGTGTAAGTTCGTCTTTCAAAGACACACAAACTTAATAGATTCAATATTCTACGCGATCTTTCGATTTAAAAAACTTATTCAATATTTGATTACCTGTAACAGTAAGTACCTGGGAATGTCCCACTGCTGGGCTAAGGCCTGTTCTCCTCTTTTGAGGAGAAGGTCTCCTCAAAAGGCCTCTTTTGAAGAGCTTATTCCACCACGCTGCTCCAATGTGGGTCAGTGGAATACACATGTGCCAGAATTTCAGTGTAATTAGACACATGTTTCCTCACGATGTTTTCCTTCACCGTCAAGCATGAGCAATTATGCACATGTAAATTCAGTGGTGCTTGCCCGGATTAGAACTGTCGATCATCGGTTAAAATTCACGCGTTCTTACCACTGGGCCATCTTATTATCTGTATTACATATCAATAAAAAAAAATTGTATTGCATGTATGTCTTAAGTTATAGTAAATAGTAGAGGAGAAGGCTTAGAGTTTTTCCCACCACGTTATTCCATGTTCTACCTATGAGGTTCATGCACTATAGCCACGTGATCATTGCGGTTATTAGCCATCTACTTAGGTACGATATAAACGTTTTTTATATAGCGTTATTCTACCCGAGCGAAGCCGGGACGGGTAGCTAGTTGTACATAATACTTTTATCAGAATACAGCGCGTAGAAGGCTTAAGTATATTATAATGTTATAAGTTGCGCTTTGCAGTTTCACACACTTTAAAGTTAGACTATTGACGTGACATGTGTGAATTGAATGTACTTATTCTTATATTTCAATTCAATATTGAAGTATTACACTTTCTTATTGATTTTCAAACTAGAAACTACAACCAGTTCGGAAAAGAAACACCCAGCCCTGAGAAGAACCGGCGAAATAAACTCAGCAAGATACTCAGAGGGTTGATTTATTTGTCTTTTTAATGTAACGTGCAATGTCTACAAAAAAAAAAAAATAGAAACAGCCATGCGGCGATCGTCTCATTCCCAAGGTGTGCTGTCATCTATAAATTCATTAATTGTATAATAACCTTTAGTACACAAGCGTTCCTTTTACATTTTTTTTTAAATTAGCAACTGAGGCTGTATAGTCGAATATATATTTAGTATCTAGTAGTAAAATTGATTTTATAAAAATCTCGAATTTTACTTTTTCAAAATAGAACACCAAATCCTACAAATCCAAGAAAATAACTCACTCGATCACTCTTAAAAATTCAAATGACACAATTGAACACATTCAACAAATCACAAGTCGCGTCAATTATTAATTAATTACCTTTCTGTCCATTGACAAAAATCTCCTAACTATATTATTATAATAGATGCATTGTTCCTGCAGTGGCAACCCTAGGAAAGATGAAAATTTAAGGTGAAAATTTCTTGTTACATCCGAAAGAATGGGGAGGGAAGAATACTCCCATGGGTAAAACTGGGAATTCTATTGCTTCAGAATTATTCATAGAGCCCACGCTTTTTACATAAGGTAGTGTATGTCAGTGAAGGCGCTTGTCCTGATGGCCCCGTGGTTAGAACATGTGATTCTTAATCGAACATCGCTGGTTCAAACCTAGGCAATTATAGTGATTTATAGTGATTTTATTGTGCGTGCGTGATGAAGCTAGTACTGGAACTGCCAAACTTTCTCCATTAAAGGGAAGTCCTTTGTCCATCTGTGGGATATTTCAAAAGCAAGTAAACGCATCTCCTTATATAAATCCTTACTGACTATTACATCAAAGCTATAAAAAAAGATTCTTAAGGTTTGTATAGTGCAGTTTCATAATGACGAAATTTTAAATTAAGGGGGAAGTCCCGTTTCTTTTGAGAACTACATCCAATTGACACATTTAAGGTTTCACTAAATTATTTCAGAGAATTTCTTATTTATTTTCGCGTAAATTCGACTCGTGAACACCTAGCGAGACTGCTGATCTTATAAGCAAATATTTGCTCTTCCTATATTTAAACATTAAACGTTATACATATATACATATAAACGTTATATAGGTATCACGTGACGTGGTTCACGTGACGCCAGTAAAGCTCCAACTAAATGTTTTTCTCCAACATATTTAACAATCATCGTCTGTCAACCAATTGCCAAAAAACATTAATGAATTATTTACCTAAACTTTCCTCATGGATCACTCCGTATATTGGTGAAAATCCTATGAAAATCCGTTCAGAAGTTTTCGAGTTTATCGCGCACAAACAGACAGATACGCGGAGAGGGGATATGTTTTTAGTTATGCAAAAAATTACTAAGTAAGCGAAGTTATTGTATAAATTAAACTTTTTACTTCAACGTGAAGCGAACAGACAGACAATATAATTAATTATTGTAATAAATTGTATTTCACTCGTACAGATGTATCGAAAATTTAATACAAGAAACACATTAGAATACCTTCTAAAATAATTTACATAACAACAGTCGAAAATTCTCGAAAGCTTTTTGCAAACGTGTGACGACGGGGAGTTTCATTTGATTTAGAAATGTGAAAAGATCTGACGATTTTGGTGAAAATTTGATTAAAGAAAAGAAGATGTTGATAATCTTTTATGTATACAAAAGATAATGCAGTAATAAACTAAAATAGAAGCAAATTATAGATTAAGATTAGATTATTTACTCGGTGGTAGAGCTTTGTGCAAGCTCGTCTGGGTAGGTACCACCCACTCATCAGATATTCTACCGCAAAACAGCAGTACTTTGTATTGTTGTGTTCCGATTTGAAGGGTGAGTGAGCCAGTGTAATTACAGGCACAAGGGATATAACATCTTAGTTCCCAAGGTTGGTGGCGCATTGGCAATGTAAGCGATGGTTAACATTTCTTACAATGGCAATGTCTATGGGCGTTGGTGACCACTTACCATCATGTGGCACATATGCTCGTCCGCCTACCTATAAAAAAAAAAAAAAGAAAAATAGATAAAAAGCACAATCTAAAAGATTTTCCTGTGGCATTGTATCTAAGACGATATCACTTTTTCTTCTCTGAACCGCTAGGTTCAGCCTTTAGGCTAAGTGAATGTCTGCTCTTGGGTCACCAACTAGTTTCTTTGAAAGATCTTGTATAACATATTTTTTAAAGTTTAGAAAATATTTATTTTGAGAGATATATTAGAAGATATTTTGTTATTACACATAGTTGTGTTATATTCACCTTTTAACCGTGCTTTAACTCAAGTCGTAAGATCGGTATTACAAATTAAATAATACTTGGTGGTAGAGCTTTGTGCTAGCTCGTCTGGGTAGGTACCACCCACTCATCAGATATTCTACCGTAAAACAGTAGTACTCGGTATTGTCGTGTTCCGGTTTGAAGGGTGAGTGAGCCAGTGTAATTACAGGCACAAGGGACATAACATATTAGTTTCCAAGGTTGGTGGCGCATTGGCGATGTAAGCGATGGTACTCTTACTATACCATTGTCTATGGGCGTTGGTGACTACTTACCATGCTATATGGTGGCCCATATACCAGTCCGCCTACCAAGGCAATAAAAAAATAATAATTTAAAAGCTCGCTATGCTGTGTGCATCCAACATCAACCGTCTTCACTTCGCGCTTATTCCAATACATATTATAAATTTTCCCGCGCCCCGCGATATGTCATTATCAATGGTATTCACTATGGATTCGCGAAAAATTGCGTCTTGCGTCGATAAAGTTATTCTCGGAACTTTGTAAGTAAATTTAAAATGTGTATAAGTAGTTAAGTGTAATAGTGTCGTGTTATATATAGAGATATATTAATCGAGAACTGTTCGTAGTGCGTAACACAGCAGAGCGGTTAGCGAATCGTATGGAATATGTAGATCTAAGGTCTGTTTATATTAAGTCATTCGATTAGAGTACACAAAGTTCAATCGTCCATTCCATTATATAACAAAATTACAAGTATGTATATGAGGAGCAATAGGTTACCTTAAATATTAACGGCTGTAGCAACATCGGAGCTGTACATGAATTTTAAAGGCATATCGATTTGTAGAGACGTGGAGAAAACAGTACGGTCAGCAAAAAAAAAATCAATGTTTTAAAAGGAATATTTTTATTGAGTCTGTTTTTTTTATTTTAACGGAGAAATAACGTATTTTATCATTAAAAAAAAACCGTATGTTTTACACGAACTCACGAGTATACATTTCTCGTAATGTCAATTCTGTAATAATTTTTTTCATATATTTATATATCTTGACATGTTGCTGTAGTCCATACTTTTGGTGTCACTTATCAATAATTTGTTTTAATTTTATTTAAATATAAAATGTATATTACAAGGCAGCGTCACAATCTAAGGTTTAGTATTAAAACAATCATGTAATTTTTTTTTTTTATTGTATAGGAAGGTGGACGAGCTTTTGTGTCACCTGATGGTAAGTGGTCACCAACGCCCATAGACAATGGCATTGTAAGAAATTTTAACCATCGCTTACATCGCCAATGCGCCACCAACCTTGGGAACTAAGATGTTATGTCCCTTGTGCCTGTAATTACACTGGCTCACTCACCCTTCAAACCGGAACACAACAATACAAAAGTACTGCTGTTTTGCGGTAGAATATCTGATGAGTGGGTGGTACCTACCCAGACGAGCTTGCACAAAGCTCTACCACCGAGTATTACTGCAATTAGTAGCTTCTGAACTTCTTGAATCTTCATAGTAGAGTTTTACGTTTAAAAAGGTAAATACAGAGCTCATCAGATAATGAAAGATATAGCTTACTCCAATCGAAGGGAGAAGATAAAAAATACTTAGATTTAAATATTCCACGCGATTCGCTAACAGCTCTGCTGTATTACGCACTACAAACAGTCCTCGATTAATATATCTATTTATAATACAACATATTATACACATTAAACTAATGAGTTTCTATCGCCGGTTCTTCCCCGGGATTGGGCGTTTCTTTTCCGAACCGGTGGTAGTTTCTAATTTCAATCAATAAGTAAGTTTAACGCTTCTATGTTGAATGAAGTATTTTGATTTTTGAAACTACGTATCAAAAAGTCGCAATCATTAGAAACGCCATTTTCTCGGGAATCCATAGTGAATATCATAGATTATTCAAGATGATATCGCGTCAATTCAATGTCAAAATCGTTTATTTGACTTCACTGCTCCTGTGGTTGGAACAGGCTGTCGGTACCGAGCCGATAGTAACTTGACGTGAAATTCACACGCTAGCCGTCTATCCTGTAACTAACTTCATTACTCACCCGTCAAATATTGACAACCGACTTATTGTGATATACTATTTTGACGCGTGTATTCTTGTAATGTTATGATTATTAAGATCAATGTCGCAAATCACTCTCTGACATTTCACGACCGTTTTCTGCGGTGAGTGAGAGTTTGTTCTTACATAATAGCCCGACTGTTCAAAAACAGACAATTAACAGACATTTTAGAGCACTCTGAAATTACTTATTTAATGCAATAATAGTTACATATAGGAAATTGAATTTGTTTAAAATATTTCTTATAAATACAGTTTGAAATTCTATGTGCCCGTAAGAAAAACACACTAATTTGAAGTCTTAAAATATATCAACAAATCGTTCTTTTACTATGGTAATCTAAAAAGTATATTAATTCGTCAATCTTTTTCATAACTTAAAAGTATTTCTTTCATATATTACATCGAAGTCCACAAAAGGTCGCTTATTAAAACAAACCGCGCGGAAAATTAACTCCGCCATCTTGTATTTAGTGTCAAATGAAGCCGTGAAAAATGCGAAATACGAACTTAGAAAAATACTAATAATTCCACCCCTGAAGTCGTCGTCCAAAAAGGTTTCTTATGTCTCAAGTGGCATAAAAACAAACTGCCGGGCATAATAGATGTTAAGATTGTTCCACGGTGTGTTTTTTTCAACAGACAACGTTTTATGACTCATTAGTATGCTTTTTAACAGTGTTGGTTTAATTAAAATTTGGAATTATTTATTTTTTAGTATCGCTCGTACCAATTTGTTCTTTTCTGATTAATTTTTCACTCTAAATAAGTAAAAAATATATTTTTTTTGGAATGTTAATACAAGTATCACATTTTTTATTGCCATTGTAATGATCTAGTTTGTAATCATTACAGTTTTTAAATTTCAAATTATTAGTTATAACCTATTAAAATATTTCTTAATTATTACATATTGTTCTATTAAAAAGAAAAAAAAATTGTATAATTTTTTTAGTGAAATTGTGTTTTACTTTATCGTAAATATATTTCCAAACTAATCTGACTTTATCCTCGTGTGGACACGGCTTTATCCAACTAAATTGGCATTTTCAAATCCCTACGACACGGCTCCACAAAATGGCGGATTTCGCGCCAAAACAATAGCTTATTGACATTTCGTTTTATGACGTTTGCGTTGTTTATTTTTTATTGCAGTGGATTCTAAGTGCTTCTGCTTGTAAATGATAATATTTTGCTACACTAGCTTTCTAATTAATTTAGAAATAAATTGAAATGGAATAGAAGATATTCAAATTTATTACAAATGTATATAAACTTACTAATTATATTAAAAATATTTTTATAATTTTCTGTAGGTATTTCATTTTCTTTTTTGGTTGTAAATGTGACATATGTGTTTTTATTATTTAATAATCTGTGGATATTTAGATTGCCTTACTCTTTCTTTTGTTTATTTATTCTATTGTACTTCATTATTCGGAAACTGCCTCGTAGGTCTAGTGGCTGTAAAGCCAACCCTGAGGGGCTCGAACCCTAGACTGGGCCATTAAAAGGTTATTAGAGTTTTCTGTCGAAGAATCTCAATAGCAGCCCGGAGTTTTGAAGTTGGAAGCGTGTACACTCGTGTGACCGTGCCTCGGAAAGCACGTATAACCGTTAATCCTGCGCCTGAACTGTTTGTCGTGTTGGATTGTCGCTCATCGGATTATGAGAATAAGGGAATACTGAGTACGTCACCGGTCTAACGCTGAATGAAGTTCCACTTTGTACATATTATTATTATTGAAGTGAAACTTCTATATAGACGGGGGGACGGGTGTATTAGGATTTTTCTGTCACGAAAAAGCGTTACGGCCGCGTGGAGGGGGTAGACGATATATCGCGTGGTGAGAGGCGGCCTGTATTATTTAAGTTTCGAATTAGCTAATAGATGGCACTTTACAGATATAAATAGTCTTTTCTTTTAAACTTGTTTTAAAAAAAACATTTAAAAAAAAAAAGAAAAGTTTCTCTTCTTCTAGGTGTCCCAGCACACATTTCAATTATTTTTTTTTTTACCGTGTAGGTAGGCGGACGAGTATATGGGCCATCTGATGGTTAGTAGTCACCAGCGCCCATAGACATTGGCATTGTACATTTCTATAAAAAAAAATACATCGCCAATGCGCCGCTAACCTTAAGAACTAAGATATTATGTCCCTTGTGACTGATGATTGGGTGGTACCTACCCAGACGAGCTTGCACAAAGCTCTACCATCAAGTAAGTTATAACATGTCATTTAAAACTTAAAACGAACACACGTTATTTCCGTTTATATTAAATATAGATGTTTAGCATTACAATAACAAATATACATTGTTTAAATAATTTGATATATTAGCTTAAGGTAAACAAATCAATTTGTTTAAGAGAAATGCTATGAAATTTCATCTTAAACTTTCTCGTAGCTTGCAACATTGTATTTTTAAATATACTTAACGGTTTAATATAAAATGAGTTAACTCAAAGTTTAAAACGATTATAGTTTATATGCAAATTCGTATAAGTACTTTGGCATAGGAATACTTTTTACTTGACTTGACTGCCTCATTGGTCTAGTGGGTACATGACGGGCAGACTCGGAGGTCCTGGGTTTAAATTCCAGATGCAGGGCCAATAAAATTTTATTGCGGTTTTCTGTCGAAATTTCTCAGTAGCAGCCCGGATTCTGGAAAGCGGTAGTGTGTACACTCCCGTGCGTGAAAGCACGTAAAGCCGTTGGTCCTGCGCCCGAAGTCTTTCAGGTCATATCGGATTGTCGTCCTATCGGATTATGAGAGCTAGAGAATAAATAATGCACCTTTATTTGCGCACACATTTGTGCGCTATAATATATCCTGCGCGATTAGCTAAGGCTCACTTGAGATTGGCCGCCGTGGCCGAAATCGACACAATTTTTGCGCGAATTCATAGTGAATACCACAGATTACCCAACATCTCGAACAATGATATCTCATTAATTCAAGGTCAAAGTTATTTATATGTCGTAACTCCTCTTGTGGACTGTACATGTTTATACCTCTATGATTGTCAATTCTCATTTGTAATAGCATTGAATTAAGGTTGATTTTCGAACACTCAGCGACACCTAGTTATCACAACAATCTGAAAAAAATGTAAAAGAATTTAACGAAAACTAAAATTTTATTTATTTCGTCAATCAATGTACAACCCACAATGATCTAAAAACATTTCTGTAAAGGACATCACAGAGCATTCCACTCAAAGACGGAGCTCATTAAGCTCACCGACATCCGGAGTCAAGATGGCGTTCCATCCGGTAGCGTTCAGTTGACGTCTGACTGCCTTCCGGTGCGGACGTGCGTTACGTTATTTCAGTTAAATTGAGGTTTCCATTATGAATTAGGTAGCTTTAGTTTATTTGAGATGATTGTTTTTATCTAAAATACTATTCTAAATATATTTTATTGATTTAAAATAGGTAGCCATACTTGTAAATGGGCCATTTGATGGTAAGTTGTCGCTGCCGCCCATATATATTGGCATATTATGAAATAACCATCCCTTTCATCGTCAATACCACCAATATTAAGAACGAAAATATTATGTCATCTGTACTAATATTAAGACGTAGTAAGTTGCAAGCTTGTATCAGGCCCATTAGTCTAATTGCGTAATTTAAAAAAACCTCGTAAGTACCAGCCGTAAATGTCCTGAAGCAAAGAGTGGCTCTCTCCTCCTGAGACCAGGATTTAAAGCTTACTCCACCACGCTGCTCCAGTATAAATTGATGAATGATTATCTTAATCATATTTAACAAGATTAAGGTGAAAAGTAAATAAATACAGTTATAATATAAAAGTTACATCACCTAAAAACAATTAAAATATTTTTTAAACCAACCCTTGCAACCTCATCTAATGAGTAATTAATATCATCGCTACACCACTCTCGTCCGCCATTTCGCGGCGTTCCACAAAATGGCGCCCCGCGTCAGCCATTAGTCTTAATTAATTTAATTAATTATTGCAAGGTGTCTTCAAAATTGAATTAGTTCTTGAGAAATTATATTATCGTATGTTAATATCATTTTATAACATATTATATAGTTTTATTATTCGAAACTACTTCGTTTTTAATTATGATAATTAACTTTTTTCTTTCCAACTATTACGACATTCACTTACTCACGAATCTCGACTTCATTAGGAATAAAACGATTGACTGTAGGCCGTTTCAAATGTTTCCGTTCGAAATTAAAAAGCGTAGTTTTGAGCTGTATATTGAAATGTCTTTGCTTCATTATAAGGTGATACAATGTTTAACATTTGACATTTTTGTATATTATAATAAATTACATGCAATAATTTAAACCCTTAACTTTGAGTTAGATTCTTCAAAGGAACAAAATTAATTCAATGATTTATTTTCACTTTCTTACTTCCTTCTTAGCATACAGGCTTTCAATAATATAATAATAATATAATTTTCAGCTTAAAGGTACTTAAAAAAATATAAACAATTTTAGCAAACTCTCTAATACCGAAACAAAGATAGCTTTATATCCTTTAAGATAAGTACTAGTGGTCACTCTCATTGCATTTAAAAAAACCATAACATTGAATAAATAGACATGGCGGATATATAGCTATATATAACTTATAATACTTCTTTACTAAAATTTTGTGGTGCTGTGACAATTTAACAGGCGTTCAGCGAATGAGTAATCTATTAAAAGGACCTCGTGCCCTTTTTATTTCAATTAAAACAACTTCTTCAAATAATAACTAAATTCTGAACACTTAAATCAAATTGCCTTTTTTCAAAGCGATAGATCGCTTTTGTTTTCCCGCCAACTTGAAAGGTGCATTAGCCGCCATTGTGCAGACCGCCATCTTGTTTTGAAGTGGAATGCAAATGGCGGCTTAACTGACGCTGGGAAAATAACGTTCACATTCACTGTGTTTATACTATTGGAGGTTTAAAAGGAATTTCTAATCTTTAAATGTATTCATACTATCTACATTATGTAACTTCACTCGCGTGAAATTCAATCAATTTTGTTGAAAGAATCATAACACTTAAATATAAATAATCAACTTTGACCTTGTATTGACATAGCATCATGGGTCGAGATCTAAAATAATTCATTCATTACTTATTATGGATTCGTGAAAATACTGTTTTTTTATGGAATAGATAGGCGAACGAGCATATCGGCCACCTGAAGTGGTCACCAACGCCCATAGACAATGCCGATCATCGTAAGAAATGTTAACTATCTCTTACATCGCCAATGCGCCATCAACCTTGGGAACTCTCACCCTTCAAACCGGAACATAACAATACCAAGCACTGCTGTTTTGCGGTAGAAAACCTGATAAGTGGGTGGTACCTACCCCGACGAGCTTGCACGAAGCCCTACCACCAGTGAAAACTGCTGCGTTTTTATTATCGCGCGTACTTGTCGTCTAAACTTTGGAAGTAAAATTAATGTGTATATAAGTAGTTGAGTGTAACAGAGTTGTATTATAAACTGAGATATATTAATCGAGAACTGTTCGTAGTCCGTAATACAGCAGAGCTGTTAGCGAATCGCATGAAATATGTAAATCTAAAATTTGTTTATATTTACTGCTTCTGCCATTATATATTTTATTGTTATTATACTATATATATATACTTCGTAATAGTTTTGATATTTTCAAAATATCAAACGAATATTTTATTGGCAGTATTCGCCCTGTCCCACCCTATGAATAGGACCCTTCCCTAATGAGGCTCATCTTAACCTATTTCTCCCTGAGGGATCATTTCGTAGCCTTAGGGCTCCAGAGCTATCAAGTGCTTGTTTGTGATGTACCTTTAGACACCAAAGAAGTACACTCACTGTACATCTTACAACAGATGTCTTAATACAACCTATAATTAGTATTTTAAGTGCATCTGTTTCGTGATCCCTTAGTGGTCTGAACGCGTGAATCAATACTAATGTTATAATTGCGGAAGTATGTCTGTTTTACACTTTCACTGATAAACTAATGAATCGATTTTGATGAAATTTGGTATGAAGCAAGTTTGAAACCCAAAGAACACATCGTACGTTTTATCTCGTACCAGCCCTTCGATGATATACACATAACACGCTACATATATACGTAACACGGTTAATATTAATAATATTAATAATAATATCCTGGGACATTATTCACACATCTGATCCCAAACTGAGCAGAGCTCGTACTATGGAAACCAGACAACTGATATACTACGTATACTACTTTCTACTTCTTTTGTAAATACATACTTATATAGATAATTACACCCACACTCAGGACAAACAGACATGTTCACGCACACAAATGTCTGTCCTGGGTGGGAATCGAAACCACGGCATATACATACAGTATACATCCATATAATTATGAAATAAAAAGGAAAGATTTGTTTGTTTGTTTGTACTCTGATATACTGAACCGATTTGAATAATTAACTTCTGTAGTCCTCTCTTTTAGGCTTATCTATACTAATAAATGAAGTGTCTGTCTGTAATTTCAAAATAACTGCCCCTATTTGTTAATATAGCTATTTGCGAGCTACCAGCCGCTTTTATAATTTAAATGTTTATGTGTATACTCGGTGGTAGGGCTTTGTGCAAGCTCGTCTGGGTAGGTACCACCCACTCATCAGATATTCTACCGCAAAACAGCAGTACTTGTTATTGTTGTTCCGGTTTGAAGGGTGAGTGAGCCAGTGTAATTACAGGCACAAGGGACATAACATCTCAGTTCCCAAGGTTGGTGGCGCATTGGCGATGTAACATTTCTTACAATGCCATTGTCTATGGGCGTTGGTGACCACTTTCCATCAGGTGGCCCAAACGCAAGTCCGCCTACCTATACAATAAAAAAAAAAGAATATTATGTAAGCTAAAATGGAATTTCGAAGGATTTTCGTCACAAATTGAATTACATTGTTTTATTAGTTCTAGTATGTATAAAATATGTTAATGGTTCGGGCGCAGGTGCAACGCAACAAGTTTACCCGTGCATACTGAGGCACGGGTAAACTTGTGTAAAGTTGTACACTACCAATTTCCAAACTCTAAGCTCGTACTGAGAATATATCGTCAGACAAACTTAATAACTTTTTAATTACCCCACCGGAGATTTAACTTAAAATCCTCGGAATCTGAGTCTTTATAGACACTAGTCACTCAACTAATTACCAACACCAACAGTAAATACATTAGACAGACAATTAAACAGTGTTTGAAAAGTTATTCTGGAAATGAGACGATCGCCGCATGGCTATTTCTTTTTTTTAACGTATACATAAAAAAAAATGTCAAAAACATCAACCCGCTGAGTTTCTTTCGCCGTTTCTTCTCAGGGCTGGGTGTTTCTTTTCCGAACCGGTGGTAGTTTCTAGATTGACTATCAATAAGAAAATGTTATACTTCAATATTGAATAAAGTAATTTGAATTTGAATGCAATTAATTTTCTACCAATTATAGATTGTCGCATTCGTAAAAAGCATCACATTATAAATAATAGTAGTGTCGCCCTCCTAAACAATGGCGTCGGATAAAGTGAAATAAGTTTATCAACATTTTAATCCCCCATGAGAGTGAGGGGATAGTGTGCCGCACAATTCGAGAACACGGTAAATTATTCAGCTGATACGATAGCTTGCAATATTGACTACGTCAGACGATATATGGATAAGATTAGCTATGTTTATATTAATTTATAGAAACCGCAGCGCAAATGCTATATATGTATATAGATAGAGTTATCATAAGGGTATCATCATCATCATCATCATCACCAATCCTTTTATGTCCACTGCTAGCCATAGCAGTTTTGTGCAAGCTCGTCTGGGTAGGTACCATCTTAGTTCCCAAGGTTGGTGGCGCATTGGCGATGTAAGCGATGGTTAACGTCTCTTACAACGGCAATGTCTATGGGCGTTGGTAACCACTTACCCTCAGGTGGCCCATATGCTCGTCCGCCTTCCAAGATTATAAAAATTAAAAAAAATGGCACGCCACTGAGCTCGATCTTCAGCTCTCTATTTTCATCCGCTACCAGCCACTTTGCGTATATCGTCAGTCCACCTAGCTAGTCCTACTGTGTCCTACTCTATACTAAGTCTTTATTTCATCAAAATCGGTCAAGTCTATCAAAAGTACTAAAATTAAAATTACTCGGTGGTAGAGCTTTGTGCAAGCTCGTCTGGGTAGGTACCACCCACTCATCAGATATTCTACCGCAAAACAGCAGTACTTTGTGTTGTTGTGTTCCGGTTTGAAGGGTGAGTGAGCCAGTGTAATTACAGGCACAAGGGACATAACATCTTAGTTCCCAAGGTTGGTGGCGCAGGGAGTACATTTTTCGTAACTTTTTCGTGAAATTGTTATCATTAAATTCCGAAAAAAATACCTTAAACTTATCTCACCGTCTTCTACGTTTTTGTTCATATAAAAAATTTTCTAAAAAATATTTGGATAGACAAACAAACAGAGATTGTTTGTCTATCCAAATATTTTTTATCGTTTTTCCCTCTTTTCACCCCCCATTCTTCGTTTGTCGCTGTCGACTTGTTCGGCGGTCTTGTGGGGCCTTCTGCCCTGCATTTTTCGACGCATCAACCTCCCGGATCGGCTTTTCCGTTCCGGAGATATCCACATAAAACCTCAATTTATTTCCTTTGTTTTAATTATATAATACGTAATAACATTTTGAAAAATTATTCTTGTAATTCTTGCTGTAAAATTCTGAAAAAAATAACCTAGCCTTATCTCACCGTTTCCTACATTTTTGTTTATATACACTTTTTGTCTATCTCGTAATTTTGTCCGTCCGTCCTATCATCTTTTAAGTTTTTCCGCTTTTTCACCCCCTATTTCTCATCTTTCGTCTTCGGCTTGTTCGACTGTCCTGTGGGGCCTTCTGCCCTGCATTTTTCGACGCCTTAATCTCCCGGATCGGCTTAACCGTTCCGGAGATATTCACAAAAAACGGAAAAAAATATTTCATTTTTCTGGTCTTACCGTAGCGAGAGCCACCTAAATCTACCTAAGCGATCGTAACATTTAAATTATTTGAGTACATTTTTCGTAACTTTTTCGTGAAATTGTTATCATTAAATTCCGAAAAAAATACCTTAAACTTATCTCACCGTCTTCTACGTTTTTGTTCATATAAAAAATTTTCTATCTCTCTGTTTGTTTGTCTATCCAAATATTTTTTATCGTTTTTCCCTCTTTTCACCCCCCATTCTTCGTTTGTCGCTGTCGACTTGTTCGGCGGTCTTGTGGGGCCTTCTGCCCTGCATTTTTCGACGCATCAACCTCCCGGATCGGCTTTTCCGTTCCGGAGATATCCACATAAAACCTCAATTTATTTCCTTTGTTTTAATTATATAATACGTAATAACATTTTGAAAAATTATTCTTGTAATTCTTGCTGTAAAATTCTGAAAAAAATAACCTAGCCTTATCTCACCGTTTCCTACATTTTTGTTTATATACACTTTTTGTCTATCTCGTAATTTTGTCCGTCCGTCCTATCATCTTTTAAGTTTTTCCGCTTTTTCACCCCCTATTTCTCATCTTTCGTCTTCGGCTTGTTCGACTGTCCTGTGGGGCCTTCTGCCCTGCATTTTTCGACGCCTTAATCTCCCGGATCGGCTTAACCGTTCCGGAGATATTTACAAAAAACGGAAAAAAATAGACCGCCCTACCCGCCCTTTATGTATATATAGAGTCTAGGGGAAGAATTTTTCCTCAAAAAATTTTAATTTACTTAACAGATAGCCCCGGCTCTGAGGATCAGAAATGATGCCTTAGAGCCACCCTACGACCAGTACTCCTAGAGGAAAGCCGACTAAAGCTAACCGTATGTTCACGGATACGGAGATGGAGACGGCGTCGGACGCTTCTGTGAAGCTCGTGCTCACAGACTCCGACGACAGCGACTGCAATACGACGGCGAGACCCACTGCCGACCGCCGCGGCAAAAAAATGACTAGCGGGCTCGCCAAAGCGAAGGCCCAGCTAAGAGCAAAAGAAGAAGAAGAAAGGGAGGTCGCCTTTGAGAAGGCGCTCCGCAGCAGGGCCTTCAGGAAGGTGCCTGCTGAGGCGGCCCCCGAGGTGCAGACCGCCTCGACGAATGTCGGATCTGATGACCCAGCCAGCATGGGCCCGGAAGAGCTGCGCGCGATGGCTGACCGCAGCATAGCCACCGTGCTCGAAGTGGCTACGAAGTCCTCCAACCTGAAGGGAGGCTTCATAAAAAAGCTGAAGGAGTCAGCGGCCTCCCTTCGGAGCATCGTCGAGGTGCTGACGTCTCGGCCGGAGGCCGAGGAGACGCGCCGGCTCCGCGCTGACAACGCCCGTCTGCGGAAGGAGGCAGACGGGCTGAAGGAGGAAGTCAAGGCCCACCGCCGTGAGTTCGCGGAGCGAACCACGGTGGCGGCGGCAAACGAGGCGTCGTCGGCTAGCGCGGCGGTAGAGTCACGGGCCCTGGAGGGGCTCCAGGCCTCCCTCGAAACGGCGGTCGCGATGTTCAACACGCGACTGTCGAACATCGAGGGGCGCCTTCCGCCTGCAAGGGAACACCGGCCGTCTCCTGTGAAGGTGGGTGAAGGACGCGAGGTGGTGCAGCGAAACGCACCGCCCCCGCAAACGCAAGCCGCGCCCGCACCCAAGCGGGCGAAAGTAAAGGCGGCAGTGCCTGCTCCGGCCGCCGGCTCGTCGAGCGTCGTCGCGCCGTCGCCCGGGACTGATGAGACACCACCAGCCCAGGAGCCGACATGGTCGACCGTGGTGCGGAGGGGAAGAAAGAAGAAGGCCTCCCCCGCGGCCGCCGCTGCACCGGCTCCGGCGAAGCCAAAGCCCCAACAAGCGACCAAGCCCAAGATGGCCGCCCCCCGCTCGGCAGCAGTGATAATATCGCTGCAGCCGGAGGCGGAAGGTAAGGGCGTGACGTACGCCCAGGTCTTGGAGCGGGCGGAGCAAGGTGTGAAGTTCCAAGACCTGGGAATTAGTGGCGGCCTGAAGGTCCGCCGCTCGGCTACCGGGGCCAGGGTCCTCGAGCTGCCGCGGGCCCACAAGGACCAGGCGGCGAAACTGGCCGACAAGCTGCGCACTGTCCTCGACGGGGTCGCCAATGTCGCGCAGCCGGTCAGCAAGGCGGACCTTAGGGTGACGGGGCTCGACGATTCCGTCACCCCGGAGAGGCTGGTCGCAGCGGTCGCGCGCGAGGGTGCCTGCTCCCCTGAGGCGGTCAGATGCGGAGCGGTGCAGCGCGGGCCGGGCTCTATGGGCATGGCCCGCGTCACGTGTCCCCTCGCGGCGGCCAAGAAGCTGGCCAATGCCGGCCGCCTTCTCGTCGGGTGGAGTGCGGCCAAGGTCGTGCTGCAGGAGCGGCGCCCCATGCGCTGCTTCAGGTGCATGGGCCTCGGCCACACGAGGGTGCTCTGCACGTCGGAGAAGGAGCGGGGCAGCCTCTGCTACCGATGCGGCTCTGACGATCACAAATCGTCGAGCTGCACGGGCAAGCTGCGCTGCGCGGTCTGCGCAGAGGCCGGCAAGCCCTCTGGGCATATGATGGGGGCGCGGGATTGCCACCCCCCCACCACGAAGGGAAAAGTGGTCCTCGGCACCCGGACCACTCCCGCAATGGAAGGAGGAAGCCGCCAGGCAGCTGAGGAAGCTAATACAAAATCCAAATGAGCACGTCAAGTATTAGCTTCCTACAGACGAATCTAAACCACTCCGCCGGAGCGCAGGACCTACTGCTGCAGTCCATGGCGGAGTGGCAGATAGACCTGGCGGTGGCCTGCGAGCCCTACTTCGTCCCTCCCCTAGCTCATTGGGTGGGGGATGTGGACGGAACGGTGGCGGTCCTCTCGAGGAGCGGAACGGGCCCCCCCCCTCTCTCTCATCGAGAGGGGCTCGGGCTACGTTGTGGCGGGGTGGGGGGAGTACGCGGTCGTCGGAACGTACTTCTCCCCCAACCGCAGCCTCGCTGAGTTCG
Source organism: Nymphalis polychloros (assembly GCA_905220585.2). Classification (NCBI taxonomy): domain Eukaryota; kingdom Metazoa; phylum Arthropoda; class Insecta; order Lepidoptera; family Nymphalidae; genus Nymphalis; species Nymphalis polychloros. Next base: position 717,753 of record HG992268.1, on the reverse strand, counting down.
AGACGTATCTCGGCTCGGTCAGAGCTGCGGTGGCCAGGCAGTCGCCGAAACCTACCTTGGTTCTCGGCGACTTAAACGCGAAGTCGCGTGCCTGGGGCAACCCCGCTACGAATCCGCGAGGGAGGGCCGTCCAAGTCTGGGCGCTACTCTCCAGCCTGTCCCTACTTAATAAGGGGCAGGTTCACACCTGCGTGCGACACAACGGGGGGTCCGTGGTGGACGTTTCGTTCGCCACCCCGGTGGTAGCACGTAGAGTGTCGAACTGGAGAGTAGAGGAAGAGGTGGAGACTCTGTCGGATCACCGCTATATCCGATTCGAGATCTCCACCTCTCGCAGGCCGGCGGAACCCCAGAGGGTGCCGACCACGCTGCCGAGGTGGTCTCTTGGCCAGTTAGACCGCGAACTGGTCAAGGAGGCTGCTATCGTGCAGCGGTGGGGTTCCGCGGGACGGGAAGAGGAGGGCGCCAGCGTCGAGGAGCTGGCGGGCCGCATGCGCAGCGCCCTCAAAGAGGTCTGCGATGCGGCCATGCCGAGGACCCGGCGCAGAGTTCCGCGCCGACAAGTCTACTGGTGGTCGCCCGAAATAGCCGAACTTCGGGCGACGTGCAGTCGGGCGCGGAGGGCCTACGTCCGCTGTCGCAGGCGCAACGGCCTCGACGCGGACCTGGAGGGGCAGCTCTTGGCCGCTTACCGCCAGCTGAAAAAAGATCTGCAGCTGGCGATAAGTCGGGCCAAGGAGAAGGCGAGGGAGGAGTTGCTGGCGGGCCTCAATCGAGACCCATGGGGGCGGCCGTATCGAGGTGTGCGTGGAAAGTTCCGCACCCAAGCCGCCCCCGTGACGGAAACGCTGCCGCCGGAGCTCCTCCTGCGCCTGGTGGGGGAACTGTTTCCCCACCCAGGCGAGTTTGTCCCTCCGCCTATGGCCCCCCGCTCCGTGATAGAGGACGCAGTGGCTCCACCACTGATCACGGAGCGGGAAATGGAGATGGCCCTCGGTCGCCTGAGGGCCAAAAAGACGGCGCCGGGTCCGGACGGTGTTCCAGGGCGTGTTCTGTGCGACGCCCTGGAATACCTAGGTGCAAGGCTTCGGGGGCTGTTCGACGAATGTCTGAACAGTGGGCAGTTTCCGAAGCCTTGGAAACAAGGCAAGTTGGTGCTGTTGCCGAAGGAGGGTCGACCACCCGGTTCCTCCTCGGCGTACAGGCCGATCGTGCTGCTGAACGAGACGGGTAAGTTGTTTGAGAAGATTCTCGCAGACCGTCTCGTTCAGCACCTCGACGAGGTCGGTCCGGGTCTTTCAGAGGCTCAGTTCGGGTTCAGGGCGGGTCGTTCGACGGTCGACGCCCTGAGCGCCCTGAAGACTCGGACCACGGAAGCGGTGGCCCAGGGGCGAGTGGTCCTGGCGGTTTCGCTGGATGTGGCGAACGCCTTCAACAGTCTCCCATTCGAGACGATCAGGGAGGCACTCCGATACCATGGGGTGCCGACCTATCTGAGGAGACTGTTGGAGGCGTACCTCCGGGACCGAGAGGTCGTCTGGGCGGGGGGCGACGGCAGGTTGGTCCGGCGTCGGGTTGGCTGCGGCGTTCCACAGGGGTCGGTTCTCGGCCCAATTCTGTGGAACGTCGGCTTCGACTGGCTCCTGAGAGCCCCCGTCCTTCCCGGTATGGGGGTGTTGTGCTATGCGGACGACACCCTCATCACCGCGACGGGGCGGGACTTTCGGGAGGCGGCCCGCCTGGCCGAGGTCGGAACGACCCTGACCGTGGACCGGATGGAGATGCTGGGCCTGAGGGTCTCCATATCCAAAACGGAGGCCCTCCTCTTCCACGGTCCGCGGAGGGGCCCCCCACGAGGGGCGAGTATCACCGTCCACGGGACGGTGATCGAGGTGCGGGCCCAGATGAAGTATCTGGGCCTGATCCTGGACGGGCGTTGGAGCTTCGGGCAGCATTTCGTGCAGCTCGGCCCGAAGCTCGTCAATGCCGCCGCCGCCTTAGGCCGCCTCCTACCCAACGTGGGAGGACCGGGATCGCTATGCCGGCGCCTCTATGCCGGCGTAGTGAGGTCGATGGCACTGTACGGTGCCCCGATTTGGGTGGACGCACTCACCGCTTCCAACCGGGCCCTTCTGCGAAAACCGCAGAGGGTCATAGCGGTGAGGGCGATAAGGGGTTATCGTACGGTGTCGTGGACAGCGGCGACCCTCCTCGCCGGCGACCCGCCCTGGGAGCTCCAGGCGGAAGTGCTCGCGGAGGTGTACCGCTTCCGGGCCGAGGCGAGGGAACGCGGCGACCGTCCAGGGTCGGCGGAAGTCGGGCGGATCAGGGCTCTAGCCCAGCAAGCCCTGATCGCCCGATGGGAGGAGGACCTCGGGTCCCCCACGGCGGGCCTGGCGACAGTGGAGGCGGTACGTCCCCACTTGAGTCGCTGGGTCCGAAGGAAACGAGGCACGCTCTCGTTCAGGCTGACGCAGGTGCTTACCGGACACGGATGCTTCGGTAAGTACCTGCACGAGATAGCGCGGCGGGAGGTGTCACCCTCCTGCCACGAGTGTGGTGCGCCATTCGACACGGCGCATCACACCCTGACGGAGTGTGCCGCGTGGGGGCCCCAGAGGCATTCCCTGGCGGCGGTTGTTGGCGGAGACCTCTCCTTGCCGAGCATCATCAACGCGATGCTCGGAAGCGAGAGGTGCTGGTCAGAGATGGTCTCCTTCTGCGAAAGTGTGATGTCGCAGAAGGAGGCCGCGGAGCGGGAGCGGGAGGAAGATGCCGCTGCGGACCCGCTCCGCCGCAGAAGACTGGGGAGAAGAAAGCGGCGCTTCGCGCACCTTCTCCCCCCGCCACAATAGGCGCCGCCGGGACTAGGGGGGTTCCCAGTACCCTGGGATTCCTCCCTAGTGAATGGAGGCCCGCATAGGCGGGCCGGCCGTCGGAGCGTCACGGTAGCATGCGCAAGCGATCCCGTGGCGCTCCCGTTAAGACGGGAAGGGTACCGCTGGGTTTTTAGTGGGTATTCCGATGACCGGGGCACACTCGGTGCCTTGGACATACGGCGAGTCCCACATACCCCCCCCACTGTTCCCGTGGGGGGAAACGCGTCATGCGTTTTCCCAGCGTCAAAAAAAAAAAAAAAAAAGGTTGGTGGCGCAGTGGTGATGTTGTTTTTTTTTTTTAAGAAATATACAAACCACTGTCTATGGGCGTTGGTGACCACTTACCATCAGGTGGCCCACATGCTCGTCCACTAAACTATACCATAAAAAAAAAAAAAAAAAAAAAAAAAAAAAAAAAAAAGTTATAACAACATAAATTTCAAGTTCGTATCTTTGTTGCCTATTTTAGATCTATACAAGTAAATAAAATTGAAATGTGGGTGTGTGCTATTTCAAAGTTGTAATATCTTTTTTAATTTAATATGTAATTTGAGGCACAAGGGACAACACCATAGTTCCCAAAATTGACGGCGCATTGATAAAAGCAACAATGTCTATAGGCCACTTGATGGTAGTTGGTGACCACCTGCCATTTAGTGACTCGTTCGGCAGTCTACTTATTTGTAATTTAAAAAAAACTAAAAATAATATTTTTTTTCGATAAATCTTTAACTAAATATTGTAAATTATTATAAGATTAGATTATTAAATTTTATTACACCGTCGTATCCATTTCGTTTCGTCGTCGGAACGGGTCATTAAATTTTAACGTGGAACACGATCGCGTGCCAAGTTGCCGCTACGTAGCTCTCCTATGATCTTCGTCACAGACATTATCACAACAAGTGAATCTGTTATCAAACTTTATAACAAGGACTTTGAACAATAGAATCAAATCAAAATATTTCTGACGAGCCGGTTGGTTTGGTTGGTAAGATACATGCCTTTTGCGCCACAGGTCATGGATTCCCACCCAGGACAGATATTTGTGTGCATGAACATGTCCGTTTTTCCTGAGCCTGGGTGTAATTATTAATATAAATAAGTATTTACAAAATAAAAGTATTATATGTAGTATATCAGCTGTCTGGTTTCCATAGTACGAGCTCTGCTCAGTTTGGGATCAGATGGCGTTGTGTGAATAATGTCCCAGGATATTATTATTATTCAAATAGACCTATATCCAGCCTTAAAAATTACTAAATGTGTGTTATTTTAACTGTGCATAGAAAATCTAAATTCTACATACCTCGATTTCTGGAACACCACTATAGCGCGATTTTCAATGCATGATCTGCCTCGCACAACCACTTTGGGAACCAGCTTTCATCGGTGGTTTTTCTAAAACGATACGACATGGCACCGTTCATAAAAAGAGCTTACTTCTTCCCTAAAAGCCGGAAACCTGCAAAACCTTTGGTGTTGCAGTAGGCATAGGTTCTTTCATGATTTGATCCACCTACCAGTTTGTCCCTTATACCCTAAATAAAATTATAAACTCCATTTTATTTAACTACTATTTAAAAAAACTGACTCCCGATTCTCCGTCGATGCAAAGCTGCCCGCAACATAGGCCGCGTTTCCGCGCCGTATGGCAATCTTCACGGACAACCTTTGCGCCAAGTAAGATCCGGAGCGGATTGTCAAAACTCCTCTCTCTAAGATCGGCATCTTCCTGAAAAATGTAAGGGCATCTGACCCCCAACATCTGACGTCTCGAATGCCAGTGGCACAAATAAGTAATTATCACACATATTTCTCACAAATACGAAAGAGTTTGTCTGTTTATTGTACCTTCATTTGACTACGGCAATCACCATGAAGTTTTGCATACACGCTGTCAAAAGGTCAGCATATTGCAGGCGAAACCGCGGACGGTAACTACTTCTTATATAAAAAGAATCGTTATTGCGCGTCAGTAATCGATTACTATTGTGTTACGGGTGAATCGTTAAATTCATATTAAGTTCATAGGTTAGTTCAAGCTGTCTGATTTTGTAGCTCACAGAATGTTATTTATTCGAGCTTAATGCATATAATATTCAAGAAACGAATCGTTTTGCCAAATTTTGCCAAAAAGAAACGAATTGTCTACGAGGCGTTATTAGAAGGCTACGAAAGTAGAACAGTAGGGTACATTTATAAATGACGAATACTCGTATTTCAATAAAATAATTTCAACATCAATTAGAAATTTATACTTAGTGGTAGAACTCTTTGCAAGCCTGGGTACGATCCACTCATCATACATTCTACCGCTCAACAACAATGCGCAGTATTGTGCCGGTATCAGGGTGAGTGGAGTTATGTAACTACAGGAACAAGGGTTCAACATCTTAGTTCCCAAATTTGCCGGCATATTGGCGATGTAAAAGTTGATTTATAATTCTTCTTGCTATTTGTCAGTCAACTTACCTATTTAAAATTAAAAACAGTACCCACTAAAAATATTTAACTGTCCGTTTGTTTATTGTTTGTGTAATTTCACAGGGACCTTAGTCGTAACGAGCTGACAGCGATCAGTAAGCGTACGTTCCGTGGGCTGACCGCTTTGAAGAGTCTCCACCTAGACGGTAATCAACTGAAATGCATCGACGAAAAAGCCTTGGAACACTTGAAGAGCCTGGAAGTGCTGTGAGTAACCCCTAATAGTAATCAGTTTGCAGTGTTAAGATCGATTATGATCCTTCGGAGCCAGGATAGACTTACATGTTTAATTAAAGATGACGTATACAAAATATATTATTATTATTAACTAAGAGACATGATAATTTTACGTTTCCCATCTTAATCAATCTGCCAATCGTCGTGAAAGATGTACAGATATGGACTAACACTCCCCGACTCTAAACTATGATGCTGGTTTACTATCCTCAAGAATACTAAGGATTTCAATTATTTCTTTCAGGACACTGAACAACAATAACCTCACCTACCTCTCACTGGAGGCCGCGTCTGTTGCTCGTCTGCACACGTTGCGGCTCACCGACAATCCAATCGTGTGCGACTGTCGAGTCGCCCGTCTGTCTGCGTCAGTTCGTGCAGCTGGCATACTTGGGGTTGGAGCGAGGTGAGAATTTGTATAACCGTATTCCAGACGAATTAGATACGACATAAATCTTCAAGTTTCCACCGTTATGTCATTTTTGCTATATGATAATAATAATGTCCACCAGACCGATTTCGGCCACGGCGGCCAATCTCAAGAGCGATTAGCCAACTGCGCAGGAGATATTATAGTACACAAGTGTGTGCGCCAACATTGCGGCCGCCATGGTCGAAATCGCTAAGGAGGACATTATTATTAATATGTGTGTTTGTCTATGTAAAGTGTACTTTTTCGTCTGTCTGTAATACATTTTTGACTATAATTCTAGGTGTCAGGCCCCAGCTACACTCAGGGGTGCGTTACTTACAGAACTGGAGGCCCACGAACTAATATGTAACGGTAGTATTAATTTATTCTTTATTATTTTTTCTCACACACGGCCATCTGATCCCAAACTAAGTGGAGCTCGTACTATGGAAATCAGACAACTGTTATACTACATGTACTACTTTTCTTTTGTAAATACGTACTTATATCGATAATTACACCAAGACTCAGGACAAACAGAGATATGTTCATGCACACAAATGTCTGTCCTGGGTGGGAAACGAACCCACGACCTGCGGCGTTGAAGGCAAGTATCTCCCAACATCTTATTGATAGTCAAACTAGAAACTACCACTGGTTCGGAAAAGAAACACCCAGTCCTGAAGAACCGGCGAAAGAAACTCAGTGGGTTGATTTAGTATCACGTATTGTTTACAAAAATGAAATAAAAAGATAGTTATGTAACTACTATTAATTAACCATAAATAATGAGTATATCAAGTCAAAAGTTGTATACAGTCTGCCATTTGAATCGATTATGAATATCTTCAACAGAACATGACAATAAAAAATTATTTCCAAAGGTCCGACAACAGCAATAATAGCAGAATGTTCAGCGGAACCGCGCTGCCCCCCACCCTGCCGCTGTTCCCCCGACGGCACCGTCGACTGCCGGGAGAAGTTGCTCACAGAGCTACCGTCCACCATACCTCATCGGGCTACCGAAATGTGAGATATTTATACACTGCACTCTCTATTCCCTTTAATAAAGGGGTCATGGGGTAACTGTCAAAAAACTAATTTTAATTACAGTCTAATTACCATCCCTGCAATTATTGGAACGAAGTTCTTTTACGCGGCTTACAGTAGAGTGAAATGGCAGTGGCCCAAGGTCACGTCATATAACGAAATAGCGTTCATACCGTGCCTACTAAATGCTACAAAATGCGATGCATTTGGCGTTCGAATTTAGGAGATCGAATTAAAGAAGGTTGAGGTGCTTTTTGGTGTGACAAAAATACAGTTATATAATCAATTAAAATCTACATTTTAAAGCACGGTCGAAAAAATATAGCACGGAACTTCGTTCCTGACGACCGCACAATTTTGTTCCTCTTTTTCTGTTTTTTCAATCGTTGTTAATATATTTATTCGTATCCGTTATTTAATACATAATATCTCTGTAGACGCCTAGAACAGAACGAGATCACAGAAGTGGGAGCGGGGGCTTTTTCGTCTGTCAAGCGAGTGGCGCGAATCGACTTGTCAAACAATAAAATTGTCAAGTTAGCCGCCGACGCGTTCAACGGCTTGACACATTTGACGTCTCTGTAAGTGTTGTAATATTAAAAAATTATAATATATGTTATTCAAGCTCATAAAACTAAGGGGACATTTATTCTGCCACATGTAAAAAAAAATATTTATTTGTAAAATTGAAATTGGAATAAAAGTCTAAAAATTATATCTAAAACTCTCATTCTTTTCAGAGTGTTATATGGAAACAAGATAAAGGACTTGCCTTCTGGTATATTCCATGGCTTAACCTCATTGCAACTTTTGTAAGTATTATTTCATATCAATTATTACAATGCTGCCAGTTATATTACATACAACCTCAATCTTTTAATTCACTTAAAGGTTGTTGAACTCCAACGAAATCAGCTGTGTCCGTAAAGATACGTTCAGGGATCTACAGAGCCTTAAACTATTGTAAGTATTGTCATCGTAACTAATATTATAAATGTATAATACTTATTGTTTATTTGTTTGTTACGCTTTCACCTCTTAACTGCTTATCTCAAGATAATAGTGAATTTCGCATACTGATTGTCAGGGTTGTAGAAAACATAGCCTAACCTCTTGATTTGTGGTAGAATATATGATGAGTGGCTTGCACAAAGCCCTACCATCTGATAGAGTGAGATATTAACTTCGTGACCTTTGGTTAAGAAGTTTTCAATTCACAGACATTTTCTTAAGTCTTTAGGTAAGTTGTTGCTTCTTTGTCGCATGTTTCTAAGTATATCTTTTTATTTTCAGATCTCTCTACGACAATAATATAAGATCGATACCGAATGGAACGTTCGATTCTTTATCCGGCATTCAGACACTGTAAGTAACATGTATATACATATATAAATACTATATATTACAAGTAATTAACTAGATACTTTTGTCAGTTTGTTCAGCTGAAGTAGAACCGCTGCCCCTTATTCTCAGGATTTCAAATTTCACTTAATATTGGTTTATGGTAAGCATGACTTGATTGTACACAGACTGACTCCAGAGGACGGAACTCAGCGGTCAACGTCGTAGACACTAAACTTTGCACATAAAAGCTTGTTTTCACTATTTCTATATATATTTCTATATAATAATTTCTTTGATAGCGTAATTTCAACTCTATCCCACAGTCATTTGGGTCGGAATCCCTTCGCCTGCGACTGTTCCCTACGATGGCTGGCCGCGTACTTGCGCAAAAACCCGATCGAGACGTCAGGAGCGAAGTGCGACACACCGAAACGTATGAACAGGAAACGTATAGACGCTCTCCGAGAAGAAAACTTTAAATGCAAACGTGAGTGACCACGAAAATAATACCAAATAAGCGAAATAAAATTTGGATTGACTTTAATGTTGGAAGTAACATAATTAACTATACAGTTGACTGTTGATATCCCGGGATCGATTCTCGGGTCGAACTTATACCTTAAGTTTACTCGTGAACAAGCTCACAACAGCAGCCAGTTAAGAAGTTGGTTAACTAGTGCATTAGAATGTCATCTGCAAAGTACATTTGCCTTAGACATTGCCATGGTTAACTAAACATCTGTTTTGAATACCGATGTCCCCGCAGCCGGCGAAGAGGCGGCGGAGTCGTGCGGCGACGAGCCGCCGTGCCCCGCCGTGTGCGCGTGCTCGCGCGCGGCGCAGGCGCGCGGCGTGCGCGTGGCGTGCGCGCGCGCGGCGCTCGCCGACCTGCCGCGAGACCTGCCGCTCACGACGCATGCTCTGTGAGTCGTCACTGCTATTAATGTGAACATCCGGCTCGAAGGACCGATTTTTGATTTCTTATCTTGACAATAATCTTCATAATCGTGCATTCATAATTGTAACGATAAAGATTTTGAAATTAACACAAAATTCCTTTTTTTATGTAACTAGGCCGCCTTGTGGTAAATTTTGACCACCGCCTTAAGACTTTTCGTATATCACCAATTCAAACTCAAATTAGCGGTAGAATATCTGATGAGTGGGTGGTACCTACCGAGACGGGCTTGCACAAAACCCCACCACCAAGTAAATAGTACTAATTTCTAACTAATATTTCCAGAATCATGCCGGATAATAACTTGGGTCAGATCAAGTCGGATGGACTCTTCGGAAGGTTACCAGATCTCACAAAGTTGGACTTCCGTAATAATGGTGATTTTTTTTTTTATTTGATAATTTATACTTAACTTTAAAATTGTATCGAACGAAGGACCAGTATTAAATATTGCACTCAGAATATAATTATGTATATGTTTGTTTGTGTATTCACGTGAAACGATACTTGCCTAAAATGAAATTATTTTTTATCTCACATATTTCTGTAAAAAAGAAAAGGACGCCTATAGTAGTGGAACTAATAAATAATTGTATATAACATTACAGGTATAGCAATAATAGAAGACAACGCGTTCGACGGCGCCGCTTCGATACAAGAACTATTACTTGACGGAAACCTGCTCCATACGGTTACAGACAAGATGTTCTTCGGGCTACACAGTCTTAGCGTTTTGTAAGTTTATCAACTAACTAGCGACAGTGACCACGTTTCTTCCTTATCAGGCTGTGGCGTAGCTATCGTAGGGCTAGGTGGTGCACCTGGGCCCCGGAGCTCAGGGGGGCCTCTAACCTAAGCTTTGAAAATGGAGCAGCATAAAAGAAATAGAGAAATAAAAAAACTCGCGCCTCGTGCCTGCTTACAAGATTTTTTAAAAATGTTTTTAAATGAACATCAACGATTACAGAACTCCGTAAGTTCAAGCTACGTGGAAACTGGGGGTGAGGGCCCGATTCTTTCTCTATGCACTTGTCCACCTAGCTACGCCACTTTTATCAGGGTATAGCAATTGCCTTTCAGCGGCCTTTGGTCAATGCTACTTTAAGTTGCAATTTAGCTTATGTTAAATCTGCATTAATCCTAACTAATAATAAAAAAATTGGTATGAAGCAAGCTTGAAAACCGATGAAAGACACTTTACTTGGTGGTAGAGCTGTGTGCAAGCTCGTCTGGGTAGGTACCACCCACTCATCAGATATTCTACCGCAAAACAGCAGTACTTCGTATTGTTGTGTTCCGGTTTGAAGGGTGAGTGAGCAAGTGTAATTGCAGGCACAAGGGACATAACATCTTAGTTCCCAAGGTTGGTGGCGCATTGGCGATGTAAGCGATAGTTAACATCTCTTGCAATGCCAATATCTATGGGCATTGGTGACCACTTATCATTAGGTGGCCCGTATGCTCGTCCGCCTACCGATGCTATAAAAAAAACAGGCTTTTTCACCTAATACCTGATTCTCCTTACGGCGAATACTAGCAAATGACCAAAATAAAAATCCAAAACTGCAATGTATCACACGCACGCAGACCCTCCACCAAGCTCCGTGTCACAAAAGGCGCCATTTCTTGCTTTACTGGATATACTTTTCTCGTTTGAGATTAAGGCGCCACTTGGTATCTCGCGCTCTCAGCGACCGACCGTGTCGCCCTCCTCCGGTCCATCGCTGATTGGAGACAACAATCTTTCTTAATATAGAAAGGCGATTTTATTTTGAAAACGCACATAATTATTTTTATTATTTTTCATTTTATAATAGTTATTTATGGAACAGATGGATGTAAAGCATGGAAGTAAAGTTACCGTTACGACTTCGATTACAAAACACCGACAATTTTCGACTCTTTCTCAACTCGAAAAATAGCCGAGAAAACATTCCAGATATAATCATCTAAATAAAAATGTGAATCGCATCACATTCCGTTGTCCAGTTTCAAATATAATTAAGCGAACAAACAGACAGACGACTATTATAGTTTTTTTTTATCTTTTCCACAGATCACTCACAGATAACAAAATATCGTGCATAACGCCCGGCTCGTTTGATCATCTCAATTCCTTATCTACTCTGTAAGTACAACTGCTGATCATTTGGATTTTTTATGGCATATTGGCTTATTAGCTAAGCCATATACGCCATATTATATCGATACTATAACATTGCTATATTTAAAATTTTCTAAAAATTAAATAAATCAAGTGCGTATTTTAAATAGTAGATTTTATGTGATTTGGGAATTTTATGTGAGACGTATTAGATTTAGTTCATTAGATATCAATATCGACTGCCAAGTCAATATATTTACATATATCAAGACCGAGTGGAATGGTAGCGAAAGTAGGTATTAGTTTAAGTTCGAAGAATTTTAATTGCAGCCGGATAATATATTTGATATAAGAGACGAATTTTAGAGGCAAATATTTCTAATAGACTTATCAGCAACAGTAACACTTCAATACAATGCTTTTAATAATTGATTTCAAATGCTATTGCACACACATTTTTGCACGAACGTGAATTAATGACACCTGGTGGTGCTGCAGGTCGTTGAGCGGAAACCCATTGCACTGCACGTGCCACATCTCGTGGGTGAGCGGCTGGTTGCGTGCGCGCCGACTGGCGACCGGCGCCACGTGCGCGCACCCCCCACCCCTGCGCGGCGCTGAACTTCAGCACCTGGAGTTGGCGGACTTCAAGTGCACACGTAAGACAACTATTGCAAAACAAGCGTTAACACGAGCGAAGTAGTACTGTCTGACCTTTAAATATAATATTGCTGAACTAAGGCCTCGTTTCCTGCTCTGACCTGCTTCAATGGTGGAAACTTCATCCAAATGATATCCATGATGGTCGTTTTCTCAGCGGAGGACGTGGGCTGCCTGCCGGCGGAGTACTGCCCGGCGGGCTGCGCGTGCGCGGGCACGGTGGTGCGCTGTGCGCGCGCACGCCTGGCCGCGCTGCCGCCGCGCCTGCCGCCGCACACCACCGAGCTGTGAGTTACATCCCATTTTAGTATATTAGCCATCTACAGGTTTCCACTAAAAATTTCCAATTCCAGGTATTTGGAATCCAACGAAATAACAAGCATATCGTCCGAACAAATCCGACACCTCACCCAGCTGACTCGGCTGGACCTTTCGAACAACAAGATCGGCGTCCTCTCCAACAACACGTTTGAGGGTCTCACCAAGCTGTCCACTCTCATAGTCAGCTACAACCGGCTGAGATGCGTGCAGGTAATTTACCCAAAATATAATGAGTAACGCTTATTGATTTATATACGAGCCGGTCGGCGTGGTTGGTATCCTCTCATCACAAATCCTACCAACACCACCAATACTTACTCTACTATTGTTGCGTTCCGGTTGGAAGCTGTGAGTGAGCCAGTGTAACAACAGCCACAAGGGACATAACACCTTAGTTTCTTATATTAGTGGTGCAATGTAAAAGATGATCAATACTTATTACAATGCCAATATCTATAGCTGGCATGGTATGGCCACATACCATAATGGTGCACAATGACGCTACCATCGCATTCATCATTATCCTAACTAATAGTATAAATGCGAAAATGATTTTATCTATAATTTTTCAATTTTTAACTCCTCAACCATTATGTAATTTTGCTCCCCCCTCCCCTAGGGGAAGCCCCGAACACGTACTAGTTGGTAAATATGATTATTTTAATAAATGTACACATTTCAGCGCGACGCGTTAAAAGGGCTGACGCAGCTCCGTGTTCTGTCTCTCCACGGTAACAACATCTCCATGCTAGCTGATGGAGTCTTCAGGGACTTGGAGTCCATATCTCATGTGTAAGTATAGTTATATTTAAGCCGCAATGGCCTAGTTGTTAGAACGCGTGAATCTTAACCGATCATCGTGGGTACAAGCCCAGGCAAGCGCCAAAGAATTTTCATGTGCTTAATTTGTGTTTATAATTTATCTCGTGCTTGACGGTGAAGGAAAACATCGTGAAGAAACCTGCATGTGTCTAATTTCACTGAGTTTGCTTGGAAAAATGAATTTTCATTTTACTTTTTATATTCCTTGTCACTAATATTAATCTTATTCTATTTAATAAACTTTTCTATATATTATATTGATTGGTTAATAAAGATGTGTTTTTGGACTTGTTTAATTTGTCGAATCATACATTCGCATAATTCATTTATTCTCTTATCATTTGTCATTCATTCAATACATTTATCTTAAAATGCTGTTCATAATTTTATCTTTTGTTATTTTCAGCGCGTTGGGATCGAACCCTCTGTACTGTGACTGCTCGGCCCGCTGGTTGAGTGAATGGGTGAAGGTCGCCGGCGAGTACGTGGAGGCGGGTATCGCTCGCTGCGCTGATCCTCCTCCGATGAGGGATAAGTTGGTGCTGAGTACCAGTTCCAGCGCGTTCGTCTGCAAAGGTATGGACGATTTTAATGTATATTAACGATTCAATATTAAAATCACGTTTATCTCTTACTGAACGGGTGAATGAATAAACGAATGTATGTGAATGGAATTAAATCCTAAAATCCTGATTAACTTTTCTCATGTACATTTGTATATGAGCCATATTTACATAATCCATGTTTAATGTAATATAAAACAATTATAGTTTATTAAAGAATGTTTACGGATTTATATATTTTTTCGCTAAACGGTCCGTGTACCGACGAGCCATTGACGCTTAACATAATACTCGGTGCCCGCGTGCCGCGCAGAGGCGGCGCCGGCGGACGTGATCGCGAAGTGCGACCGCTGCTACCGCAACCCGTGCCTGCACGGCGGAGCGTGCGTGGCGAGCGCGGGCGGCGGCTACAGCTGCGCGTGCGCGCGCGGCTTCCACGGCGACACGTGCCAGCACCAGATCGACGCGTGCTACGGCTCGCCCTGCGCGCACGGCGCCTGCCAGCTGCTCGAGGAGGGCCGCTTCCAGTGAGTGCCGTCACGTCCCGATATATCGAAAAGGACATTGCTGGCGACATTCTTTGTGAGACTGAGCTTCCGTGACTTCGCATGACAGATTATGCATTTGCTTGTTCACTAGTAATGAAATGTTTCCGATGGTTGTTTACCCGGTGGTAGGGCTTTATACAAGTCTGTGTCGGTACCGCCCACTTTACAGATATTCAATCGCCAAACATCAAAACTTAGTACTGTTGCGTGTTAACTACAAGCACAAGAGATATGACATCGTCGTTTAAAATTGATGTCAGGGACGTTTATCATTTCATACCGCCAATATATATGAGCTGTGGTGGCCACATACCATCAACTCTCCCTTCTTATTTCATATATCACCTTTCTCCCCTTCAAGCTGTTCCTGCCACGCTGGCTACACCGGCGTGCGCTGCGAGGTGAACATCGACGACTGCCTGGCGCACCGCTGTCAGAACAACGCGACGTGTGTCGACCATCTCGAAGGGTACACTTGCAAGTGTGCCCCCGGCTTTATGGGTGCGTATATTTCATTCGTTTCTTTCACAATAAATATTAGAAATTGTGTGTTATTTGCCCTTTAACTTTATTATTAGTACCAAGTAATGTTTTAATATAATCGTCGGACCTTCGTGTCAAGTAGAAAATGAGCCGATGGTCTTCAAAAGTCTGAACAGATCATAGTTTATAGCTAAGAACTATCTCGATCACATGAGGTTTCAAACCGAAAAGACCACATCAAAATTAATTTATATGTTTTAGGTGAATTTTGTGAAAAGAAGATACCGTTCTGCACGCAAGAATTCAATCCGTGTGCAAATGGTGCCACCTGCGTGGACCACACCAGCCACTACTCCTGCACGTGTCCCAAGGGTTACTCGGGACAGAACTGCACGGTCAACGCTGATGATTGCCTAAACCACATGTGCCAAGTAAGTTGGTAAAACACATGTCCTGACTGAATTTAGTCATGGCCTAAATTAAGACTAATAGCTGTGCTAATATTGAGCACAATTGTGCGCGCTGATGATCTTCCAGCACTATTCCTCAAGCCCCATTAACCAATTTAATGGCTATACGTGCTGTCTGAGGCGCCGGAATATAGCACTTAACTATTAACTTCTTAAATTTAGCCTGAGACGACTGGCTGCGGCGGGCTAATTAAGAATATTCAAATGAATTATCTAAAATTATCGTCCCGATCCTATAATAATGTAATCATATAATATAATAAAGATAATTGAATAAAGTATATTATATAATATTAAATTATATATTTGTATGTAAAAATATTGCTCTTATAGTATAGCGAGTACGTTTCAAGAGTTCAGCTCTTAGCTTATTATGTAAACTAATGAGTAACTTGTTCGTAGAACGGTGCGACGTGCGTGGACGGGCTGGACGAGTACCGCTGCGCGTGCGCGGCGGGGTACGCCGGCCGGTACTGCGAGGCCGCGCCGCACGCCGCGCTCGGCACGTCGCCCTGCGCGCACCACGACTGCGTGCACGGCGTGTGCTACCTGCCCGCCCTCGCTCTGCACGTGCGTACACACACACATACACACTACACATGACTGCGTGCACGGCGTGTGCTACCTGCCCGCCCTCGCTCTGCACGTGCGTACACACACACATACACACTACACATGACTGCGTGCACGGCGTGTGCTACCTGCCCGCCCTCGCTCTGCACGTGCGTACACACACACATACACACTACACATGACTGCGTGCACGGCGTGTGCTACCTGCCCGCCCTCGCTCTGCACGTGCGTACACACACACATACACACTACACATGACTGCGTGCACGGCGTGTGCTACCTGCCCGCCCTCGCTCTGCACGTGCGTACACACACACATACACACTACACATGACTGCGTGCACGGCGTGTGCTACCTGCCCGCCCTCGCTCTGCACGTGCGTACACACACACATACACACTACACATGACTGCGTGCACGGCGTGTGCTACCTGCCCGCCCTCGCTCTGCACGTGCGTACACACACACATACACACTACACATGACTGCGTGCACGGCGTGTGCTACCTGCCCGCCCTCGCTCTGCACGTGCGTACACACACACATACACACTACACATGACTGCGTGCACGGCGTGTGCTACCTGCCCGCCCTCGCTCTGCACGTGCGTACACACACACATACACACTACACATGACTGCGTGCACGGCGTGTGCTACCTGCCCGCCCTCGCTCTGCACGTGCGTACACACACACATACACACTACACATGACTGCGTGCACGGCGTGTGCTACCTGCCCGCCCTCGCTCTGCACGTGCGTACACACACACATACACACTACACATGACTGCGTGCACGGCGTGTGCTACCTGCCCGCCCTCGCTCTGCACGTGCGTACACACACACATACACACTACACATGACTGCGTGCACGGCGTGTGCTACCTGCCCGCCCTCGCTCAGCACGTGCGTACACACACACATACACACTACACATGACTGCGTGCACGGCGTGTGCTACCTGCCCGCCCTCGCTCTGCACGTGCGTACACACACACATACACACTACACATGACTGCGTGCACGGCGTGTGCTACCTGCCCGCCCTCGCACTGCACGTGCGTACACACACACATACACACTACACATGACTGCGTGCACGGCGTGTGCTACCTGCCCGCCCTCGCTCTGCACGTGCGTACACACACACATACACACTACACATGACTGCGTGCACGGCGTGTGCTACCTGCCCGCCCTCGCACTGCACGTGCGTACACACACACATACACACTACACATGACTGCGTGCACGGCGTAGGCTACCTGCCCGCCCTTGCTCTGCATGTACACACACACGCAATCTCAACTTTTCCTTATACCAAATAATTAGAAATATCCTAAAATAGTTATAGCATTGTAGTACCGAGTGTTCCCCCCACCATCCTAACCAACGGTTGTGTAATTAAATATCAGTACCTGATCTCCAGGACGACATCATGATGGAGCGCCCGCTGCTGGCGCCGCCCGCAGACTACCTGTGCAAGTGCGCGCCCGGGTACTCCGGTAAGTAGCCTGTTCTACCAAAAATGTTGGTTTGTCTTTTTGAGATTAATAACTCGTTCTTCATAGGAACATACATGTACGAAATTCATGGTAACCAAAATGGTGTTGCAAAGAATCTCACAGATATACTATAATTTTTATGTATTGTACGAGCCAATAACGCTCGTACATGTATATATTTGTAAATTAAAACTTAATTGGTAGCCGTTTTGTAATGCAACGTTTATATGTAACATTTTTATTGCAACGTTTTTAACTTCACGATCTTCCATTGTATTCCAGGTCGTCTATGCGAGTATCTCACTTCCCTTACTTTCAACTATAACGACTCCCTCGTGGAGTTGGAACCACTCAGGACGATACCTCAAGCCAACGTTACTCTTGGTAAGTATTCACACCCGGTTCCATGACCAGAGAGTACCAGAACGTCTCCTTGTAACTATATACCATGAAGGGCTGTACTTGGTGGTAGTGCTTTATGCAAGTCTGCCTGGGATGCCCCCCCCCCTCACTTATCACATATTCTACCGCTAAACAGAAACACTTTGTATTGTTGAGTTCTGGTTTGAATGGTGAGTGAGACACTTAGTTCCCAAGGTCATAGGCGCCTCTTAAAAATAGTAATATTAAAAAAATTGTGCGTGCGGCACTACTTGCGCGTTTGCGTGATTCGTTCGTAAACTAAATTTATATCAGTGATGCTAAAGTACTTTAAAACAAACAATGATATTATGTCTAAAGTTAAGAGTTACGTACATAGACTAAAATAAGTATATATAAATCAAAATTGAAAATAGCTATCGTACAAATCATGAACGTGTGGAGTGGTTGCAAGAATTCTAGCAGCTTTTTCCCGTTGAATCGAAATTCCGAACCTCTGAGCGCGAAATGAACTCCAGTGGAAGCAATAGGGCAATTTTTTTAATGAAAGTTCAAATATTCATTATCCTCACAGAGATGTTTGGTCTGCATGGTGTTCGACTAACCACAATTTTTAGATTCCATGATAGATGCCGTTTGTGTCTTCTCCACCATTCCCAAAATCCCCATCAGGAAAATTAATAATACTATAATCGTTCTCCAGTGTTCAGCACAAAGCAGCTCCACGGCGTGCTGATGTACTTCGGTGACAGCGAGCACCTCGCGGTGGAGCTGTTCAACGGCAGGATCCGCATCAGCTACGACGTTGGGAACCATCCCACGTCCACCATGTACAGGTAACACAACCCCTAAGTCATAACAGATTAAAAAACTTTTTGAAAACCAGTGTATTTCTTACTTGACTGCATAACATTTTTAATTTAATTTTAATTTTATTTATTTCTTAGTCAATTAATTTAAATGGATGAATTAAAAATAATTAATCAATTTTATTAATTATTTTTATGAGCATGCCGTGTACAAACGCTGTGAAGTGTAATCTTGCTTTAAAATTGCTTAATATTTTGCTTGGTGGTACCGCTTTGTGCTCGTCTGAGTAGGTACCACCCACTCATCAGATATTCTACCGCAAAACAGCAGTACATGGTATTATGTTCCGGTTTGAAGGGTGAGTGAGCCAGTGTAATTACAGGCACAATGGACATAACATCTTAGTTCCCAAGGTTGGTGACCGCTTACCAGGCCCATATGCTCGTCCGCCTACCTATACAATCAAAATTGTATAAATTCCTAATTCTAATTTATTCTGATTGTATTATGTTTTGTGTACCTAAATAAATAAATATATTACTTTGGTACCTACCCAGTGCAAATTAATCTGGGTAGGTACCACCGATTTATCTAATGTCAGTTATTTTAATCTCAAATAGTAATACTTTGTACTGAGGTGATGCAGAGGCGTCAATGAGCTAGTGTAGTCAGAGACGCAATTCCCATGTTTGATGGTGAAAAACCTATGTTTCAAAGCCATATATACTCTGTGATCGATGATTGCAGTGCGCAGCCACCTTCAATACCTTCATGTGGCCACACGATGCCTGACATCAAAATCAGGCAGCGCGATTTGCGTGCAGAGCTGCAATCACTCGATGTACGGAAAGCTAGTGGTCCCGATGGAATACCAGCCATAGTGCTGAAGAAGTGTGCAGCGGAGCTGTCTTCTGTGTTGACGCGCCTGTTCCAGCTGTCTCTCTATACTGGACGTGTGCCGGATTCTTGGAGAGAGGCTAATGTGCAAGCGGTTCCCAAAAAAGGGGATCGGTCTGACCCGGCAAATTATTGGCCAATATCTTTCACTTCAGTACTTTGTAAGGTGATGGAACGGATTCTAAATAACCAACTGATCCATTACCTAGAAGATCACTGTCTGATTAATGATCGTCAATACGGGTTTCGACCGAAACGGTCCACAGGTGATCTTCTAGCGTACGTAACACACCTCTGGGGTGAAGCTATCGACAAGCGTGGGGAATCGTTGGCTGTCAGCCTCGATATCTCCAAGGCTTTTGACAGGGTCTGGCACAGAAGTCTTCTCTCCAAGCTGCCGGCATACGGTCTGCCAGCTCAGCTCTGCACCTGGATTGCCAGCTTCCTACACAAGCGTAACCTTCGCGTTTTAGTTGATGGCTGCGCTTCACAATTCCATGTAGTGAATGCTGGGGTCCCCCAGGGGTCTGTGCTATCCCCCACACTCTTTCTTCTGCATATCAATGATATGCTCTCTCTCGGGAACATACATTGCTATGCAGATGATAGTACAGTGCACGGGGGAAGCCACGGACGCGCAGGAGCTGGGCGGGTGGAAACTGGGGAGAGACGGAGGGATCTTGTTGTTGAACTCGATAGGACGGTAGGACTCATTGCCAAATGGGGCTCTGATAATCTTGTTGAGTTCAACGCCAAGAAAACACAGATATGCGCTCTCACAGCGAAAAAGTCACCATTTTCTCCTCCTCCTTCCCTCTGTGGCACCACGCTGGAGATACAAGGCAAAGTCGCCTTACTGGGAATTGACGTTCGGTGCGACCTCAATCCAAAGGATCATATCAAGGCTGTTATAAAAATAGCCTCACGAAAACTCGGAGTCCTGAACAAGGTGCGGCGTTTTTTCACGCCACAACAACTGCTCCTGTTGTATAAGACACAGGTGCGGTCTTGCGTCGAATATTGCTCGCACCTTTGGGATGGCTCCGCTAAGTACTTACTGGAGGCCTTGGATCGGTTGCAGCGACGTGCGGTTCGCACCAACACCCTCGAGCCTTTACAATTGCGTCGAGAGATAGCGGCACTGAGCGCTTTCTATCGACTGTATCACGGCGAGTGCTCAGAGGAGCTATTCACCCTCATTCCTGCTTCCCCTTTCCTTCACAAATCTACGCGTGCTGGCTCTCGATGTCACCGCCTAACTGTGACATCAATTCCATCGTGCACGAAGAAATTTGGCAACTCTTTTCTTTGTCGCACCTCTAAAACATGGAATTCGTTACCAGCACTCGTGTTCCCCTCCTCTTATGACCCGGGTTCCTTCAAACGAGGCGTGAAGAGGCATCTTGCGGGCCGGCAAGGCGGGGGCGGCTAGTGCAAGTCATTCTTCCTGACTGCACTAGCCGTCGTCGCGTTTGGACTTTACTATCACTTACCATCAGGTGGAGTAGAGTCATTTGCCCTCCCGGGTACTCTTAGAGATATATTATCTCTGAATGTTTTATTAATCAGATACTTATTTTGTTCTAGTTTCGAAATGGTCTCCGACGGTAACTACCATAAGGCTGAATTGATAGCGATTAAGAAGAATTTCACTTTGCGTGTCGACGACGGACCCGCGAGGTCTATCATCAATGAAGGTATATCATTCGTTCACATTCAATAATTAAGTGTATAGTAGTAACAGCCTGTGAATGCCCCTCTTTTTAAGGAGAAGGGTTGGAGCTTATACCACCACGCCGCTCCAATAGCCTATACCAGCAGAATTAAGTTAAATTACACACATGCAGGTGTCCTCACGATGTTTTCCTTCACCGTCAAGCACGAGATGAATTATAAACAAAAAAAAATGGTTATCATTCAATAAATTCGTGTTTTTTCGTACTTGTAATTATTTTAATCGAACTACGATGAGTTGAGCCGAGATGGCACAGTTGTTAAAACTCATGAATCTTAACCGATGATCGTGGGCTCGAACCCGATTCGAAGAGAAATCACAAGGACGAACTGATCTAGACATATAAGTCACTCTCCTAATCTGATGGGACAGCAGTCTGATAGTCAGGCAGAGAGATAAAGACTAAAAAGAGTGTCTAAGACACGAGATTTTAATAGTCTGTGGTACAGTGGCGTATATTGCTATAACTAAGGGGGGGGGGGGGGGGCGTGTCCAATTTGACTTTTCGAATCAACTTGAGGAAGCAACCTAATCAACATCACACAAGTGCTCTGAAACTTATTATTGATTACCAAGCGACTCCTAATTAATCATAAATTAATGCGTCTTATTACTAAAAAAAACCTTTAAACTTTAAAATACGCTACTTGGACAACATACTAAATCTAGGAATAAGGGCCTCGTTACTCTATTAGCTATTTCATGACTGGAAGACGGCACTGGAGAGGCAGTTGATTCTAAAACAATCTTGCTGCCTCCCCGATGCCTTCGCAAGTGTTTTAATGGGTACCGATCACACGTAAAAATACGTTATCTTAACGTATAACGTATTGTTGCGTGCCGGTTTGAAGGATGAGTGAGCCAGTGTAAATACAGGCACGAGAGACATCACATCTTCGTTCCCAAAGTCACCAACTTTGTAACGTCCAAGGGATGGTTAATATTTCTTAAAGTGCTGGTGTCTATGGACAGTGGTGACCACTTACCATCAAGTGGCCCGTCTGCCAGTCTGCCTCCGTATAATATAAAACATATAAATGTTTTAAAACAACCCATAACCACCCCACAAATCCCATCATTGTCTTTAAAAGACTTGATCTTGAGATCTTGTCTATTTAGTATGTTTAAATTTAAAAAATTAAAAAAAGTTAATATCTTTGAATATATTAGATAAATTAAGCTTATATTTAAAACATTTTTAGGCAGTAAAGAGTTTCTCCGTCTCGAAAGGCCCATGTTCGTTGGAGGAGTACCGGAGGACGTCGCTAAGGACGCTTTCAGCAAATGGCACTTGCGTAATATCACCAGCTTCAAAGGTATGTGCACCAATTCTTTTAATACATATAACTTATTGATTGTCATTAAAACTACCACGGTTCGGAAAACAAATTACCTTGAAATGAGAAGAACTAAAGAAAAAACTTTTTGGTCTTTGGGTGTAGTTCGGAAAAGGTCATACCGCTTTTTTTCTTGAAATTTTTTCAAGTTCAAAACTCGAAAAAATAGACAAAATAAGTATTTTCAACAGGTTTTTCTGTTATCCCAATAAATATTTATCTTAGAGAAAAATGTTTCGTACAAAAGTTGTAGATTATATAATTTTATGTTCTATACATTTTTTGTCTAAAAACATTTTTTTTCGAGTCCAAGCGAGTCCAAATTCGTGAGTATACGAAATTTCAAGAAAAAAAGGGGTATGACCATTTCGGAACTTTATCCTTATATTTTTACCTATAAGGTTATCGTTTCACTCCCAAGGTGTGCTATTCATATAGGTGGTATCATCCATTAACTCATCAATTGTTACCTTCACCGTTACCAGTACCATGGCCACACAAATGTTCTTAAACTATTTTTTACATAGGCTCTTAACGTGTTATATAAAACCGAAAGAATTATTTTTTGAAACCTTTGCATGGTCCCTCATAATCAGGCTGCCTGAAAGAGGCGTGGATCAACCACAAGCGCGTGGACTTCGTAAACGCGGCGCGCACATCGCGCACGCGCGCCGGCTGCGGCGGAGACGAGCCCGCCATGCCCTCTCGACCGCACGCGCTGCAGGAGGACGGCGCGCACGAGCCCGTGAGTACACACATACACCTCACGGAACGCGGCTGTGTAACGCATTGATCCCCATGACCCCTTTTCTATGAAACTATTACATACTTCACGCTACGAAAAATTTAATTTATACGGAAATGGACATGAGGTCTATTTAAAATATAGCTCATATACTCAAAGCTGAAAGTAAAAGTCTATAACAGCCGTGTATCCCTCAGGACCCGTGCGTGCCCAACCCGTGCGCGCGGGGGGGGCGCTGCGTGCGCGAGGCGGGCTCGCGCTCGGACTACACGTGTCGCTGTCGCGCGGGCACGGCGGGGGCGCAGTGCGAGCTGCGCACCTCCGTCGGTGAGTCGCACAGCTAGCTGTTTGTTTATACATGTACTATGTTTATATGGTCTGCCTCGTCGGTCTAGTGGCTAGATGTAAGGCCGCAGACCCGGAGGTTCTGGGTGCGAATCTGAGGTCGGGCCAATAAAAAGTTATTGAGTTTTTCTGTCGAATATTCTCAGTAGCAGCCCGGAGTCTGAAAGTTGAAAATGTTCAATTAAAGTCAAATTTAAAACCCAAAGATCTATCCAGAATAATTAAAACCGAAGTGGACTTGCAAAAAATATTTCAATTCAATTCTATATTATTTATTGTAACTTGATTACGAACTCGACTGTTTTGCTTAAATAACTTATATTAAACTTCAATGACATGATCGTTTGATAAATCTTCCAGGTGGTGCTCCGGTTATCACACAAGTTAAACTCCCCCCACGGAAGGTCATCAGCAACGTGCAGGCGTCACCAGGTAATATAACTATTTAAAATAGGTAGACTGCCACATGCCACCTGATGGTACCGCCAGATATATACATTGTCGCTGTAAGAAATATTAACCATAAGCAACACTTACAGACCAACCTGCCACTCCCCTAACTGGCTGGTGAAGAGTAGAACAAATTAAAATAATTTGCAAAAATAAATATTTAAAAAAATCTATCAGTGAAGCCTGTGAATATCCCACTGCTGGGCTAAGGCCTCTTCTCCTCTTTTTGAGGAGAAGGTTTTTGGAGCTTATTCCACTACGCTGCTCCAATGCGGTGGGATAAGCTCCAAAAACCTTCTCCTGGTGGGCAATGGTGGAATACACATGTGACAGAATTTCAGTGAAATTTGACACATGCAGGTTTCCTCACGATGTTTTCCTTCACCGTTAAGCACGAGATGAATTATAATCACAAATTAAGCACATGAAATTCAGTGGTGTTTGCCCGGGCTTGAACCCACGATCATCGGTTAAGATTCACGCGTTCTTACCAATGGGCTATCTCGGCTTGTAAAATCATTTTTTTTTTGTATTTTTAGTTTTTGGCCGAAGTCGTAGAACATAAGTTGTTGCTTATGGTATTAGCTATCTAGTCCTGCGAGGTTGCTGGATCGTTACAAATAACCCTGTATAAGTAATAATGTTTATTTTCTAATTCCAGCTGCGCCTGCGCAAAAGCAGTACCCGGAAGAAGCGCCCGCGCAGCCGTCGACGACTGGTGGAGCATGCCGAAAGGTAATTTTTTTATAAATACATATTTTCCAAATTATCAAGAGTATAGAGAAGAAACTAAATTATGTAAGTATAAAAAAACTTAGCGCTTGTAACACGGTACGTGTGATTGCGTTTGGTAACATGATGACGTCATAGCTTAAATACTCTCGGCTACGGACAGTCGATCCGTGTGATTGCGTTTGATAACATGATGACGTCATACCTTCAGCTACCCTCGGCTACAGACGGGCGGTCGGTGTGTTTGCGTTTGATATCATGATGACACCATACCTTTAGCTCCCCTCGGCTCCTAACAGCTGTTTCGTGTTATTTCATTTTTTGCATTGTACGCACGTTACCATTATGACCAAACATTCATGGCGCGTTTTTTGGTCACATGATATTTGGTAAATTTTTATGACACTAAGTTCAGTTAAAAACATTAAATACTTTTAACAGATCGTAAGCTTCTAATTAAAAATAGTTTTGAATGGTACCACCATCGTCATTAACGAAAGTAATGTCTTTTCAGGAAGCCACCCGTGAGTTCATAACGGAGGGCTCATGTCGGAGTCGTCGTCCCGTACGCGGCGCGCGGTGCTCTGCAAAGGCCTCCGGGACTCCGGGCGGATGCGGAAGAGCTCTCTGCTGCGCTCCCAGGAAAACTAAGAAGAGAAAGGTTACAGATTAGTTATTTGAATATGTAGTTAAATTATTGATATCGATTTAAAAGGAGTTTTGAAAGAAATCTTCGTCCGTCTTTCTGTTTATTATTTAAAATGTACAAATGAAAAACACATTTAAAATAATATATGAATTTCATTTCAGATCCGCTTAGTTTGTGCTGACGGTACGAGATACACCAAAGATATAGAAATAGTACGGAAGTGTGCCTGCGGAAAGAAGTGCCCGAGGAACACGCCCTTCATACACTAAACACTCATTCTATTAAAACTAATTTGCACAAAAATTAAATAAAACATCATTTAAAGCGCTTGCTCAAGCACACGCGATAGACGTGAAACCTACTTGCTTAAACGTTTGACTGAAACGTTACATACGGTGTATCTGAACTTGATAATTGACTGTCATGGCGCCCAATTTATTTAAATTTTGGACAAATTCGTTTTGAAAGGATAATTTTATTATCTTGTCTCATAAATAATATCATTGTCATTATCACAAGCGATGAATGTCGATAATATAAGAAAGAGACATCAATTTAAAAAGCAGCATGTTAAAGCGGGACGCATTATACATTTTGACAATTTAAATATGATGCTGCCGTCGTAGACTATTTTATTAAACAGATAAAAAAAATGGGGGTGACTCTCGTCAGGAACGAAGTTCTTTGGGATATTTTTTCGACACAACCGTGTTTAGATTTTAATTAATTATGTTACTGTATTTTTGTCACGCCAAAAAGTACATCAACCTCCTTTATATTGACTCGACCTCCTAAATTCGGACGTCCATCGCATCGCATTTAGTAGCATTTGGTAGGCACAATATGAACGCTATTTCGTTACATGACGTGACCTTGGGCCACTGCCATTTCACTCTACTGTAAGCCGCATAAAAGAACTTCGTTCCAAAAATTTAAGATCGATAAATAGGAAGTTTTATCATTTAACATATTATTTACAAGAATTCAAAACTCAATCAAATGCGAATATGAACTTATCAACGAATAATCCATAGACAATAATCGTCCATAGTAATTTTTTAATATTTTTAAATTCAATAGTTGAATACATTATGCCTTCCAGTATAACGGCCTATTGCTTTAATTTTTTAAATGAAGAACTTAAAATATTAAAAAAGTATATAAACTACATGCATATATATTCATAAAATAACGTTCCATTTCAATGTGGGTAGAAATAAGGAGTATTTCTTACCTGTGACTTTTAAAAAAGCGTCTACCTACGTGGGTTCGTCCTGAAATCTGTCACTGCGCTGATAATAACCAACGTCTACTACCAGGGACTGTTTCTTGTTTCGGAATAGAGATTAAATAATAAAAACGCCATCGATTCTACCCTCCACATTCCCAAAAATAA
The DNA here is from genome assembly GCA_905220585.2 of Nymphalis polychloros. Taxonomy (NCBI): domain Eukaryota; kingdom Metazoa; phylum Arthropoda; class Insecta; order Lepidoptera; family Nymphalidae; genus Nymphalis; species Nymphalis polychloros. The sequence continues at coordinate 690,857 of HG992268.1, read as the reverse complement.
ATGTCATTCCATAATCAACACTTATTGCCAACATTTAAAAAAGTATAAAAAAAATAAATCCGCCATATAAGTTAAATGCAACTTAAAAGATTTTCAAACCAATCATGTTTATAATTTGATATATATTCTCATAGATACGTCATTAATTTATATATAACAATAATAAATATACAATTTGAAAGAGGTTTTAAACGTTTGTTGTAGTTCAAAATCTGAACATTGATTTACACCTGGTTTGTAGCTCAATGAAGGCAACTAACGTGACGAAACCTGCATGTGGTAAATATATATAAAGTCTTATATACAAATAAAAAATTAAAATAATTATTGACCAATAAGACCAATCATGACCGCGCGGTGGCAAGAAGCTAGCAGCATTTCCCCTTTGAATCGCAATTCCAATCCCTTGGACGAAAAACGAACCAGCCCACAGTACAGCCAAAAAAACGAGGTTTTACATTTAAATAAAAATTTTAAAATAAATTCTAGGACAATATACATCTGTTAATCTCAATACTTATTCTTTATTAAAGACCTTTATCCAGTCATAGAATATTTACAATTATATTAACAAACGTCCCTTTGCGTTTACCTACGCATGCTATTAACACATTGATCCAAAGTTTGCACAGGTAAACTTTTGTTATGACTTCGCTCTGTGTTATACAATCTGGCGTACATTTTGAATGAAATTAAAACATGGATACATTTCTCTGACTTATGGAACTTATTCTATGGATGAAAATCTCGCCTACTTTTGTAATGATTTGTATTTATTAACTATTAGGTCTAACTTTATACCCCATTAGAAATAACTAAAGCTTAAATATACTCAACATTTAGGTAATGCATTTATTGTTAAACCCTTTAAGCCCCGGAGGCTATTATTTTATCTATATTTTAATATGTAACGATATTTTTAATCTGTGAACATCATGGATATGTAAAATGGACTACAGCAGAAAATTACATTATGTATTTTTTTTTTCATTAAAATAAAGCATGAATTGAAATTCTTACGACCGTTTTACATATTCGTGTTGATTTTTTTTTTGTAACGCAATGTTGCAACTTAATTTTAAACTGCCATAAAACTTTCATGAATTGTCTCAAATTTTAATCTTAAACAATATTATGTGTTCATGTAATAATAATATATTTATAATTCTCTAGATGTTTATTGAATATTTTATATCTATAAGTTAGTAACAGACATACAGATAATAAATTCCCGCGTTTTTATATTCTTGCCAGATAAGAAAATGTTTTTCGGCATTTTGTTTTTCATTTTTATATAACTTTTAGATCATAATAATAAAAAAAAAAAAAATTGTAGTTTTTGACTGACGTGACGATTCTTTTGTAAAATAATATAGATTTACATATTTATTGCCGTTTTGTTGCTAAAGTGTAGCTTATTTACTGTAAATTGGTAGTTAAGGTTTATATAGATGAAAGATTAAGTATTTAATTAGGTATTTTGAAAGCATTCCGTATTTATTTCTCACCATTACGATATATACATGCAGTAACAGTTGTCAGCGATCTTAATGATATGATTTTCAGTATTAATAATTTGTTATTAAATGTTAAAATCATGAATTACAGTTATATAAAATTTATAACTGTGTGATTGATTTTTCTCTAATGTAAGTTTTATGTGTAAGCTTTAAGTTTCATACGGTCGTGTTTTGTGACAGACGGACAGTGCATGCGCTTTTTATTAATAATTAAAAATTAATAATATTGTCTATAAACTTTATAATTTATTTGATGTAATAAAAGACGATGTTAGATAAAATTGAATTTTATTTCATTAGTATAACCGAAACCTTTTTTTACGCTGGAAAAACGCATTACGAGTTTTCTCCATGGGAACAGTGGAGGGGTATGTGGGGCTCGCCGTGTCCAGGGCGCCGAGTGCGCCCCGGTCATCGGAATACGCACTAAAAAACCAGCGCTACCCTTACCGTCATAACGGGGAGCGCCGCGAGATCGCTTACGCACGCTACCGTTAGAATATTTAAAAAAATCTTCTGAAGTTGATTTTTAATAAGATTTTAATAGCTTTTAAGAAAATTATAAATGCAAATTGAGTTTGTTTGTTTGTGACGATGTCAAGACTAAAACCACTCAACCGATTTAAAAAAAAAATCACCAATGGAAAGCTTCATTATCAGCGAGTAACATAGACTACATTTTGTCCCCGTGAGGTCTCACCGAACGCGCATAACTCCAACCTTAGTTATGACAGCAGGTCAGTGTGATTGCGTTTGATATAATGATGACGTCTTACCATAAGCTACCCTCGGCTAAGGACAGCCGGTCCGTGTGATTGCTTTTGATAAGATTATGACGTCATACCTTTAGTAAGGCGGTCCATGTGATTCCGTTTGATAAGATTATGACGTCATACCTTCAGCTACCCTCGGTTACAGACAGCCGGTCCGTGGAGTTTAGTTAGATAACATCATGACGTCATACCTTCAGCTACCCTCGGCTACAGACAGCTGGTCCGTGGAGTTTCGTTAGATAACATGATGACGTCAAACCTTCAGCTTCCCTCGGCTACAGACAGCCGGTCCGTGTGATTGCTTTTGATAACATGCTGACGTCATACCTTCAGCTACGCTCGGCTACAGACAGCCGGTCCGTGAGATTGCGTTTGATATCATGATGACGTCATACCATAAGCTAGAGTCGGCTACGGGCAGTCGGTCCGTGTGATTGCGTTTGATAATATGATGACGTCATACCTTCAGCTACCCTCGGCTATAAACAGCCGGTCTGTGGAGTTTCGTTAGATAACTTGATGACGACATACCTTCAGCTACCCTCGGCTACAGACAGCCGGTCCGTGTGATTGCTTTTGATAAGAAAATGACGTCATACCTTCAGCTACCCTTGGCTACAGACAGCCGGTCCGTGAGATTGCGTTTGGTATCATGATGACGTCATACCATAAGCTAGAGTCGGCTACGGACAGTCGGTCCGTGTGATTGCGTTTGATAATATGATGACGTCATACCATTAGCTACCCTCGGCTATAAACAGCCGGTCCGTGGAGTTTCGTTAGATAACATCATGACGTCATACCTTCAGCTACCCTCAGCTACAGACAGCCGGTCCGTGTGATTGCTTTTGATAAAAAAATGACGTCATACCATAAGCTAGAGTCGGCTACGGACAGTCGGTCCGTGTGATTGCGTTTGATAATATGATGACGTCATACCATTAGCTACCCTCGGCTACAGACAGCCGATCCGTAGAGTTTCGTTAGATAACATGATGACGTCATATCTTCAGCTACCCTCGGCTACAGACAGCTGATCCGTGGAGTTTCGTTAAATAACATGATGACGTCATACCTTCAGCTACCCTCGGCTACAGACAGCCGGTCCGTGTGATTGCTTTTGATATCATGATGACGTCATACCATAAGCTAGAGTCGGCTACGGACCGTCGGTCCGTGTGATTGCGTTTGACAATATGATGACGTCATACCATTAGCTAAACTCGGCTATAAACAGCCGGTCCGTGGAGTTTCGTTAGATAACATGATGACGTCAAACCTTCAGCTTCCCTCGGCTACAGACAGCCGGTCCGTGTGATTGCTTTTGATAACATGATGACGTCATACCTTCAGCTACGCTCGGCTACAGACAGCCGGTCCGTGAGATTGCGTTTGATATCATGATGACGTCATACCGTAAGCTAGAGTCGGCTACGGACAGTCGGTCCGTGTGATTGCGTTTGATAATATGATGACGTCATACCATTAGCTACCCTCGGCTATAAACAGCCAGTCCGTGGAGTTTCGTTAGATAACATGATGACGTCAAACCTTCAGCTTCCCTCGGCTACAGACAGTCGGTCCGTGTGATTGCTTTTGATAAGATTATGACGTCATACCATTAGCTAAACTCGGCTACAAACAGCTGGTCCGTGGAGTTTCGTTAGATAACATGATGACGTCATAACTTCAGCTACCCTCGGCTACAGACAGCCGTTCCCTGTGATTGCATTTGATAAGATTATGACGTCATACCATTAGCAAGATTCGGCTACGGAAAGTCGGTACGTGTGATTGCGTTAGATAACATGATGACGTCATAACTTCAGCTACCCTCGGCTACAGAAAGCCGGTCCGTGGAGTTTCGTTAGATAACATGATGACGTCATAACTTTAGCTAACCTCGGCTACAGACAGCCGGTCCGTGTGATTGCTTTGATAAAAAAATGACGTCATACCTTCAGCTACACTCAGCTACAGACAGCCGGTCCGTGGAGTTTCGTTAAATAACATGATGACGTCAATCTTTCAGCTTCCCTCGGCTACAGACAGCCGGTCCGTGTGATTGCTTTTGATAACATGATGACGTCATACCTTCAGCTACGCTCGGCTACAGACAGCAGGTCGGTGAGATTGCGTTTGATATCATGATGACGTCATACCATAAGCTAGAGTCGGCTACGGACAGTCGGTCCGTGGAGTTTCGTTAGATAACATGATGACGTCATATCTTCAGCTACCCTCGGCTACAGACAGCTGGTCCGTGGAGTTTCGTTAGATAACATGATGACGTCATACCTTCAGCTACGCTCGGCTACAGACAGCCGGTCCGTGAGATTGCGTTTGATATCATGATGACGTCATACCATTAGCTACCCTCGGCTATAAACAGCCGGTCCGTGGAGTTTCGTTAGATAACATGATGACGTCATACCTTCAGCTACCCTCGGCTACAGACAGCTGGTCCGTGGAGTTTTGTTAGATAATATGATGACGTCATACCATTAGCTCCCCTCGGCTATAAACAGCCGGTCCGTGGAGTTTCGTTAGATAACATGATGACGTCAAACCTTCAGCTTCCCTCGGCTACAGACAGCCGGTCCGTGTGATTGCTTTTGATAACATGATGACGTCAAAACTTCAGCTTCCCTCGGCTACAGACAGCCGGTCCGTGTGATTGCTTTTGATAACATGATGACGTCATACCTTCAGCTACGCTCGGCTACAGACAGCCGGTCGGTGAGATTGCGTTTGATATCATGATGACGTCATACCATAAGCTAGAGTCGGCTACGGACAGTCGGTCCGTGGAGTTTCGTTAGATAACATGATGACGTCATATCTTCAGCTACCCTCGGCTACAGACAGCCGGTCTCTGGAGTTTCGTTAGATAACTTGATGACGTCATACCTTCAGCTACCCTTGGCTCCAGACAGCTGGTCAGTAGAGTTTCGTTAGATAACATGATGACGTCATTCCTTCAGCTACCCTCGGCTACAGACAGCCGGTCCCTGTGATTGCTTTTGATAAAAAAATGACGTCATACCTTCAGCTACCGTTGGCTACAGACAGCAGGTCCGTAGAATTTCGTTAGATAACATGATGACGTCATACATTCAGCTACCCTCGGCTACAGACAGCCGTCCCGTGTGATTGCATTTGATAAGATTATGACGTCATCCATTAGCAAGATTCGGCTACGGACAGTCGGTCCGTGTGATTGCGTTAGAAAACATGATGACGTCATAACTTCAGCTACCCTCGGCTACGGAAAGCCGGTCCGTGGAGTTTCGTTAGATAACATGATGACGTCATAGTTTTAGCTAACCTCGGCTACAGACACCCGGTCCGTGTGATTGCTTTTGATAAAAAAATGACGTCATACCTTCAGCTACGCTCGGCTACAGACAGCCGGTCCGTGAGATTGCTTTTGATAACATGATGACGTCATACCTTCAGCTACGCTCAGCTACAGACAGCCGGCCGTGAGATTGCTTTTGATATCATGATGACGTCATACCATAAGCTAGAGTCGGCTACGGACAGTCAGTCCGTGTGATTGCGTTTGATAATATGATGACGTCATACCATTAGCTACCCCCGGCTATAAACAGCCGGTCTGTGGAGTTTCGTTAGATAACATGATGACGTCAAACCTTCAGCTTCCCTCGGCTACAGACAGCCGGTCCGTGTGATTGCTTTTGATAACATGATGACGTCAAACCTTCAGCTTCCCTCGGCTACAGACAGCCGGTCCGTGTGATTGCTTTTGATAAAAAAATGACGTCGTACCTTCAGCTACCCTCGGCTACAGACAGCTGGTCCGTGGAGTTTCGTTAGATAACATGATTACGTCAAACCTTCAGCTTCCCTCGGCTACAGACAGCCGGTCCATAGAGTTTCGTTAGATAACATGATGACGTCATATCTTCAGCTACCCTCGGCTACAGACAGCTGGTCCGTGGAGTTTCGTTAGATAGCATGATGACGTCAAACCTTCAGCTTCCCTCGGCTACAGACAGCCGGTCCGTGTGATTGCTTTTGATAACATGATGACGTCATACCTTCAGCTACCCTCGGCTACAGACAGCTGGTCCGTGGAGTTTCGTTAGATAACATGATTACGTCAAACCTTCAGCTTCCCTCGGCTACAGACAGCCGGTCCATGGAGTTTCGTTAGATAACATGATGACGTCATATCTTCAGCTACCCTCGGCTACAGACAGCTGGTCCGTGGAGTTTCGTTAGATAGCATGATGACGTCAAACCTTCAGCTTCCCTCGGCTACAGACAGCCGGTCCGTGTGATTGCTTTTGATAACATGATGACGTCATACCTTCAGCTACCCTCGGCTACAAAAAGCCGATCCGTGGAGTTTCGTTAGATAACATGATGACGTCATACCATAAGCTAGAGTCGGCTACGGACAGTCGGTCCGTGTGATTGCGTTTGATAATATGATGACGTCATACCATTAGCTACCCTCGGCTATAAACATCCGGGCCGTGGAGTTTCCTTAGATAACATGATGACGTCAAACCTTCAGCTTCCCTCGGCTACAGACAGCCGGTCCGTGTGATTGCTTTTGATAACATGATGACGTCATACCTTCAGCTACCCTCGGCTACAAAAAGCCGGTCCGTGGAGTTTCGTTAGATAACATGATGACGTCATACCATAAGCTAGAGTCGGCTACGGACAGTCGGTCCGTGTGATTGCGTTTGATAATATGATGACGTCATACCATTAGCTACCCTCGGCTACAGACAGCCGATCCATGGAGTTTCGTTAGATAACTTGATGACGTCATATCTTCAGCTACCCTCGGCTACAGACAGCTGGTCCGTGGAGTTTCGTTAGATAGCATGATGACGTCAAACCTTCAGCTTCCCTCGGCTACAGACAGCCGGTCCGTGTGATTGCTTTTGATAACATGATGGCGTCATACCTTCAGCTACCCTCGGCTACAAAAAGCCGGTCCGTGGAGTTTCGTTAGATAACATGATGACGTCATACCATAAGCTAGAGTCGGCTACGGACAGTCGGTCCGTGAGATTGCGTTTGATAATATGATGACGTCATACCATTAGCTACCCTCGGCTATAAACATCCGGGCCGTGGAGTTTCCTTAGATAACATGATGACGTCAAACCTTCAGCTTCCCTCGGCTACAGACAGCCGGTCCGTGTGATTGCTTTTGATAACATGATGACGTCATACCTTCAGCTACCCTCGGCTACAAAAAGCCGGTCCGTGGAGTTTCGTTAGATAACATGATGACGTCATACCATAAGCTAGAGTCGGCTACGGACAGTCGGTCCGTGTGATTGCGTTTGATAATATGATGACGTCATACCATTAGCTACCCTCGGCTACAGACAGCCGATCCATGGAGTTTCGTTAGATAACTTGATGACGTCATATCTTCAGCTACCCTCGGCTACAGACAGCTGGTCCGTGGAGTTTCGTTAGATAGCATGATGACGTCAAACCTTCAGCTTCCCTCGGCTACAGACAGCCGGTCCGTGTGATTGCTTTTGATAACATGATGACGTCATACCTTCAGCTACCCTCGGCTACAAAAAGCCGGTCCGTGGAGTTTCGTTAGATAACATGATGACGTCATACCATAAGCTAGAGTCGGCTACGGACAGTCGGTCCGTGTGATTGCGTTTGATAATATGATGACGTCATACCATTAGCTACCCTCGGCTATAAACAGCCGGTCCGTGGAGTTTCCTTAGATAACATGATGACGTCAAACCTTCAGCTTCCCTCGGCTACAGACAGCCGGTCCGTGAGATTGCGTTTGATATCACGATGACGTCATACCGTAAGCTAGAGTCGGCTACGGACAGTCGGTCCGTGTGATTGCGTTTGATAATATGATGACGTCATACCATTAGCTACCCTCGGCAATAAACAGCCGGTCCGTGGAGTTTCGTTAGATAACATGATGACGTCAAACCTTCAGCTCCCTCGGCTACAGACAGCCGGTCCGTGTGATTGCTTTTGATAAGATTATGACGTCATACCATTAGCTAAACTCGGCTACAAACAGCTGGTCCGTGGAGTTTCGTTAGATAACATGATGACGTCATAACTTCAGCTACCCTCGGCTACAGACAGCCGTTCCGTGTGATTGCATTTGATTAGATTATGACGTCATACCATTAGCTAAACTCGGCTACAAACAGCTGGTCCGTGGAGTTTCGTTAGATAACATGATGACGTCATAACTTCAGCTACCCTCGGCTACAGACAGCCGTTCCGTGTGATTGCATTTGATTAGATTATGACGTCATACCATTAGCAAGATTCGGCTACGGACAGTCGGTACGTGTGATTGCGTTTGATAATATGATGACGTCATACCATTAGCTACCCTCGGCTATAAACAGCCGGTCCGTGGAGTTTCGTTAGATAACATGATGACGTCAAACCTTCAGCTTCCCTCGGCTACAGACAGCCCGTCCGTGTGATTGCTTTTGATAACATGATGACGTCATAACTTCAGCTACGCTCGGCTACAGACAGCCGATCCGTGGAGTTTCGTTAGATAACATGATGACGTCATATCTTCAGCTACCCTCGGCTACAGACAGCTGGTCCATGGAGTTTCGTTAGATAACATGATGACGTCAAACCTTCAGCTTCCCTCGGCTACAGACAGCCGGTCCGTGTGATTGCTTTTGATAACATGATGACGTCATACCTTCAGCTACGCTCGCCTACAGACAGCCGGTCCGAGGAGTTTTGTTAGATAATATGATGACGTCATACCATAAGCTCCCCTCGGCTAGAGTCAGCCGGTCCATGTGATTGCTTTTGATAAGATTATGACGTCATACCATTAGCTAAACTCGGCTACAAACAGCTGGTCTGTGGAGTTTCGTTAGATAACATGATGACGTCATACCTTCAGCTACCCTCGGCTACAGACTGCCGGTCCATGTGATTGCTTTTGATAAGATTATGACGTCATACCATTAGCTAGAGTCGGCTACGCACAGTCGGTCCGTGTGATTGCGTTTGATAATATGATGACGTAATACCATTAGCTACCCTCGGCTATAAACAGCCGGTCCGTGGAGTTTCGTTATATAACTTGATGACGTCATATCTTCAGCTACCCTTGGCTAAAGACAGCTGGTCAGTAGAGTTTCGTTAGATAACATGATTACGTCAAACCTTCAGCTTCCCTCGGCTACAGACAGCCGGTCCATGGAGTTTCGTTAGATAACATGATGACGTCATATCTTCAGCTACCCTAGGCTACAGACAGCTGGTCCGTGGAGTTTCGTTAGATAGCATGATGACGTCAAACCTTCAGCTTCCCTCGGCTACAGACAGCCGGTCCGTGTGATTGCTTTTGATAACATGATGACGTCATACCTTCAGCTACCCTCGGCTACAAAAAGCCGGTCCGTTGAGTTTCGTTAGATAACATGATGACGTCATACCATAAGCTAGAGTCGGCTACGGACAGTCGGTCCGTGTGATTGCGTTTGATAATATTTTGACGTCATACCATTAGCTACCCTCGGCTATAAACAGCCGGTCCGTGGAGTTTCGTTAGATAACATGATGACGTCAAACCTTCAGCTTCCCTCGGCTACAGAAAGCCGGTTCGTGTGATTGCTTTTGATAACATGATGACGTCATACCATCAGCTACGCTCGGCTACAGACAGCCGGTCCGTGAGATTGCGTTTGATATCATTATGACGTCATACCATTAGCTACCCTCGACTACAGACAGCCGATCCATGGAGTTTCGTTAGATAACATGATGACGTCATATCTTCAGCTACCCTCGGCTACAGACAGCTGGTCCGTGGAGTTTCGTTAGATAACATGATGACGTCAAACCTTCAGCTTCCCTCGGCTACAGACAGCCGGTCCGTTTGATTGCTTTTGATAACATGATGACGTCATACCTTCAGCTACCCTCGGCTACAAAAAGCCGGTCCGTGGAGTTTCGTTAGATAACATGATGACGTCATACCATAAGCTAGAGTCGGCTACAGACAGTCGGTCCGTGTGATTGCGTTTGATAATATGATGACGTCATACCATTAGCTACCCTCGGCTATAAACAGCCGGTCCGTGGAGTTTCGTTAGATAACATGATGACGTCAAACCTTCAGCTTCCCTCGGCTACAGAAAGCCGGTTCGTGTGATTGCTTTTGATAACATGATGACCTCATACCATCAGCTACGCTCGGCTACAGACAGTCGGTCCGTGTGATTGCGTTTGATAATATGATGACGTCATACCATTAGCTACCCTCGGCTACAGACAGCCGATCCATGGAGTTTCGTTAGATAACTTGATGACGTCATATCTTCAGCTACCCTCGGCTACAGACAGCTGGTCCGTGGAGTTTCGTTAGATAACATGATTACGTCAAACCTTCAGCTTCCCTCGGCTACAGACAGCCGGTCCATGGAGTTTCGTTAGATAACATGATGACGTCATATCTTCAGCTACCCTCGGCTACAGACAGCTGGTCCTTGGAGTTTCGTTAGATAGCATGATGACGTCAAACCTTCAGCTTCCCTCGGCTACAGACAGCCGGTCCGTGTGATTGCTTTTGATAAGAAAATGACGTCATACTTTCAGCTACCCTTGGCTACAGACAGCCGGTCCGTGAGATTGCGTTTGGTATCATGATGACGTCATACCATAAGCTAGAGTCGGCTACGGACAGTCGGTCCGTGTGATTGCGTTTGATAATATGATGACGTCATACCATTAGCTACCCTCGGCTATAAACAGCCGGTCCGTGGAGTTTCGTTAGATAACATCATGACGTCATACCTTCAGCTACCCTCAGCTACAGACAGCCGGTCCGTGTGATTGCTTTTGATAAAAAAATGACGTCATACCATAAGCTAGAGTCGGCTACGGACAGTCGGTCCGTGTGATTGCGTTTGATAATATGATGACGTCATACCATTAGCTACCCTCGGCTACAGACAGCCGATCCATGGAGTTTCGTTAGATAACTTGATGACGTCATATCTTCAGCTACCCTCGGCTACAGACAGCTGGTCCGTGGAGTTTCATTAAATAACATGATGACGTCATACCTTCAGCTACCCTCGGCTACAGACAGCCGGTCCGTGTGATTGCTTTTGATATCATGATGACGTCATACCATAAGCTAGAGTCGGCTACGGACCGTCGGTCCGTGTGATTGCGTTTGACAATATGATGACGTCATACCATTAGCTAAACTCGGCTATAAACAGCCGGTCCGTGGAGTTTCGTTAGATAACATGATGACGTCAAACCTTCAGCTTCCCTCGGCTACAGACAGCCGGTCCGTGAGATTGCGTTTGATATCATGATGACGTCATACCGTAAGCTAGAGTCGGCTACGGACAGTCGGTCCGTGTGATTGCGTTTGATAATATGATGACGTCATACCATTAGCTACCCTCGGCAATAAACAGCCGGTCCGTGGAGTTTCGTTAGATAACATGATGACGTCAAACCTTCAGCTCCCTCGGCTACAGACAGCCGGTCCGTGTGATTGCTTTTGATAAGATTATGACGTCATACCATTAGCTAAACTCGGCTACAAACAGCTGGTCCGTGGAGTTTCGTTAGATAACATGATGACGTCATAACTTCAGCTACCCTCGGCTACAGACAGCCGTTCCGTGTGATTGCATTTGATTAGATTATGACGTCATACCATTAGCTAAACTCGGCTACAAACAGCTGGTCCGTGGAGTTTCGTTAGATAACATGATGACGTCATAACTTCAGCTACCCTCGGCTACAGACAGCCGTTCCGTGTGATTGCATTTGATTAGATTATGACGTCATACCATTAGCAAGATTCGGCTACGGACAGTCGGTACGTGTGATTGCGTTTGATAATATGATGACGTCATACCATTAGCTACCCTCGGCTATAAACAGCCGGTCCGTGGAGTTTCGTTAGATAACATGATGACGTCAAACCTTCAGCTTCCCTCGGCTACAGACAGCCAGTCCGTGTGATTGCTTTTGATAACATGATGACGTCATAACTTCAGCTACGCTCGGCTACAGACAGCCGATCCGTGGAGTTTCGTTAGATAACATGATGACGTCATATCTTCAGCTACCCTCGGCTACAGACAGCTGGTCCATGGAGTTTCGTTAGATAACATGATGACGTCAAACCTTCAGCTTCCCTCGGCTACAGACAGCCGGTCCGTGTGATTGCTTTTGATAACATGATGACGTCATACCTTCAGCTACGCTCGCCTACAGACAGCCGGTCCGAGGAGTTTTGTTAGATAATATGATGACGTCATACCATAAGCTCCCCTCGGCTAGAGTCAGCCGGTCCGTGTGATTGCTTTTGATAAGATTATGACGTCATACCATTAGCTAAACTCGGCTACAAACAGCTGGTCTGTGGAGTTTCGTTAGATAACATGATGACGTCATACCTTCAGCTACCCTCGGCTACAGACTGCCGGTCCATGTGATTGCTTTTGATAAGATTATGACGTCATACCATTAGCTAGAGTCGGCTACGCACAGTCGGTCCGTGTGATTGCGTTTGATAATATGATGACGTAATACCATTAGCTACCCTCGGCTATAAACAGCCGGTCCGTGGAGTTTCGTTATATAACTTGATGACGTCATATCTTCAGCTACCCTTGGCTAAAGACAGCTGGTCAGTAGAGTTTCGTTAGATAACATGATTACGTCAAACCTTCAGCTTCCCTCGGCTACAGACAGCCGGTCCATGGAGTTTCGTTAGATAACATGATGACGTCATATCTTCAGCTACCCTAGGCTACAGACAGCTGGTCCGTGGAGTTTCGTTAGATAGCATGATGACGTCAAACCTTCAGCTTCCCTCGGCTACAGACAGCCGGTCCGTGTGATTGCTTTTGATAACATGATGACGTCATACCTTCAGCTACCCTCGGCTACAAAAAGCCGGTCCGTTGAGTTTCGTTAGATAACATGATGACGTCATACCATAAGCTAGAGTCGGCTACGGACAGTCGGTCCGTGTGATTGCGTTTGATAATATTTTGACGTCATACCATTAGCTACCCTCGGCTATAAACAGCCGGTCCGTGGAGTTTCGTTAGATAACATGATGACGTCAAACCTTCAGCTTCCCTCGGCTACAGAAAGCCGGTTCGTGTGATTGCTTTTGATAACATGATGACGTCATACCATCAGCTACGCTCGGCTACAGACAGCCGGTCCGTGAGATTGCGTTTGATATCATTATGACGTCATACCATTAGCTACCCTCGGCTACAGACAACCGATCCATGGAGTTTCGTTAGATAACATGATGACGTCATATCTTCAGCTACCCTCGGCTACAGACAGCTGGTCCGTGGAGTTTCGTTAGATAACATGATGACGTCAAACCTTCAGCTTCCCTCGGCTACAGACAGCCGGTCCGTTTGATTGCTTTTGATAACATGATGACGTCATACCTTCAGCTACCCTCGGCTACAAAAAGCCGGTCCGTGGAGTTTCGTTAGATAACATGATGACGTCATACCATAAGCTAGAGTCGGCTACAGACAGTCGGTCCGTGTGATTGCGTTTGATAATATGATGACGTCATACCATTAGCTACCCTCGGCTATAAACAGCCGGTCCGTGGAGTTTCGTTAGATAACATGATGACGTCAAACCTTCAGCTTCCCTCGGCTACAGAAAGCCGGTTCGTGTGATTGCTTTTGATAACATGATGACCTCATACCATCAGCTACGCTCGGCTACAGACAGTCGGTCCGTGTGATTGCGTTTGATAATATGATGACGTCATACCATTAGCTACCCTCGGCTACAGACAGTCGATCCATGGAGTTTCGTTAGATAACTTGATGACGTCATATCTTCAGCTACCCTCGGCTACAGACAGCTGGTCCGTGGAGTTTCGTTAGATAACATGATTACGTCAAACCTTCAGCTTCCCTCGGCTACAGACAGCCGGTCCATGGAGTTTCGTTAGATAACATGATGACGTCATATCTTCAGCTACCCTCGGCTACAGACAGCTGGTCCGTGGAGTTTCGTTAGATAGCATGATGACGTCAAACCTTCAGCTTCCCTCGGCTACAGACAGCCGGTCCGTGTGATTGCTTTTGATAAGAAAATGACGTCATACTTTCAGCTACCCTTGGCTACAGACAGCCGGTCCGTGAGATTGCATTTGGTATCATGATGACGTCATACCATAAGCTAGAGTCGGCTACGGACAGTCGGTCCGTGTGATTGCGTTTGATAATATGATGACGTCATACCATTAGCTACCCTCGGCTATAAACAGCCGGTCCGTGGAGTTTCGTTAGATAACATCATGACGTCATACCTTCAGCTACCCTCAGCTACAGACAGCCGGTCCGTGTGATTGCTTTTGATAAAAAAATGACGTCATACCATAAGCTAGAGTCGGCTACGGACAGTCGGTCCGTGTGATTGCGTTTCATAATATGATGACGTCATACCATTAGCTACCCTCGGCTACAGACAGCCGATCCGTGGAGTTTCGTTAGATAACATGATGACGTCATATCTTCAGCTACCCTCGGCTACAGACAGCTGATCCGTGGAGTTTCATTAAATAACATGATGACGTCATACCTTCAGCTACCCTCGGCTACAGACAGCCGGTCCGTGTGATTGCTTTTGATATCATGATGACGTCATACCATAAGCTAGAGTCGGCTACGGACCGTCGGTCCGTGTGATTGCGTTTGACAATATGATGACGTCATACCATTAGCTAAACTCGGCTATAAACAGCCGGTCCGTGGAGTTTCGTTAGATAACATGATGACGTCAAACCTTCAGCTTCCCTCGGCTACAGACAGCCGGTCCGTGAGATTGCGTTTGATATCATGATGACGTCATACCGTAAGCTAGAGTCGGCTACGGACAGTCGGTCCGTGTGATTGCGTTTGATAATATGATGACGTCATACCATTAGCTACCCTCGGCAATAAACAGCCGGTCCGTGGAGTTTCGTTAGATAACATGATGACGTCAAACCTTCAGCTCCCTCGGCTACAGACAGCCGGTCCGTGTGATTGCTTTTGATAAGATTATGACGTCATACCATTAGCTAAACTCGGCTACAAACAGCTGGTCCGTGGAGTTTCGTTAGATAACATGATGACGTCATAACTTCAGCTACCCTCGGCTACAGACAGCCGTTCCGTGTGATTGCATTTGATTAGATTATGACGTCATACCATTAGCTAAACTCGGCTACAAACAGCTGGTCCGTGGAGTTTCGTTAGATAACATGATGACGTCATAACTTCAGCTACCCTCGGCTACAGACAGCCGTTCCGTGTGATTGCATTTGATTAGATTATGACGTCATACCATTAGCAAGATTCGGCTACGGACAGTCGGTACGTGTGATTGCGTTTGATAATATGATGACGTCATACCATTAGCTACCCTCGGCTATAAACAGCCGGTCCGTGGAGTTTCGTTAGATAACATGATGACGTCAAACCTTCAGCTTCCCTCGGCTACAGACAGCCAGTCCGTGTGATTGCTTTTGATAACATGATGACGTCATAACTTCAGCTACGCTCGGCTACAGACAGCCGATCCGTGGAGTTTCGTTAGATAACATGATGACGTCATATCTTCAGCTACCCTCGGCTACAGACAGCTGGTCCATGGAGTTTCGTTAGATAACATGATGACGTCAAACCTTCAGCTTCCCTCGGCTACAGACAGCCGGTCCGTGTGATTGCTTTTGATAACATGATGACGTCATACCTTCAGCTACGCTCGCCTACAGACAGCCGGTCCGAGGAGTTTTGTTAGATAATATGATGACGTCATACCATAAGCTCCCCTCGGCTAGAGTCAGCCGGTCCGTGTGATTGCTTTTGATAAGATTATGACGTCATACCATTAGCTAAACTCGGCTACAAACAGCTGGTCTGTGGAGTTTCGTTAGATAACATGATGACGTCATACCTTCAGCTACCCTCGGCTACAGACTGCCGGTCCATGTGATTGCTTTTGATAAGATTATGACGTCATACCATTAGCTAGAGTCGGCTACGCACAGTCGGTCCGTGTGATTGCGTTTGATAATATGATGACGTAATACCATTAGCTACCCTCGGCTATAAACAGCCGGTCCGTGGAGTTTCGTTATATAACTTGATGACGTCATATCTTCAGCTACCCTTGGCTAAAGACAGCTGGTCAGTAGAGTTTCGTTAGATAACATGATTACGTCAAACCTTCAGCTTCCCTCGGCTACAGACAGCCGGTCCATGGAGTTTCGTTAGATAACATGATGACGTCATATCTTCAGCTACCCTAGGCTACAGACAGCTGGTCCGTGGAGTTTCGTTAGATAGCATGATGACGTCAAACCTTCAGCTTCCCTCGGCTACAGACAGCCGGTCCGTGTGATTGCTTTTGATAACATGATGACGTCATACCTTCAGCTACCCTCGGCTACAAAAAGCCGGTCCGTTGAGTTTCGTTAGATAACATGATGACGTCATACCATAAGCTAGAGTCGGCTACGGACAGTCGGTCCGTGTGATTGCGTTTGATAATATTTTGACGTCATACCATTAGCTACCCTCGGCTATAAACAGCCGGTCCGTGGAGTTTCGTTAGATAACATGATGACGTCAAACCTTCAGCTTCCCTCGGCTACAGAAAGCCGGTTCGTGTGATTGCTTTTGATAACATGATGACGTCATACCATCAGCTACGCTCGGCTACAGACAGCCGGTCCGTGAGATTGCGTTTGATATCATTATGACGTCATACCATTAGCTACCCTCGGCTACAGACAACCGATCCATGGAGTTTCGTTAGATAACATGATGACGTCATATCTTCAGCTACCCTCGGCTACAGACAGCTGGTCCGTGGAGTTTCGTTAGATAACATGATGACGTCAAACCTTCAGCTTCCCTCGGCTACAGACAGCCGGTCCGTTTGATTGCTTTTGATAACATGATGACGTCATACCTTCAGCTACCCTCGGCTACAAAAAGCCGGTCCGTGGAGTTTCGTTAGATAACATGATGACGTCATACCATAAGCTAGAGTCGGCTACAGACAGTCGGTCCGTGTGATTGCGTTTGATAATATGATGACGTCATACCATTAGCTACCCTCGGCTATAAACAGCCGGTCCGTGGAGTTTCGTTAGATAACATGATGACGTCAAACCTTCAGCTTCCCTCGGCTACAGAAAGCCGGTTCGTGTGATTGCTTTTGATAACATGATGACCTCATACCATCAGCTACGCTCGGCTACAGACAGTCGGTCCGTGTGATTGCGTTTGATAATATGATGACGTCATACCATTAGCTACCCTCGGCTACAGACAGTCGATCCATGGAGTTTCGTTAGATAACTTGATGACGTCATATCTTCAGCTACCCTCGGCTACAGACAGCTGGTCCGTGGAGTTTCGTTAGATAACATGATTACGTCAAACCTTCAGCTTCCCTCGGCTACAGACAGCCGGTCCATGGAGTTTCGTTAGATAACATGATGACGTCATATCTTCAGCTACCCTCGGCTACAGACAGCTGGTCCGTGGAGTTTCGTTAGATAGCATGATGACGTCAAACCTTCAGCTTCCCTCGGCTACAGACAGCCGGTCCGTGTGATTGCTTTTGATAAGAAAATGACGTCATACTTTCAGCTACCCTTGGCTACAGACAGCCGGTCCGTGAGATTGCATTTGGTATCATGATGACGTCATACCATAAGCTAGAGTCGGCTACGGACAGTCGGTCCGTGTGATTGCGTTTGATAATATGATGACGTCATACCATTAGCTACCCTCGGCTATAAACAGCCGGTCCGTGGAGTTTCGTTAGATAACATCATGACGTCATACCTTCAGCTACCCTCAGCTACAGACAGCCGGTCCGTGTGATTGCTTTTGATAAAAAAATGACGTCATACCATAAGCTAGAGTCGGCTACGGACAGTCGGTCCGTGTGATTGCGTTTCATAATATGATGACGTCATACCATTAGCTACCCTCGGCTACAGACAGCCGATCCGTGGAGTTTCGTTAGATAACATGATGACGTCATATCTTCAGCTACCCTCGGCTACAGACAGCTGATCCGTGGAGTTTCATTAAATAACATGATGACGTCATACCTTCAGCTACCCTCGGCTACAGACAGCCGGTCCGTGTGATTGCTTTTGATATCATGATGACGTCATACCATAAGCTAGAGTCGGCTACGGACCGTCGGTCCGTGTGATTGCGTTTGACAATATGATGACGTCATACCATTAGCTAAACTCGGCTATAAACAGCCGGTCCGTGGAGTTTCGTTAGATAACATGATGACGTCAAACCTTCAGCTTCCCTCGGCTACAGACAGCCGGTCCGTGTGATTGCTTTTGATAACATGATGACGTCATACCTTCAGCTACGCTCGGCTACAGACAGCCGGTCCGTGAGATTGCGTTTGATATCATGATGACGTCATACCGTAAGCTAGAGTCGGCTACGGACAGTCGGTCCGTGTGATTGCGTTTGATAATATGATGACGTCATACCATTAGCTACCCTCGGCAATAAACAGCCGGTCCGTGGAGTTTCGTTAGATAACATGATGACGTCAAACCTTCAGCTCCCTCGGCTACAGACAGCCGGTCCGTGTGATTGCTTTTGATAAGATTATGACGTCATACCATTAGCTAAACTCGGCTACAAACAGCTGGTCCGTGGAGTTTCGTTAGATAACATGATGACGTCATAACTTCAGCTACCCTCGGCTACAGACAGCCGTTCCGTGTGATTGCATTTGATTAGATTATGACGTCATACCATTAGCTAAACTCGGCTACAAACAGCTGGTCCGTGGAGTTTCGTTAGATAACATGATGACGTCATAACTTCAGCTACCCTCGGCTACAGACAGCCGTTCCGTGTGATTGCATTTGATTAGATTATGACGTCATACCATTAGCAAGATTCGGCTACGGACAGTCGGTACGTGTGATTGCGTTTGATAATATGATGACGTCATACCATTAGCTACCCTCGGCTATAAACAGCCGGTCCGTGGAGTTTCGTTAGATAACATGATGACGTCAAACCTTCAGCTTCCCTCGGCTACAGACAGCCAGTCCGTGTGATTGCTTTTGATAACATGATGACGTCATAACTTCAGCTACGCTCGGCTACAGACAGCCGATCCGTGGAGTTTCGTTAGATAACATGATGACGTCATATCTTCAGCTACCCTCGGCTACAGACAGCTGGTCCATGGAGTTTCGTTAGATAACATGATGACGTCAAACCTTCAGCTTCCCTCGGCTACAGACAGCCGGTCCGTGTGATTGCTTTTGATAACATGATGACGTCATACCTTCAGCTACGCTCGCCTACAGACAGCCGGTCCGAGGAGTTTTGTTAGATAATATGATGACGTCATACCATAAGCTCCCCTCGGCTAGAGTCAGCCGGTCCGTGTGATTGCTTTTGATAAGATTATGACGTCATACCATTAGCTAAACTCGGCTACAAACAGCTGGTCTGTGGAGTTTCGTTAGATAACATGATGACGTCATACCTTCAGCTACCCTCGGCTACAGACTGCCGGTCCGTGGAGTTTCGTTAGATAACATGATGACGTTATACCTTCAGCTACCCTCGGCTACCAACAGCCGGTCTGTGGAGTTTCGTTAGATAACATGATGACGTCATACCTTCAGCTACCCTTGGCTACAGACAGCTGGTCAGTAGAGTTTCGTTAGATAACATGATGACGTCATACCTTCAGCTACGCTCGGCTACAGACAGCCGGTCCGTGAGATTGCGTTTGACATCATGATGACGTCATACCATAAGCTAGAGTCGGCTACGGACAGTCGGTCCGTGTGATTGCGTTTGATAATATGATGACGTCATACCATTAGCTACCCTCGGCTATAAACAGCCGGTCCGTGGAGTTTCCTTAGATAACATGATGACGTCAAACCTTCAGCTTCCCTCGGCTACAGACAGCCGGTCCGTGTGATTGCTTTTGATAACATGATGACGTCATACCTTCAGCTACCCTCGGCTACAAAAAGCCGGTCCGTGTGATTGCTTTTGATAACATGATGACGTCATACCTTCAGCTACGCTCGGCTACAGACAGCCGGTCCGTGAGATTGCGTTTGATATCATGATGACGTCATACCATAAGCTAGAGTCGGCTACGGACAGTCGGTCCGTGTGATTCCGTTTGATAATATGATGACGTCATACCATTAGCTACCCTCGGCTACAGACAGCCGATCCATGGAGTTTCGTTAGATAACATGATGATGTCATATCTTCAGCTACCCTCGGCTACAGACAGCCGGTCCGTGTGATTGCTTTTGATAACATGATGACGTCATACCTTCAGCTACCCTCGGCTACAAAAAGCCGGTCCGTGGAGTTTCGTTAGATAACATGATGACGTCATACCATAAGCTAGAGTCTGCTACGGACAGTCGGTCCGTGTGATTGCGTTTGATAATATGATGACGTCATACCATTAGCTACCCTCGGCTATAAACAGCCGGTCCGTGGAGTTTCGATAAATAACATGATGACGTCAAACCTTCAGCTTCCCTAGGCTACAGACAGCCGGTCCGTGTGATTGCTTTTGATAAGATTATGACGTCATACCATTAGCTAAACTCGGCTACAAACAGCTGGTCCGTGGAGTTTCGTTAGATAACATGATGACGTCATAACTTCAGCTACCCTCGGCTACAGACAGCCGTTCCGTTTGATTGCATTTGATTAGATTATGAAGTCATACCATTAGCAAGATTCGGCTACAGACAGTCGGTCCGTGTGATTGCGTTTGATAATATGATGACATAATACCATTAGCTACCCTCGGCTATAAACAGCCGGTCCGTGGAGTTTCGTTAGATAACTTGATGACGTCATATCTTCAGCTACCCTTGGCTAAAGACAGCTGGTCAGTAGAGTTTCGTTAGATAACATGATTACGTCAAACCTTCAGCTTCCCTCGGCTACAGACAGCCGGTCCAAGGAGTTTCGTTAGATAACATGATGACGTCAAACCTTCAGCTTCCCTCGGCTACAGACAGCCGGTCCGTGTGATTGCTTTTGATAACATGATGACGTCATACCTTCAGCTACCCTCGGCTACAAAAAGCCGGTCCGTGGAGTTTCGTTAGATAACATGATGACGTCATACCATAAGCTAGAGTCGGCTACAGACAGTCGGTCCGTGTGATTGCGTTTGATAATATGATGACGTCATACCATTAGCTACCCTCGGCTATAAACAGCCGGTCCGTGGAGTTTCGTTAGATAACATGATGACGTCAAACCTTCAGCTTCCCTCGGCTACAGACAGCCGGTCCGTGTGATTGCTTTTGATAACATGATGACGTCATACCTTCATCTACGCTCGGCTACAGACAGCCGGTCCGTGAGATTGCGTTTGATATCATGATGACGTCATACCGTAAGATAGAGTCGGCTACGGCCAGTCGGTCCGTGTGATTGCGTTAATAATATGATGACGTCATACCATTAGCTACCCTCGGCTATAAACAGCCGGTCCGTGGAGTTTCGTTAGATAACATGATGACGTCAAACCTTCAGCTTCCCTCGGCTACAGAGAGCCGGTCCGTGTGATTGCTTTTGATATGATTATGACGTCATACCATTAGCTAAACTCGGCTACAAACAGCTGGTCCGTGGAGTTACGTTAGATAACATGATGACGTCATAACTTCAGCTACCCTCGGCTACAGACAGCCGTTCCGTGTGATTGCATTTGATTAGATTATGACGTCATACCATTAGCAAGATTCGGCTACGGACAGTCGGTACGTGTGATTGCGTTTGATAATATGATGACGTCATACCATTAGCTACCCTCGGCTATAAACAGCCGGTCCGTGGAGTTTCGTTAGATAACATGATGACGGCAAACCTTCAGCTTCCCTCGGCTACAGACAGCCAGTCCGTGTGATTGCTTTTGATAACATGATGACGTCATACCATCAGCTACGCTCGGCTACAGACAGCCGGTCCGTGAGATTGCGTTTGATATCATGATGACGTCATACCGTAAGCTAGAGTCGGCTACGGACAGTCGGTCCGTGTGATTGCGTTTGATAATATGATGACGTCATACAATTAGCTACCCTTGGCTATAAACAGCCGGTCCGTGGATTTTCGTTAGATAACATGATGACGTCAAACCTTCTGCTTCCCTCGGCTACAGACAGCTGGTCCATGGAGTTTCGTTAGATAACATGATGACGTCAAACCTTCAGCTTCCCTCGGCTACAGACAGCCGGTCCGTGTGATTGCTTTTGATATCATGATGACGTCATACCTTCAGCTACGCTCGCCTACAGACAGCTGGTCCGAGGAGTTTTGTTAGATAATATGATGACGTCATACCATAAGCTCCCCTCGGCTAGAGTCAGCCGGTCCGTGTGATTGCTTTTGATAAGATTATGACGTCATACCATTAGCTAAACTCGGCTACAAACAGCTGGTCTGTGGAGTTTCGTTAGATAACATGATGACGTCATACCTTCAGCTACCCTCGGCTACAGACTGCCGGTCCATGTGATTGCTTTTGATAAGATTATGACGTCATACCATTAGCTACCCTCGGCTACCGACAGCCGGTCCGTGGAGTTTCGTTAGATAACATGATGACGTTATACCTTCAGCTACCCTCGGCTACCGACAGCCGGTCTGTGGAGTTTCGTTAGATAACATGATGACGTCATACCTTCAGCTACCCTTGGCTACAGACAGCTGGTCAGTAGAGTTTCGTTAGATAACATGATGACGTCATACCTTCAGCTACGCTCGGCTACAGACAGCCGGTCCGTGAGATTGCGTTTGACATCATGATGACGTCATACCATAAGCTAGAGTCGGCTACGGACAGTCGGTCCGTGTGATTGCGTTTGATAATATGATGACGTCTTACCATTAGCTACCCTCGGCTATAAACAGCCGGTCCGTGGAGTTTCCTTAGATAACATGATGACGTCAAACCTTCAGCTTCCCTCGGCTACAGACAGCCGGTCCGTGTGATTGCTTTTGATAACATGATGACGTCATACCTTCAGCTACCCTCGGCTACAAAAAGCCGGTCCGTGTGATTGCTTTTGATAACATGATGACGTCATACCTTCAGCTACGCTCGGCTACAGACAGCCGGTCCGTGAGATTGCGTTTGATATCATGATGACGTCATACCATAAGCTAGAGTCGGCTACGGACAGTCGGTCCGTATGATTGCGTTTGATAATATGATGACGTCATACCATTAGCTACCCTCGGCTACAGACAGCCGATCCATGGAGTTTCGTTAGATAACATGATGATGTCATATCTTCAGCTACCCTCGGCTACAGACAGCTGGTCCGTGGAGTTTCGTTAGATAACATGATGACGTCAAACCTTCAGCTTCCCTCGGCTACAGACAGCCGGTCCGTGTGATTGCTTTTGATAACATGATGACGTCATACCTTCAGCTACCCTCGGCTACAAAAAGCCGGTCCGTGGAGTTTCGTTAGATAACATGATTACGTCATACCATAAGCTAGAGTCTGCTACGGACAGTCGGTCCGTGTGATTGCGTTTGATAATATGATGACGTCATACCATTAGCTACCCTCGGCTATAAACAGCCGGTCCGTGGAGTTTCGTTAAATAACATGATGACGTCAAACCTTCAGCTTCCCTCGGCTACAGACAGCCGGTCCGTGTGATTGCTTTTGATAAGATTATGACGTCATACCATTAGCTAAACTCGGCTACAAACAGCTGGTCCGTGGAGTTTCGTTAGATAACATGATGACGTCATAACTTCAGCTACCCTCGGCTACAGACAGCCGTTCCGTGTGATTGCATTTGATTAGATTATGACGTCATACCATTAGCAAGATTCGGCTACGGACAGTCGGTACGTGTGATTGCGTTTGATAATATGATGACGTCAAACCTTCAGCTTCCCTCGGCTACAGACAGCCGGTCCGTGTGATTGCTTTTGATAACATGATGACGTCATACCTTCAGCTACCCTCGGCTACAGACTGCCGGTCCATGTGATTGCTTTTGATAAGATTATGAAGTCATACCATTAGCTAGAGTCGGCTACGCACAGCTGGTCCGTGGATTTTCCTTAGATATCATGATGACGTCACACCTTAAGCTACCCTCGGCTACCGACAGCCGGTCTGTGGAGTTTCGTTAGATAACTTGATGACGTGAAACCTTCAGCTTCCCTCGGCTACAGACAGCCGGTCCGTGTGATTGCTTTTGATAACATGATGACGTCATACCTTCAGCTACCCTCGGCTACAAAAAGCCGGTCCGTGGAGTTTCGTTAGATAACATGATGACGTCATACCATAAGCTAGAGTCGGCTACAGACAGTCGGTCCGTGTGATTGCGTTTGATAATATGATGACGTCATACCATTAGCTACCCTCGGCTATAAACAGCCGGTCCGTGGAGTTTCGTTAGATAACATGATGACGTCAAACCTTCAGCTTCCCTCGGCTACAGACAGCCAGTCCGTGTGATTGCTTTTGATAACATGATGACGTCATACCTTCAGCTACGCTCGGCTACAGACAGCCGGTCCGTGAGATTGCGTTTGATATCATGATGACGTCATACCGTAAGCTAGAGTCGGCTACGGACAGTCGGTCCGTGTGATTGCGTTTGATAATATGATGACATCATACCATTAGCTACCCTCGGCTATAAACAGCCGGTCCGTGGAGTTTCGTTAGATAACATGATGACGTCATATCTTCAGCTACCCTCGGCTACAGACAGCTGGTCCATGGAGTTTCGTTAGATAACATGATGACGTCAAACCTTCAGCTACCCTCGGCTACAGACAGCCGGTCCGTGTGATTGCTTTTGATAACATGATGACGTCATACCTTCAGCTACCCTCGGCTACAAAAAGCCGGTCCGTGGAGTTTCGTTAGATAACATGATGACGTCATACCATAAGCTAGAGTCGGCTACGGACAGTCTGTCCGTGTGATTGCGTTTGATAATATGATGACGTCATACCATTAGCTACCCTCGGCTATAAACAGCCGGTCCGTGGAGTTTCGTTAGATAACATGATGACGTCAAACCTTCAGCTTCCCTCGGCTACAGAAAGCCGGTTCGTGTGATTGCTTTTGATAACATGATGACGTCATACCATCAGCTACGCTCGGCTACAGACAGTCGGTCCGTGGAGTTTCGTTAGATAACATGATGACGTCATATCTTCAGCTACCCTCGGCTACAGACAGCTGGTCCGTGGAGTTTCGTTAGATAACATGATTACGTCAAACCTTCAGCTTCCCTCGGCTACAGAAGGCCGGTCCGTGTGATTGCTTTTGATAACATGATGACGTCATACCTTCAGCTACCCTCGGCTACAGACAGCTGGTCCGTGGAGTTTCGTTAGATAACATGATTACGTCAAACCTTCAGCTTCCCTCGGCTACAGACAGCCGGTCCGTGTGATTGCTTTTGATAACATGATGACGTCATACCTTCAGCTACGCTCGGCTACAGACAGCCGGTCCGTGAGATTGCGTTTGATATCATGATGACGTCATACCATAAGCTAGAGTCGGCTACGGACAGTCGGTCCGTGTGATTGCGTTTGATAATATGATGACGTCATACCATTAGCTACCCTCGGTTACAGACAGCCGATCCATGGAGTTTTGTTAGATAACATGATGACGTCATATCTTCAGCTACCCTCGGCTACAGACAGCTGGTCCGTGTGATTGCTTTTGATAAGATTATGACGTCATACCATTAGCTAAACTCGGCTACAAACAGCTGGTCCGTGGAGTTTCGTTAGATAACATGATGACGTCATAACTTCAGCTACCCTCGGCTACAGACAGCCGTTCCGTGTGATTGCATTTGATTAGATTATGACGTCATACCATTAGCAAGATTCGGCTACGGACAGTCGGTACGTGTGATTGCGTTTGATAATATGATGACGTCATACCATTAGATACCCTCGGCTATAAACAGCCGGTCCGTGGAGTTTCCTTAGATAACATGATGACGTCAAACCTTCAGCTTCCCTCGGCTACAGACAGCCGGTCCGTGTGATTGCTTTTGATAACATGATGACGTCATACCTTCAGCTACACTCGGCTACAAAAAGCCGGTCCGTGGAGTTTCGTTAGATAACATGATGACGTCATACCATAAGCTAGAGTCGGCTACGGACAGTCTGTCCGTGTGATTGCGTTTGATAATATGATGACGTCATACCATTAGCTACCCTCGGCTATAAACAGCCGGTCCGTGGAGTTTCGTTAGATAACATGATGACGTCAAACCTTCAGCTTCCCTCGGCTACAGAAAGCCGGTTCGTGTGATTGCTTTTGATAACATGATGACGTCATACCATCAGCTACGCTCGGCTACAGACAGTCGGTCCGTGGATTTTCGTTAGATAACATGATGACGTCATATCTTCAGCTACCCTCGGCTACAGACAGCTGGTCCGTGGAGTTTCGTTAGATAACATGATTACGTCAAACCTTCAGCTTCCCTCGGCTACAGACAGCCGGTCCGTGTGATTGCTTTTGATAACATGATGACGTCATACCTTCAGCTACGCTCGGCTACAGACAGCCGGTCCGTGAGATTGCGTTTGATATCATGATGACGTCATACCATAAGCTAGAGTCGGCTACGGACAGTCGGTCCGTGTGATTGCGTTTGATAATATGATGACGTCATACCATTAGCTACCCTCGGTTACAGACAGCCGATCCATGGAGTTTTGTTAGATAACATGTTGACGTCATATCTTCAGCTACCCTCGGCTACAGACAGCTGGTCCGTGGAGTTTCGTTAGATAACATGATGACGTCAAACCTTCAGCTTCCCTCGGCTACAGACAGCCGGTCCGTGTGATTGCTTTTGATAACATGATGACGTCATACCTTCAGCTACCCTCGGCTACAAAAAGCCGGTCCGTGGAGTTTCGTTAGATAACATGATGACGTCAAACCATAAGCTAGAGTCGGCTACAGACAGTCGGTCCGTGTGATTGCGTTTGATAATATGATGACGTCATACCATTAGCTACCCTCGGCTATAAACAGCCGGTCCGTGGAGTTTCGTTAGATAACATGATGACGTCAAACCTTCAGCTTCCCTCGGCTACAGACAGCCGGTCCGTGTGATTGCTTTTGATAACATGATGACGTCATACCTTCAGCTTCCCTCGGCTACAGACAGCCGGTCCGTTTGATTGCTTTTGATAACATGATGACGTCATACCTTCAGCTACCCTCGGCTACAAAAAGCCGGTCCGTGGAGTTTCGTTAGATAACATGATGACGTCATACCATAAGCTAGAGTCGGCTACGGATAGTCGGTCCGTGTGATTGCGTTTGATAATATGATGACGTCATACCATTAGCTACCCTCGGCTATAAACAGCCGGTCCGTGGAGTTTCCTTAGATAACATGATGACGTCAAACCTTCAGCTTCCCTCGGCTACAGACAGCCGGTCCGTGTGATTGCTTTTGATAAAATGATGACGTCATACCTTCAGCTACCCTCGGCTACAAAAAGCCGGTCCGTGGAGTTTCGTTAGATAACATGATGACGTCATACCATAAGCTAGAGTCGGCTACGGACAGTCGGTCCGTGTGATTGCGTTTGATAATATGATGACGTCATACCATTAGCTACCCTCGGCTATAAACAGCCGGTCCGTGGAGTTTCGTTAGATATCATGATGACGTCAAACCTTCAGCTTCCCTCGGCTACAGAAAGCCGGTTCGTGTGATTGCTTTTGATAACATGATGACGTCATACCATCAGCTACGCTCGGCTACAGACAGTCGGTCCGTGGAGTTTCGTTAGATAACATGATGACGTCATATCTTCAGCTACCCTCGGCTACAGACAGCTGGTCCGTGGAGTTTCGTTAGATAACATGATTACGTCAAACCTTCAGCTTCCCTCGGCTACAGACAGCCGGTCCGTGTGATTGCGTTTGATATCATGATGACGTCATACCATAAGCTAGAGTCGGCTACGGACAGTCGGTCCGTGTGATTGCGTTTGATAATATGATGACGTCATACCATTAGCTACCCTCGGCTACAGACAGCCGATCCATGGAGTTTCGTTAGATAACATGATGACGTCATACCTTCAGCTACGCTCGGTTACAGACAGCCGGTCCGTGAGATTGCGTTTGATATCATGATGACGTCATACCATAAGCTAGAGTCGGCTACGGACAGTCGGTCCGTGTGATTGCGTTTGATAATATGATGACGTCATACCATTAGCTACCCCCGTCTATAAACAGCCGGTCTGTGGAGTTTCGTTAGATAACATGATGACGTCAAACCTTCAGCTTCCCTCGGCTACAGACAGCCGGTCCGTGTGATTGCTTTTGATAACATGATGACGTCAAACCTTCAGCTTCCCTCGGCTACAGACAGCCGGTCCGTGTGATTGCTTTTGATAAAAAAATGACTTCGTACCTTCAGCTACGCTCGGCTACAGACAGCAGGTCCGTGAGATTGCGTTTGATATCATGATGACGTCATACCATAAGCTAGAGTCGGCTACGGACAGTCGGTCCTTGTGATTGCGTTTGATAAAATGATGACGTCATACCATTAGCTACCCTCAGCTATAAACAGCCGGTCCGTGGAGTTTCGTTAGATAACATGATGACGTCAAACCTTCAGCTTCCCTCGGCTACAGACAGCCGGTCCGTGTGATTGCTTTTGATATCATGATGACGTCATACCTTCAGCTACGCTCGGCTACGGACAGCCGGTCCGTGAGATTGCGTTTGATATCATGATGACGTCATACCATAAGCTAGAGTCGGCTACGGACAGTCGGTCCGTGTGATTGCATTTGATAATATGATGACGTCATACCATTAGCTACCCTCGGCTACAGACAGCCGATCCATGGAGTTTCGTTAGATAACTTGATGACGTCATATCTTCAGCTACCCTCGGCTACAGACAGCTGGTCCGTGGAGTTTCGTTAGATAACATGATTACGTCAAACCTTCAGCTTCCCTCGGCTACAGACAGCCGGTCCATGGAGTTTCGTTAGATAACATGATGACGTTATACCTTCAGCTACCCTCGGCTACAGACAGCTGGTCCGTGAGATTGCGTTTGATATCATGATGACGTCATACCGTAAGCTAGAGTCGGCTACGAACAGTCGGTCCGTGTGATTGCGTTTCATAATATGATGACGTCATACCATTAGCTACCCTCGGCTATAAACAGCCGGTCCGTGGAGTTTCGTTAGATAACATCATGACGTCAAACCTTCAGCTTCCCTTGAATACAGACAGCCGGTCCGTGTGATTGCTTTTGATAACATGATGACGTCATACCTTCAGCTACGCTCGGCTACAGACAGCCGGTCCGTGAGATTGCGTTTGATATCATGATGACGTCATACCGTAAGCTAGAGTCGGCTACGGACAGTCGGTCCATGTGATTGCGTTTCATAATAGGATGACGTCATACCATTAGCTACCCTCGGCTATAAGCAGCCGGTCCGTGGAGTTTCGTTAGATAACATGATGACGTCAAACCTTCAGCTTCACTCGGCTACAGACAGCCGGTCCGTGTGATTGCTTTTGATAAAAAAATGACTTCGTACCTTCAGCTACGCTCGGCTACAGACAGCCGGTCCGTGAGATTGCGTTTGATATCATGATGACGTCATACCATAAGCTAGAGTCGGCTACGGACAGTCGGTCCTTGTGATTGCGTTTGATAAAATGATGACGTCATACCATTAGCTACCCTCAGCTATAAACAGCCGGTCCGTGGAGTTTCGTTAGATAACATGATGACGTCAAACCTTCAGCTTCCCTCGGCTACAGACAGCCGGTCCGTGTGATTGCTTTTGATAACATGATGACGTCATACCTTCAGCTACGCTCGGCTACGGACAGCCGGTCCGTGAGATTGCGTTTGATATCATGATGACGTCATACCATAAGCTAGAGTCGGCTACGGACAGTCGGTCCGTGTGATTGCGTTTGATAATATGATGACGTAATACCATTAGCTACCCTCGGCTATAAACAGCCGGTCCGTGGAGTTTCGTTAGATAACTTGATGACGTCATATCTTCAGCTACCCTTGGCTACAGACAGCTGGTCAGTAGAGTTTCGTTAGATAACATGATGACGTCATACCTTCAGCTACGCTCGGCTACAGACAGCCGGTCCGAGGAGTTTTGTTAGATAATATGATGACGTCATACCATAAGCTCCCCTCGGGTACAGTCAGCCGGTCCGTGTGATTGCTTTTGATAAGATTATGACGTCATACCATTAGCTAAACTCGGCTAGAAACATCTGGTCTGTGGAGTTTCGTTAGATAACATGATGACGTCATACCTTCAGCTACCCTCGGCTACAGACTGCCGGTCCATGTGATTGCTTTTGATAAGATTATGACGTAATACCATTAGCTAGAGTCGGCTACAAACAGCTGGTCCGTGGATTTTCCTTAGATATCATGATGACGTCACACCTTAAGCTACCCTCGGCTACCGACAGCCGGTCTGTGGAGTTTCGTTAGATAACTTGATGACGTCATACCTTCAGCTACCCTTGGCTACAGACAGCTGGTCAGTAGAGTTTCGTTAGATAACATGATGACGTCATACCTTCAGCTACGCTTGGCT
Source organism: Nymphalis polychloros (assembly GCA_905220585.2). Lineage (NCBI taxonomy): Eukaryota > Metazoa > Arthropoda > Insecta > Lepidoptera > Nymphalidae > Nymphalis > Nymphalis polychloros. The sequence continues at coordinate 659,803 of HG992268.1, read as the reverse complement.
ACAGACAGCCGGTCCGTGAGATTGTGTTTGATATCATGATGACGTCATACCATAAGCTAGAGTCGGCTACGGACAGTCGGTCCGTGTGATTGCGTTTGATAATATGATGACGTAATACCATTAGCTACCCTCGGCTGTAAACAGCCGGTCCGTGGAGTTTCGTTAGATAACTTGATGACGTCATATCTTCAGCTACCCTTGGCTACAGACAGCTGGTCAGTAGAGTTTCGTTAGATAACATGATTACGTCAAACCTTCAGCTTCCCTCGGCTACAGACAGCCGGTCCATGGAGTTTCGTTAGATAACATGATGACGACATATCTTCAGCTACCCTCGGCTACAGACAGCTGGTCCGTGGAGTTTCGTTAGATAACATGATTACGTCAAACCTTCAGCTTCCCTCGGCTACAGACAGCTGGTCCGTGAGATTGCGTTTGATATCATGATGACGTCATACCGTAAGCTAGAGTCGGCTACGAACAGTCGGTCCGTGTGATTGCGTTTCATAATATGATGACGTCATACCATTAGCTACCCTCGGCTATAAACAGCCGGTCCGTGGAGTTTCGTTAGATAACATCATGACGTCAAACCTTCAGCTTCCCTTGAATACAGACAGCCGGTCCGTGTGATTGCTTTTGATAACATGATGACGTCATACCTTCAGCTACGCTCGGCTACAGACAGCCGGTCCGTGAGATTGCGTTTGATATCATGATGACGTCATACCGTAAGCTAGAGTCGGCTACGGACAGTCGGTCCATGTGATTGCGTTTCATAATAGGATGACGTCATACCATTAGCTACCCTCGGCTATAAGCAGCCGGTCCGTGGAGTTTCGTTAGATAATATAATGACGTCAAACCTTCAGCTTCACTCGGCTACAGACAGCCGGTCCGTGTGATTGCTTTTGATAAAAAAATGACTTCGTACCTTCAGCTACGCTCGGCTACAGACAGCCGGTCCGTGAGATTGCGTTTGATATCATGATGACGTCATACCATAAGCTAGAGTCGGCTACGGACAGTCGGTCCTTGTGATTGCGTTTGATAAAATGATGACGTCATACCATTAGCTACCCTCAGCTATAAACAGCCGGTCCGTGGAGTTTCGTTAGATAACATGATGACGTCAAACCTTCAGCTTCCCTCGGCTACAGACAGCCGGTCCGTGTGATTGCTTTTGATAACATGATGACGTCATACCTTCAGCTACGCTCGGCTACGGACAGCCGGTCCGTGAGATTGCGTTTGATATCATGATGACGTCATACCATAAGCTAGAGTCGGCTACGGACAGTCGGTCCGTGTGATTGCGTTTAATAATATGATGACGTAATACCATTAGCTACCCTCGGCTATAAACAGCCGGTCCGTGGAGTTTCGTTAGATAACTTGATGACGTCATATCTTCAGCTACCCTTGGCTACAGACAGCTGGTCAGTAGAGTTTCGTTAGATAACATGATGACGTCATACCTTCAGCTACGCTCGGCTACAGACAGCCGGTCCGAGGAGTTTTGTTAGATAATATGATGACGTCATACCATAAGCTCCCCTCGGGTACAGTCAGCCGGTCCGTGTGATTGCTTTTGATAAGATTATGACGTCATACCATTAGCTAAACTCGGCTACAAACATCTGGTCTGTGGAGTTTCGTTAGATAACATGATGACGTCATACCTTCAGCTACCCTCGGCTACAGACTGCCGGTCCATGTGATTGCTTTTGATAAGATTATGACGTAATACCATTAGCTAGAGTCGGCTACAAACAGCTGGTCCGTGGATTTTCCTTAGATATCATGATGACGTCACACCTTAAGCTACCCTCGGCTACCGACAGCCGGTCTGTGGAGTTTCGTTAGATAACTTGATGACGTCATACCTTCAGCTACCCTTGGCTACAGACAGCTGGTCAGTAGAGTTTCGTTAGATAACATGATGACGTCATACCTTCAGCTACGCTTGGCTACAGACAGCCGGTCCGTGAGATTGTGTTTGATATCATGATGACGTCATACCATAAGCTAGAGTCGGCTACGGACAGTCGGTCCGTGTGATTGCGTTTGATAAAATGATGACGTCATACCATTAGCTACCCTCAGCTATAAACAGCCGGTCCGTGGAGTTTCGTTAGATAACATGATGACGTCAAACCTTCAGCTTCCCTCGGCTACAGACAGCCGGTCCGTGTGATTGCTTTTGATAACATGATGACGTCATACCTTCAGCTACGCTCGGCTACGGACAGCCGGTCCGTGAGATTGCGTTTGATATCATGATGACGTCATACCATAAGCTAGAGTCGGCTACGGACAGTCGGTCCGTGTGATTGCGTTTGATAATATGATGACGTAATACCATTAGCTACCCTCGGCTATAAACAGCCGGTCCGTGGAGTTTCGTTAGATAACTTGATGACGTCATATCTTCAGCTACCCTTGGCTACAGACAGCTGGTCAGTAGAGTTTCGTTAGATAACATGATGACGTCATACCTTCAGCTACGCTCGGCTACAGACAGCCGGTCCGTGAGATTGCGTTTGATATCATGATGACGTCATACCATAAGCTAGAGTCGGCTACAGACAGTCGGTCCGTGTGATTGCGTTTGATAATATGATGACGTCATACCATTAGCTACCCTCGGCTATAAACAGCCGGTCCGTGGAGTTTCGTTAGATAACATGATGACGTCAAACCTTCAGCTTCCCTCGGCTACAGACAGCCGGTCCGAATGATTGCTTTTGATAACATGATGACGTCATACCTTCAGCTACGCTCGGCTACAGACAGCCGGTCCGTGAGATTGCGTTTGATATCATGATGACGTCATACCGTAAACCAGAGTCGGCTACGGACAGTCGGTCCGTGTGATTGCTTTTGATAACATGATGACGTCATACGTTCAGCTACGCTCGGCTACAGACAGCCGGTCCGTGAGATTGCGTTTGATATCATGATGACGTCATACCATAAGCTAGAGTCGGCTACGGACAGTCGGTCCGTGTGATTGCGTTTGATAATATGATGACGTCATACCATTAGCTACCCTCGGCTATAAGCAGCCGGTCCGTGGAGTTTCCTTAGATAACATGATGACGTCAAACCTTCAGCTTCCCTCGGCTACAGACAGCCGGTCCGTGTGATTGCTTTTGATAACATGATGACGTCATACCTTCAGCTACCCTCGGCTACAAAAAGCCCGTCCGTGGAGTTTCGTTAGATAACATGATGACGTCATACCATAAGCTAGAGTCGGCTACAGACAGTCGGTCCATGTGATTGCTTTTGATAAGATTATGACGTCATACCATTAGCTAGAGTCGGCTACGCACAGCTGGTCCGTGGAATTTCCTTAGATATCATGATGACGTCACACCTTAAGCTACCCTCGGCTACCGACAGCCGTTCTGTGGAGTTTCGTTAGATAACTTGATGACGTCATACCTTCAGCTACCCTTGGCTACAGACAGCTGGTCAGTAGAGTTTCGTTAGATAACATGATGACGTCATACCTTCAGCTACGCTCGGCTACAGACAGCCGGTCCGTGAGATTGCGTTTGATATCATGATGACGTCATACCATAAGCTAGAGTCGGCTACGGACAGTCGGTCCGTGTGATTGCGTTTGATAATATGATGACGTAATACCATTAGCTACCCTCGGCTATAAACAGCCGGTCCGTGGAGTTTCGTTAGATAACTTGATGACGTCATATCTTCAGCTACCCTTGGCTACCGACAGCTGGTCAGTAGAGTTTCGTTAGATAACATGATGACGTCATACCTTCAGCTACGCTCGGCTACAGACAGCCGGTCCGTGAGATTGCGTTTGATATCATGATGACGTCAAACCTTCAGCTTCCCTCGGCTACAGACAGCCGGTCCGTGTGATTGCTTTTGATAACATGATGACGTCATACCTTCAGCTACCCTCGGCTACAAAAAGACGGTCCGTGGAGTTTCGTTAGATAACATGATGACGTCAAACCTTCAGCTTCCCTCGGCTACAGACAGCCGGTCCGTGAGATTGCGTTTGATATCATGATGACGTCATACCGTAAGCTAGAGTCGGCTACGGACAGTCGGTCCGTGTGATTGCGTTTGATAATATGATGACGTCATACCATTAGCTACCCTCGGCAATAAACAGCCGGTCCGTGGAGTTTCGTTAGATAACATGATGACGTCAAACCTTCAGCTTCCCTCGGCTACAGAAAGCCGGTTCGTGTGATTGCTTTTGATAACATGATGACGTCATACCATCAGCTACGCTCGGCTACAGACAGCCGGTCCGTGAGATTGCGTTTGATATCATTATGACGTCATACCATAAGCTAGAGTCGGCTACGGACAGTCGGTCCGTGGAGTTTCGTTAGATAACATGATGACGTCAAACCTTCAGCTTCCCTCGGCTACAGACAGCCGGTCCGTGTAATTGCTTTTGATAACATGATGACGTCATACCTTCAGCTACGCTCGGCTAAAGACAGCCGGTCCGTGAGATTGCGTATGATATCATGATGACGTCATACCATAAGCTAGAGTCGGCTACGGACAGTCGGTCCGTGTGATTGCGTTTGATAATATGATGACCTCATACCATTAGCTACCCTCGGCTACAGACAGCCGATCCATGGAGTTTCGTTAGATAACATGATGACGTCATATCTTCAGCTACCCTCGGCTACAGACAGCTGGTCCGTGGAGTTTCGTTAGATAACATGATGACGTCAAACCTTCAGCTACGCTCGGCTACAGACAGCCGGTTTGTGAGATTGCGTTTGATATCATGATGACGTCATACCGTAAGCTAGAGTCGGCTACGGACAGTCGGTCCGTGTGATTGCTTTTGATAAGATTATGACGTCATACCATTAGCTACCCTCGGCTATAAACAGCCGGTCCGTGGATTTTCGTTAGATAACATGATGACGTCAAACCTTCAGCTTCCCTCGGCTACAGACAGCGGTCCGTGTGATTGCTTTTGATAACATGATGACGTCATACCTTCAGCTACGCTCGGCTACAGACAGCCGATCCATGGAGTTTCGTTAGATAACATGATGACGTCAAACCTTCAGCTTCCCTCGGCTACAGACAGCCGGTCCGTGTGATTGCTTTTGATAAGATTATGACGTCATACCATTAGCTACCCTTGGCTATAAACAGCCGGTCCGTGGATTTTCGTTAGATAACATGATGACGTCAAACCTTCAGCTTCCCTCGGCTACAGACAGCGGTCCGTGTGATTGCTTTTGATAACATGATGACGTCATACCTTCAGCTACGCTCGGCTACAGACAGCCGATCCATGGAGTTTCGTTAGATAACATGATGACGTCATATCATCAGCTTCGCTCGGCTACAGACAGCCGGTCCGTGTGATTGCTTTTGATAACATGATGACGTCATACCTTCAGCTACGCTCGCCTAAAGACAGCCGGTCCGAGGAGTTTTGTTAGATAATATGATGACGTCATACCATAAGCTCCCCTCGGCTACAGTCAGCCGGTCCGTGTGATTGCTTTTGATAAGATTATGACGTCATACCATTAGCTAAACTCGGCTACAAACAGCTGGTCTGAGGAGTTTCGTTAGATAACATGATGACGTCATACCTTCAGCTACCCTTGGCTACAGACTGCCGGTCCATGTGATTGCTTTTGATAAGATTATGACGTCATACCATTAGCTAGAGTCGGCTACGCACAGCTGGTCCGTGGAATTTCCTTAGATATCATGATGACGTCACACCTTAAGCTACCCTCGGCTACTGACAGCCGGTCTGTGGAGTTTCGTTAGATAACTTGATGACGTCATACCTTCAGCTACCCTTGTCTACAGACAGCTGGTCAGTAGAGTTTCGTTAGATAACATGATGACGTCTTACCTTCAGCTACGCTCGGCTACAGACAGCCGGTCCGTGAGATTGCGTTTGATATCATGATGACGTCATACCATAAGCTAGAGTCGGCTACGGACAGTCGGTCCGTGTGATTGCGTTTGATAATATGATGACGTAATACCATTAGCTACCCTCGGCTATAAACAGCCGGTCCGTGGAGTTTCGTTAGATAACTTGATGACGTCATATCTTCAGCTACCCTTGGCTACAGACAGCTGGACAGTAGAGTTTCGTTAGATAACATGATGACGTCATACCTTCAGCTACGCTCGGCTACAGACAGCCGGTCCGTGAGATTGCGTTTGATATCATGATGACCTCATACCGTAAGCTAGAGTCGGCTACGGACAGTCGGTCCGTGTGATTGCGTTTGATAATATGATGACGTAATACCATTAGCTACCCTCGGCGATAAACAGCCGGTCTGTGGAGTTTCGTTAGATAACATGATGACGTCAAACCTTCAGCTTCCCTCGGCTACAGACAGCCGGTCCGTGTGATTGCTTTTGATAAAAAAATGACTTCGTACCTTCAGCTACGCTCGGCTACAGACAGCAGGTCCGTGAGATTGCGTTTGATATCATGATGACGTCATACCATAAGCTAGAGTCGGCTACGGACAGTCGGTCCTTGTGATTGCGTTTGATAAAATGATGACGTCATACCATTAGCTACCCTCAGCTATAAACAGCCGGTCCGTGGAGTTTCGTTAGATAACATGATGACGTCAAACCTTCAGCTTCCCTCGGCTACAGACAGCCGGTCCGTGTGATTGCTTTTGATATCATGATGACGTCATACCTTCAGCTACGCTCGGCTACGGACAGCCGGTCCGTGAGATTGCGTTTGATATCATGATGACGTCATACCATAAGCTAGAGTCGGCTACGGACAGTCGGTCCGTGTGATTGCATTTGATAATATGATGACGTCATACCATTAGCTACCCTCGGCTACAGACAGCCGATCCATGGAGTTTCGTTAGATAACTTGATGACGTCATATCTTCAGCTACCCTCGGCTACAGACAGCTGGTCCGTGGAGTTTCGTTAGATAACATGATTACGTCAAACCTTCAGCTTCCCTCGGCTACAGACAGCCGGTCCATGGAGTTTCGTTAGATAACATGATGACGTTATACCTTCAGCTACCCTCGGCTACAGACAGCTGGTCCGTGAGATTGCGTTTGATATCATGATGACGTCATACCGTAAGCTAGAGTCGGCTACGAACAGTCGGTCCGTGTGATTGCGTTTCATAATATGATGACGTCATACCATTAGCTACCCTCGGCTATAAACAGCCGGTCCGTGGAGTTTCGTTAGATAACATCATGACGTCAAACCTTCAGCTTCCCTTGAATACAGACAGCCGGTCCGTGTGATTGCTTTTGATAACATGATGACGTCATACCTTCAGCTACGCTCGGCTACAGACAGCCGGTCCGTGAGATTGCGTTTGATATCATGATGACGTCATACCGTAAGCTAGAGTCGGCTACGGACAGTCGGTCCATGTGATTGCGTTTCATAATAGGATGACGTCATACCATTAGCTACCCTCGGCTATAAGCAGCCGGTCCGTGGAGTTTCGTTAGATAACATGATGACGTCAAACCTTCAGCTTCACTCGGCTACAGACAGCCGGTCCGTGTGATTGCTTTTGATAAAAAAATGACTTCGTACCTTCAGCTACGCTCGGCTACAGACAGCCGGTCCGTGAGATTGCGTTTGATATCATGATGACGTCATACCATAAGCTAGAGTCGGCTACGGACAGTCGGTCCTTGTGATTGCGTTTGATAAAATGATGACGTCATACCATTAGCTACCCTCAGCTATAAACAGCCGGTCCGTGGAGTTTCGTTAGATAACATGATGACGTCAAACCTTCAGCTTCCCTCGGCTACAGACAGCCGGTCCGTGTGATTGCTTTTGATAACATGATGACGTCATACCTTCAGCTACGCTCGGCTACGGACAGCCGGTCCGTGAGATTGCGTTTGATATCATGATGACGTCATACCATAAGCTAGAGTCGGCTACGGACAGTCGGTCCGTGTGATTGCGTTTGATAATATGATGACGTAATACCATTAGCTACCCTCGGCTATAAACAGCCGGTCCGTGGAGTTTCGTTAGATAACTTGATGACGTCATATCTTCAGCTACCCTTGGCTACAGACAGCTGGTCAGTAGAGTTTCGTTAGATAACATGATGACGTCATACCTTCAGCTACGCTCGGCTACAGACAGCCGGTCCGAGGAGTTTTGTTAGATAATATGATGACGTCATACCATAAGCTCCCCTCGGGTACAGTCAGCCGGTCCGTGTGATTGCTTTTGATAAGATTATGACGTCATACCATTAGCTAAACTCGGCTAGAAACATCTGGTCTGTGGAGTTTCGTTAGATAACATGATGACGTCATACCTTCAGCTACCCTCGGCTACAGACTGCCGGTCCATGTGATTGCTTTTGATAAGATTATGACGTAATACCATTAGCTAGAGTCGGCTACAAACAGCTGGTCCGTGGATTTTCCTTAGATATCATGATGACGTCACACCTTAAGCTACCCTCGGCTACCGACAGCCGGTCTGTGGAGTTTCGTTAGATAACTTGATGACGTCATACCTTCAGCTACCCTTGGCTACAGACAGCTGGTCAGTAGAGTTTCGTTAGATAACATGATGACGTCATACCTTCAGCTACGCTTGGCTACAGACAGCCGGTCCGTGAGATTGTGTTTGATATCATGATGACGTCATACCATAAGCTAGAGTCGGCTACGGACAGTCGGTCCGTGTGATTGCGTTTGATAATATGATGACGTAATACCATTAGCTACCCTCGGCTGTAAACAGCCGGTCCGTGGAGTTTCGTTAGATAACTTGATGACGTCATATCTTCAGCTACCCTTGGCTACAGACAGCTGGTCAGTAGAGTTTCGTTAGATAACATGATTACGTCAAACCTTCAGCTTCCCTCGGCTACAGACAGCCGGTCCATGGAGTTTCGTTAGATAACATGATGACGACATATCTTCAGCTACCCTCGGCTACAGACAGCTGGTCCGTGGAGTTTCGTTAGATAACATGATTACGTCAAACCTTCAGCTTCCCTCGGCTACAGACAGCTGGTCCGTGAGATTGCGTTTGATATCATGATGACGTCATACCGTAAGCTAGAGTCGGCTACGAACAGTCGGTCCGTGTGATTGCGTTTCATAATATGATGACGTCATACCATTAGCTACCCTCGGCTATAAACAGCCGGTCCGTGGAGTTTCGTTAGATAACATCATGACGTCAAACCTTCAGCTTCCCTTGAATACAGACAGCCGGTCCGTGTGATTGCTTTTGATAACATGATGACGTCATACCTTCAGCTACGCTCGGCTACGGACAGCCGGTCCGTGAGATTGCGTTTGATATCATGATGACGTCATACCGTAAGCTAGAGTCGGCTACGGACAGTCGGTCCATGTGATTGCGTTTCATAATAGGATGACGTCATACCATTAGCTACCCTCGGCTATAAGCAGCCGGTCCGTGGAGTTTCGTTAGATAATATGATGACGTCAAACCTTCAGCTTCACTCGGCTACAGACAGCCGGTCCGTGTGATTGCTTTTGATAAAAAAATGACTTCGTACCTTCAGCTACGCTCGGCTACAGACAGCCGGTCCGTGAGATTGCGTTTGATATCATGATGACGTCATACCATAAGCTAGAGTCGGCTACGGACAGTCGGTCCTTGTGATTGCGTTTGATAAAATGATGACGTCATACCATTAGCTACCCTCAGCTATAAACAGCCGGTCCGTGGAGTTTCGTTAGATAACATGATGACGTCAAACCTTCAGCTTCCCTCGGCTACAGACAGCCGGTCCGTGTGATTGCTTTTGATAACATGATGACGTCATACCTTCAGCTACGCTCGGCTACGGACAGCCGGTCCGTGAGATTGCGTTTGATATCATGATGACGTCATACCATAAGCTAGAGTCGGCTACGGACAGTCGGTCCGTGTGATTGCGTTTAATAATATGATGACGTAATACCATTAGCTACCCTCGGCTATAAACAGCCGGTCCGTGGAGTTTCGTTAGATAACTTGATGACGTCATATCTTCAGCTACCCTTGGCTACAGACAGCTGGTCAGTAGAGTTTCGTTAGATAACATGATGACGTCATACCTTCAGCTACGCTCGGCTACAGACAGCCGGTCCGAGGAGTTTTGTTAGATAATATGATGACGTCATACCATAAGCTCCCCTCGGGTACAGTCAGCCGGTCCGTGTGATTGCTTTTGATAAGATTATGACGTCATACCATTAGCTAAACTCGGCTACAAACATCTGGTCTGTGGAGTTTCGTTAGATAACATGATGACGTCATACCTTCAGCTACCCTCGGCTACAGACTGCCGGTCCATGTGATTGCTTTTGATAAGATTATGACGTAATACCATTAGCTAGAGTCGGCTACAAACAGCTGGTCCGTGGATTTTCCTTAGATATCATGATGACGTCACACCTTAAGCTACCCTCGGCTACCGACAGCCGGTCTGTGGAGTTTCGTTAGATAACTTGATGACGTCATACCTTCAGCTACCCTTGGCTACAGACAGCTGGTCAGTAGAGTTTCGTTAGATAACATGATGACGTCATACCTTCAGCTACGCTTGGCTACAGACAGCCGGTCCGTGAGATTGTGTTTGATATCATGATGACGTCATACCATAAGCTAGAGTCGGCTACGGACAGTCGGTCCGTGTGATTGCGTTTGATAAAATGATGACGTCATACCATTAGCTACCCTCAGCTATAAACAGCCGGTCCGTGGAGTTTCGTTAGATAACATGATGACGTCAAACCTTCAGCTTCCCTCGGCTACAGACAGCCGGTCCGTGTGATTGCTTTTGATAACATGATGACGTCATACCTTCAGCTACGCTCGGCTACGGACAGCCGGTCCGTGAGATTGCGTTTGATATCATGATGACGTCATACCATAAGCTAGAGTCGGCTACGGACAGTCGGTCCGTGTGATTGCGTTTGATAATATGATGACGTAATACCATTAGCTACCCTCGGCTATAAACAGCCGGTCCGTGGAGTTTCGTTAGATAACTTGATGACGTCATATCTTCAGCTACCCTTGGCTACAGACAGCTGGTCAGTAGAGTTTCGTTAGATAACATGATGACGTCATACCTTCAGCTACGCTCGGCTACAGACAGCCGGTCCGTGAGATTGCGTTTGATATCATGATGACGTCATACCATAAGCTAGAGTCGGCTACAGACAGTCGGTCCGTGTGATTGCGTTTGATAATATGATGACGTCATACCATTAGCTACCCTCGGCTATAAACAGCCGGTCCGTGGAGTTTCGTTAGATAACATGATGACGTCAAACCTTCAGCTTCCCTCGGCTACAGACAGCCGGTCCGAATGATTGCTTTTGATAACATGATGACGTCATACCTTCAGCTACGCTCGGCTACAGACAGCCGGTCCGTGAGATTGCGTTTGATATCATGATGACGTCATACCGTAAACCAGAGTCGGCTACGGACAGTCGGTCCGTGTGATTGCTTTTGATAACATGATGACGTCATACGTTCAGCTACGCTCGGCTACAGACAGCCGGTCCGTGAGATTGCGTTTGATATCATGATGACGTCATACCATAAGCTAGAGTCGGCTACGGACAGTCGGTCCGTGTGATTGCGTTTGATAATATGATGACGTCATACCATTAGCTACCCTCGGCTATAAGCAGCCGGTCCGTGGAGTTTCCTTAGATAACATGATGACGTCAAACCTTCAGCTTCCCTCGGCTACAGACAGCCGGTCCGTGTGATTGCTTTTGATAACATGATGACGTCATACCTTCAGCTACCCTCGGCTACAAAAAGCCCGTCCGTGGAGTTTCGTTAGATAACATGATGACGTCATACCATAAGCTAGAGTCGGCTACAGACAGTCGGTCCATGTGATTGCTTTTGATAAGATTATGACGTCATACCATTAGCTAGAGTCGGCTACGCACAGCTGGTCCGTGGAATTTCCTTAGATATCATGATGACGTCACACCTTAAGCTACCCTCGGCTACCGACAGCCGTTCTGTGGAGTTTCGTTAGATAACTTGATGACGTCATACCTTCAGCTACCCTTGGCTACAGACAGCTGGTCAGTAGAGTTTCGTTAGATAACATGATGACGTCATACCTTCAGCTACGCTCGGCTACAGACAGCCGGTCCGTGAGATTGCGTTTGATATCATGATGACGTCATACCATAAGCTAGAGTCGGCTACGGACAGTCGGTCCGTGTGATTGCGTTTGATAATATGATGACGTAATACCATTAGCTACCCTCGGCTATAAACAGCCGGTCCGTGGAGTTTCGTTAGATAACTTGATGACGTCATATCTTCAGCTACCCTTGGCTACCGACAGCTGGTCAGTAGAGTTTCGTTAGATAACATGATGACGTCATACCTTCAGCTACGCTCGGCTACAGACAGCCGGTCCGTGAGATTGCGTTTGATATCATGATGACGTCATACCGTAAGCTAGAGTCGGCTACGGACAGTCGGTCCGTGTGATTGCGTTTGATAATATGATGACGTAATACCATTAGCTACCCTCGGCGATAAACAGCCGGTCCGTGGCGTTTCGTTAGATAACATGATGACGTCAAACCTCCAGTTTCCCTCGGCTACAGATAGCCGGTCCGTGTGATTGTTTTGATAACATGATGACGTCATACCTTCAGCTATGCTCGGCTACAGACAGCCGGTCCGTGAGATTGCGTTTTATATCATGATGACGTCATACCATAAGCTAGAGTCGGCTACGGACAGTCGGTCCGTGTGATTGCGTTTCATAATATGATGACGTCATACCATTAGCTACCCTCGGCTTTAAGCAGCCGGTCCGTGGAGTTTCGTTAGATAACATGATGACGTCAAACCTTCAGCTTCCCTCGGCTACAGACAGCCGGTCCGTGTGATTGCTTTTGATAAGATTATGACGTCATACCATTAGCTAGAGTCGGCTACGCACAGCTGGTCCGTGGATTTTCCTTAGATATCATGATGACGTCACACCTTAAGCTACCCTGGGCTACCGACAGCCGGTCTGTGGAGTTTCGTTAGATAACTTGATGACGTCATACCTTCAGCTACCCTTGGCTACAGACAGCTGGTCAGTAGAGTTTCGTTAGATAACATGATGACGTCATACCTTCAGCTACGCTCGGCTACAGACAGCCGGTCCGTGAGATTGCGTTTGATATCATGATGACGTCATACCATAAGCTAGAGTCGGCTACGAACAGTCGGTCCGTGTGATTGCGTTTGATAATATGATGACGTCATACCATTAACTACCCTCGGCTATAAACAGCCGGTCCGTGGAGTTTCCTTAGATAACATGATGACGTCAAACCTTCAGCTTCCCTCGGCTACAGACAGCCGGTCCGTGTGATTGCTTTTGATAACATGATGACGTCATACCTTCAGCTACCCTCGGCTACAAAAAGCTGGTCCGTGTGATTGCTTTTGTAAACATGATGACGTCATACCTTCAGCTACGCTCGGCTACAGACAGCCGGTCCGTGAGATTGCGTTTGATATCATGATGACGTCATACCATAAGCTAGAATCGGCTACGGACAGTCGGTCCGTGTGATTGCGTTTGATAATATGATGACGTCATACCATTAGCTACCCTCGGCTACAGACAGCCGATCCATGGAGTTTCGTTAGATAACATGATGACGTCATATCTTCAGCTACCCTCGGCTACAGACAGCTGGTCCGTGGAGTTTCGTTAGATAAAATGATGACGTCAAACCTTCAGCTTCCCTCGGCTACAGACAGCCGGTCCGTGTGATTGCTTTTGATAACATGATGACGTCATACCTTCAGTTACCCTCGGCTACAAAAAGCCGGTCCGTGGAGTTTCGTTAGATAACATGATGACGTCATACCATAAGCTAGAGTCGGCTACAGACAGTCGGTCCATGTGATTGCTTTTGATAAGATTATGACGTCATACCATTAGCTAGAGTCGGCTACGCACAGCTGGTCCGTGGAATTTCCTTAGATATCATGATGACGTCACACCTTAAGCTACCCTCGGCTACCGACAGCCGGTCTGTGGAGTTTCGTTAGATAACTTGATGACGTCATACCTTCAGCTACCCTTGGCTACAGACAGCCGGTCCGTGTGATTGCTTTTGATAAGATTATGACGTCATACCATTAGCTAGAGTCGGCTACGCACAGCTGGTCCGTGGATTTTCCTTAGATATCATGATGACGTCACACCTTAAGCTACCCTCGGCTACCGACAGCCGGTCTGTGGAGTTTCGTTAGATAACTTGATGACGTCATACCTTCAGCTACCCTTGGCTACAGACAGCTGGTCAGTAGAGTTTCGTTAGATAACATGATGACGTCATACCTTCAGCTACGCTCGGCTACAGACAGCCGGTCCGTGAGATTGCGTTTGATATCATGATGACGTCATACCATAAGCTAGAGTCGGCTACGAACAGTCGGTCCGTGTGATTGCGTTTGATAATATGATGACGTCATACCATTAACTACCCTCGGCTATAAACAGCCGGTCCGTGGAGTTTCCTTAGATAACATGATGACGTCAAACCTTCAGCTTCCCTCGGCTACAGACAGCCGGTCCGTGTGATTGCTTTTGATAACATGATGACGTCATACCTTCAGCTACCCTCGGCTACAAAAAGCCGGTCCGTGTGATTGCTTTTGTTAACATGATGACGTCATACCTTCAGCTACGCTCGGCTACAGACAGCCGGTCCGTGAGATTGCGTTTGATATCATGATGACGTCATACCATAAGCTAGAGTCGGCTACGGACAGTCGGTCCGTGTGATTGCGTTTGATAATATGATGACGTCATACCATTAGCTACCCTCGGCTACAGACAGCCGATCCATGGAGTTTCGTTAGATAACATGATGACGTCATATCTTCAGCTACCCTCGGCTACAGACAGCTGGTCCGTGGAGTTTCGTTAGATAAAATGATGACGTCAAACCTTCAGCTTCCCTCGGCTACAGACAGCCGGTCCGTGTGATTGCTTTTGATAACATGATGACGTCATACCTTCAGCTACCCTCGGCTACAAAAAGCCGGTCCGTGGAGTTTCGTTAGATAACATGATGACGTCATACCATAAGCTAGAGTCGGCTACAGACAGTCGGTCCATGTGATTGCTTTTGATAAGATTATGACGTCATACCATTAGCTAGAGTCGGCTACGCACAGCTGGTCCGTGGAATTTCCTTAGATATCATGATGACGTCACACCTTAAGCTACCCTCGGCTACCGACAGCCGGTCTGTGGAGTTTCGTTAGATAACTTGATGACGTCATACCTTCAGCTACCCTTGGCTACAGACAGCTGGTCAGTAGAGTTTCGTTAGATAACATGATGACGTCATACCTTCAGCTACGCTCGGCTACAGACAGCCGGTCCGTGAGATTGCGTTTGATATCATGATGACGTCATACCGTAAGCTAGAGTCGGCTACGGACAGTCGGTCCGTGTGATTGCGTTTGATAATATGATGACGTAATACCATTAGCTACCCTCGGCGATAAACAGCCGGTCCGTGGAGTTTCGTTAGATAACATGATGACGTCAAACCTCCAGTTTCCCTCGGCTACAGATAGCCGGTCCGTGTGATTGCTTTTGATAACATGATGACATCATACCTTCAGCTACGCTCGGCTACAGACAGCCGGTCCGTGAGATTGCGTTTGATATCATGATGACGTCATACCATAAGCTAGAGTCGGCTACGGACAGTCGGTCCGTGTGATTGCGTTTCATAATATGATGACGTCATACCATTAGCTACTCTCGGCTATAAACAGCCGGTCCGTGGAGTTTCGTTAGATAACATGATGACGTCAAACCTTCAGCTTCCCTCGGCTACGGACAGTCGGTCCATGTGATTGCGTTTCATAATATGATGACGTCATACCATTAGCTACCCTCGGCTATAAACAGCCGGTCCGTGGAGTTTCGTTAGATAACATCATGACGTCAAACCTTCAGCTTCCCTTGGCTACAGACAGCCGGTCCGTGTGATTGCTTTTGATAACATGATGACGTCATACCTTCAGCTACGCTCGGCTACAGACAGCAGGTCCGTGAGATTGCGTTTGATATCAGGATGACGTCATACCGTAAGCTAGAGTCGGCTACGGACAGTCGGTCCATGTGATTGCGTTTCATAATAGGATGACGTCATACCATTAGCTACCCTCGGCTATAAGCAGCCGGTCCGTGGAGTTTCGTTAGATAACATGATGACGTAATAACTTAAGCTAACCTCGGCTACAGACAGCCGGTCCGTGTGATTGCTTTTGATAAAAAAATGACGTCATACCTTCAGCTACCTTCAGCTACAGACAGCCGGTCCGTGGAGTTTCGTTAGATAACATCATGACGTCATACCTTCAGCTACCCTTGGCTACAAAAAGCCGGTCCGTGGAGTTTCGTTAGATAACATGATGACGTCATACCATAAGCTAGAGTCGGCTACGGACAGTCGGTCCGTGTGATTGCGTTTGATAATATGATGACGTCATACCATTAGCTACCCTCGGCTATAAACAGCCGGTCCGTGGAGTTTCGTTAGATAACATGATGACGTCAAACCTTCAGCTTCCCTCGGCTACAGACAGCCGGTCCGTGTGATTGCTTTTGATAACATGATGACGTCATAACTTCAGCTACGCTCGGCTACAGACAGCCGGTCCGTGAGATTGCGTTTGATATCATGATGACGTCATACCGTAAGCTAGAGTCGGCTACGGACAGTCGGTCCGTGTGATTGCGTTTGATAATATGATGACGTCATACCATTAGCTACCCTCGGCTATAAACAGCCGGTCCGTGTGATTGCGTTAGAAAACATGATGACGTCATAACTTCAGCTACCCTCGGCTACGGAAAGCCGGTCCGTGGAGTTTCGTTAGATAACATGATGACGTCATAACTTTAGCTAACCTCGGCTACAGACACCCGGTCCGTGTGATTGCTTTTGATAAAAAAATGACGTCATACCTTCAGCTACGCTCTGCTACAAACAGCCGGTCCGTGAGATTGCGTTTGATATCATGATGACGTCATACCGTAAGCTAGAGTCGGCTACGGACAGTCGGTCCGTGTGATTGCGTTTGATAATATGATGACGTCATACCATTAGCTACCCTCGGCTATAAACAGCCGGTCCGTGGATTTTCGTTAGATAACATGATGACGTCAAACCTTCAGCTTCCCTCGGCTACAGACAGCTGGTCCGTGGAGCTTCCTTAGATAACATGATTACGTCAAACCTTCAGCTTCCCTCGGCTACAGACAGCCGGTCCGTGTGATTGCTTTTGATAACATGATGACGTCATACCTTCAGCTACGCTCGGCTACAGACAGCCGGTCCGTGAGATTGCGTTTGATATCATGATGACGTCATACCGTAAGCTAGAGTCGGCTACGGACAGTCGGTCCGTGTGATTGCGTTTGATAATATGATGACGTCATACCATTAGCTACCCTCGGCTATAAACAGCCGGTCCGTGGAGTTTCGTTAGATAACATGATGACGTCAAGCCTTCAGCTTCCCTCGGCTACAGACAGCCGGTCCGTGTGATTGCTTTTGATAAGATTATGACGTCATACCATTAGCTAAACTCGGCTACAAACAGCTGGTCCGTGGAGTTTCGTTAGATAACATGATGACGTCATAACTTCAGCTACCCTCGGCTACAGACAGCCCTTCCGTGTGATTGCATTTGATTAGATTATGACGTCATACCATTAGCAAGATTCGGCTACGGACAGTCGGTACGTGTGATTGCGTTTGATAATATGATGACGTCATACCATTAGTTACCCTCGGCTATAAACAGCCGGTCCGTGGAGTTTCGTTAGATAACATGATGACGTCAAACCTTCAGCTTCCCTCGGCTACAGACAGCGGTCCGTGTGATTGCTTTTGATAACATGATGACGTCATACCTTCAGCTACGCTCGGCTACAGACAGCCAATCCGTGGAGTTTCGTTAGATAACATGATGACGTCATATCTTCAGCTACCCTCGGCTACAGACAGCTGGTCCATGGAGTTTCGTTAGATAACATGATGACGTCAAACCTTCAGCTTCCCTCGGCTACAGACAGCCGGTCCGTGTGATTGCTTTTGATAACATGATGACGTCATACCTTCAGCTACGCTCGCCTACAGACAGCCGGTCCGAGTTTTGTTAGATAATATGATGACGTCATACCATAAGCTCCCCTCGGCTACAGTCAGCCGGTCCGTGTGATTGCTTTTGATAAGATTATGACGTCATACCATTAGCTAAACTCGGCTACAAACAGCTGGTCTGTGGAGTTTCGTTAGATAACATGATGACGTCATACCTTCAGCTACGCTCGGCTACAGACAGCCGGTCCGTGAGATTGGGTTTGATATCATGATGACGTCATACCATAAGCTAGAGTCGGCTACGGACAGTCGGTCCGTGTGATTGCGTTTGATAATATGATGACGTAATACCATTAGCTACCCTCGGCTATAAACAGCCGGTCCGTGGAGTTTCGTTAGATAACTTAATGACGTCATATCTTCAGCTACCCTTGGCTACAGACAGCTGGTCAGTAGAGTTTCGTTAGATAACATGATGACGTCATACCTTCAGCTACGCTCGGCTACAGACAGCCGGTCCGTGAGATTGCGTTTGATATCATGATGACGTCATACCGTAAGCTAGAGTCGGCTACGGACAGTCGGTCCGTGTGATTGCGTTTGATAATATGATGACGTAATACCATTAGCTACCCTCGGCGATAAACAGCCGGTCCGTGGAGTTTCGTTAGATAACATGATGACGTCAAACCTCCAGCTTCCCTCGGCTACAGATAGCCGGTCCGTGTGATTGCTTTTGATAACATGATGACGTCATACCTTCAGCTACGCTCGGCTACAGACAGCCGGTCCGTGAGATTGCGTTTGATATCATGATGACGTCATACCGTAAGCTAGAGTCGGCTACGGACAGTCGGTCCGTGTGATTGCGTTTGATAATATGATGACGTCATACCATTAGCTACCCTCGGCTATAAACAGCCGGTCCGTGGATTTTCGTTAGATAACATGATGACGTCAAACCTTCAGCTTCCCTCGGCTACAGACTGCGGTCCGTGTGATTGCTTTTGATAATATGATGACGTCATACCTTCAGCTACGCTCGGCTACAGACAGCCGGTCCGTGAGATTGCGTTTGATATCATGATGACGTCATACCATAAGCTAGAGTCGGCTACGGACAGTCGGTCCGTGTGATTGCGTTTGATAATATGATGACGTAATATTATTAGCTACCCTCGGCTATAAACAGCCGGTCCGTGGAGTTTCGTTAGATAACTTGAAGACGTCATATCTTCAGCTACCCTTGGCTACAGACAGCTGGTCAGTAGAGTTTCGTTAGATAACATGATGACGTCATACCTTCAGCTACGCTCGGCTACAGACAGCCGGTCCGTGAGATTGCGTTTGATATCATGATGACGTCATACCGTAAGCTAGAGTCGGCTACGGACAGTCGGTCCGTGTGATTGCGTTTGATAATATGATGACGTAATACCATTAGCTACCCTCGGCGATAAACAGCCGGTCCGTGGAGTTTCGTTAGATAACATGATGACGTCAAACCTCCAGCTTCCCTCGGCTACAGATAGCAGGTCCGTGTGATTGCTTTTGATAACATGATGACGTCATACCTTCAGCTACCCTCGGCTACAAAAAGCCGGTCCGTGGAGTTTCGTTAGATAACATGATGACGTCATACCATAAGCTAGAGTCGGCTACAGACAGTCAGTCCGTGTGATTGCGTTTGATAATATGATGACGTCATACCATTAGCTACCCTCGGCTATAAACAGCTGGTCCGTGGAGTTTCGTTAGATAACATGATGACGTCAAACCTTCAGCTTCCCTCGGCTACAGACAGCCGGTCCGTGTGATTGCTTTTGATAACATGATGACGTCATACCTTCAGCTACGCTCGGCTACAGACAGCCGGTCCGTGAGATTGCGTTTGATATCATGATGACGTCATACCGTAAGCTAGAGTCGGCTACGGACAGTCGGTCCGTGTGATTGCTTTTGATAACATGATGACGTCATACCTTCAGCTACGCTCGGCTACAGACAGCCGGTCCGTGAGATTGCGTTTGATATCATGATGACGTCATACCGTAAGCTAGAGTCGGCTACGGACAGTCGGTCCGTGTGATTGCGTTTGATAATATGATGACGTCATACCATTAGCTACCCTCGGCTACAGACAGCCGATCCATGGAGTTTCGTTAGATAACATGATGACGTCATATCTTCAGCTACCTTCGGCTACAGACAGCTGGTCCGTGTGATTGCTTTTGATAAAAAAATGACGTCATACCTTCAGCTACCTCTTGCGAACTAATAAGGCCGAAAGGTAACAACGAAAATACGCCGATTCGTAATAAAAACAACATTTCAGTCAAAGATCTCAAGGTACCGAAACGATCAAATAAAAGAATTGCAGTTTCTTCGCCGGAACTCCCTAACGCCAATCAACAAGAAGATATACGGGATGTCGTGAGCAAAATTGTAAAAACAGAGTTAAAAGAAATGATTACGCAATTAACTACGTCGATTAAAAGTGTGCTTAACAGTGAATTGAAGGGTATAAAAGAAGAAATGTCAGACATGAAAAACTCAATTTGCTTCATTAATAGCCAATACGAAGATTTTATGAAAGAACACCGTGAAAACAAAACGACAATGAAGAACCTTAAGGAAAATAATCTTAAGCTTGAATCAACCATTGATACCCTAAGCACACGTATAAGTAACCTTGAACAGCGTGCTAGAGCCAACAATGTGGAGTTGCAATGTGTTCCTGAAAAGAAAAATGAAAATCTGGTAAAAATTATGGAAAGATTAAGAAATATA
The DNA here is from genome assembly GCA_905220585.2 of Nymphalis polychloros. Taxonomy (NCBI): domain Eukaryota; kingdom Metazoa; phylum Arthropoda; class Insecta; order Lepidoptera; family Nymphalidae; genus Nymphalis; species Nymphalis polychloros. Next base: position 638,825 of record HG992268.1, on the reverse strand, counting down.
ATAGGATCAGATATACCAACCGGAAAAATTGTAAATATATCAAGAGTTGCTAAAGTTAACCGTCAAAGTAACCGGCCGAAATCTATCATAGTACAATTTGATTCTCCGTTAACCAGGGACAGTTTCTTGGCGGCGGTTATAAAGTTTAATAGAAGTAACCCTGGAGATAAGTTGAACACTTCACATATCGGGATTGGAGTGGGAGAAGAAAAGAAACCGATTTATATCATGGAGCATCTAACACCCGACAACAAGGCTTTACATGCTGCTACAAGATTAAAAGCCAAAGAAATAGGGCACAGATATGTCTGGGTTCGAAATGGTCGCATATTAATTCGTAAAGACGATACCTCTGATTATAAAATAGTTAAAAATATGGACTTTTTAAGTAAACTAAGATAATGTGTAAAGGTAACATTATATATTGGCGTCATAATGCTTAAAATTCAATTCTTTAAATATATTGTATCAAAATGTGCGTGGGATAAGAACTAAAACTCACGAAATATACCGTAATATAGTGATTAATGATTGTGACATCATTATATTGACTGAAACTTGGTTAAATAGTTCTATTTTAAGCGGTGAATTGTTTGACGAACGTTATACTGTACATAGAAGAGATAGGGAAACGTTTAAACTTAACACTAAGAGGGATGGTGGGGGTGTGTTAATTGCCGTAAAAAAAAGTATACTTTCAAACAGAATTAGTAACTGGGAAAGCGATTCTGAGGATTTGTGGGTGGTGGTTGATGTACCCCAGCTCAATAATATACGACAAATCGCTTTTTGTGCGGTTTATCTTCCACCACCTGTCGATAGGAACTTGTTAAGCCACTTTTTAAACAATTGTAATAGAGTATCGGAGCAACATAATCTGTCAACATGTATAATTGGCGATTTCAATCCGAGTTCTATTACCTGGAGTTTTGCGTCTACTTCATCAGAATATAATATTACACCGACAGCCCAAACGTTACTAGATTTTATATCTGAGAATGGACTACGTCAATGTAATTTGATTCTTAACAGTAAGCAAAAAATACTTGATCTCGTACTCGTAGATTTACCTGCATGTTCTGTTAGTTATTCTTATAATCCTATTAGTAAAATTGATCCACTACATCCCCCTCTTAATATCAATGTACCTAGTGTTAGACCGGACAGACTTTCCTTTAATACATCACAAGAACGTTTCAACTTTTATGGAGCCGATTATGTTTCTATTAATAAGCACCTGAGAGAGATCGATTGGTATAATTTATTGGACCTAGATGACGTGAACAAGATGGTTGACTTACTTTACAAGACATTACAGACAGTTATCACAAAACACGTTCCTTTAAAAAAATGTAAAACCAGTAGGTACCCCTCATGGATACCTCAAAAAATTGTAAGAAGAATAAATGAAAAACAAAAAATGATAAAAAAATTTAAAACATATAACAATCCAATGGACGAAATTGAGCTAAGAATTCTTAGTAACCGTTGCGAAAAGATTACGCGGGATGCATATAATAATCATATTTATGTCAATGAAAAGCAAATCCAAAAAAATTCAAAGGCTTTTTGGACTTTCCTAAAAAGCAAGCGAAGTAAGTCGAACTCATATCCAGCTGCCATGAGTAATGGAATTATAACCTCTACCAATGGTGTCGAAATCTGCAATATGTTCGCAGGTTATTTTCGTTCAGTATATGATGACGTTAGTAATAGTAACAGTAGAGATTCTTCTTCCTACTTGGGATTTTTTTTCTATTTAGGTAACAGTGAAGGCCTTGCAAACATAGAAATAAGTCAAAACGATATATTTAAAAAACTATCAAGCCTAGACATTTCCAAAGGAGCAGGACCAGACAATATACCACCGGCATTTATTAAAAAAACCACAGCTTGTCTAGCTTTGCCTTTATATCTCATATTTAAAGCTTCTTTGCACTCTGGCATCTTTCCGACGGTGTGGAAGTTAGCAAAAGTAGTACCAATATTCAAGAATGATGACGAGAAAGATATACGCAATTACAGGCCCATCTCAATTCTATCGGTTTTTGCCAAGACATTTGAATCATTAGTTTGTCCAATAATTCAATGGCATTTTAAGCGTTTCGTATCTGATCACCAGCATGGATTTTTGCCAGGCCGGTCGACATCCACAAATTTGGCCTGTTTCACTTCATCGTTATCTAAAGAAATAGATTCTCAGAGACAGGTAGATGCCATATATACCGACTTTAAGAAGGCTTTTGATAAACTGCCACATGAGATTTTGTTAAATAAATTATCATATTATGGATTTTCTGGTACATTGCTGTATTGGCTTTCATCATATTTGAACAACCGTTATTTTTATGTAGTAATAAATGGATTTAGCTCTTCGAGAAATATGATATCTTCTGGTATCCCACAAGGCTCACATCTTGGTCCCATTCTGTTCAATATATTTGTAAACGACATTATATTCTGTTTTCAGCATTCTACACCATACCTATACGCAGATGACCTTAAATTCACAAGAACAATTAACTCAACAAATGACTCAATTCTATTACAGAATGATCTTTGTAGATTAGCGACATGGTGTGAAATGAATGGTATGCAACTTAACTGCAATAAATGTCTGCACATAAAATTTACGCGGAAAGTTAATATTATCCCAACCCAGTATAGCTTATATGGTACTAATCTAAATGAAGTTGAACTCGTAAAAGATCTTGGTGTGGTGTTAGATAGAAAATTAACATATCTTAACCACATTGAAAACATAATGAACAAATCATCAAAATTATTGGGTTTCATTATGAGACAAGGACGAACTTTCAAAGAAACTAAAACGAAAGTTATTCTTTATAATAGTCTTGTACGCAGTCACTTAGAGTACTGCAGTGTTGTCTGGCGTCCTCATTATGCTTCTCACACATTAAGAATAGAAAGAATTCAGAAAAGATTTATGTGGCACCTGTCTTACTCTGAAAGGATACATAAAACAGTGACCTCATACAAGGATAGATTGCAGCATTTTAAAATAATGTCCCTTGACAAGAGAAGGGATCTGCTCGATATTATGTTTTTATATAACTTACTAAGAAATGATACTGATTGCCCCAACCTGCTTAGTAAAATTAACTTTAGAGTTCCACATCGTCTCCCGCGGCATGCTATTAGCCCACTTGTACCGCCACGCACAAGAACGGTCTTTGGCGCAAACTCCATCATACCTCGGTTATGTAAATTGTATAACACAATCGGTCAACATATTGATGTACATAATGTTAAGCTCAGTCGAGCTTTCCGCAAACAGGTCACTCAAGCTCTCTTAAGCTTATGATACATTTATTTTAAAAAACTGTACTTTGGATTAAATAAGTTATGTGGTGTAATGTTGATTTAATTTATATTTTATGTAGTGGTTTCATTTTGTTTTGGATATGTATTTTTTTTTCTTTGCTTTTTTATAGACTAATTTATTTGTAGTTGTTGGGTTACACATTTTCACTTTTATTATTTTAGTTGTTTTCGGATGTTAATAGCTGTTTTATTTGTCTCAATTGTAGTGTAATAAGGTGTTTACAGAAATTCCAGCAAGTTGTGTTTGCTTTTAAATGATTTTGCATTACTCTGTGCAAGTTTTAAGTTTATATTACATGTTCTTTGGGAGTCTTATTTATGTAAAAATCGCTAGCAAACCAAATAATAAATAAATAAATAAATAAATACCTCCAGCTACAGACAGCCGGTCCGTGGAGTTTCGTTAGATAACATCATGACGTCATACCTTCAGCTACCCTCGGCTACAGACTGCCGGTCCACGTGATTGCTTTTGATAAGATTATGACGTCATACCATTAGCTAGAGTCGGCTACGCACAGCTGGTCCGTGGAGTTTCCTTAGATATCATGATGACGTCACACCTTAAGCTTCCCTCGGCTAACGCAGCCATTGATCCATTCGCGATAGGCCGCCTGCTTAGATGACACAGCATCGGCACATTCGCGAGTGAACCAACGGTTACGCATACCCTTACTGATGAGGTCTGTTTTAGGAAAGTACTATTCCTTCCCCAACAGGACCTCATCAGCAATAGCAGCGGCGCTAACTGTCGGGTCACTCTCACTGAAGCAACGTTCCTTCCAAGGGACTGACGCATAGTAACCGCGCAAACCGTCCCAATCTGCCGACTTATAGTGCCAAACGCGACGTTTGCATACCGCTGGTGACGGTAGCTTGGCCTGTGGTACCTTGGTATATATCACAAGAAGCTGCCAGAAGGAGAAGTAAACTAATCCGCCGGACGGAAGGGCTCCCGAACCCTCCGAGTAGTAGCCGACGGTCCACACCGAGATTATGCGTGGTCTGGTGGGGCAGCCTCGCGAGCTGGTTAAGAACGCTTGGGCCCCTGTACCCTGAACCAGAATGATTTAATGGTAGATAGCAAATAGTACCAGACTGGTAACAATATTTAATCGCTACCTTAAGTCCAAATGAGAAAGACAACCAGCCATTACAAAAGTAAGCCATTATACCAATAGTAAACCCTTAGTTCCCGAAGTGGTCCAGGTGGACCCCCAGGGGTCCACGGGAAACTCGACGGGGGCCTACGTAGGCGTGACAAAAAAATGGGGGTTCACAATTTATAAGCGGAGGGTCCACGAAAATTCGTTTGCTTTCGTTAGTGAAGAACCTTAATGTTGGCTTGACTTTACCTATCAATGTAGGCAGATAATATTTAAAGAAGCCCAGCGCCTGTTGCTTGTAAAAAATTGGATGGAATCTCTTTAATGATTGGCAAACCTTACTTTTTTGACATCCACCCACAGCACAATCAATTAATTAACCAATCAATTCTCACCTTTTTTTCGAAAACTATAAACTCAGCCGCAACGCAAATGTCCATAGTCAGATCTAAACTTCACATTTTTTGTCGAGTTTTAAGAATATTATACAAATGTAGGTGCAGGGGGTCCACCGGAACCAGCAAAATTTTGAAAGTGATCTATGAGATAAAAAGTCTGGGAAACAGATAAATAATAAACCCAAGCTTTAGATTTAAAATACATTTATTTATTGATTCTTCAATATAATTTGTACGCTTCGCGCGGTCTACACTCCATAGTAATACATGAAAAATTATTAAAACATCATTATAATCTATACATTATATATTACTATACAAAATTATACAACTAAAGATACACTTATGTATAAAATTACATAGTAAACATTAACTAACAACCATTTTAATAAACATTATTAATATAATATAAAATTAAATAAGGGTATTTTACACGTGTTAAATCAATATTAAAATACAAAATCATTTTAATAAAATTTGTACAAAATTACTACAAAAGTAAATTTTGTTCAAATCTTATTCAAACGTTTATAATCTGTTATTACAAGCAAACTGAAATTACATGACATTCGACACGAACATGTTAAAAAAAAATATTGACGTCCATTTTAAAGTTCCAATCTCTTTCATTCTTGACATCGGCAGAATATTTTGCGCTCAAATAGCGTAGTAACACGTCAGAGATAGAAAAAAATTACCAAAACATAAATGGCTGTCTGTCGGTTTACGGACGATAATTTTACGTGATAACGTCATAAGAAAACATTGACGAATACTCGGACGCATCGGATAGAGTGGAAGAGAGATAGATGCGTCACAAGCCGAACGCTTCGGCCGATCGTGCCTCTCTATCGCTTGCACGCTCGGCTCAGGCGGAACGTGACAATGAGTCATGCTTTTTCGTGCGCGCAGCCGGCGTTCATCCATTTATAAGACGTTATCACGTCAAAAAATATCCCTATAATTCCAGCAAAATTGTTTCACTAGTGAATCCTGAAAATAATATTCATGGTTGTATGAAGCAAAATGATACGATTATTGATGTGTAAACAAAAACATATTGGCGCTCGGTATATGCTAGGGGCTGAGAGTTCGTCAGATCACGTCAGCGTGAGATTAGTTACTGTGACTGCGTTAATGAGTGCGTGAGATCGGTACACGAGCTATTGGTATTTTTTTCATTGTATGACGAACATATGCGCCACCTGATGATAAGTGGTCACCAACGCCCATAAACAATGGCATTGTAAGAGATGTTAACCATCGCTTATATCGCCAATGCGCCAACCTTGTTTACACAACAATACTCGTAAACGTTTTACCGTTCGCGTATACGTAATAAAACGCAAAACTGGTTGCGCAAACCGGTTTGCTCAAACAAACGCAAATTTCTTTTTTATAGTTTAGTGTATGGCCATGATATTTATAAGCATAAAAAAAAAACATAGATAATTACATGTAAGATATAAACTAATTTAAATGTGATGTACACAAGTCGACTATTATATAATTGTTGTAATTTATTCAAAATCCTTTTGTAAGGATAAAACGACTCACCGAACAGAATCATTGAAACGGATTTGAATATAATGATTTATTTACAATTCACTGCTATATACATAAGTATATACAGTGTGAGCTCTTTATAACGAAACTCAAGGGAGCGAGCATTTTTTTCTCGTTATAGACCGTTATATGGTTACATGTGTATACCGTTTATCAATGCGTGGGTTTTAAGGTAAATCAACCAAATTGTGCTCACTTCTACGTTATAGAAAGTTTATCGTTATAAATAATAACGTTATAGAGTTCACACTGTATATTGCGTTGAAATTTCACAAAAATTAACAAACTTAACTTTTAAATAATAATTTTGTAGATGACGACATGTTTGTTAATAAAATAATTTTAAATCATTCTACATCTACATAATAACGGCCTTAGTGATGTTTATCGGCTGTTTAGTTAAATGACCTCTCTTTCTGTCTTCATTGATTTGCCATATGAAAGAAGAAGACAGCATTATTTAACTGATCACGCCTTGATTTATGAATACCATTACTTTAAAAATTAATAATTAATTGGTTTTACTGAAGCTACATTGATAAGTAGAATTTACAATACTATCGTAATAAAAGATATACAGTGTGTTACAAAAACACAGGCGCGGGCGACAGCGTTCGATAGCTCTTACCTATCGGGTAGCTGGGACACGAAGTCATGACCTCATGTGTTTCCATGTAATTTTCGTCATTTAATTAAATTAAATTTTATTTTTATTCGGGGAAAAACTTTTTGCTTAGTATTTTAAAAATGATTACATAAATAGTAACGACTCACGATACCTAATAACCACTTCACGGGTCGGACAGGGCTTTTGTTACAACTGTATATATTAATAAATAATAAAAATAATAAATATTAAAACATTAATTGCAGGAGGCCAATTTGAAACTAAAAGAAACAGCCAACGATGTCGCGAAATCACTTTATGTAACTCGCGCGTCATTTCTACATTATTTCAATGTGACAATTCTAAATCACTTATAGGTGTATGGTCGACCATAGACATAGACAATGAATAGAGAAGACAAAACTGATTAATGTCCATTAACTATTCACAAAAACGATTCGTTTTCATTACGGACGGTTAAATTGTTTACGATGCGTATTTCATAATAGAAAAATCGTAGTCGCATGTATCTATCGTGTATTTTAACGGCTGGTTATTCGTAGCTCGGAACGATCGATTACTGACGTACGAGTACGGGCTCATATCAATATACCATCAAATACTTCTTGACCGCCTTCTATAACGTCCAAATATTTACAGTACTATTATTATAAAGTGTACGGTGTTTTAATCATGTTATCGTCGCCACACTTTCAAATGACTGAATAATTGAAGGAAATTTATACGTAACGTCGTCTCAATGCCCCGTATCAAAAATTGATGGGGGGAGCCTCTATCTTAACTGCGCCGAAGAACTTTCTTGGCTCAAACGAATTAAGTGCCTTGACCTTCAACTTGTACCCATTCAAATTTATTTTTCAAATGTGTTCATTTTGCGTACGGTTTTACAGTTCGGGTGACATTTTGGTAACATTTTACGAATTTTCGCTTACTCGACCCCCTTATTGGGGCCCCGTATGTTTGACACGACTGATTCTTCACAGACAGACTGACAGAGCCTTCTAAAACATCATCTATGCCTATAGTTTGAACAATATTTTATCATGACGTTTCTAATGATTCTAAAGACTTTGTTCACACTGCTTTATTATTAAGTCCAAAATTTTATTTAATGCATTTCTTATCAGCCATTATTGTATCAAGTAGTAGCTTCGTTAGGCTAATGGTATTTGAGTTTTCCCGATGCCTGTTAGTTGTCATTGTTGCTAATGTGTCTCAGACAACACGCGAAGATTATGAGAGTGAGAGAATAAAGAGTGTACTCATGTTTGCACACACACTCTTTCACGAATACATCCTGAGCATTCGGCCATCATCCAAGTGTCGTTGAAATCAACTTAAGGTTGAAGTTAATATTAAAGTAGTGCGAACACATAAAATCTATGGTTTACCGTACAATACATTCATAGACTACGTCCGTTCGCTTTGAGAATGCGTCCGTGACGTCTGTCAGTCGGTCACGATCACTGATACGCTACACACAAACAGTTGACGTAAACTAGTGACGAGTTTCCGACCGCTTGTGATGGGGAGGGGGGGCTAGGTTTTACCTAAGCCGGACTTTTCTGTACATCTGACAACTTGTACGTAAAATCTCATAGCGATCGGTCGAATAATCACGCGTAACATACAACTCTTCCTTCATTCATTTATAATATTAGTTAGAATGAAATCTTGCTCAAAATTATAGCAAATTGACAAAATAATATTATTCGTTAGCAACGCCGCGACCTGGGGTAGAGAGAGAAGAGAAATCGCCGCAGGCGCCAGGGAGTCAGAGGCACCAAAAAATATCCAAGAATACATAAGCGTTGTTTGTTTATAAATGTAATATAAACTGAATAGCAATTTGTATGACGTGAAGGGACCCGAGGGCCCTGAAAGGCAAATCCGCTCCACTCTAGATCGAGGCCCAGGGTCGGCGTGGTTCGTTATGGGACAAATAAAGCTATAATCACAATTATATCTCTATCTTACTTAAAAGTCACTACGTCCATTCGACCACAGCCTAAACAGACCGCATTCTCTTAGCGACCAGACATACATATATAATATATACATATATATAGTAAATACGATAATTTCATTAGCTTATATAATACTTCACGGTATATATTCAAATTCTTATACTCTAAGACACTGTTTATTCCCAAACGCTTGATAAATATTTACGAATACATATATATATACACAAAATAAATATATTATAAAATAATATAATTTATAAATAGTTCAGTTTTAGTGATGCCTCATATAAAGATGGTATACGCGTATGTCTGTTAATCACGTACAATCTTCTATAATCTATTCCAATCAAAGAGCAGTAAAGACCAATAAACAACATCGACCTTGAATTGAAGCGATATCATTGGTCGACATGCTGGATAATCTGTGGTATTCGCTATGGATTGGCGAATAATGACGTTTGCATGCAGCGAAGTTTTTATACGAACTTTGGACGTGAAATTAAAGTGTATATAAGTTGTAGAGTGTAATAGTGTTGTGTCATATATAGAGATATATTGATCGAGAACTGTTCGTAGCGCGTAATACAGCAGAGCTGTTAGCGAATCGTGTGGTATGTTAATCTTTAATGCTTCTTCGATTGTAACACGATATACAAGGTTTTCGTTCACCGCGACGTTTAATGTTAAATTTAAACGCTCATCCAAAATCTTTATATAATTGCCGGAGATCAAGCATTAGATCAGAGCAGCGGTCCTCAAAGTTTTCGATGTTAACACTTATTTATAATACTTTTAGCTTTAGTAGATCAGGCACAATTTTTGACTGCCTCAATAGCCTATCGGCTAGATATAAGGGCTCTAGGAAAGCCCTGAGATCCCTAGGTCCTGGGTTCAAGTCGCAGCTCGGGTCAATAAAAAAATTATTGAGTTGCTTCCTTCGAAAAATCTCAGTAACAGCCCGGAGCCTAGAAGTTGAAAGTGAGTACAGTCGCGTGCGGCGTCTTACCTCTTTCCGTTCTTGTCGGATTGTAAGAGTGAGTGAATAGAGAGTGCATCTCCGTTTGCGCACACACTTGTGCACTATAATATTAAATATATCTTGAGATTGGCCGCCGTAACCGGAATTGGTGTGGGGGGGACATTATTATTAAACTGATATTATACTATAATGATACAATTTCTATTATAAAAGTAACGCTTTGAAAGTAGAGACTCTCAAAGATAAATGTGACATATTCTTTTAAAATAATATTCTAATTTACTTCATGGAGAACTCGTACTGCAGATTGAGAACCACTGTATGATCTTCACCGTCTCCGTACGTTAAGACATAATACTTTACATATAATATTATATATATATATATATATATATCTTACAAATAAATAACATACGAATCGAAACGTATCAGTCCAAAAATATTTCAATTTTTTAATGCCTTTCAAACGGCGAAAACAATAGTTAACTTTAGAAAAATAGTTATTTACACATTTTAGTAAGTTAGTTACATCGAATACATTAATTATATACCTTAAATAATAAACATTATTCGGCTGGTGTTTAGGTAAACTTTTTTTTTTTTAATTGTAAGGCTCAGCAACGCTAATTTGCCATTTGCTAATTTGCCACCTGATGGTCACCATGGCGCTGTAAGAAATATTCGCTATAATTCTGCCACATGTGAGTCCACCAACTCGCATTGGAATAAGCTCCAATAGGAGATCAACAGTGGGACATTCATTGTTAATTCACATTTCATTGTTTTAGGCGGGCAGACTGACAAGTGGGCCACCAATTTTAGGAACTAAGATATTATGTCGACTGTGTCTGTTGTTACACTGAAACGCAGCAATACTCAGTATTTGTGTTTGGACAAATAAACACAGATGGTCTTGCACAAAGCCCAACCACCGAGTGAAACAAAAACACACTTTTACTCGGTGGTTGGGCCTTGTGCAAGTCTCCGTAGGTACCACCCACTCATCAGATATTCTACCGCAAAACAGCACTACTTTGTATTGTTGCGTTCCGGTTTGAAGGTTGAGTGAGCCAGTGTAATTACAGGCACAAGGGACATAACATCTTAGTCCCTAAGGTTGGTGGCGCATTGGCGAATGTAAGCGGTGGTTAACATTTCTTACAATGCCACTGTCTATGGGCGTTGGCCTACCTATACAATAAAAAATAAAAAATACATTGATATCGATATCTCTTTCTGTCAACATTGAATTGACATTAGACAGAAGGAGACACAGCATTGTTTAACTAATCACCCCCCAAAAACAACGTTAATAAATAAAGCAGTTAGTTATTACAACAATTTTACCATCGAAAATGTTAACGTTCTTTATAAACCTAAAATATTATCGTTCTTCGTTCGAATTACTTTTATAAGCCATACCGATGACATGAACACTAAGACGGGTCTGGCAATTAGACTTGCAAGGATTATGTATACTCATATCATAATACAAATTATATATTATATCTGGGAAATTTCAAATGAAATCATTATATATATATATATATATATATATATATATATATATATATATATACAGGGTTATTTGTAACGACCCAGCAACCTCGCAGGACTGGATAGCTAACATCATAAGCAACAACTTTTGTTCTACGACTTCGGACATAACTCAATACAGGAAAAAAAGAAATGATTTTACAAGTTTTTGTCGTACTGTCGTAACATTTGTAGGTCTATATTTCGTTCATAAACGAAAGGAAGACGCGACGCGTCGATCTTTGCGATGCGCGTAGACATATAAACGTTCAAGCGGGAAATTAAATTAATACTTATTTTTGTACGAAAATTAAATCTAACGAATTATCAAAAGTCGTAGAACAAAAGTTGTCGCTTATGGTGTTAGCTATCTAGTCCTGCGAGGTTGCTGGTGTGTTACAAATAACCCTGTATATAGCTATATCAGAGATGATCAACATTTTCTTTATAAGGGCCACAAACAAAGTATTCAGGTAATGATTTCTTAGGATTCGTGATTGTTACGTTTCTTTATGAAATATTGATGATGGATGTAAATTAAAGGAGAATAGTAAAGGAGAGATATCTAAGGATTTTTTTACTTTACTCAACCCGCCGTTGGAACAAACTACTGTATAGTATTCGTAGATGCAAATATTGTATCTGTATCTGTTGCAAGTCTAATTAAATATCAATTGAAACTGTATACTCATGCAAGAATAACTTCTTGGGACATTCATAATCCTGGAACATTATTCACACACGGCCGCCTGATCCCAAACTAAGCAGAGCTCGTACTATGGAAACCAGACAACTGATATACTACATATACTACTTTCATTTTGAAAATATATACTTATATAGATAATTATATACCCAGACTCAGGACAAACAGAAATGTTCATGCACACAAATGTCTGTCCTGGGTGGGAATCGAACCCACGACCTGCGGCACGAAAGGCTAGATAAGTCACTTATCTACCGATCACGCCAACCGGCTCGTCATTCTCTTCACGACTCTAATACTAGAATAGTAAATTTTTACCCCCAATTCGTAACCAATTTTACATTTATGGAAGAAAATCATGAGCCGCATGTATAATTACTTAAATTATATATATTTAAACATATTTCTATTGCAAATTTTGTCCTTATATAACACTTATATAGTCAATTCCAATGGCGGGTGGAGTTATTTGGAAGTTAAATTAAAATGTACATAAGTAGTTAAGTGTAATAGTGTCGGGTTATATATAGAGATATATTAATCGAGAACTGTTTTCAGTGCGTAATGTAGCAGAACTATTAGAGAATCGCGTGGAAAATTTAAATCTCAAGTCCTCCCACCATCGGAATGTACTATATTTATACATAACACTAATGAGATAAGCCTAACTATTATAGCACTTGAAAGAATGCTCATAACGGCATACTGACTTTTAATTTGTTGATCGAAGCCGATGAAACGAGATGAAACAACTAATGTTACATGAACGAGGAACGAACAGACATAGTATGTATAATTATATATATATTGATAGTAGATTATTGTATGAGAATTAATTTATCGAATGTAATCTGAGAAGACAGTGATCACTGGACTCGGATATACTGTTAACACGATTGGCCCGAATGTTATAGGCTAAAGGTTTTATAAAGGTGTGTACAGCTTAGAGAAAGACGGATGTCCAACCATATGTCACTTCGAGGCAACCCCTCAGTGGCGGATTTACACATTTTTAAGAATACATTGAACTTTTTCACCTTTATCTCTATAAACTCGCACGTACGATAATTAACGTTCATATCAAATGTTCATAACTAATACAAGATAAAAGTTACTTCCATATAAAAAAAAATAACCGTAATAGATCGTTGAAAATACAATGAAAAGATGAAGTAAAAATCAGAAAAATATCTCAAAGACTTCATTTTACTATATTAAATGCCCCCAAGGCTCAAGCCTATTAAGCTTGGTGGTAAATCCACGACTGAGGATGTGAGTCTAGTCTGAAGCAGCAGTGTTACGTTGTGCCTCTTATGTATAAATATTCTGAATTCAGATATCACATTAAACACTATTAAAACATTATTTAATTATTGCACTTAATTCGCTCAAAACAACCATGGTATCATTTTTATGTTTAATTATGTAAGATTTCAATCATATATGAAGCGATAACAATAATTAAACAAATGACAATTGCCGTGTCGTTGTAAAACAATTTAAATTCAGCGTACATGTAAATAGTCACATCAATGCCCGATGATACTCACACATTGAACATGAATACGGAGAATGTTTCACACAAGAGTAGGGCTAGACTTGGTTTCCATCGAAGTGAAGACGTAAAGGAGAATAACCCTTAAGATAGTATTATTCCCTTAAAATCTTCCCACCAGAATTGAGTGGAGATTTCTCTACTCAGTTATCTTCTCCCATCTCATACCGTATAAAGTGTCTCGATCACAAATCACAGTCACCGTATCTAGTGTAGTTAAAATACAAAGCGAGCAGGCTGTTCACTTTCACGAGCGCACACATCCCGAACAGCACGAGCAGGAGGGCCCTGCCGCGCCAGCGTCGGCGCTACATCTGCGGCTCGTAGGCGTCGGCCTCCAGGCGCCGCACGCGCACGCGCTGGCGGTAGTGGTACTCCTTGAGGTAGGCGCGCAGCCGGGCCGGCAGCGGGAGCTGCTCCACGCCTGGAACGTTACGAGTCGGTTACCGGTCTGGTGACGATCGAGTCTAGCCAACTATGTACGAGTTATTATCTAACAATAATATTCATAAGTACTCGTAAAAGTCTATTTGAATAAAAATATGTTGAATTTGAATGGAGCAAGCGTGTGTTAACTTGTGATTACTAGTTCATCTCACTACGTCATACGAGCTGAACAAGATCGTACTGTGGATGCAACATTAAGAATCACTCGACAGGATAACCGAACTAGGCGGCAGGAGTAGCGGTGGTAATCCCCCCCTGAGGTGGCAAGGGATGTGAAATAGCGAGGGGTGCGATGGCGAGTGGTGAGGTGGCGGTGGTTACCGTCGTAGCTGAGGCGGGAGACGATGGCGGCGCGCGCCAGCTGCTGCAGCGAGAAGGGCGCGGTGCGCGGCAGCGGCGCCGTCAGCATCGGCTCGAAGAACATCACGCACGCGGGGTCCTGCTGGGGGGCCACGAGGTGTTAGAACTGCATTTGACCACGGCCATTCTTATCATATAAGGAGTACAGATAACTCAAAAACTTTGACCTTGAGTTGACACGATATCACTGATCAAAATCTAAATAGTCTGTGGTATTCAGTGTGGAAAAGTTTTTATCGAAACTTTGGGATAAAACCAAAGTGTATAACCACAGTGTATGTGGTTATAACCACTTTAACTTAATTTTGAAAGTTCGCGGACAATTAAAACGCCATAATCTCGCGAATCCATAGTGATTACCGCTGATATCCCGGTAATTCAAGGCCGAAGTTATTTATTTATCTTCAGTACAGTCTACGTGCAGGTCAGGTCACCTTGTAGTGCTCGATGAGGCCGGTGACGGTGGGCGCGGCGAACACGGCGGGGTCGTGCGAGTCGAAGCTGAACCGGTGCTGGTAGTGCTCGATGCGCGCGTGCAGCGAGCGCCCGTACTTGCGGAACGACACCGAGAACAGGTGCTCCTCCTGAGCCGAGTCGCGCAGCAGGAACGTGCCTGGAAACACATCATACCATTTTTAATTATCTGTCGGTTAAGGTTGACGACTTTCTTCTCACCCATTTTATCACTGTTATAGTGTGTGTGTGCGTGCATTTATTTTATGTTGTAATAACTTGTTCAATATTTGTTTCTCATACGATTAGATGTCCTAAAAAAATTTATAAAAAAATTAATACTCTTTTCTATTATATCAACGACGACACAGAACCTAATAGCATGAGCATAAAAATTTGCACAAGAATTCCAGGAAAGTTAAATAATAACCAACAACAATTTTCAGCCGAGTTGACGGCCCCCCTCCCTTCCACCTTCAGTTAGGTGCTTGGTAAATATAAGTTCTGAAATAAGATTAATGAAAATTGTTTCCGTTTAGAAATAAAATGTTCATCACTGTGTTATATCCCTTGTGCTTGTAGTTACACTGGCTCATGGCTCACTCCCAAGCTGAAACGCAACAATACTGCTGAGCATTGCTGTTTAGCAGTAGAATATCTTATGAGTGGTCGGCACCTGACCAGACGGGTTTGCACAATGCCCTACCACCAAGTGAAATCCGGTGCAGTCATCTGGACATAATTAAATTAAAAATAATTATACAACGTGGTAATACCTTCGGGTTTGTTGTCGAGCAGACGTTCCGCCTCGTACCTGTCCATCTTCCCCCAGTAGAACGAGCACGCAGTTATTTCTTGCAAATCCGGTACCAGGCAATGCTTGTAATCGACCTGTAAATCAAAATATATAAGTATTATATAGTAACTAGATACATAACCCGGCTACGCAACATCACCGCCCATAAACATTGGCGCTGTTGGAAATATTATACATCCATTGAATCGCCAATGCGCCTTGGGAATTAATGTTATTTCTCACAATGGCTCGCTCACCCTTCCAACCGGAACATAACAATATGTGTAGGCACTATCACCATGTAAGTAACATAGGCTACATTTTGTCGCTGTATTCCCAAGGGAACGGGAACTACGCGGGTGAAACCGCAGGCAAAGCGCAAGTATATAATAGTGTAATGTACGGTACCTGTGTGTGCACGGTGGTGAGTGGCGGCGGCAGGGGCTGGTGCGCGAGGGGGGGCGCACGCAGCAGTAGCGCGCGCAGCTCGCCACCGCAGACCACCTGGAATTAACATTGTTTTATAATCAACTATCAACAATAACTACTATATTTAAAAAACAATTCTTTTTACTTTGACTACAAGAGTCGTTCTCTTGAAAAATAACTGTCATATTATTGAACTACAAACTATTACTTATATAAAGATCTGTATACCTGGAAGCGCCTGATGGAGGGATCGTTCGCCTGAGCCAGTTCCGCCCGCCTGCCCTCTTGTAAGGCCTCACTCTCGCTGGAATTATTATATTTTAATATTAACCAAATAGGCAAACTTTAAGGTCATCGATCGATAAGTTTGTTGAAATCATAAAATTCTTAAATAACAAATTAATAAAGAAAATAATTTGATTTTTTAAATCAATTAACATTAACAAAAAAGTTCAGGCACACGCTGCTAACGACATAAATAATTGTTGAAATAATTAATTTAAGTAAAGAGTGTTATTGTTATGCATGTACGTGCTTAGTCGTGTACGTGTGCGTGCATGTCTACGTGTGCGTGTGTATATCCGTGTGCGTATGCGTGTGGTAATTATTTTAAACTAAATTAAATCGTCTAACAACTACTCTTTAGATATTATTATATATGTATATAAATGTAAATAAATACATTATATACTAACCGAGGCGCCACTGACAGTACATACACTTCAGCGGTGGGCTCTCCAATCTCTCTATTCGTATCTGTGTCTGGAAATAAAACAATATCATCAATATCCACTATAAAAATCAAAACCGTTACTGTCTCTGTCACTCCCACGTTCTTATACACAGGTCTTACAACAACAGTAGTGGGGGTACGTCGGCTTAATGGTTGCGCTGTTCTGTTCAATTTACGGCCACCAATGGCATGACGGCAGATGTGTGTGCTGTGCAACGAAGACAGAATAGCATTCTGTCTCTTTTTCTATCACACGTTTTTCAACTCTCATCACATTGCTCGAATTTATTTCGTATTTCATAAAAACCATTAAATTAATAGATGATGAAAATACAATACAAAACAAAGCTCGTATTGTTTTATTCACATGTGTTCATTATATAATAAGCACTCGCGTGTCACACATCCGGCGTGCGCACCCATCGATGGCAACGACGTACAGCGGCGTTGACGCGAAAGAAAAGTTATGACGCGACCGGAGCAATCTCTCACCACTGAAATTGGGCTCCGTTGATAGACCTGTATACAAGACCGTGGTCACTCCTTTTACATAGAGAAGTACTAAAGATATTGGTTAAAATATTTTTGTTTCTCGGCAGTGTTGTCTATGTCTCTGTTTTACCTTGTCTATGGTTCGATTTAATGTTCAGGCAAGTTTCTAACACAAATTACCTGTGTTAATGACAATGGCATCCAATTCACGTCGGAGGTCCCTCGCGCCCAGCGTTAGAACTGCAGCCAATCTATATTAGAAAAAAATCATTATTATTATTATTTTTTATAAGACGTTAGGCTGATCGGAAGATATGTCACCTGATGGTACATAGTCATCACCACCCATAGACACCATAAGAAATATTAAACATTCCTTACATCACCAATCGCCACTAAATTTGGGAACTAAGATGTTATGTCCCTTGTGTTTGTAGTTACCTCACTCGTCCTTCAAACCGGAACAGAACAATACTGTGTACTGGTGTTCGGCGGTAGGTTACGTGATGAGTGGGTGGTACGCCCCCAGACGGGCTTGCACCATGTGGATATAGATGTATATTGGCGTAGCTCACCGGTCGTCGTGGCAGGCGTCGCTGACGCGGCGGTAGGCGGTGCACACGCAGGCCGGCCGCCGCCACCTGCGACGCCGGCACGCGCACTCCCGCGCACTCCATCTTCGATAATACAATTATTTCAAACAACTAATGCATTAAAAGTAATTAATTACACGATAAATATTCAGCCTGATATTGTGATGGCCCTGTAGTTAGATGTTAATCTTAGCTAATGATCGAACCAAACCAACGACCAACGGACACATTTTGGTTTACTTTACCCGTGCGTGCGGGTAACGCGGTAGCCGTTATCGGTAGGAATTACGATTACCGTCACTGATCGCGAGTTTTTTTTTTAATCACATATAGGCCAACGTTTGACCGTTGACTTGCCCGATGTTAAGGATCGACACGTGATACATCGAAGGATGTAGCACGCTTGCCTGTGAAGTAACCTGTCTACTCTGGATTTGAAGACACCAACGTTATACCTATCAGGAAACAGGAAGACTCAGGCAGAGTATTCCACAATTTATCACTGTTTTGCACTTCGCCCTTCTACTTGTTACAATACAAGTTTTAAACGATAACTCACCTGTCGGTGACGGCGCTCACGTAGCGGTGCACGCTGCTCGGCGACTCCGCGTACCGGCGCCTCTCCCACGCGCCGCAACCGCACGTGCACTCGCCGCCTGTCAGGAAATATATGTTTGTTTGTAAACGATAAAACTTCGAAACTGTTGACCCGATTTTAATGATTCTTTCGACATTAGAAAGTTACTTTATCCAAAAATGACATGAGCTTTACTTAATTTCAGTAAGAATAAGACAAGCCTTAGAACAATGCTTTGTATTTTTGCGTTCCGATTGGAAGGGTGAGTGAGCCAGTGTAACTAAAGGCACAAGGGACATGTAACGGATCGTTAACAATTCTTACAGCGCCTCCTCCCCCCTCCTCCTTTCCCTTTGACAAGGTTCGGAGCTTATCTCACCACGCTGCTCCAATGCAGGTTGACGGATGCACACGTAGCAGAATTTTAACGAAATTAGTATTTTCATTCACCGCCGAGCTCGAGCCTCATGACTATTTAGTGGTACTTGCCCGGGCTTGAAGCCAAGTCCATCAGTTATGCTCCTACTTGGAAAAACAAAATAAAAAAGAAACTAAATAAAGGATATTTATGTCACTCACTCTTTCTCGATGTCTGTTGACCCATGTTGCAAGCGATCTTCTCTACAATGAGTAATTCGTCCGGCGAACTATCATCTGAAAAAATACAAGAAATTTATAATAAATAACTAACGAGTATTCGCCCGCGTTGTGTTAGATAAGGGAGGGATTCTTTATATCAACACGATCCTCCCGCAGCCTTTTCGATCCGTGCCCAGGACGGCCATCGCAGTGGTTTTAGCGGGGAAGTATCCCACATAAAAACTGGAGACGGGTACCTTTCTGAAGGATTCCACTGCGTGAAAAAAAAGGGGCGGGAAGACGTTTGTGTTGGGAGGGGTTGTTATATAAAAAAGTATCTACAGAGATTAACTGTCATCTGCGAGCTCCGAAAAATGCGTACTGAACAAAGCCGAGACAGAGACTCATGCCAATCGCGCGCACACCGGACGAAAGTTAAAACACTGCAAAGCTATATTGGACTCCACTCGCATGCTTCATTTGCTGCATATCCCGATATCGATATGGATGGCCAATCTTTTTAACTATCCCTTGACCATCCAGGCTAATTATCTAACCAAACTGATAAAATTAAACTATTTATACAATATATCAACTAATTACATAACCGTACCTACATTTTCCCCGTACGTCTTTACCACCACAGACTCACAACACAAGGTATTAAACAATCAAACGAGCCTATCTGTTCGAGTAGAGACTATGAATTGTAACTTTCTCATAATTTTTTTTAGTCACCAATGAGTAATCATACTTTGGGATTACTTACAACTTCAAAAATTAACCTATCAATACAATACAGAATATAAACTCTAAAATACTAGTTAGGAGGGTGTATTTTTCTCTGTCAAAGATAATAAACATTAATGGATCAAGTTTATTCTTTATATCAATATCGATAAGACTCATATTCATATGACACAAATGTCTGTATACATTTCGAACTAAATTAGAACAATTAGAACGAATTAAAACAGCAAATTCGTTAGTTACATAGAACTGTACCATGACTCAAATTCATTGAAGTTTATTTTCAATTGAATGAATGAATGAATAATTTTCAGTTTTTATTATTTACAAAAAGTGATAAAACAATATCTTATTAATAATAAAACTTTAAAACATAATGTGAATTGTATAGTATAACGGCCTTATTTATAAACGTCGCTTAGTTACTGGTCAGCTAAACACTGATTTGTCTCTTTCTGTCATTATTCAAATTCAAATTCTTTATTTGCAAAGTTGTAGGTACATTTTCGATGTTACAATATTTTAAATGACATACGAAAGAAGAAGACAAAATATTGTTTAACTAATCACCAGTTAAATAAAGTTTATGAATAAGGCGGTAAGTTGTTATATTAAAAACATTTGTATAATTTATTATACTTATTTCTTATCAAACTGCTTGAATTAATATAGGGTACAAACTTTCTAATCACACTGACAGAAGGATACATATCACTTGGTGGTAGGGCTTGTGAAAGCGCTAACATCTTAGTTCCGAAAAGTCATATCAGAGAAATAAAGTTACATTACATCTATACTAATATATAAAGCTGAAATGTTTGTTTGTTTGTTTGATCCGGCTAATCTCGGGAACTACTGGTTCGAATTTAAAAATTCACTTTGTGTTGTAGAGTCCTTTTATCGAGGAAGGTTCTAGGCTGATTTTTATTCATTATATTTTTATTAAATATACGCGGGTGAAAGCGCGGGCACAGCTAGTAGTTAAATAAATAAGGTCCTCCAGACCGATTTCGGCCACGACGGCCGGCCCCAATCTCAAGAGGTTAGCCACCTGCGCAGGAGATATTATAGTGCACAAGTGTGTGCGCAAACACAGGTGCACTCTCTTTTCCCAAGCTCTCATAATCTGATGGGACGGCAATCCGACACGACCGGAAAGAGTTTAGGCGCAGGACCAACGGCCTAATGTGCTTTCCGAGGCACGGGAGTGTACACACTTCCAACTTCCAGATTCCGGGCTGCTACTGAGAATTTTCTGACAGAAAAACCCAATAACTATTTATTGGCCTTATCTGGGAATTTAACCCAGGACCACCGAGTCTGCGGCCTTATATCTAGCCTTTTTTTTTTTTTTTTTTTTTTTTCACGCTGTGGAAACCTTCTGTAAGGTACCCGTCTCCCTTGGGGGGGGGGGGGACCGGGTTATGTGGGATTCTTACCCACTAAAACCACTGCGATGGCCGTCCTCGGCACGGATCGGAGAGGCTGCGGGATCGTGTTGATATACGCATCCGCGGCCCCTCCCGTGCTGTGCTCCGCTCGTAGCTCGGCGGAGCTCTCCTCAGGGGGCGAAGATAATCTCGCCCCCCGCACTCCTCGCTAGTGCGTACGACAGCGCGAGGCCATCCCGGCTGCCGTCCTCCTCAGGGCCGCTTAAAATAGGACACGTGAGACCCCCACCTCACGCATCCACGGCCCCAGGGTTACGCCCTATATTTTAAGCCCCGGGCGTTGGGGCTGTGGGAGGGCCGGGACGACGCCGACGTCGTTTCTGCCGAGCAGGATCGGCCCTTTCCCGTTCCCGCTCCGCCGTCTCCTTCTGGACCATGACGGTCTCACAGAAGGAGGCTACGGTCCTCCACGCCGATTCCCTGCGGAGCATCGCCGACACGATTGCTCGCAGGGAGAGGTCATGTCCGACTTCGTGGACCAGGACCTGCCTTTCCGCACTCCACGCGGGGCATACCTCCAACGTATGCTGGGTTGTGTCCTGGTCCGCGCCACAATGGTGGCACATCGCCGTCGATTCGCGTCCGATCTTACACAGGTATTCTCCGAAACAACCGTGACCGGTCATAACCTGCGTAAGTCGGAAGGTGACTCGTCGCTTTCGTCTCATCCAGGCTTCGAAGGCCGGCAGGATCGCTCCGACGACGCGTTTGCGCGCGTATATCTAGCCACTAGACCAACGAGGCAGCCAGTAGTTAATAATATAGCAATTTTCTTGAAAAAGTAAGTTATATGCTTATGGTCCGTTTAAAATTGGGATAATATTATACTGTCCATATTGCCACACTTAAATCAATAATGTTTATTTGAGTTTAACTTTTTCATGTTATAATAGTAGGCTCACTTGACGGAAAGTCGCTACGTCCAATGACATCAGCAACACTAGACCTTGGCTGGCTTACCCATGTGTTGCCAGTCTTTAAGAAGCCTTAAACTAAAGAGTGCCAGAGTAAAGCTGTGCTAAAGTCACCACCCACACAACACTAGATTGCTATTGAATATTTTAAGGTATAAGACACTTATTTCCTAAAAAATGAAAAAAGTCCACTTAAACTTAGGAAATACCATTAAATAAATATAAGTACTGTATGTACATTTTTTTTCACCTAATATTGTGATAAATAATCGTTTTATAATGCAGGGATTCACATTATACTATTTTTTTCATTTTTGTCTGTCTGTCTGTCTGTCTGTATGTCTTCTTATAACTCAAGAACGGCTTGACTTTCTTTTCTTTATGAAAATTAATTTCAAATCGTTAAATACGTATTTCTTTACCAGTGGCCATATGTGTGTGGGTGTGTGTGTGCGCGTGTGTGTTATTACAGTAATAAAATAATTTATTATATTTTTATTAATTATACGCGGGTGAAGCCCCAGGGCACAGCTAGTGTCTTATACGTCTACATTTTGTGGCAGTAAATAAGTTCTTATTCTTTTTTGAATATATGAAATGGAATACGTATGTATACAGGGTTATTTGTAACGACCCAGCAACCTCGCAGGACTAGATAGCACCATAAGCAACACGATTACACGTTCTACGACTTTTGATAATTTGTTAGATTTTAATTTCATACAAAAATAAGTATTAATTTAATTTCCCGCTTGAACGTTTATAAATCTACTCGTATCGCAAAGATCGACGCGTCGCGTCGTCCTTTCGTTTATGAATGAAATATAGACCTACAAATGTCACAACAGTACGACAAAAACTTGTAAAATCATAACTTTTTTTTCATGTATTGAGTTATGTCCGAAGTCGTAGAACAAAAGTTGCTTATAGTGTTAGCTATCTAATCCTGCGAGGTTGCTGGGTCGTTACAAATAACCCTGTATAGAATAGTCTAATGATGCAATTGGTCAAATTTCTTGCGTAGAAAAAAAACTGGACGGTCTTATGTCTGATAAAACGGGGTGATACAGTTAGTTCTGATCATTACATGATATACAGTGTAAACTCTATATAACGAACTTCTATTTAACGAAAAACTCCTTAAAACGTAGAAATTGCTAAGGTTTGTTTGGTTTACATTGTTACTATTGTATTGAAAAGCTCTTTATAACGTTGCAACCACTCACAATAGCGAAACAATACATCGTTATTTAGACCTCAATAAACATTAATTTCACTGACCTTTAAACACAATACCGATACAGAGTCGTAAATATTTCGTACGTACCATGAAGTTCTTACCTGCTTTATTCTTAGTTGCTTTCAAGTTTTCGAACTGGAAACATGGCGAGTAAAAGAAAGACTTTGTGTGTTGACGAAAAAGTGTCATTAATTCGCGCGATAGAAAAAGGCGAAAAAAAAAGTGATGTTGCAAAACGTTTTGGATTCTGTCCATCTACTGTGTCTGCCATTTGGAAGAACAAAGAAACATTTCTACAGGCAGAGATGGATGGAAAGTTTTCTAAGAAATTAAAAAAGCCTAAATTTGAAGATTTGGATCAGGCAATGTTGTCATGGTTTCGTAAGCAGCGTCAGAATAATATGCCTGTCTCGGGTCCCATCATGAAAGCCAAGGCAAAGAAATTTGCCGAACAACTTAACATAACTGATTTCAAAGCGTCAGAAGGATGGCTTGGAAAGTTTAAACATCGTCACCGTATCAACTACGGTAAAGTGAATGGAGAAGCACGAGATGTCGATGCAAATGTTACTCATAACTGGATTAAAAAAGTGTGGCCACAATTAAAAGAAAAGTATGCTCCAAATGACATTTTTAAAGCTGGCGAAACCGGAATTTTCTACAAGTTAACGCCGGATAAAACTTTAAAATTTAAGGGAGAGAAGTGTGTAGGCGGAAAACTCTCCAATGAACGTATCACAGTGTTTGTCGCTGCCAATATGTGTGGCACAGAAAAAAGGAAACTGATGGTAATAGGAAAATCGAAAAATCCACGGTGTTTCAAAAATATTAAACATTTGCCGGTCACCTATAAAGCGAACAAATCAGCCTGGATGACGGGTCAACTCTTTGAAGAAGAATTGCGAAGATGGGATATAGAATTAAACGGTCGAAAAATCATGCTTCTCGTCGACAACTGTCCCGCTCACCCTCATATATCTGACTTTCGAAACATCGAGTTGGCATTTTTCCCAGCTAACGGGACCAGTATCTTACAACCAATGGATCATAGCGTGATTAAAAGTCTCAAAGGTCACTACAGAAAGAAATTGTTAATGGAGCTAATCGAATCCGAAGGTAAAACTTGTATTAATATGCTGCATGCTGTTAACTTCTTATCCAAGGCCTGGGAAGAGGTGACAAAAAAGACCATACAGCACTCATATCGAAATGCAGGACTTTGTACCAGTACTGAGTTTGAAAGTGAGGATGACCTTCCATTGATTGAGTGGGTGAAACAGTTCAACATGCCACAAAATTTTACTGAAAATTTAGAAACTTACATACAAGCAGACGAGAACTTAGCAACAGCAGCTTCACTTACCGATGGAGAAATTCTTGACTCAGTAAAGAAGAATGAGGAGGAACAAGGTGATGAAGAAGACGAAGTAGATGATAGACCACCAAGCATTGAACAAGCTTTGCATGCAGCAAAACTATTAGAAAAATTCTTTTTATTTAACGAAGATGATCCGACTACATCGCAAGACATGAATAAAATACAACGAAAGATACAATTAAAATACTGGCATAGTAAAAAACTACACAAAAGTAACTGATTATAACTTTGTTATGTAATTTTTTTCACAAAAATTATTCAAAATGAAACAATTATTCGTAAATTTATATTGTTTTTTTTTTACTCTCAGTTTAACGAAAACTCTTTATAACACATTAAAATACGCTTTCAATTTCACTATAAAGAGTTTACACTGTATAATATCAAGTAACTCTACTTTTAGATCTTTTAAAGCACTGCTATTGATTATATGTATTCCTAGAAATTTACTCGAGCCAGTATGATGAAAATAAAGTTTTTTTTAAGGCAGTTTGGTTTAATGAGTTGAGCTCTCTGCCTCTATTTCTGGTTAAAAAAAGGATTATAGTTGTAAATGGTAACAAAAACATATCGAGTTCGACTGTATACCATTTTTAGACATGTTATGACAAGTTCGATAACCTTAATTGATTGTGAAACTTTTCGTAAATAATATTGAAGTGACATCGATGTTTAAAATAATAATTTAACCGCTACAATCCTCTTAAATAGATGTTAGTTAACACCTCTAAAAAAATAAACAAATTCTATTAAATCAATGGCAGCCATCTTGGAATGAACATGAACTATTTTCATGCAAGAAGTTTTATCGATTAATGATAATTCCACTTACGTCTGATTATTTGTTTGTTTCTGGGTCGTAAAATTTTTCGTTTTCGATATAATTTCACAAAACCGTTTTAAGTTATTCGGATATTTTCGTTCATTTCTAATATCACCTTATAACACAACTAGGAAGTAATATTTTGAAACAATAATAAAACACATAATTTTATGGCACTAAACACATGCTATTTACACATTTACAACAAAAATATATTATGTTTTAAAATAAATAGCACGCAGAGAATATACGCAATTACTAAGTCGGTGACATTTTGTTTGAAAACGTTCCGAATGTTTTGATCTATTAACAAAACGATGTAGTTACTAAAATGATATTTTTTCAATTTTTCTATAAAAGTCGATACATCATTCAGTTAATAAAATTGATTTTAAATTGTGAAAATATTCAAAATCCATTAAATATGGCGATTTTCGAGTTTAATGTCAAATAAAAATATATTTATAGTTTTATCCATAACACTAATGTTAACGTAAGTTGAAACGTAGTTTTTCTTTTGTGTAAATATTATATAAATATATATAATTCAATCTATATTTTAAATGAGTTTAATTAAAATATTATAAATAATGTTATATTACACATTCTTACATTCTCAGGTCCTTGTTTATTTCAAATTTATCTATAAGGTAAAATAAACGAAATTTAATAAAAATATATTATGCAAACACGTTTCCCATTATAACGATAAAAAATACTTTAAGAAAATAAATCGTATTAATCCAGAACTAATTTTATTAAAACTTAGCAAATGTTGACTTTTTGGTAGTTTTTAAGTATAACTTATTTTTATTATTATTTTTTCAACTATTTGAATTGCGTTATCTGTTTTGTGTACCGCGCAGTCGCCATTTTATTTGCTGAAGCTGCCTCGTTTTATTGAAAAATTGAAGAATTTTCTTTATACTGTATCTTATTTTTCTTATAATTGTGTTAATTTAAATATGTCTAAACGGAGGATTGAAGTGATGGATCCGTTTATTAAGAAAAAGAGGTATGCTGTTTTTTAGTTTTATGAAATATACAGACGAGTATAATTTATTTAGTCAGCTATAATATGAAATCTCCTTTGTTTTAGTATTTCTGTTGTAATATGGCTAGTTGATTATTTATTAATCATTTATATTAAGTAATATATTTATCTTTATAATAAACTTGCATACAAATCGGTTTTATTGTGCAATTAAAATATTTATTTACATTTAAAAACAACGTGTTTTCCATGTATATTGAAAACATTTTTTATTCCTTATAATACTTAAAACATATGTATATAACAATAAGTATCATTAACAAAATAATTACAACCATATTTTATCGTCAAGTGCTTCTTATAAATACAATTAATTAAAAAAAAAAAAAAAAATGTTTTAACTTTATTCCACTTACTTGACTAAAATTAAAGAATAAAAATGGGTTTCTCTAAGCTTTTATGTAAATAATAATATGGCAGTGCAAAATATGGTATAAATAAGTTACTGTATCTTTATTGATTTTCGTATTCTTGTTGCTCCACTGAGGTGATGCATGGAATGGAAGCATTGCCTTGAATTTGTTTATTTAAATACAATGTAGTAAGGCAAGGGCAAATTGGCATTCTCATAGTAAGATATATTTATTTATTTCACATTACAACTATCATTACAGGATATACCTAATACAATAGTGTAGTCATCTGATTAATTTCAAGAGCTTAATATTATATCTACTTATCTACTATAACAAAATATAAACAATGCTGTCCTTATGAAATCACTCAAAGCACAAGAGAAAATATCTGTTTCTGTAGCTACCCGATTAAGAGTGCATATCACATGTGTCAGTGGTGCCTCGTTTAAAAGGTTGGTCCGCCCACACGGCTCAAGTAGCAATGTAGCTTCCTGCGAAGCCACACATACCTGTCAGGCACACACAAGCCAAGTAATTGCAGTACATATTTATTGTTACTTACCTACGAGCACTACGAACAAATATTTGGTCAATGAAAGATTTATACTGACACCTAGTTCATTGTGTCCTACCATCCCGAGTATCAATAAAGTTGGGTACATTAATGGGTAAAATGGGTACACCCCATAAAGCCGCAAGTAAAGATACCTCATAAATTTGCTCTGTACCCTCTCCAACATGATCCTATATTTAGTTTCATGTGGAGTCCAGATGACTGCATTACATTCAAGCTGGCTGCTATTTAGATATAATTATATACATTACCAACTATAGAAACTAATACATTGTCTATTTAAAACTTTTAGAACCCTTATTATTATTATTCGTATGTGTAAAGTAAAATAAATTGTGATATTTATTCATTGTTAAGTATTTTAGATGAAACTACTTGGTGGTAGGACTTTTTGCATGTCTGTCTGATTAGGTAGCACCCGTTCATGTACTGCATACTCATATACATATAAAAGCAATACTTTAGAGTTCCCGTTTGAAGGTTGGGTAAGCCGGTATAATTACAGGCACAAGAGACACAAAATCTTAATTCTTAGGTCCAGTCTATGGCTTGTGTGAGTGGTGGCTCATTGTATACTCTTTACACATTACGAGGCAGACCTCTTGAAAATGGTGACCTGTTATAATTTTTTTTTTTTATTATTATAGCCACCACCCATAGACATTGTCGCTATAAAAAACATTTATTATCCCTTACATTGCCAGTGCACCACCAACCTTGGAATTAAATTATGTCCCTTGTTCCTGTAGTAATACTGGTTCATGGACTACCTCGTTGGTCTAGTGGCTAGATATAAGGCCGCAGACCCGGTGGTCCTGGGTTCAATTCTAAGGGCGGGCCAATAAATAGTTATTGGGTTTTTCTGTCAGAAAAATCTCAGTAGCAGCCCGGAGTCTGGAAGTTGGAAGTGTGTACGCTCCCGTGCCTCGGAAAGCACGTTAAGCCGTTGATCCTGCGCCAGAACTCTTTCCGGTCGTGTCGGATCGCCGTCCCATCGGGTTATGAGAGCTAGGGAATAGAGAGTGCACCTGTGTTTGCGCACACACTTGTGCACTATAATATTTCCTGCGCAGTTGGCTAATCTCTCTTGAGATTGGCCGGCGTGGCCGAAATCGGTCTGGAGGACCTTATATAATTAATATCTTTGATATTACAGGGAAGAGAAAGCCGCGGCCGCGGCGAAGTCCGGTGGCAGCGGGGAGACATCAGACTCAGTCGCCACACTTGGAACTGCACTCCCTCCGACAGCTACCAGTACGCCTGGTATCAACCAGTATTCAGGTGATTTATTAATTTGAAATACATTTCAAGTACGAATAATCTTACCCTCTCCATTTGTTTATTTATTTATTTCCATCAATAAATACAGTATCGATATAATCACTTATGTAGTAGTTGTAGATATTCATTAATATGAGGGTACGCTACGCGGCGTTGGGGGAGGGGGGTTATGTTAAAAAAAAATAGCTTATAAACCTTTCTAGGTGTTCTCGAACTTGCTTCTTAACAAATATCATCAAAATCGGCTCAGTGGTTAAGCTCCGAAAGCGTAACTGACAGACAGACGAAGTTCCTTTCGCATTTATAATGTTAGTAAACATACATATATTAAGCCCACGTGCCTGTATACTTACGACAGAAGTGTTATTTGATGGTTTGAGTTAATAGTTATTATTTTTCCTCAGGCTCACCGCATACTCCCCGCTACCACGAACTCCTGCGACGTCGACTCGGCCTCCCCGTTTGGGAATACAAAAACGATTTCATGAGACTTTTGAACACGCACCAGTGTGTCGTGTTAGTCGGTGAAACGGGGTCCGGTAAGACAACTCAAATACCGCAGTGGTGCGTGGAGTTTGCGGCGATCACGGCGGGGAAGTCCCACGGAGTCGCGTGCACGCAACCCAGGCGAGTAGCCGCGATGTCAGTCGCTCAGAGGGTAGCGGAGGAGATGGACGTGCCGCTCGGACAACAGGTCGGGTACAGCATCCGTTTCGAAGACTGCTCCGGGCCCCAGACGGTCCTCAAATATATGACAGATGGTATGTTGCTGCGTGAGGCGATGTCTGATCCGATGCTGGAACAGTACAGGGTCATACTCCTCGACGAGGCCCACGAGCGGACGTTGGCCACGGATATCCTCATGGGGGTACTCAAGGAGGTGATAAAGCAAAGGACGGACTTGAAGCTGGTCATCATGTCCGCAACACTAGACGCTGGAAAGTTCCAGCAGTACTTCGACAACGCACCCCTGATGAACGTCCCGGGTAGGACACATCCGGTGGAAATCTTTTACACCCCCCAACCGGAGAGGGACTACCTCGAGGCCGCGATACGGACCGTCATACAGATCCACATATGCGAGGAGATAGCCGGCGATATACTGCTGTTCCTCACCGGTCAGGAGGAGATCGAGGACGCGTGCAAGCGGATCAAACGCGAAATCGACAACCTGGGCCCGGAGGTCGGCGAGCTCAAGTGTATCCCGCTGTACTCCACGCTACCGCCGAACCTGCAGCAGCGGATATTCGAGCAGGCGCCCCCCAACCGCGCGAACGGCGCCATCGGCAGGAAGGTGGTCGTGTCGACGAACATCGCGGAGACGTCGCTGACGATAGACGGCGTGGTGTTCGTGATCGACACGGGCTTCTCGAAGCAGAAGGTGTACAACCCGCGCATCCGCGTCGAGTCGCTGCTGGTGTCGCCCATCAGCAAGGCGTCGGCGCAGCAGCGGGCCGGGCGCGCCGGCCGGACGAGGCCCGGGAAGTGCTTCCGCCTCTACACCGAGAAGGCCTACAAGCACGAGATGCAGGACAACACCTACCCCGAGATTCTGAGGTGACTCCAGGCGAACTTTGTGTCGCGACGTTTGGCTCGCTGGTCCCGCGCCCACCAGCGAGCCAGTGTGACTGCAGGCACAAGTGACATAACATCATAGG
Source organism: Nymphalis polychloros (assembly GCA_905220585.2). Classification (NCBI taxonomy): domain Eukaryota; kingdom Metazoa; phylum Arthropoda; class Insecta; order Lepidoptera; family Nymphalidae; genus Nymphalis; species Nymphalis polychloros. The sequence continues at coordinate 608,101 of HG992268.1, read as the reverse complement.
TCTCAAAGTTGGTTATCGCATTAGCGATTTAAGGAATGGTTAATATTTCTTCCAACACCAATTTCAGTTGGTCCGTATGTCCGTCCACCTAACTATTTCAATATAAAACTAATTTTGAAAAGTTGACTAATTTTATAGATTTAAGATTTGATTAAAAGTCATATAATCAAAATAATTTGTATTATGCATAAAATGTAATAATGATCAGACTCGAGCCTTTTAAGCTACTAAGCTAGCTTAAAAGGCTAGTCCCGATGGCATGGGTGCTAATCCCGGATCGGGTCAATAAAATACAAAAATAGCAATCTCGAGATTGCAAATTGTCACGGCTTCTCTCTCCTTCACTCATTCAAATTATTAGAGTGAGTGAATACGCAAGATCGTGTATTCGTATGTGTTATCGAACACACTTGTGTGTTATATGTATAGTATTTAGTATATACACGTAGTATATAATGGTGGTATAGCTCGTACCTAATGCCCACCGCATTACGTTTTGCAGATCAAACTTAGGATCTGTAGTTTTGCAGTTGAAAAAGCTGGGTATCGACGACCTCGTGCACTTTGACTTCATGGACCCGCCAGCGCCCGAGACCCTGATGAGGGCACTGGAGCTCCTCAACTACCTGGCAGCGCTCGGTGAGCTTATTTATATATTTCCCTATAGGCCGAGTAGGCCCAGGGCGGCAAACCTTGGTGACATTGTCGACTTGGTTGACTTTAGCAGTCGCGTCATCTGGGAAAGCACATCGATATTTAAAAATTAAAATATATCCATAGCATGTCCCAAAGAAAATTACCCGTATGAAGATTCCGATTATTAAAAAAATCATCGAGTAGGAGGACGGCATCCTTCCATCGGCCTAGGGCAACCAAGGTATGAAGTCCGTCCGCCCCTGCTTGACACTTAAGGAGTCTAAACATCAAACCCGAATTATAATAAATTATTTATTTATTTGCACCAAACATGGTAACAAACGATAATTAAAAGAAAAACAAATTACTTGGTGGTAGGGCTTTGTGCTAGCTCGTCTTGGTAGGTACCATCCACTCATCAGATATGCTACCGCAAAACAGCAGTACTTGGTATTGTTGTGTTCCGGTTTGAAGGGTGAGTGAGCCAGTGTCATTACAGGCACAAGGGACATTACATCTTTGTTCCCAAGGTTGGTGGCGCATTGGCGATGTAAGCGATGGTTAACATACAATTCCAATCTTACAATGCCAATGTCTATGGGCGTTGGTGACCACTTACCATTAGGTGGCCCGTATCGTCCGTCTTTTTATGCTACAAAAAAAAAATGGTGTGTTCGAGCACGTTTTGCCGAAATGGCGAAAACGAGGCAGTCACTCATGACATATTCTGCTGTCAAACAGCAGTGCATAGCATTGTTGTGTTCCAGTGAGCCAGTGAAACTACGGGCATATAAAGGTTGGTTCCTATGGCCTATTGGCGATTTAAGAAGTGCAGATGGCTATGGGCCATGATGACCTCTTACAATCACTTCTTCTCAGGTCTGAGGTGTTTATTTCCGAACCGGTGGTAGATTTATGACAATCAATAAGCAAGTGTAACATTGCATAAAGATTTATGAATATTTGAAGATTTTGACTAATCACTTGCCAACCTATATTATAAAACATTGACTAAAGTTGATAATGCTAATTGTCAAGAAAGAATGACATCCAAATCTTGCGTAAAACTTGTTATTTATCCAATTCCAGACGACGACGGTAACCTGACAGACCTCGGCGCCGTCATGGCGGAGTTCCCCCTCGACCCGCAGCTGGCGAAGATGTTGATAGCGAGCTGCAACCACAACTGTTCCAACGAGATACTGTCTATCACTGCCATGCTCTCCGGTGAGTCGACATTTTAGTTTATAACTCCTGCTAGAAGAGAATGGTTTCTCTAATGTTTTAAACAGCTGAAGGTATATGTTTTCACTAGCTGTGGCCCGCAGCTTCACCCGCGTATAATTAATAAAAATATAATAAATTATTTTATTACTATAATAACACACACCCACACACACACACACATATATATATATATATATGGCTACTGGTAAAGAAATACGTAATTAACGATTTGAAGTTCATTTTCATAAGATACCGTAGGGTTTACCGATCTTATATATGGCCTAACATTTGCGCCATCACATGTTCTTTGTGTGTTCCAATTTTGATCAAGATTGGTCAAGCCGTTCTTGAGTTATAAGAAGACATACAGACAGACAAAAATGAAAAAATAGTAAATGTGAATCACTGCATCATAAAACGATTATTTATCTCAAAATAAGGTGAAAAAATATAAATTTACAGACAGAACCAATAGATTTTATGTAGAATCGTTTTTTTATATAGGTTTTTTTCACTTATGTTGCAACTCGCCGCTAAATGAGGCTCAGCACAAATAATCTTACCGTTCATCTGATAACCATCACAATTGTCCCAGTTGTATAAGGAGATCGTATAGGGCGACTCATGTATTAATTAAAATTTTCAGTTCCACAATGCTTCGTGCGACCGAATGAGGCCCGCAAGGCGGCTGACGAGGCTAAGATGCGCTTCGCACACATCGACGGTGACCACCTCACGCTACTGAACGTGTATCACGCCTTCAAGCAGAGTAAGTGCCCGGACACTAACTTGTTACAACAGGCGATTCGTAAAATTTAGATTAAAACGCAAATGGAAATAATAGATGAGCTATTGCCAGTCTGTCGGTATGTACCATCTACTCACCACATATTCTCACCACCAAACAGCAATACTTAGTATTTTTGTTTTTTGGTGGCACATCAACGATGTAAGGGTTAGTTAACATTTTACAATGCCAAAGTCTATGTTGGTGACCACACACCATCAGGTGGCCTACTTGTCAGTCTGTCTACTTAATAAAATAAAAACGTTTCGTGTTCTTTGTGTTTAAACCATTTTATGATGAACAGTGAAGGAAATTGCTCGCTAAGTTTGGTGCTATTAATAATTGCGATTTATTGATTTTTTTCACAAACAATTTTTAAATTTTCCAGACATGGAAGACCCCCACTGGTGCTACGATAACTTCATCAACTACAGATCACTTAAATCCGGTGATAATGTTAGGCAACAACTCAGCCGGATCATGGACAGGTATGATTTTTTTTAATAACTCATTTGTTTTTAGATTTTATGAGAAATGTGTACCTATGACTACTAATTTGTAACTCCCAATGCAATAGCAGGGATGGGCGTGCCTTGCCTTGGGCACAAGGGACATAACATCTTAGTTCCCGAGGTTCATGGTGCATTGGTGATCTATGGAATTGTTATTATTTCTTAAAATGAAAAACAAAATTATTTTATCTTAATTTTTTTTTTTCTTTTTTTATTGTATAGTTAGGCGGACGAGCATATGGGCCACCTAATGGTAAGTGGTCACCAACGCCCATAGACAGTGGCATTGTAAGAAATGTTAACCATCGCTTACATCGCCAATACGCCACCAACCTTGGGAACTAAGATGTTATGTCCCATGTGCCTGTAATTACACTGGCTCACTCACCCTTCAAACCGGAACACAACAATACAAAGTACTGCTGTTTTGCGGTAGGGTATCTGGTGAGTGGGTGGTACCTACCCAGACGAGCTTGCACAAAGCTCTACCACCAAACATCACAGCACTTTAAATAACAATTTATATTAATATTTGTTTACCCCTATTTTCAGATTTAGCTTGAAGAGAACGAGCACAGAGTTCACAAGCAAAGATTATTATATTAATATAAGGAAGGCACTCGTCAATGGTTTCTTTATGCAGGTAACACCTTTATATGATTTTAATATACGAATTAGAATAATTTTTGTAATATTATTTAAGAATTTCTTAAATTTAGCAATAAGACTATAAGAATATTTGGATTGTAGATTCTACTGTCAATAAGGAACTCATAAAACAAGTACAAATAATATATTAAGTGAAATTAAATAGATAATTTAAAAAGATAAAATTTCTTATCTAAAGGAGAGGTTTTACAGTGTGTTCCACCGTGATGTTCTAATGAGAGTTGGGGTGGACATATGGCAAACTAACATCCCATGCCGATTTCATCTCAAATCTTTACCACTTGCTACGAGATTATTTATGAATACAAATTACACATAGGGCATTACTATAAATATTTATTACAATGCCAATGTCTATAGACAGCGGTGATTATCAGGTTGCCTGCTTGCCAATCAGCCTATATATTTCAATATACAAATGTTATCATATTATGTTATTTATTAATGATTAGAAAATTTAATTAATGTTATATATTGGTCACTCAGTTCGTACAAAATTAACAATAAGCATGCTGTAACTACCTATAATTAAAAGTGCAATTAATCTTGTTCTATATTGCTTGATGTACTATTGTAACTTTTGTTGGTAGTTCGATGTTAAATAAATAAATAAATGTGTATACACTACTGCACATAAAAATTATGTCTGTTTTCTGTATAACATATAAACATATGTATGTATATAGAAACAAGAGTGTCTGTGTGTCTCCAACTGTAGCCACTGGACTTGATCTGTTGCCACTCTAGACCAGGACTGTCCTAAGATTTGGTGGAATATGTCTTCTAATTTTGTTTTGTATTAATATACTAGCTGTGCCCGCGGTTTCACCCGCGTATAATTAATAAAAATATAATGAATAAAAATCAGCCTAGAACCTTCCTCGATAAAAGGACTATACAACACAAAAATCATGTTTAAATTCGCACCAGTAGTTCCTGAGATTAGCCGGCTCAAACAAACAAACTCTTCAGCTTTATATATTAGTATAGATGTGTAAAGAGTACACTTTATATGTGTTTCAGGTCGCTCACTTAGAACGTACGGGACACTATCTAACAGTTAAGGACAACCAAGTGGTCCAGCTACATCCGTCAACCTGCCTCGACCATAAACCGGACTGGGTCATATACAATGAATTTGTACTTACAACAAAAAATTACATTCGTACCGTCACAGATATCAAACGTAAGTATTTTTTATATACTTATATGAGCCTACATAGAATGTCCTATATTACGCGGTGCAGTTCAGTAATACTCCCAGTCGGTATAATCCGCTCCCATGTAGGTGAACGAACATATGGGCCATTTGATGGTAAGTGATCACCGACGCCCATAGACATTGGGCAGAAATGTTAACCATCGCTTACATCGCCAATACTTGAAGTACATAGCCTTTGTTGTAATAATTTGCTCCCTGCTTCTTATTTGTATTGTATATTAGTGGAAACTTGATTGGTTTATGTGTTATTTTATTGTATCTGTGTAGCTGAACTGTTTGTTTTCCGAAAATTAAATAAATAAATAGCCAGGAGCTGGGTGATAGAATTATGGGATGTGGAGAGGGTAACAGTTCGTTACACTAACTGACAAACACGGTGCTTACGGAATCATATTATGGACCAAAAAAATGACGTTCGACAATCTATACATATTAAACATATTATTTGTTTAAATGTTTTCAGCGGAATGGTTGCTGAAGATTGCACCCCAGTACTACGAGCTAAACAATTTCCCGCAGTGCGAGGCGCGGAGACAGCTCGAACTTCTACAGGCCCGTCTCGATTCCAAGGCCTACCAAGAGGGATTTTAAGGTCACTCGGAGTGACCTCGGGGTCACATGTTATACCTAACTGTGACAGACTTGACAGTTACAAAGGATGGATTTCAATAATTATAATAAAAAAAAAGTGTTTTTATTGCTAAGTATTAGTGATGGGTCGAATGTGGGTTCTAATTAAACGAATATTCAGTTAGTTTTCCAATATGTAATAATTAAACGTTTAAATGGCAACCCAATTATAGATGTCGGTCGCACTGTTGAAATTTGAAACAATAATTAATGATTGTCACCAGATTGGTCACTAATACTCAATTAACAAGGGAATTGCTACGGTTATGTTTTTTTTTATGTAAGAAGGGAGAGGGGCTGAGGAGCGGGAGGCTCACCTGATGGAAAGTGACTACCACCGCCATTAGACATCTACAACATCCGAGGGCTTGCAGGTGCGTTGCCGGCCTTTAAGGAAAGAGTACGCTCTTTTCTTGAAGGTTGCAATGTTATATCGGTTCGGAAAAGTCGCCGGCGAATGCTGGTTCCAAATTATTATTAAGGCATTTCCTGCCTCGCACATTTATTATTGTTATGATTTGATCAGATCGATCAATCCCCTTTGTTTTATTTTTCATCGTTCAAATAATGTGTCGTGTTAGAACAATTACCGTAACACTAAGAATTGAATTGAATGAATCTAAATAAATACCTAAATGATCATTGGTAGGTTATTACATCATCGACTGAAACCAATCAAACAATTCATAATGATAACGATTCTTTGTTGTTAAGTGTAAAAGTTTTATTATAATAATGATATTTTTATTTTGTCGCTATAATTGAGTAGTACTGCTCGGTGTTTGTGGTGTCAAATCAATTAAAACACTTTTTTATTCAAATAGACATTTAAAAGTACTTTTTGAATTGTCAAAAGCTACCCGGTTGTAACACCGTTGTGTTCAATGTAGATATTTAAGTGGGCATACCACTGGATATCGTTTGTTAAACAAATATTCGTCCCATCACTACGAATGATGTCTTAAAAGATTAAATATTTTAGCGTTATAAGGAGACTGTAGTTCCTTAAGACTTAGCGATCGAACTGTCTACGGCGAGGCTTTGATTTAAGTATTTAATATTGTCTAAGCTAGTTGTAGCTAGGGCCGTTTCAACTGGTGATCGTGGGTCATTAAAAGTGACCCGATTAATTATTTAACTAAGAGAGGATAATTGATAGCATTTTATTCTTTTACAGATAAAGGTGTGTTTTTTTCTTATCTTTAAAATTCTCGTTCCTGGTTGTAGGCAAACGGCATCGCCTACATTGTAATTTTTTTTAATTTTGGGCCCAGGCCTCCTCGGGCTGTAGGTACATCCATACGGATGAACGGTTAAGCTATGAATACAAATGTGACAAGACAAGGATACATTCATTTTTATGTATAGATGTAAAGTTACATATTGTATTTGTTAGATTTTATAAACAATTGCTTTTATGCAATGATTAATTATTATCTGTGAATGTGAGACTTGTATTTTTTTTAAATATTATTTTAGATAGAAGCGGTATAGAAATATCATATGCCTGTCTCCATCTGAATGAAATCTGTTAATAAAGAAGAGATTTGTAAATGCCGTACGAAGTAGTGCCATCTTTATCGTTCAATATTCCCATCTCTGTTGCACATGTTACAGTTAGATGAAAAAGTTCACGAATATGAATAGCGACATGCACGAATTACTCATACAATCAATATAGGTAATATCAATTATTCATTTAATATGATTATAATAATGAGTTTAATTAAAAATAATAAAAAAAATAATTTGCTGACTGTACCTACGTATAGAGCCTATTCCAACCACCAAATTAACAACTTTGTCCTTGAATTGACGCGATGTCATTGGTCGAGATTTTGAATAATCTATGATACTCACTATGGACTCGCGAAAAGATGGCGTTTTCAATGTACGCGAAGTCGTAATCGGAACTTCGAAAGTTAAATTAATGTGGTTATCACTAGTTAAGTGGAATAGTGTCGTATTATAAATAAGGGTGAATTAATCAAGAACTGTTTATAGTGCATAATACAGCAGAGCGATTAGAAAATCGCATGCAATTTGTGAATCCACATTATTCTAATTTAAGAAGGAGTAGAGGAGAGAAGATGAACGAACCATAGATTTACATATTATGCTGTATATGTGCTGTATTACGCACTATGAACAGATCTCGATTAATATATCTCTATATATAACACGACACTATTACACTCAACTACTTATATACACTTTAGTTTTACTTACAAAGTTCATCAACATTAGTCAACAGTCATAACGCCTTTTACACGAAACGATAGTGTATACCACAGATTATCTAACATGTCGACCAATGATATCGCGTCAATTCAAGGTCGAAGCTATTTATTTGTCCTTACTGCTCTTGTGGTTGGAATAGAATATACCTGAATGATTATCTTATTGGCGCGAGCAATAAACGTGAGATTGTGACGCAGAACATGGGTTAAATTTTTTTGGGATTTTTTTTTTCTGTTTAAAAATTGTAGAAATTCTTGTCGTTATACAGTACACAGTACAGACAACAGTAACAGCCTGCGAATGTCCCACTGCTGGGCTAAGGCCTCCTCTCCTCTTTTGAAGAGAAGGTCGCTATATGTTTAGTTAAATTTGTAAAAGTTTTGACCATAAACAAATTTGTTTGCGTTAACAATTAATGTCACTGATTCGGACTTATGGATGGTAATGTTGTATAATTATTATAATCAATTCATTATAATTTGTATAAGTAAATGTAATATAAGAACAGTTTGAGGAGCTAGTTAATGTCCCACTGTTGGGCCACCGACACTTTTGAGAGTTTTTTTTTTTATTGTATAGGTAGACGGACGAGCATATGGGCCATCTGATGGTAAGTGGTCATAGACAATTGCATTGTAAGAAATGTTAACCATCGCTTACATCGCCAATGTGCCACCAATCTTGGGAACTCAGATGTTATATCCCTTGTGCCTGTAATTACACTGGCTCACTCATCCTTCAAACGGAAACACAACAATACAAAGTACTGCTGTTTTGCGGTAGAATATCTGATGAGTGGGTGGTAACTACCCACACGAGCGTGCACAAAGCTCTACCACCGAGTGTCCATCAGATATCAAATTCAAAATCATTTATTCAATATATATAACAATTTCACTTACTTATTGATTGGCGAAAACAACTACCGGTTCGGATAAGAAATACCCATAAACGATAAGAAGAGAAAGTCGCTTGGTGGGATCTACTGCTCGGTCACAGTATCTGCACGTCGCTGCGGCGCCCCTCCCGCTTCCGCCTTCACACGCCGCGCTCGCCCCGATCGCGTCGGTACGGTTAGCGAATGACATCTTTGTTGCTGATACGCGTCTCGATAATTTGATTATTTTCATGTTACTTTTATTTTGCACACCGTACCGTGAATTGTGACGTCATCGAACGAGGTGCAGAGATATTGTGACCGAGTAATATGATTAGATTTTTCACTGTCAAGAGATCATCGTTTCGTCCATTTACTAACTAATTGTATTATAAAGCTTTTTGCACATTAGCTTCATATTTAGCATCAGATAAATTTTGTATGTTATAAGAGTGAGTGAATAGAGAGTGACTTGTGTCTGCGCACACACCGTTACTATACTATATCGCAATTGATTAGTCTTGAGATTTGATATCGATCGTAAAATGTATCAAAATTGTGTTGTATTTTATTCTTAACTTATGTTCGACTTTGCGGTCCGTCCGCTGTGAGAATGTTTTCCTCGACGTATGTCCGTCACGAAATATAAAAAAAAAAAAATTCACAATATACGGCCTTACTTATATTTTTTGTTTAGTGAGTGATTTGTTAAACAATGCCGTGTGTTCCTCTTTCGTATGTCAAATCAATAACGACAGAAAGGGAGAGATCAGTATTTAACTAAACAGTTGCTAAGCAACGTTTATAAATGGGACCGTTGTTTTATTTCAAATGTAAAATACTTATACTATTTGTATAATGGGGAGGGGGGCGGTTGAAAGATTTTTAAAATCGGTTCAGTGGTTTAGACTTGAACGCGTAACAAACAATCAAACTCACATTCGCAATATTATTAGTTAGTGTATGTCACTTCAAAATTACATCGTTGATCCGATCACGGACGGTTTTTTTTTTTACAGTATACGTAGACAGACGAGCCTATGGGCCACCTGATGGTAAGTGGTCACCAGCGCCCATAGACAGTGGCATTGCATATTTTTAAAAACAAGCATCGCCATCGCGCCTTCATCCTTGGGAACTAAGATGTTTTTTTTTTTTTTTTTATTGTATAGGTTGGCGGGCGAGCATATGGGCCACCTGATGGTAAGTGGTCACCAACGCCCATAGACAATGGCATTGTAAGAAATGTTAACCATCACTTACATGGCCAATGCGCCACCAACCTTGGGAACTAAGATGTTATGTTCCTTGTGCCTGTAATTACACTGGCTCACTCACCCTTCAAACCGGAACACAACAATACAAAGTACTGCTGTTTTACGGTAGAATATCTGATGAGTGGGTGGTACCTACCCAGACGAGCTTGCACAATGCTCTACCACCGAGTAAAATGTATGTCCCTTGTGCCTGTAATTACACGTGTCAGAAACGCATTCTCCCAGCGGCCGCACGTTAGTTTACATATTGTACATCTTGTTATGAAATTAAGGAACTAGATCGCTAGTAAAACTTGTTTTTTTTTTTAATAATAGGCGTTATCCTGTAATGTCAAGTCTGTCACAGTTCAAAGGTTTCGAGCGAAATATGGACTTGCGTGATAGTGACGTGTACGTGAAATAAAGCTATGTGTAAGATATTCATGTTTTTTATTTAATATTATTAAGGTAGATTGTTCATAAATAATAAAAACAAATATCCAGCTCGGCAGCCATTTAATATATCCACCATATATTTTAAAACACCCTTTTTTAAAAGACCGTGTTGCCAAATTAAAAAACCTTAAAAGGCAGTTACCATTTAACAGAAAAATATACCAAATTAATTAATAATTATATTAATTAATTTTGGTATATTTGGGACAAAACGGCTTAAGACGCCTCCCGTGAAAGAATCACCTTTACCGTATACAAGTTTTTTTTTTATGTACACTGAGCATACAAAGTCCATTTAATCTGTCTTTAATCAATGCTAATCTTAGCCATGCTATATATGCTACAATAACTTTTTCTTATGCTACAATAACTTATTCACATAGGCATACGAAACCCAGGGGGGGCAGCATTAAGTAATATATTTATATAGCTTAGTAGTGTTTTAACATAAAATTTAAATAACATGAGTTGTAACAAGAATATATACTTGGTGGTAGTGCAAGTAGTGGTAGCTTTGTGCACAGTCGTCTGGGTAGGTACCACTCATCGGATATTCTGCAAAACAGCAGTACTTTGTATTGTTGTTCCGGTTTGAAGTGAGTGAGCTAGTGTGACAGGCACAAAGGACATAACATCTTAGTTCCCAAGGTTGGTGGCGCATTGGCGATGTAAGCGATGGTTAACATCTCTTACAATGCCAATGTCTACGGGCGTTGGTGATCATTTACCATCACTTGGCCCGCCAACCTTTGCTATAAAAAAAGTTAAGTATTTGTGAATATTATTTTTTGACCTTAAATAAAACTAATATGTTAACAAAAATGTAATTTATTTCTATATATCATACACTCACGCACGACACGTTACATACATACTAAATAACTACTCACTACAAACTAAGATTTTGGAATAAAAACAGCAGTTAAGTATTTATATAAAGTTCATAAATACCGATGTTCGTGAAGTTTTATTATAATTCCCCTTTCCCCGTTATTTAATTGAAAATCACTTAATTAATATTTTGTTTAAGTTTTTAAATTAAAAAAAATCACACCTTCAAGTGTTTCGCGCCAACGTTGCGTAATAACAGATTATAAATAAAAAAATATTTTTATTTTATTAAAAAAAAGAAAAATTGCACGTGGAGAATTCGACGGAGGCTAAATACATATTTGTATAATACAAAGCTTATTAATTTAAAGATAAAAAAAATGCATTTTTAAATTTGGTATGGAACGCAAAATTAAAAAAAGAAAAATCGTTGACAGCTACACGCTTAAATGTCAAATTTTGCGCGCCAATATTAATCCATGATGATTAACATATTTAAAGAATTGCGCGTTATTTTTCAATAGTAAATGTAAAATTAATTTACTTAATATCTACGATCATACATCTGTCTTATTAATTTGGTACATTCTTGTGTTGTATTTAAATTATTATTTAACAAGCGTATTATACACGTTGTACAAAAAAAAACCGCTTTTGAGGCCAGTGTAGTGCAACTGATACATCTTGGTACTTATTTTGTTTTGAATAAAAATAAAATTTTAACAAGTCCTGTCGACATTTATTTCTATTCAACAATCGCACAGTCCAAAGGTTCGTTTCGCACTAGGAGGATCCCTTCGCGACGCCCACGAGGGCCGGTCTGACGCACCTCTCGTGCAGCTTGTAACCCACTTTGCTGACTGCTACCACTGTACCCGGCTCAGCGCCTTCGACCTCCTACAAATTATATGTTTTATCATTAACAAATGATAAAGAATAAAAACATATGAGTTACTGGGCTGTCACTTCACGTCCCAAAAAAATCAATAACATTTGCTCTCTTGTCTCTTAATGAGTTAGGAGGTGACATTGAGAGCCAGCTCGCGTAGACTTGTGAAGGAGGGGAAGCAAGAATTAGAGAGAATAATTCCTCAGAGTACTCGCCATGATAAAATGGATAGAAAGCGCTAAGCACTGCTGTCTAATATAATATCTGCCTATAAATAATTTAACTGTTATTATAGAGATTACCCCCTTCCATTTAAATTTTATTATATATTAACTTCCTTAAGGAATTAATAATATATTATTTTCCTCCTCTAATTAAGGTTCAAGTGGACAGGATCGAACCTGCGAATTTTATAGCGCTTGGCGGCTAGTAAGCCTAAATGGGTATGACTTTGTTTGTATCGTTTATTAGTTACCTGTTGGAACAGCGCTTCGTGTAGGTTGGGATCGAACTTCTCTCGTAACGGTGACACGGCTACCAGTCCATGTCTGCTGAACACCTGGGCAAAAATTAAATCATGTTTTTAGTGAGTTTTCCGATAGAGATGGGGCACACTCGGCGCCCTGGATACCGGCGAGCCCCGCATAACCGCCCCACTGTCCCCGCGGGGGAAACGCGTAATGCGTTTATCCAGCGATAAAAAAACAAGAGTACAGTGTAGGGCGCGGTGGAGGCGTACCTGCGTGAGCTGCGCGCGCGTGAGGCGCAGGCCGTCCCGCAGCGAGCGCAGCGCGGCGGGCGCGCCCTCGCCCTCCACGCCCTCGGGCACGCTCTCCGCCGCCGCCGACAGCGTGTCCGCCACCTGCGACCGTGTCCGTTATTGTTACATTATGAATCTAAATAATATTGATGCATTGCTGGCGGTATTTAAACCCACTTTCGAGTCTTGTTTTATATTTAATTATTTATCAGTTCATAACTTGTAATTAAATAGACCGGTCAGCTATCATTTGTAAAATGAAAATTGAACATCTGTAGCATTACCCTAAAGTAAAACATGTGTAAGTTTAAAAAATCGGTTGGGAGGACATCAGGATCAGAATATTAGAATTCCGTTACACTTACATCTAATAAATCTTTGCAGAAGCTCTGTATGGCGAATGATTTTGCATCTTCGACTTGTTTTAACATCCGTCTTCGAACATTCTCACCGTCTGCTAGGGCTCTTTTATATTTATCCTGAAATATTTCATATGTAACATTACATTTTACTCATCAAATATTCTACCGCAAAACAGCAGTACTTTGTATTGTTGTGTTTTGGTTTGAAGGATGAGTAAGCTAGTGTATTTACAGACACAAGTGACATAACATCTTAGTTCCCAAGGTTCGTGGTGCTATGGCGATGTAAGCGATGGTTAACATTTCTTACAATACCATTGTCTATGGGCGTTGGTGACCACTTACCATCTGGTGGCCCTTACGCGCATCCGCCTACCAAAACAATAAAAAAAAAATGTTATTTTGACATTTTCATTTTTGATATCATCTTAATTTTTTAAACAAACAGCATTATATAATACATAATACAAGTCGGTCGGCCTAGATAAAATTATGGTATTTTCGCATAGTATAGTGGCATTACAATACTACATACTACACACTATGAAATAATGGTACAAATAGTATAATTATACTAGCACAATAATACAATAAAAAGATAATAAGCCTACTTCATAATCTTTAAGAGTGTTTTTGAGTGTGCCGACTTCAGAAGTTAATGTTTCAATCTGTTTGCGACATTCTTCAATGGATGCTGGTAAGTTTTTATCACTCGAATCTGATTCTGCTGTTTTTTCTTCTGTACTATATTTGCATACTGTAGTTCTGAAATTGGGAAAATTTGAAATTCAGGCATAAAACAAGCAATATCGATTTTTCGCTGATTTTTTTGTGCCATATTTATGACATGCATTATTCCGGTATATAAGTAAAGTAAATTTAACCTATAATATTGTTTAATAAATTTAATTTAATAATGTTGTCTCTGTAATATATATTTTGTGTTCTATATGGAATTTCTTAGAGATTTTATAACTTACTCTATGAAATTTTAAAGGTGATATATTAAATATTTTACGTTTTTATAAGATTTTTTATAATTGATGATGAAATTGTGTTATCAGTTACAAGCGTAAAAATATTAATATGGAAGTAATTCATTTGAACTTAATAATTATGCACATAATATAAATACATTTAATAATATCAAAATTTCATAAAAATTTAAATTACAATTTTAAGGTTGGATTAAGTTGCGCAACGATTACCTGTAGATATTTGATTTTAAGGTTCTCAAAGAAGAATCCGTCACATATTTGGCTAGTCTGACCACCGAAAACACTTTAAGCGATGCCATTTTATTAAGAAATCTTAATTTTCGAATAAATTTACAAAATTTAACGTTAGAGGTTATGTCGGAATTCCTTATTTGTCAATTCTGTCATTTACTTTTTTTATGTTGCAGGCATAAGTCAAATGGCAATGAAGTACGCAATATCAGAATATTAAAAATAGTATAAATAATTAAATTTAATTAATAATAATATAATTATTCTATTCAACTATTTAATGAATGCAGTTATGAAGTAAATAAATGTAATTTAATTGTTAATCTATTAAAACCAAAAATAGAAAGCACTATATTTAAATACACCATGTGTAAAAAATATTGTCGAAGTAGACTTGGAAGAATATACATTTTACCATCATTTACTAATGAAATAATAAATAGTAGGCAAGCGAATGCCCTCAGGCCAGAACATCAATGTGACGTTTAATGTCACATTTGACATAGCATAATGGAAACGTCAGAAAGTAAAGCCTTGAAATTTTGCGGAAAAATTAAAGAAAAAACTTGCCATGCTAAAACCATTGCGTCACGTTCCTAATTTTCGCAAAAGCTCTCACTGTCAAGTGATTCGCTCCGCTCCGCGCTCCGCACTTTGCACTCCTCATCCTCAGTGAGTTCGCAAAGGCGACAGAGTGTGCGCGTATTTTAAAAAATGACAAATTTAGCAGTATTTGATTTTGATCGTACAATCGTTGACGGTGATTCGGACGCGACAATTATAAATAGACTACGTGAAAAAAAACCACCACCTGAATGGGAAGCCGGTAATCATGACTGGACGCCATATATGAGCGATGTAAGATTTAATTTTATTATTACAAAACGCAATCATCCGAATTTATTGATCATATTAAAAAAATATATATATATAAAAATCATACAGAGTAATGAAAACATTTTTATGCATTTGAAAAGCATTAGAAACTTCTTGTTACGTGTGTAATATAATTAGAATTAGAATATAAAATATATGGTTGTAGTTTACGAGTTCACGCGCGCAGATACAATCGCGATTCTTGGTTTAGGTGTTATGTATAATAAAATAAATGTATGTCCTTCCTTGCGGTTCAGACTTGTTCCATACCAAATCTTACAGAGAGACAGTTCTTACAAGCGTAAGTTACTTTGGTATTTATAATATTATTAAACTTCATATAATGCTTTATAATTAACCATTTTTATTTTGGGAGAAAAGACAATATATATAACATGCATTAAAAGTTTAATTAATTTTTTTATAAAGCAATCAAGTTTCAGCATAAAATTAATTCATTAATAGCAAAAAATAATGAAATTTAACTACATACTAGAACAATTAATCACGAAAATTACAAAAACAAGAAATAATCAAAATATTTCGTGCAATTAAGTAAACAAATGTTAATCATTGAATTATAATGTAATTTTTACAAGAGTAAATAAATACATTTAAGTATATTTTGCAGTATTGAGTCGAGATGGCTTAGTAGTAAGAATGCATTAAACTTAACTACTGACTGTGGGTTCAAATCGAGGCAAGCACCACTAAATTCATATTTTTAATTTGCATTCATAATTCATGTCTTCATTAACAGTAAACAAAAACCTGTACAGTCCTTGATCCTACATCTGAACTCTTTCTGGTTCGATTTGCTGTCCCAATGGGTTATGAGGGAGCACCTTTGTTAAACTCCCAGCTATGCAATATAATAAGTCTTGTTATGTAGTCTAACAAATCAAATCAAAATTACTTTATTTAATTAGACTTGTGAGCAGTTTTGAATCAACATTATACAAGATTGACTTAAATTTATAGCGCGTAGCTTTAAATTCAGAATATAAATTCTACCGAGAAGAACCAGCCATTAACTCGGTAGTTACTAATTATTACATCGCGAATACGCCACCAACCTTGGGAATTAAGGTGTTATGTCCCTGGTGACAGTCATAACACTGGCTCACTCACCCATTAAACCGGACACAATAATTTCAGTAGAATATCTAATGAGGGGGTGGTACCTACCCAGATAAGCTTGCACAAGTGGTTTTTATTGGTGGCAAGGCACCAATAAAAATTTACATAGATAATCAAACACAATTGAATTATAACTTGAGTACAATCACAGAGCTTTTAATTGCTCAGGAGGACAACATCATTAAATTTAAATATAGGATGATTGGTTACAATACGGGAAATCCAGTGATCTCTTATTCATGTTTATGCTTAGTTAATATGTGTTTAATTTTAAATTTAAACTTTGTGAGGAGACTTGTGTTGGGCATATTATATCTTTGCCAACCAGTGGGACATATAAGCACCAGATTTAATTTAAAAAATAATAAACAGTCATGGGAATTTTAGCTGGTATTATTTGTGATTCAGTTGTTCCTTATATGATACTATTAAGAATTTTCCTCTTATATTAATTGCCGTTTCCGGTGGAAATATTGTTGAGTGTTTTTTTTCGGCAGAAATCTTTCTGTCTTTGCCTTTTTAATTTTTTATCTTTTATGGTTTCGTTTACATACTTTGACCGGTAGTTTCAAAAATAAAATTGCATATAGGTTGCAAATGTTCACGGTATATGGTGATGACGTAATACGTAATATAACTACATATATACATAACTAAGTATGCGTGATGCACGGTGACCGGTCACAAGTGTGTGTGTGTAAATACGTCATTACGACTACCAAACAATCCGACACGGCTGGATGATTTAGTTATGCCTATTCGGGGCATCAGGCTCAGTCTCATCAGAGATTTCTAAAAAAATGCATTTCCATTATATGTAATTTCATAGTGAATACATTTAATATAGTTATTATGATTTTTAAATTAATTAAATTTGTTTGTAGAGCTATTCACAAAACCTGGGAACATATTTATCAGTTAGTACAGATAATATTTAAATTTTGAAAGCGGTAAAGTATTACCCCTTTGCCAAACACTTGGAAGAAAACTTGTTCATTATATAATTGCAATAAATGAATATTGTTATGTAAAGTGAGAAATGTGTTTTTCCAAAATTGTTGTTAAAACAGTGCGATCATAAACAGCATTGTACTTCAGTACAATCGAAATTATTCAATACTTTATTGTGTTTAGTATATTTGGTAAAACGGTGGCTGTGTCAGGATATGCAGATGAATAAGGTATTTTTAATTTAATATAGGTAGGTAAACTAGCAAATGTCAGCAAGCAACAGCCTGTATATGTCCCACTGGTGGGCTAAGGCCTCGTCATCAACGATCACCGTCAATCGCGAGATCAATTATAAACAAAAATTAAGCACATGAAAATTCAGTGGTGCTTGCCCGTGTTTGAACTCATGATCTTCGGTTAAGTTTCACGCGTTCTAACCACTGGGCCATCAGCATTAGCAAATGTACTATCTGATAAACGGTCACTGTAAGAAATATTAATCATAACTTTATAAATCTTGAGAACTAAGATGTTATGTTATATTGGTTCTTTCACACTTCAAACTAATATTCAATAGTATTGTTTGGCGGTACAATATGTGATGAGTGGTGAGATGGTGGTATCTCCCCAGACGGCTTTCACAAAGACCTACCAATGAAACGGTAGCCTGTAAATGACTGCTCTTCTTTTGAAGAGAACGTTTTGAAGCTTATTCAGCTCCAATGCGAGTCGGTGCATACACATAGGCCGGCTTGTCTCCTGAAAACCGCACAAAATGTTGTGCTGTGTTTGATCCGCAAGCTTCGGTTAAGAGTTACCATAATAATAATATCCTGGGACATTGGCCTCGTTGGTCTAATGGCTAGATATAAGGCCGATGACCCGGTGGTCCTGGGTTCAATTCCCAGGTCGGGCCAATTAATAGTTATTGGGTTTTTCTGTCAGAAAATTCTCAGTAGCTGCCCGGAGCTGGAAGTGTGTAAACTCTCGTGCCTCGGAAATCACGTTAAGCTGTTGGTCCTGAACTCTTTCCGGTCGTGTCGGATTGTCGTCCCATCGGATTATGAGAGCTAGGGTAAAGAGAGTGCACCTGTGTTTGCGCACACACTTGTGCACTATAATATCTCCTGCGCAGTTGGCTAATCTTTCTTGAGATTGGCCCCCGTGACCGAAATCGTTCAGGAGGACATAATTATTATCCTGGGACATTATTCACACACGGCCATCTGATCCCAAACTAAGCAGAGCTCGTACTATGGAAACCAGACAACTGATATACTACATATACATATTTTATTTGGTGGTAGAGCTTTGTGCAAGCTCGTCTAGGTAGGTACCACCCACTCATCAGATATTCTACCGCAAAACAGCAGTACTTGATACTGTTGTGTTCCGGTTTGAAGGATGAGTGAGCCAGTGTAATTACAGGTACAAGAACATAACATCTTAGTTCCCAAGGTTGGTGGCGCATTGGCGATGTAAGCGATGGTTAACATCTCTTACAAAGTCAATGTCTATGGGCGTTGGTGACCACTTACCATCAGGTGACCCATATGCTCGTCCGCCTACCTATATTATAAAAAAAAAAACAAATGTTACTTTTCTTTTGTAAATACATACTTACATAGATAATTACACCCAGATTTAAGACAAACAGACATGTTCAATCACACAAATGGGTCACCAACCGCGCAATCCGGCTCGTCAAATTCAGGTGTTTCAACCACTGAACCATGACGGCTTTAAATAACAGTAAAGTAACTTATGCTCGTGTTAGTGATTGATCGCAGCATAATGATTCTTATCAGCAGTGATTTAGATAACGCGCGATTTGATATTAACGATAACTGATACCGTGGGCTGGTCACGTGTGTCGTAGGACCGATGGCCGTTGGAGCAGACGAGTCCTAGAGTGGAGACCGCGGATCGGCAAACGCAGCGTAGGGCGCCCTCCAGCCAGGTGGACCGATGACCTTAAGAAGGTGGCGGGTACCGACTGGATGCGGAAGGCAGAGGACCGGGAGTTTTGGCGCACCTTGGGAGAGGCCTATGTTCAGCAGTGGACTACGATTGGCTGTTGATTGATTGATTGATTGATTGATTGATACCGTTAACACGCTGTTTAACTACAACGATTTTTTGGGTTGATATTCGGATTTTTGGTAAATGGCAACCCCAAAAAGTACCATATTCATCATCCCTTTGTCTTCCACTGCTGGACATAAGACTCTCCAATGGCAAGCCACTGAGCTCGACCTTCAGCTCTCAATCTCTATCCGCTGCCAGCCACTTTGCGTATATCGTCACTCCACCTAGTCGGAGGGCGTCCTACGCTACGCTTGCCAAAATTACCACAAGATATTAATTGATTTGTCAGATATTTTATCTGATCGAAATTATGGGATTTTAATGTAATAATTAGTAGGTAGGTATTATATGGACTTGCCCCGTTATATAATATTCCAAAATTAATATTATTTTACTCTTACTGCTGCGGAATATATCCTTAAACGTCAAAGTGCTTATAGGCCTCGGATCTCTAAGTCCGGGTCTGTTCATAAGCTGGTACCTATTTGGATTTATTTTCAAAGATCCTTGAACTCTTCAAACTTGGGTAGTTTCCGAGGTCAATGTCGAAAATTACTTCAGTCGTCGAGGTGTATGGAACATTGCCAGAATCTGAGTTACCGGAGACGTTCTACGATTTTTATATTCGAACCCAACTTTATATATATGTGATCTTTAAACATGACATATCTTTAAATAGTTGTTATAAAAAAAGCAATAGATCATGAGAACGTGTGACGTCAGAAAATGCCTGCTTATAAATAATACTGATTGAGATTTACTGGTGGTGGGGCTCTTTCTATTCGGTAGCGGCACACTTAGCTTGTGCATTCTATCTTTTATCTTTATATTCATTAGTTATTTTATCTTAGATAAGTTACAATCGCTTATTTTTATTGAAGCCCTAAATAAGTACAAATAAAGAGTAAAAATAGTTACTGTACAAATCGTGACCGTGTGGAATGGTGACAAGAATGCTAGCAGCATTTCCCCTTGTAATCTTTTCTAATTCTCTGGGCGAAAAATGAACCAGCCCTCCTGTCACCAGTAGAGGCAATAAGACAGGGTGTGATATTTTTGTCTTCATCTTTTATATATTTAATGTTTACTTGAAACTATTTGATAAAATGGTATTGTAGATTTTTCGTGGTTATTTTTTGAATATTTTCTCTCTTCACTGGTGTAAATATTTTGTAACATTTTTAAATGGAGACTATTGGTATATGTTATAGAATTAATTGATTTATTTAATGTAATATTATACCTTTTGTTCTAATAAAAATAACTAAATAAATCAATTGTGCGGTCAGGGGTACCCGGGGGGGGGGGGGGCAGGAACGAAGGTCTGTGCGATATTTGCGTGTTTTAAAATGTAGATTTTAATTGATTATATTATTTTATTTTTTTCACACCAAAAAGCACCTCAACCTCCTAAATTCGAACGCCCAACGCATCGCATTTTGTAGCATTTGGTAGACACAGTATGAACGTTATTTCGTTATATGACGTGACCTTGGGCCGCTGCCATTTCACTCTACTGTAAGCCGCGTAAAAGAACTTCGTTTCAATAAATATATATATTTATGTTACGGTTACCTATATCAATGCATGTTTGCGTTACTTTTATGTAGAGTTGTGAATAAAGAATAGCGTCATATGACCCCATGTACCTGGTCGGTGGACATACATATTTGTTTCTAACAGATTCAATTATTTCCAGGTCTTCGAACACGCTTACTCCGCTGGTCTCCATCCGTCGGATATATTGGACAGCATCGCGTCGATGCCACCGAACCCTGGCATCGTCGAGCTGATAAGCACCTTAGCCAAGGAGGGGTGGCATATTCTCGTACTCACAGATGCGAACAGCGTCTTCGTGAACCATTGGCTGAAAGAACACGGCTTGCTGGTGAGAGTAGTGTAATATACATATATGTACTTGGTTGTAGGGCTTTGTGCAAGCCCGTCTCTGTAGGTACAGTCCATCCATCAGATAATCTACCGATAGGAATTACTGTTCTGTTTCGGTTATCGGTTAAATTAAGCACATGAAAATTCAGTGGGGCCTGCCCGGGTTTGAACCCACGATAATCGAAACCGAGATGGCCCAGTGGCTAGAATGCGTGAATCTTAACCGGTTATTATTTAAATGTTTTAATGGTAATTCATCTCGTGCTTGACGGCGAAGGAAAACATCGTGAGGAAACCAACCTGCATGTGTCAAATTTCACTCAAATTGTACCACATGTGTGATCCACCAACCTGAAATGAAGCAGCGTAGTGGAATAAGGTCCAAACCTTCTCCTCAATAAAAGGAGACGGCTTGGAGGCCTTAGCCCAGCAGTGGGACATTCACAGGCTGTTAGTTTACTTTACTTTTACTTTTTTCGGTTTGAAGGGCGATTGAGCCAGTGTAAAGGCATAAAGTTTTTTTTTTTTTTATAGTATAGGTTAGTGGACGAGCATGTGGGCCACCTGATGGTAAGTGGTCACCAACGCCCATAGACAGTGGTTTGTATATTTCTTAAAAAAAAAAACAACATCACCACTGCGCCACCAACCTTGGGAACTAAGATGTTATGTCCCTTGTGCCTGTAATTACACTGGCTCACTCACCCTTCAAACCGGAACACAACAACACAAAGTACTGCTGTTTTGCGGTAGAATATCTGATGAGCGGGTGGTACCTACCCAGACGAGCTTGCACAAAGCTCTACCACCGAGTGTAAAATAACATCTTAGTTCTTAAAGTTGATAACGCATTGGCGATGTAAGGAACTATTCATATTTCTTAAAGCTCTATTGTCTATGGGCGGCGATGATCGCTTACATTCTGGCCCAAATGGCCGTTTACCAATTTCATAAAAAAAAAACTTTGTGTGTGTATATTATTGTCATTATATATATTTTGTCTTGTTTATTTAATTATCTACGCTTTACGTGTTAATTGTCACAGAGTTATCCGGCATAGACCTCACTCACATAATCAAAGATATTAGAATGAAACCATAGACGATTTAGTAAATTTTAATAAGTTGACATAAAAAACAAAGCTACATCATACAATTTTTATTTTATCTGTTAATATTCAAGTATTCATATATTATTGAATGAAAATATTTTACAATAAACTGTATTAACAGAAGCTTTGAGTTATCTGACTAATCACATACATATATTTACATTAAAGCCACTGTACAAATCGAGACCGCGTTGAATGGTGGCAAGAATGCTATCAGCATTTCCCCTTTGAATCGCATTATTATTAGATTTAGTATTCATTAAATTCATCTAACATACACTGCGAACATAAATAATTCGTGATTGTTATCATTTCTATGTAATTCTCGCGTAAGATGTACAAAAAGATTTTGAATAACTCAACAGTTGACACATTATTTGAGTGATTATTTTTTGGGGAAGTGTTTTAGTGCGTGAGTGTTTCCGCGCGATTCTAGATAACTGCCTGACCGGTTTCATGCTTGCGTTACGGCTTACAATATAGAAGATTTATTAATTTACCTATAATCGTGGTAGAAATATTTTTACTCACTAGAATTCCTTAATACTATTTATAATAATATAGGTTGAAAGCAGTTTAATTTTTGATTATTAGCAGCTGTGAATTTTAGGCCCAACAGGGTAAACCTTTGTCAAAAAAAAAAGAAAACAAATATTTTAAGGCGCGAATTTTAAATCGCGGTACACGTAATAAATACATGTTTAAGGTAATGTAACAAGTCCAAATAGATCTCATGAGCTCACTTCATGTAGTTGTGTGACGTCACAGTTGAACCTTGCAATGTTCTAACTTAATTAAGCAGTTGCCGTGATTTCACTGTCTTATTACATATGTAAACTATAGCTTTACACTTGACAGCTCGCGTCATAATACTAAATACATAATTGGTAAATAACAATTTATATAGCTCGATTTTCATAAAATCTTTCATCCGCCTATCACTTTAGGCGTTAAATCGAAGAAAACAAACGCGAGTAGTTTGTGCAGAGGCTCGGAGGATTATGCATTACTTAAAAGCCGTTAACGCGAAAATTGGACTCGTCATGAATCGAAATATATATTTTATTCAGTGTCGGAAGGGCGCCTCGCAGAGCAGGCGTACAAGTATGTTTCAGCGGAAAAAAAATCCCTTCATATGGTGGAAACGCGTTAAGGCGATGGTCTCGCAAAATGTGTCTCGCCCTTATAAAATTTCGGTCTTGCTTCGCCACTGAGTTTGAGTGTTTTTAAGCAGATTTCTGATGACCTTTATCGCGCTAAGATGCTTTTAGAGACTGTTTACAAAGGCCAATTTCTTTCACGAAAGCCATTGAACGATTTGTTTATTCAGCGAAGTTCCAATCTTATGAAACTAAATAATTATGTTTGACCTTTTTTTATGCAAAATCAAAATACTTTATCCAGTATTGAAGCATTACACTTTCTTATTGATTGTCAAACTAGAAACTACCACCGTATTGTATTAGGGAAGGCAGACTAGCATGTGGTACTGGTGGTATGTGGTCTCAGTCGCCTATAGACATTATAATATAAATAAATATAATATAATGTCATTTCGGCCACGGCGGCCAATTTTAAGAGAGTGTGCGCAAACACAGGTGCACTCTTCCCTAGCTCTCATAATCCGATGGTACGGCAATCAGACACGACCGGAAAGAGTTCAGGAGCAGGACCAACGGGTGTACGTGCTTTCCATAGTCACTAGACCAACGAGGCACCTGTGACATCAGTGTTTTATGAAATATTAACCATTCCTTAAATAGCCAATGCCAATTAAATAGCCCACCAACCTTGGTAACCAAGACGCTAGTCCCTTGTGCCTGTAGTCACTTGTCCACTCAACTTCCAAACCGGAACTTAACAGTACCAAGTATTGGTGGGAAATTACCAACCCAGACAGGCTTGCACAAAGCTCTACCATCAAATTAATCTAACCTAATTACTTGTAACGTAAAATTGTATTTGTAAAATATATATAATATATAAAAGCTACCCTCCGCGGCTTCGGGTAGAATAATAGTCTACATGAAGTAACAACCATTTGCCTCAGAGTTGGGCACACACTTGTGCACTATAATGTGTCTTGCACAGTTTGGTATCTTTTGAACCAGCTGAAACTACACTCGGCGTCAAAAAAATCGCACCTTTTGAAATTTTGACTTCAAGCGAATAATACTCTTAACTTATTTATTGTACCCTACCAAAATGAATATCATTTGAAAGCACAATTAATACACTTTAAAAACGCGTATCGTTCTTTTCTGTAAAAACAATAATCACGAAACGTTAGGGTCTTTAAAAAAAAAGTGCTGAAAAGCTCATTAGAGGACTTACTACTTGTGCCACCTTGGACACGAATAAAAGGGGGGGTAAAAATTAATTATGGGTCATTAGCTATCCAGACATCACAGAAGTCACACCTGAACAGCTCCAGTAAGAAAAAAACCCTGAAAAATGGATACCACGGCAGAAGAAGCAGCTCAAGTGGTAGCACTACTGCAATCAGGACTACGCCAAGTTGATATTGCTCGACAACTCAACATAAGCCGTTTCCGGGTGAAACGAGTATCCCAGCGGTTCCAGGAGACTGGAGGCTACATCAGGAAGCATGGATCCGGAAGACGACGTTGCACTTCCGACAGAGACGACCGCTATATTGTGTCGACGTCTTTGCGTAACCGATTCTCCAACGCTGTTGAGCTGCAACAGCAGCTCCGAACAGCTCGGAGGACGTCGGTGAGCGTCTCCACAATAAGAAGAAGGCTGCGAGAGAAGAAAATCCAGGCCCGTAGGGCTGCTACTGGCCCCAAATTGACAGCAGAGCATAGGCGAGTCAGACTTCAGTTTGCCCGAGACCACGTGGATTGGACGTTCGACCAATGGAAGTCTGTCCTCTTCTCCGACGAGACTAGGGTATGCCTTTTTTCTGCAATGATAGGCTTAGAAGAGTGTACAGGAGGCAGGGGGAACGGTACTCACAGGCCTGCTTTGAAGAAACCGTCAGCTACAGAGGAGGATCCTGCATGTTCTGGGGCGGAATTTCAATCCAAGGAAAAACCGACCTTGTGTGCGTCTCCTGCACTGGAGGTGCACGTGGCCAGGGGTCCCTGACTGCTCATCGGTACATCACAGAGATACTGGAGGACCATGTGGTCCCGTATGCTGGTTTTGTCGGGCCTGAATTCACATTCATGCACGACAACGCCCGCTCCCATACGGCAATCATTGTTCGGGACTACTTGAATCAGGTTGGGATCCCCGTGATGCAGTGGCCAGCGAGAAGTCCTGACCTGAATCCCATAGAGCACCTTTGGGATGATCTGAAACGCCAGGTGCGGTCTCGTGATACTGCCCGTGCCACCCTTGAACAGCTTCGGGACACCGTCGTCGAGGAGTGGAGTGACATTCCTCAAGAACGCATCGTGACGTTGGTGAGGTCAATGAAGGATCGCATGGAGGCTGTAATTAGGGCTAAGGGAGGTAACACTAGGTTCTAAGTTTAGTTTTAAGAATTTGTTTTACTGTATTTTTTAATTTTGTTATGTTTTTAGATTAATTAAATTAAGTAATTTTGGCGTGTTTTTCCTTTTTTCATGAAAAGTGTTTTTTATATGCTTAGTAATCACTATCACAGTTTTATTATTTAAAGGATTCAATAACCTTTAAAATGAGGCCCCACACTTATACCTTCCCATAGATGAAATAGGGTTGCTTGAAGTCAAAATACCAAAAGGTGCGATTTTTTTGACGCTGAGTTTAGTTACGCAAAAACACTTCCAATCTCGACGTGACCCAGTAATTAAAACAATTGCTCGTTCCTTGTTTCCAGGAAGTGATAACGGAGGTGGTAACGAACCGCGCGTTCTGGAAGAACGATCGTCTGTACATCGAGCCGTGCATGCGGCAGATTGAATGTCCGAGGTGCCCGCGCAACCTGTGCAAGTCGATGGCGCTCTCCAACTGGAGCCACTCCAGGATGAAGCGGTATTCCAATCTCTACTATAAGATGTACGTTTACGTCGGAGATGGGAGGAATGACTTCTGTCCTGCTATCACCTTGCCGGATGAAGTAAGTAAAATTCAAAGTGAACATGTCTGTTTGTCCTGAGTATGGGTGTTATTATCTTTTGTATGTAAAGAAAAGTAGTATATGTAGTATATCAGCTGTCTGGTTTCCACAGTACGAGCTCTGCTTAGTTTGGGATCAGATGGCCGAGTGTGAATAATGTCCCAGGATATTATTATAAGAAATAAATTTCTTCTCAAATGGGCCATCAGATAGTAAGTGACCATCGCCCATAGATTTCGATGTTCAATCGCACCACCAACTTTGGTATAATATTGATATCTGATGAGTGGATATACCCAGGCGAGCTTGCATCAAGTATAACGTCTGATTATCAAACGCTGTGGGAAGTCGTTGTCAGGTCGATGATCGAATAGACGAATTCAATAGATTAGTCATTGGTCGAGATCTAAAATAATCTGTGGTATAAAGTGTTTCTTTCAAAAAACGGCTGCTTGAATTTTTGCGGAGTTTTTATCGGAACTATATATTATATTTAGATAAAGTGGATATATGGTTGAGTGTAATAGTGTTGTGTTATACATAGAGATATATTAATCGAGAACTGTTTGTAGTTCGTAATACAGCAGATCTGTTAGCGAATCGCGTGGAATATGTAAATGTGTTGATTTTTTATATAAAAATAATATAATTATTACAATTTTTTTTTCAGGGAATCGTCTTCCCAAGGAAGGGTTACCCATTGTACGATTTGATCATGAAGACTCTGTCGACACCGAACCCTCAAGTAACCGCTAAAGTCGTCCCCTGGGATGACGCGTTCACGATACTCGAAGAACTGTTCCCCGGAAGATCTCAAACCACCAAAACTTAACTTATTATAGAAATACTTCCATTTATTTATATACTAAATATTTAATTATTATTTAAATGTTTTAATAGTATTTAATTATTACAACAAAACTGAGGAAAATATTTTTGAGGTTATTTCAATACGAATGTCATTATGACGTATGACGTCACAGATACTCCGTCTGTCAGATGACTTAGCCATAGACAAAAGTATATTTTTTTAAAGAGATATTTGATATTTATTGTGGGTTTTTTAAGGTAGTAGACATCTGTTCCTCACAATTTTTTCCCGCCAAAGTTAATTTCAAAATTCGAACGCTGTTTTCGTAGCGTTTTTGAGGTTAATATCTATAATAATAATGATATAGTTAAACGTGTCTCGTGGTTTCACTTGCGTTGTACACTATATTAGATTTATACAGTATGCCTTCATAAAATGACTGCTTGCTTCAAGTTGGTCAGTACTGTTTTTCAATCACGGTTTTGTATACAGGTCTTACAACGGTATTACACAGCCCAGCCCAATTTCAGTGGTAAGAGATTGGTTCGATCGTGTCATAACTTTTAATTGGCGTCAACGCCGCTGTACGTCGTTGCTATCGATGGGTGCGTTCACGTGTCGGTTGAGTGACACGCGGTACGCATGCGTTACGTGTGATAGAAAAAGAGACAGAATTCTATTCAATCTTCGTTGCACAGCACACCCATCTGTCGTCGTGCCTCTGGCGGCCGTAAATTGAACAGAACAGCGCAACCATTAAGCCGACGTACCCCCACTACTGTTGTTGATAGATCTGTGTAAAAGAATGTGGTTTCTAGTGCGAGTTTTAATTATTCGATAGCGCGACGTTAACTTCGATTTGTATTGGATTATTGTCACTAGATAGAGTTGGTTTCAATTCACAAATAGCAATCAACGCTACAGAATAAGTAATAAAACTAGGCACATTGCTCAGTTCCATAAGGTCGTAATCACATAGTAATGTTGTTATATAGCCTACCTTTCTCAATCAACGGGCTATCTTTGCCAAATTTACCATTTCCTTTGGTTGGCGCATCCAAAGTAGCTAATTTAATCGTATACGATTTTTTTCTTAAATGTTTGTGAATCTGCTGTAGACTATTTAAAAAACTAGTACATTTAAAAAAAATCCAGCTTGGTACTATTAATACGATTGTTATATATGTAATAAGTTACTGTTAGGTATGTGTATTAAGCTTAAAAAGATGAAAATCTAACGATAAATATTTATTGGCGTAGCCTGGGTTCCACCAATTATAGAGAGTAGAGACACATGGCGAACGCTCGTTAGGCAAACAACATTCCTGCTGATAATTTCGTAACACTACATGGTGACCACGACCGCTCTGACAAGAGTGCCACGAAGAAGAAGACGCCTAGGGTTCGGTTATAGTGGGGGGGGGGGTTTGATTCTGTTATATTGTGTCTCTTACTTACTTAACACAAAAAATATATAAATCATTCTTTGGTCACACTTTGATCGCAACATTTATGTTAAGCTTAGCAACTGTAGCAATAATTAACATTCAATTTTTTTTTATCATTCTTTAATATAGTTGACCGTCGTTTACAAACTGTCATACAGAGTAAATTAACATAGATTTCGATTTACTTGTGCCGATGCTATGCCCACTCAAAACCCGTGGGCTTAATGGTTACGCCAATGTTAGATAATGAGACAACCAACATCGAGTCAATATTTTTTTTACTATCAATAAATTCCAAGCAGCATAAAATTAATCGCTAGCAGTGTAGTCCGTCCTTCGCTTAAAATCTCTCCGAATCTTCGTGTGTTTCTGTTTCTATTAATAGTATATTTCAATATAAAGCTCTAAACGTCCGTATATTCGTACAAATAATTGTCAAAATTGCACATAACATAGTTTATATTTATTGTAACAAAGTTCTTTTACGCCGCTTACAGTAGAGTAAAATGGCAGTGGTCCAAGGTCACGTCATATAACGTAATTGCGTTCATACTGTGCCTACAAAATGCGATTCGTTGGGCGTTCGAATTAAGAGGATTTAGGTGCTTTTTGGTGTGCCAAACACAGTAATATAATCAATTAAAAACTACATTTTAAAACACGGTCTGAGTCGAAAAAATATCGCATAAATCTTCGTTCCTGACGGGGGTCCCCCGACCGCACAATTTATTTTTTCTAGTATGTTTTATGAGCATAAATTATTCTGCCAACGTCATCTATACAGATAATATCTAAGATAATCTACATTATTATAGAAAAAAAAAACTATTTGTCTATTGCTGTAAGCTGTGAGCTATGTTTAAGGTTATATATGAAATGCTATTTACATAGATATTACAATGATTTATTTTTATTTCGTAAATAAATATCTACCTCCAAGTTGAATGTGGTATTTTTTCAATCCTTTGTCCTAATGTTAAAAGGTTTGTTAAATCTTTGAATAGATAAGTACTAACCATTAGGTATGTTACATGAAAATTATAATAATGTAAACGATTAAATATTTTCGAAATTATTTTCATTCGATTTAGAGATATTTTTATTGCTTCCAGCCGTTACGACGCCTATGTGTGAAGGGCAGCTTCACACATAGGCGGAGATATAAGCTATTTTTCTATTCCAAATTTTATGTATTTTTCAGCAGTTTTTACATGAAAGAGTAACAAAGATCCAAAGGGCATATCCTGACATGCCCTTTGTCTTATTTATCAATCAATTCACTATTTACGTGTTAATTATGACAGAGGTATTCCTCATGGACTACTCACACGCGTTCTGTCAAAAGCAATCAACGATATTAAGTTGTAACCATAGACAATTTACTGATTTGACATTTTCCTAAAAATATTAGTAGTATAATATGCAGTATTTTGTCTATTATTTTTTAACTGCCTCGTTGGTCTAGTGGCTACATGAAAGGCCGCAGACACGGTGGTTCTGGGTTCAATTCCCAGGTCGGGCCAATAAAATGTTATTGTTATTCTCAGTAGCAGCTCGAAGTCTGGAAGTTGGAAGTGTGTATACTCCCGTGCCTCGGAAAGCACAAGCAGAGACAAATTCAAGGTCACTTAGTTCGCCGGTTCGAGTTAGTATACCAGGCCTAGCTACTATTAAAACTTTAGTCTTTGATGTGTTGACTGTTAGATCAACCTGCTCGCTTTCATATTGGACTCTTCTGAAGAGTTCGCCAAGTTCTTCGGATGACGCGATTAGATTAAATATGTTACATAGGAATAAAACTTCAATATAATACTAAGACGTTTTATTATTCAACTGTAGTATGTACATAATAAATACTTCTTTATTTACAAAACAAATGCATAAGTACTTATATATACAAATACGAAAAAAATCTATTATATTAAATTCTATTATTGCATTAGAACAAAAAAAAAAACAAAAACGCCAAATTGACAGTAACGGTACCGCTCACCACAGACAATGAAAACGATAATTTTATATTAATTTAAACTAAAATTAAACTCCTAACCTAAATTAATCATCATTAATAATTAACAAACTAAATATGCACCTGTCGATAATTTCTTTGGAAGTATATTCAATATATCGATAGCGCACATCACTAGTCTAATCATTAATTACAAATATATTGATAATTTTAACACTAATTCTATCTTTCCTTGGCACTGCTTTATATTTATAATTATGTTACACCATTCGCAGTTTAAGATCTTATGGACTGTATCTGTCGTGGTCACGTGGTCACGATCACGGTCTTGTATACAGGTCTTACAACGGAGCCAAATTTCAGTGGTGAGAGATTGCTCCGGTCGCGTCATAACTTTTCTTTCGCGTCAACGCCGCTGTACGTCGTTGCCATCGATGGGTGCGCACGCCGGATGTGTGACACGCGAGTGCTTATTATATAATGAACACATGTGAATAAAACAATACGAGCCTTGTTTTGTACTGTATTTTCATCATCTATTAATTTCATGGTTTTTATGAAATACGAAATAAATTCGAGTAATGTGTTGAAAAACGTGTGACAGAAAAAGAGACAGAATGCTATTCTGTCTTCGTTGCACAGCACACACATCTGTCGTCATGCCACTGGCGGCCGTAGATTGAACAGAACAGCGCAACCATTAAGCCGACGTACCCCCACGTTGTTGTAAGACCTGTGTCGTCGACCGTGGTTGCGATCTCTCCACTGACAGTCAACAAAAAACAGCAGTAAAGAGAAATAAACAATTTTGACCTTGAATTGACGCGATATCATTGGTCGATCATCTCGTTTAATCTATGATATTCACTATGAAGTGTAAAAGGCGTTATTGATTAATATTGATGAACTTTTGAAGTTAAATTAAAGTGTATGTAAGTAGTTGAGTGTAATAGTGTTGTGTTATAAATAGAGATATATTAATCGAGAACTGTCCGTAGTGCGTAACACAGCAGAGCTGCTAGCGAATCGCGTGGAATATTTAAATCTTAAGTTTATATTTACCTCTCCTCATCTGAATAGTATATAATAAGATACATCGCGAATATTACAATATAATATAGATTATTCATAGCCGTATTTCCGTCTATATGTCCGTCCGTCACAGCTTGATATACTAATTTAAGTTATTTTAAGAGACCATAATTAATATATTGCCACATTATATTATCACTAAAATTATTATATAAATCGAAGAGTTTGAGTTGTTTTAAAGGGCAACACTAATTATTTCCTTTCCGGTTCTTCCCCGTTGAATCTACATTCTGAATCGGTAGTAGTTTTACATTTAATACAATCCTGTACATGACGATTTCGAAAACTTTTTTTGTAATCTTGTAGTCCCCACAGACGTCCCAGATTTTGTTATATCTTCAAAAGGATTTATAGCTGGGGATTTTGCATCACAAATTTTGTGATTTTTTTTGTAGATTCTGGATTCCTAGTCTGTTATGGATGGTGGTGGTATCGCCATTCCAAGGTTATCGTTCAGTCATTTGAAGTTGCCAGTTAAACACCAGTTTAATTTCAAAAGCTTATGTGTTGAATAAAGTTTTATAAGTAATTATTTACTCAAACTACCAACAAATACCAACCATTTTGTTTTACTGTTATTAGAAAAGTTATGTTTACATAGTAAGTTTTGATACTTTACATAAAATTTAACTTTAACCGTCTACATTACTAAAATATTTATATAGAATTATATTCAAATATTATTTTTCACTATAAAAATAATATCTAACACTATAAAATACTTATTTATACATACAGTTAATTTTTTTGCATAAATAATACAAGTTTAATTAAGTATAATTTGGGGGGGGGGCGTTATAATAATCTATTAAATTTAAATACTTATACATTATACAGTTGTGTTAGTCAATGGGATGTACACGATACGATAAAACTATACACACCGATTTGGAATTTCAAAAATCTCTTATGACATTACAGAATAGCGTGTCGCAGAATCATGATAGATCTATATCTGAGAACTCTTGCAACGGATCCGAGAACCTCGAGTCCGATTTCGAGCTCTCCTCCTTCGACACAGAGTCCAATTTACCGTAATCGTCGCATCCGTTTTGTACCTGAACACAGTCTCGCACGTCCGCGCTATCTTGCACGTCTTCCGACACAGCCTGTATATCGTCTTTAGGCACATCCTGTATATCTGAATCATTGCTGTAATTATCTATATCGTCTATATCTTGTTCTGTCTCGTTCGGTGTCGTCAGAGTCCTACATTTCGATGGCGACAGATTCTGCACGGCCGTTTTCGATACGGTTTTGAACACATCCGATATGTCGTCTGTGGACATTTTGAGGGCGTGCTCCCAGCCCATTAAGGTCTGTGTGTGAATGTTGACTTGTCTGTCCGCTAGGTCCAGTAGGAGGGATTTGATTTCCGCGTGCGTTTTTGGTATCCAATCGGAGAGTTCGGATCGTAGCGCTTCGGAAGCTTGCTCTAATCTGT
The DNA here is from genome assembly GCA_905220585.2 of Nymphalis polychloros. NCBI lineage: Eukaryota > Metazoa > Arthropoda > Insecta > Lepidoptera > Nymphalidae > Nymphalis > Nymphalis polychloros. The sequence continues at coordinate 574,628 of HG992268.1, read as the reverse complement.
AATTTAAATATTTTTGTTTTTATTGATCATGGTACATGGTGACTACGACTCATAGACATTGACGCTGTGAGAGATATTATCCATCCCCTACATCGCCAATATGCTAGCAATCTTGGAAACAAAAATGTTATATCCCTTGAGCCTGTAGATACACTGGCTCACCGTTCAAACCGGAAATCGACAATACTAAATATTGCTGTTTGGCGGTACAATACGTTATGAGTGGGTTGTATTTAATGGTTAAAATTACTTATGTTTTTTTTATTACAGATTTAAGGGCATTATATATTTTATAATGTAACTCACCTATTATGTACTTCGTCCGTCGTGCTATTACCGGACACGTAGGCGGCTGAGGAACATAAAAATACAATATGAGAATATATATCGTAACTGTGCCCGTCCCCCAGAAACTATTAAGAGGGGTGCAATAAAAGTGAAGTAGTACAGCGCTGCTCGTTCGGTATCGTCCCAACGTTCACCTACAGGAGGCTTTTATCCCCAAAGGGGGGACGACAGGAACCGGCGCCTAGAGCACGTCGTTTATTACAAAGGTTAAATATATAAATAAAAAACATAGTAGCTCAGTGAGAGCCGGCGTACCGTGCAGCGCGTCCCGCGCGCGGATCTTCTCGCAGTGCGCGTGCGCGTAGGCGGCGAGCGCGGGCAGCGCGGCGCGGTGGCGCAGCGCGGCGCCGGCGCGCGCGCGGGCCGCCCCCGCCGCCCGCGCGCCGCGCGCCGCGCCCGCCAGCGCGCCCGCCGCGCGCCCGCCCGCCGACACGGCCCACGCGTCGCACGCGCGCCGCAAGCTGCGCCGCACGCCGCGGACCGGACGCTCAATATTAGATTAAACGCTACCGGAGATCGGTCTCGTTGCACGATTGTAGCAGTACTTATATTAAAAAATAATTAAAAATTCGAAACGTTTTTGCCGTCCGTCCTAACCTCACTCTCGACGTATTTAAAATGTACTATTCATTTCGAATGTTGAATATACGGTGACCTTCGAGTAGCCCTATTCGCGATTCTGTAACGCGGAAGCTCCGTGCCAGCGCACCCGTGCACTATCGAAAGTGTGGGTGGGTGGCATCGAGCACCCGTTACGCGATTAAGTCAATGGACGCGACTAGCGGGCGTTATGTATATTCGTCAAACATTTTTCGGTATCTGGATTCGTTTTCAACTTATTTAAACTTGCCAATCGATGTTTTTAGCTAGCTGCTACGACGATAGTTACTGTAGTAGTCCCACTCGTTTGTATTTATTTCATAAAACGACCGAAAAGTACATTCCACGCGTACATACACAGTAAATATATTGTATAATAAATTATGACGTAGTTTAAAACCACATCAGTTAACTGTAATAATTCACAATTGTTCACTATTTTTAAAGCACCTTCAGTTTTTTAATAGCAAAATCATAATCTATACACTTATTGCCAACAATCCGATTAAAGGTTTAATGAAATAATAAAATCATTTTCGTCTATTCTATTGTAATGCCAAGTTCTTTGAGTTTTTTATTTATAGCAATTCAATGTTCCAATATTCACGAATATTTAACACCAAAGATCATTTTTGTACATTAAATTCTATAACTATGCAGACTATATATAGAAGTTGACCATGTCCTTTCTGTTGCTAGTTCTATTCTATAATCATTTAAAAACAGTTTATGATATTAGTTTATTAAATAAAATATTTTAAGGATACAAAATAAAACGGCGTCGGTATTTTCATCAAAATCATTCAAAGAGTTAATCAAATAAAAAAATTGTGGGTTCGGGAGACAACCGTCAGGAACGAAGTTCTGAGCGCTATTATTTCGACTCAAACCGTGTTTTAAAATGTAAATTTTAACAGATTATATTACTGTATTTATGTCACGCCAAAAAGCACCTCAATGTCCTTTATATCGACCTCCTAAATTCAGACGCCCAACGTATCGCATTTGTAATATTCGGTGCCTGTATGAACGCAATTTCGTTATATGACGTGACCTTGGGCCACTGCCATTTCACTCTACTGCAAGCCGCGTAAAAGAACTTCGTTGCAAAAATAAAGAATAAATACTTCCTAACGTAATATTGGGTCAATATAGAACAAAAGCTCACCCCATCAGCTCAGTGCTCAACGATACCGAGCCCTTGTACAATTTGGTGGTCAGTGTACAGAGCGTGGTCAACTTCTGCTGCAGCGACTGCAAGTAATCCGCCGCTGAGCTGAACTCCGGATCCTTTACTCTGCAACATAGAATTGAATCCCAATATCAAAGTCAGTTTGTTAATTCTATATATTTCTTCTATATATTTTTATAGAATAGCTAGGCGGACGAGCATATGAGCCACCTGGTGGTAAGTGGTCACCAACGCCCATAGACATTGGCATTGTAAGAGATGTTAACCATCGCTTACATCGCCAATGCGCCACCTACTTTGGAAACTAAGATGTTATATCCCTTGCGCCTTTAATTACACTGGCTCATTCACCCTTCCGACCGGAACACAACAATACCAAGTGCTGCTGCTTAAGCTTTCACGTCTTAACTGCTCAACTGATCGTTATGAAATATTAAATAAGGTACTCCAGACCGATTTCGGCCACGGCGGCCAATCTCAAGAGAGATTAGCCAACTGCGCAGGAGATATTATAGTGCACAAGTGTGTGCGCAAACACAAGTGCACTCTCTATTCCCTAGCTCTCATGATCCGATGGGACGGCAATCCGACACGACCGGAAAGAGTTCAGGCGCAGGACCAACGGCTTTACGTGCTTTACGAGGCACGGGAGTGTACACACTTCCAACTTCCAGACTCCGGGCTGCTACTGAGAATTTTCTGGCAGAAAAACCCAATAACTATTCATTGGCCCGACCTGGGAATTGAACCCAGGACCACCGGGTCTGCGGCCTTATATCTAGCCACTAGACCAACGAGGCAGTCGTCTTATGAAATATTACATAGACGTTGTCATACTGAAAAGGAGACAGAGAACTTTTTGCCCCTCTCTCCCTCACCTCACGCGCGGTAGGAAACTAGTAGAATATAATTTACACCAAATGCTTTATTGTAAAATTATTGATATGTACAAAATGGAAGTTTTAAGAGTGCGAAAGAGCTCATCAAACAACTTTTGCATAAAATACATGAGACTAATAATAGTGAAAAGCTGTGCAGTACAGTACAGATACTTGGTGGTAGAGCTCTGTGCAGGCCCGTCTGGGTAGGTACCACCCACTCATCAGATACTCTACCACCAAACAGCAATATTGAGGGTGAGGTAACTACAGGCACAAGGCCATTTTGCAAGTCTACTAATACTAAAAATACGATCTAAAATGGACTCTAGAACCAGCAATTACAGTATATATTCGCTCACCTCGCGCCGTTAGCAGGTTTCGCTTCGCCGCTACCGTACAGCGCGTTGCTTAGACCCCAGAGATTTAAAGCGCTGTTTTCGCTTTTGAAAACCTGTTGAATAACAATGTATATAAAACTTATATATTATCTGCCTGTCTGTTACGGTTTCACGGCTAGAACAATGAAACGATATTGATGAAATTTGTTTTTTTTTTTTTTATTTATCCTGGGACATTATTCACACGCGGCCATCTGATCCCAAACTAAGCAGAGCTCGTACTATGGAAACCAGACAACTGATATACTACACATACTACTTTTCTTTTGTAAATACATACTTATATAGATAATTACACCCAGACTCGGGACAAACAGACGTGATCGTGCACACAAATGTCTGTCATGGGTGGGAATCGAACCACCACGTATCTACCAACCACGCCAATCGGCTCGTCGCCGTCACCGGTATGAAGCAAGCTTGAACATGTGCAAGGCCTACTTTTTTTATGACAAACCCCCCAACACTATTCGGAGGGACTATTCGGAGAGCGTACAATAACATATGCCCTCTTCCGGAGACATCTAGCTGTTGAAGAATCCTTCAACCCCGGGGAGTATGTTGCGGCGCTTCACTACCTATCATCGCGGGGTGCGGGGACGCGCCTACCAACTTAGCTTCACTTGTCGTCTCGACTCGCGTGCGCGACACACATCAGTTTTTCATCTCATAATTATTTACTTATCATTAATACAAGTATTGATTATCCAAAGTCTTCGTTATTTTTACCACCACAAAAGCAGCTATCGAAGCTACCACTTATATAACATTAACTTAATTAATTAAATTAGATTTTAGATTATATCCAGCGAACCAAAACTGTATATACTGTGAGACATGTACAGGGTGTTTAGTTTAGTATCATTCGCACCTTATCCAGTTCATCATCAGGTGTAGTCAAGAACAGTCTGAAGTCTTCGCTGTGTGTCAGTATTGGATGTTTCGCGATGCGATCTGAAACGAAAAACAAATCACCTGAAGTCGAATTGGTATTATTTTAAATAGGTACAATTTCCAAGGTCAATTACAGCTATTGCAAAGCGAGATACCCCGGATAATTGGGTCCTTATGACCAGAGAATCTTAGTAAAGCTCCCGTACTTCGGAAAGCACGAAAAGCATGTTATACCTTTGTATTATTGTATAGGTAGGCGGACGAGCCCCTAAGGTCTTAGAATACGCGTGTCCTAAGGGCACATCTTGTGAGGACACACACTTGTGCATTATAATGTATCCTTCGCATTTGGCTAGACACACTCGATTGGCTGCCTTGAGCAAGGTCAAGAGGCCATCCTTACATTTCAGGACATATACCAAAAATTTTGGCTTAATCTCACATCATCGAGCTCTTATATTGAATGAAGGATTTTTATTTCATTTGATTTGCTTTGATTTTGTAGCGGCGACTAACCGCTTAGCGAAAAATTCTCCAAGGACTTCTTTTAAAGGAATGTTAATTTTTACTTTACGCATAAACAATGTTTGAACTATAAATATATCCTCACCGAGGAATGAGTGTAGAGCGAGACAACGAACCGCGACGAACGCCGGCGAGTAGCGGTCGAGCTGCTGCCTCGCCGAGTGCAGCGGCGGCAGCGGAGGCGGCGCCACCAGCGGGTGGGACGCTGCCAGCCGCTTGTGGAGGAGCTGTAATGACACGTCCATTTAAAGGGTGACTTTTATAGAACCTTTTATAAAGGTGTCAACTGCAGCGCAGAAAGTTTTTTTTTTTTTGACTAAACAAAAGCGCTTCTTAAACAAACACCCCATTAAATTTATTGAAGGATTTACTGACTTAACGATTCCGCAATGTCAATTTGAATAGCAAGAAGAGTAAATAGACGACTCGCGTTTAATACGTAGATCTAAAACTTTAGATCTACATATTAAACGCGATTCGCTAACAGCCCAGTTCTCGATTAATATATATAATCTATACCACTATATAAATCTATTGGTTCTGTCTGTACATTTTTTGTTTTCACCTAATTTTGTGATAAATAATCGTTTTATGATGCAATGTTTCTCACTATACTATTTTTTTTATTTTTGTCTGTCTGTCTGTCTGTACGTCTTCTTATAACTCAAGAACGGCTTGACCAATCTTGATGAAAATTGGTACACACAAAGAACATGTGATGGCGCAAATGTGAAAATGAATTTCAAATCGTTAATTACGTATTTCTTTACCAGTAGTGATATGTGTGCGTGTGTGTGTGTTATTATAGTAATAAAATAATTTATTATATTTTTATTAATTATACGCGGGTGAAGCCGCGGCGCACAGCTAGTCTCTATATATAACACAACACTATTACACTCAACTACTTATATACACTTTAAATTGCCTTCCAAAGTTCTTATAACAACTTCGCTGACATTCAATACGGCATTTTTTCACGAATCCATAGAGAATACCATAGATACCATATCTTGACCAGTGAAATTGCTTCGATTGAGACAGGCTACACTTTCAGTTTTTGATAACATTTACATAATAATACTTTTCTTACCTTAAAATGGTTATAGCGTCGTCTGACGTGCGGCGGCGTGGTCCAACGTGCGCAGACGCAGCGTACTCTATAAGTAACGAATGTCTCCAGCGTCGACAGCTGTTTCATCGGAGCGTCCACCTGATAACGATTCAATTTCAAATTACACAGAGACAATCGAAGGATTTTTTTGTTTTATAAATTGCGGACTGTCATCTGTACCACCCGTAGATATTGGCACTGTAAGAAATATTAACCATTCCTCACACTGTCAATATACCACCAACCTTGGAAACTTCTATGTTTTGTCCCTTAAGCCTGTATTTACACTAGCTCGCTCACCCTTCAAACCGGAACAAAACAGTACTAAGAATTGCTGTTCGGCAGATATAATATCTGATGAGTGGGTGGTACCTACCCAGATGGGCTTGCACAAAGACTAAATAAAACTCTTTACTTAACTTGCACAAGGGACATAACATCTTAGATACAAATGTTGGAGGCGCATTTTCGATGTCTGTGAGCGATGGTGATCACTTACCATCAGGTGGCTCATTTAAGCGTCCGCCTACCTACGATATCAAAAGAAGATACCTTAACAGCGATGTCGTATCCATGTTCCATGATCAGAGGTGCTCCATCCGGCACCTCGTCCACGTCCATCACGCTCGGAGCGTCTGTGTCCGTTGCGTCTGCATCATTCAGGTCCAAAACTGCTGAACTGCTCTCGCTGGCCATTGTGCTGTAACAATATAATCACTTGAAGATCAGGTCACGGTCTATAGACTACCAGCCATCAGGGCGTCACGGTATTATGCGCAAGCTATCCCGTGTCGCCCCTAGAAGAGACGGTGAGGTACCGCTGGTTTTTTAGTGGGTATTCTGGTGGAATGGACATTCTAGGCGCCGGCGCCAAAAACGCGTAAAAGAAGTAAATAAAGGTCTACAGACTAAAAAGATGTTTCAAGACAATGCACCGTCAACTTTATTTTCATAGGATACCGTTTTTTCTGTTTTATCAACATTCAAAATGGATGCAGTTCACGTTCTTTAAAAATAAATCGACCTTTTGTTTAACTCGCAATGTTTGTTCGCTTGTGTGAAATCTTGCAAGATGAATTGCAACCACATCATATCCTACAGAGTTGAAATTTCACATGTCCGTTCCAAACCGATGACAATGCCTTTTTGTTGTGAACATGACCTTAATCTACATTCAGGATTGTCTCGAGACGAAAGTACTCCTCAACGGTCAACGGTCAACGGTTATAAATGCACATAAAGAATTGTTTTTAAAAAATGTATTTACTATTAACATAATTATATATATACGGTCGCGTGTACTTAATTGTTTAAAAAAATATATATTTTTTCGAATTTCGAATTCTTTAGCAAACGGCGCCGACAAGGAATCGCCACACGTACACGGACACTTATAATGAATGGCCTTTGCATGTACACGCGATGTAACAGACGCGGTGAATCATCAGCAACAGAGGCAAGTCATTTAGCAACGATAAAAACAAAGGAAATTTAAAAAAAAATACTTTTCTCGACCTTGGTACAGCAATTAAAATTAAAGTACACGAATGTGAAAACGGTAAATTACTGTCAACTTAGAGACTAGAAAACTAGTTCCCGCCATTGGTTTTTCTTGCGTGAGAGGGATACATTCACTTGGTGGTAGGGCTTTGTGCAAGCTCGTCTGGGTAGGTACCACCCACTCATCAGATATTCTACCGCAAAACAGCAGTACTTGGTATTGGTATTGCTGTTTATTGGTGAATACTTACCATCAGGTGACCCATATGCACGTCCGCCTAGCTGGCATAAATATTGTTTTTATTTATAAGTTTTAAGTTTGGTTGACGTGTATCAAAGTTTTTTTTTTAAATATTTCCCGTTAGGTTTAATGATTTCTCCACCTGATGGTAAGTGGTAGACGAGTCCAAACGCGACGACAGCTAGTACAGTCAGGAAGAATGAACTGCACTAGCCGCCCCCGCCTTGCCGGCCCGCAAGATGCCTCTTCACATGGGGTGTATGTTTTTTTTATGGTATAGGAAGGCGGACGAGCTTATGGCCCACCTGATGGTAAATGGTCATCAATGCCCATAGACATTGGTGCTATAAGAAATGTCAGCTGTTCCTTACATAGCCAATGCGCAACCAACTTTGGTAACTTAGATGGGATGACCACAAATACCATTCACACTCAAACAACAAACCGGAACAAAATATACTAGCTATCGATATTTGGAAGTAGAATCTTTGATGAGTGGATGGCTCCGGTTACTGGCTACAAGGCCAGCAATGGGGTTCTTTTTTTTAATGTATAGAATCTATCTAAAATTATAAATGACTGCCTCGTTGGTCTAGAGGCTACATGTAAGGCCGCAGACACGGTGGCTCTGGGTTCAAATCCCAGGTCAGCTCAATATGTATAATGTTATTGAGATTTTCTGTCGAAAAATTCTCAGTAGCAGCCCGGAGTCTGGAAGTTTGTACACTCCCTGGCTAATCTCTTTTGAGATTGGCCGCCGTGGCCGAAATCGGTCAGGAGGACCATTAATATTATAAATACGAATGAAATGCTGTTGTTTGTGTGTGTGTTATGCACAGCAACACTACTACTACACTACTGTACCAATTTTGATTAAATTTGGTATTAATCAAGTTTGGATCCCAAGAAAGAAATTTTTTTTTTCTATACCTAACAGTTACCTCAAACACATGGTTTTAAGCTACATTTCAGTTTAAAAAATAAATAAGGAGATATCCACATGTGCTTTCATCTATCATTTGACTTTTATTGTGTAATATTTTACTAGCACCTCTCGGTTTGCAGACACAGAAGCAGATCATTAAGACCCTATACCCCACAAACTGTATACAGTGTCTTTGCAGTCAAAAACTAATTAGAATATTGTACCGTATCATGATATTATAGTTGTGCTGATCAATATCCTTGTCCATTGTTCATAATTGTTCTATAAAATTACTGTAATTATTTATGAGGTGATTCATAAAATTACTTGTCTTGTATACCTACACATTATTTTAATATCATTAGCTCAAAGACCATAAAAAAACTATTACAATAAAAAAAAAAAAATGTAACTGCAGGTATTTAAAATATTCTGTCATATATATAATGAGTAAAAAACGAAAATTAAATTATATGAGATAGTATACTTACCGATAATACAATTAATTATATGAAAATAAAACAAAACAATTGGAACTACGTGGATTTTTCTCATTATTATCGTATTTATCCGTATTAAAAAGTAGGCGTATACATTGCATATCATATAATTTTTTATATACATACCGCTTTATCAAACAAGGTACGATAACAATAGAAAGGTGAGCGAAAAGAAGCTCGGCCTATTTAACTAAACTGGATCGATATTGCAAGTGCAGCGCGTTTAAGCCTACTTAACCATATTTGTCGTTTTTTAACACTTTTAACTATAATAATTAACAAAATAAGGAACGTGATACACTCACCTATGTTGATAAATACTGGTTTATTTATAATACGCGAAAGATATCGAGATAAAACAAGAATTTGAAACAATCAAAATTGCATTTTTTACTTGAAGCTTGACAGCTGGTACGATAGTCGATATGACAATTGACATTTGACAGATCTATAAACCATTTTTTACACTATGAAGAATGTATAAATATTTAAAATTGTATGTATTTAAAAAAAGTGGCTATACTAAAGGTTTAAGAAAATATTAAGTAGATTACATAGTTTTAGAAAGTAAGTGATTTTGTGTCATAAAACAGAACGGTGTATCAAGAGACGTTTATTTAGCTTGTTGGGTGCCATTTTATCAATTTTCAAAATAGTTGTCAGTTTGACATCTGAAGTTTTGACGCTATCAAAATATTTTCCATTTCTATAGTTTCGCTGATGTGCTGCTTTCTTTTAATCATAAAAGATTCCACGTTTCTTCTTACAGAAGATCACGTGGAAAGTATATTATTCGATAGAACAGTAATTTAAAACCGCCAAAATTGCTTCCAAAATGCAAGGCGTCAGCGCTCCGCGGGAGCCTGCGCCAGTATTAAGCACTAGTTCGACTATTTTGAACATGAGAGAAAAAGAGAAATACATTGAAGACTTCGACTTTCCATTTTGCGACGAGTCTTCCAAATATGAAAAAGTAGCTAAAATCGGCCAGGGAACCTTCGGGGAAGTGTTCAAAGCGCGTGCTAGGAATAGTAATAAAAAGTTTGTTGCAATGAAGAAAGTTTTAATGGACAATGAAAAAGAAGGTTTTCCTATAACCGCATTAAGAGAAATAAAGATATTACAGCTCTTAAAACACGAAAACGTTGTGAATTTGATAGAAATATGCCGAACAAAGGCAACCTTACACAATAAATACCGATCAACATTTTATTTAGTTTTTGACTTCTGCGAACACGATCTCGCCGGCTTATTATCGAATGTAAATGTTAAATTTAGCTTAGGAGAAATAAAAAAAGTGATGCAACAACTACTCAATGGATTATACTACATTCATAGCAACAAAATCCTGCACAGGGACATGAAAGCTGCTAATGTTTTAATAACTAAGAATGGCATTTTAAAACTTGCTGATTTTGGTTTGGCAAGAGCCTTCAGTGTTGCAAAGTCGGGACAAGCAAATAAATACACGAATAGAGTTGTCACACTTTGGTATCGGCCTCCTGAATTGTTATTAGGTATGTTGTAAAGATAATTTTATTTTTATTTCTTTTTTATAGCATAGGCGGACTAGAATATAGGCCACCTGATGGTAAGTGGTCACCAATGTCCATAGACATTAGCATTGTAAGAAATGTTAACCATCGCTTACTTTGCCAATGCGCCACCAACCTTGGGAACTAAGATGTTATGTCCCTTGTGCCTGTAATTACACTGGCTGACTCACACTTCAAACCAGAACACAACAGTACAAAGTACTGCTGTTTTGTGGTAGAATATCTGATGAGTGGGTGGTACCTAGCCAAATGAGCTTGCACAAAGCTCTACCACCAAGTATACGTAAATTTACGTAATAATAGTATGAGCTGATATGGCTGTGAGGTAAGAACATGAACCTGGAAGGTGTTCACATCTGGGCAAGCATCATTGAATTTTCATGACCTTAATTGGTATAAATGTTAACATGGACTACAATAAATGTTCTTTGTTCAAATTTGTTTAAGTATATTTAACTTGCCTATGTCTATCAAACAAAAAGAAACAGTTTATGGACAGAGGAGTAAAAGACGGTGAATTATTGTTTCTCTGCCCATTTACCTATGGATGGTAAACATTACAGGTGACCGTAATTATGGCCCACCTGTGGACATGTGGGGTGCGGGTTGCATCATGGCGGAGATGTGGACACGTTCACCTATTATGCAGGTTTATATAAATTTGAATGTCTCAAAAGGTTATCTAGCAATGTATGTAATGTATGATACTATCCTGAGAAATTGAGATTTCATGACTGGAGCTTATGTCCTAAGCTTAATTATTTAAGTACATAATGCTTAACTGCAGGGGAGAATAAAATTATTAGGAAATCTCAAATAATTAATTGTAAAATATATCTTGTTAAATGTATGAAATTAATAAATAACAGTTGTTGAACAGATCTGAATTGAAAAACTATTTTTTTTTTTACTTGTCAATAACGAGGCAATGGAATTAAAAGGTTTTTTAAATTATTCATTTGAATTTATGACACAATCATAAATTTTTTTTCCAAAAATGAGTTACTTGTACTCTGTAATTGATACTTTTGACTCTGTAATTCATTTTAAATATATTACAAAAAAATACACACAAGATTGTAACACACTTGACAATAACAAAAAGAAATGCTTAAGTTTTTTACATACAATTATTAACTTGTCACTTGTCACTATTTCAGGGTCCTACAGAACAGCAGCAGTTGATTTTAATATCACAGCTGTGTGGTTCTTGCACGCCCGACGTCTGGCCGGGCGTTGAAAGTTTAGATCTGTACAACAAAATGGAGTTACCCAAGGGACAAAAGAGAAAAGTGAAGGTGAGACTTGAATTTATCTTAAAACAATGTTCTACAACGGTTAGAATATTGCTCTTAATAAAATGTTTATCTTATGATGTAGGTTTGAAGGGTGAGTGAGCTAGTGTAATTAAAGGCACAAGAGACATGTAGCGACATCTATCTCGCCACATACGAAAAACTAAAAACTGACGTACCCTACATCGCGATATTAAAGTTATCCGAGCGATTGAATATATATACAAGAACCCGACAACAACCAGGGCAGTAGCCCACCAGACTAACACCCGTCTGGTCGGAGGATCCTCCCTTTTCAATGATGGATGAGGAACTTTACACCCAGTCCCTCCCTATCTCCAAAGACATAACATCTTAGTTCCCAAGGTTGGTGGCGATGTAAGCGATGGTTAACTTACAACGCCAATGTCTATTGGTGTTGGTGACCATTTACCATCAGGTGGCCCATACGAAAGTCCGCCTTCCAATGCCATAAAAAAAAATACATGTAACTCTATTGGTTTACATGGTGCACTCCAGTAGGGGTGATTTTTATCGACATCTTCAATAATCATTATCATATTTCAGTCAATTTAATCAAAACTTTGATGAATTATAATGACACCTAAACCTTCCTCATGAAACACTCCGTCCATTGGTGAAAACTATATGAAAATCTGTTCAGCTTAAGAGTTTTCATGCAGACATCTTGCAAGGAAATAAATATATTTCTGCAATGCTATTCTGAGACATATATGTACAGTAACAGTCTGTGAATGTCCCACTGCTGGGCTAAGGGCTCTTCTCATTTTGAGGAGAAGGTTTGGAGCTAATTCCATCACGCTGCTCCAATGTGGGTTGGTGGAATACACATGTGAGAGAAGTTTAGTGAAATTTGACACATGCAGGTTTCCTCACGATGTTTTCCTTCACTGTAAAGCACAAGATGAATTATTAAGCACATTAAATTCAGTGGCGCTTGCCCATGTTTCAACCCACGATCATCGGTTACGATTCACGCAGTCTTATCACTGGGCCATCTCGGCTTTTGCATACATATGGGGTGTACAATCTGGTAATTGGCTCCTAACTTTGAACCTAACTTACATACTATATATACATACATACATACTATAAATATTTTTAAATGGTTATCTCCGACCTTATGTATTTTTATTTTGCACCTCACAGGAAAGGCTAAAGCCATACGTTAAGGATCCCTATGGTTGTGACTTGCTTGATAAATTGCTGCAGTTAGATCCAGCGAAAAGGTGAGTGATTTAAGCTTTTAAATTTACCAGTTATCCTCTTGTTTGTTTTTAGTTTAAACTGAACCAGAATGGGTGTGTCTTTATCGTTACCGAGTGGTTAAAACTGTAGTTGGTAAAATCTCCAAACAGAGATTTATTCTTACTTTTTTTAAAGTCAAACAATAGCAATATGTCATATTGTAGTGTTCCAGTTTGAAGGTGGGTGAGCCAGTGCATTTGGGACATAACATAGTTCCCAAGGCTGGTGGCGCATTGACAATGTAACGGATGGTTTATATTTATGACATCATCAATGTCTATGGACGATGGGGACCACATACTATAAGATGACCTGTTTACCAGTCCGCCTACCTATTTCATATAAAAAGTAACATATAAAAAAATATATTTATAACTCATAATTTTAGATATGACGCAGACACAGCGCTGAACCACGATTTCTTCTGGACGGATCCAATGCCGTGTGATCTTGCCAACATGTTAGCCCAGCACACTCAGAGCATGTTCGAGTACCTTGCCCCTCCACGCCGGCCCGGGCACCTGAGGCACCACCACCATCCACCAGGCGCTCAACCGAAGCCAGCGCAAGCGCCACAGGACTCGGGATACCAAGACAGAGTATTCTAAATATTTGGTTATTGTATAAATAGTTATTATATTGATAGCAGAATAATTAAAAAAAGTTGCTGTTAAGATTTAAATCTGTGTAAAATATTATTGTTAATTACACAAAATAAGTAATCAGGAGGCTTATTCCACTATTAGCATAATTTTCACATTATCGGAATCGAATCGAAACATAATCGTTAGTGTTTAGCTTTTTCCTTATTCTACTAATACAACGATCCAGTTGCGATTCGATTCGTCCTCGATGGAACGTCAAAACTTAACAATTAAGTTTGACTTTGACATTGTCTTATGACTTTCGTATATGGTAACATGATACCGATTCGGTTTAATGACGAATAGACGAAGCTGGATCGGAATCGAATCGAGAACGTTAATAAACGTTTTACATTAGTGGAATTACCTCCTGCAGGTATAGCCAATAACAATGGTAGGAAGAGCAAAGAATAAAAAACAACTTTGACCTTGAATTTACATGACGTCACTGGTCGGTATAAATAATCTGTGGTATTTTGTTGATTCGTGAAAAAATGGCGTTATGAATGTCGGCATAGTTATTAGAACTTTGGAATCAATATTAAAGTAGTTAAAAGTGTTGTATTATTAATACGGTAACAGCCTGTGAATGTCCCACTGCTGGGCTAAGGCCTCCTCTTCTTCTTTATGAGGTAAAGTTTATTCCACGACGCTTCTCCAATGCGGGATGGTGGAATATACTTGTGGCTGAATTTCAGTGAAATTAAACACATGCCAGTTTCCTCAGGATGTTTTCCTTCACCGTCAAGCATGAGATGAATTATAAATACAAATTAAGTAAATGAAAATTCAGTGGTGCTTATCTGGGGTTTTAATAAATATTTATTAATCAAGAACTGTTTGTAGTGCATAATATAGCAGAATTATTAAGTAAATTGTATGGAACTTGAAAATCTTAATATAATATATATGAGCAATTTAAAGCAGAGCTATTAGCAAATTGTATGGAATTTGTAAATTTATTTTTTATCTGTTCTCCTGCTTTTGTAATCTACATATACATATACAGCGTGTAACAAAATTCGTGTCCGACCCGTGAAGTGGTTATTATATACCCCATATATATAAAAAAAAATTACCCCTAAAAAAATTTAATTTACTTAAATAACAAAAAATACATGGAAACACAGGCACGGGCAGCGCTCAATAGTTCTTACCTATCAGGTAGCTAGGACACGAGATCATGATCTCGGTTGTCCATGAAATTTTCGTCATTTACAATAGAAAATTAATATTTTTATGGGTAATTTTTTGTCTTAGAATTTTAAAAATGATTACATAAATAGAACCGACTAACGATACCTGATAACCAGTTCACGGGTCGGACGGGGTTTTGTTACATCCTGTATATAGATTACAATAGCAGGAGATATATATATCTCCAATGACTCGTACAGTATAGTTTCATCTGTTACTACAACCCATTGCATTATTCCTTTATAGATTGTTGCTCTCCGGCTCATTAATCTGCAAAAAATATTCATCCAGTACTCGGTGCATTTATAATATTAAAATAATATCTCTTTGCATTTTTTGTTAAAATCTATAGCAGTGGGTTGTAAATACATATTATATAACGAAGTAAAAGCAGTTCTGTTTAAAAGAAATGTATCATTTAGTTTTTTTTAAGCCGATTATGTTTTGCTAACAGTACATGGTGCATGTACCGTTGACAAAATCACATTTTAATTTATCTTCACAAAAGTGCGGTGCGCTAAATAAGATATATATTTGAAGCTAAACTTGAACGTGTTGAACGTTTCTGACGCGTTTACCGAGTCGTCGCTGTAAATTTTATACTCGCCACGAAAAGTCGTCGCTAAAGAAAATCCACACTGCCAGTGAGGCATTCAAACCGTTAGTATTTGCCTACACAAAGCCTATCCACACTAAATGTTCTACAAATTCTGAATTTGAAATTATTATGTATTTCATTAAACTGCCAATAATTTGACTACAAGTAAGACTGTATTACAAATAGTTAATAAATAATTGTAACGGTTGTATATGTGACTATCAATATCTGTAAATAAAAATATTATAATTTAACTTTTGAGTTTTATTATCCTTTATGGAAATCTTTAATAATAATGTCAATTATTTTATTTTGTTATTTATTCGTTTATTTATGACACAATTTATTGAGAATGATAAGCCTCATTTTCTCTATGGCCAGCACACAGCTGATGCGCAGCGCAGAGGTTTTACCATTGGTAAAATTGTCCAAAATTATTAATAGCAATTAGATCGTCTGCTGGTACCGACGTATGTGTGCTACTTTTGCATCTCTAGTTCGATAATCTTGAGAACCAGGCAAAGGTCTTGATTGCATATCTTGGGAATGAAACGATCGCCAGGCTATTTCAAATAAAAAAAGTATTATTGTTGTATTGTTTTATTATTTGTAAAAATTAGATATAAAATAAAACCCGCTGAGTTTCTTTCGCCGGTTCTTCTCAGATCTGAGGTGTTTATTTCCGAATCGGTGGTAGATTTATGACAATCAATAAGCAAGTGTAACACTTTTATATTGAATAAAGATATTTGAATTCGCAATGTGCGCGCTCAACAATATGAGGAATACTACTAACTTAGTTAAGCAATCTAAATGTAAATAAAAATAAAAGCTTCTTCATTTTTTTTGATACGTAGATTGTTCGAAATAAAATTGATATTATACAAAAGATTAATTATTTTTCCATAACGCTCCACCAGCGTTGGATCACAAGCTTAACAACTTTAGGCCAGAATTCAAATTTATTAAAATAAAACTTAATTAATTAAATAAGCAATGTCATGTATGTATCCTTTTTCTTTATTTATACATTTTAAAGGAATAATGGTAGCAAATATTGCACTTCAGTCTTTCTATAATACAGCATATATAGCATAATATATTATGTATTTTTGGAATACATAATATATTATGCTTAATCGTAATAATACTAATACAATTAACAGGAACACTCATTACAAATCATTAATATAACCTAGTTAAAAAACATTGATTATATAAGTAAAAATTAATATTTTTAATATATACCATAGTATTTCAATTCAATTATAAAAACTTAACCGGTATTGAAAATTACTTCAAATAAAGACCGGTAAAGAAATACAGTCATTTAACATGTAAAGGGCAACACTAGTAACTGTCAAGTATCCAATAAAAATAAAGTAAAAGTAGTAAATATTTTTCGTGCTTGTTTTTTAATTCTTACTTAATATTTTCTTCAGAACCTTAATAAATAAGGCCATAATTAAACATGAAAACATATTGTTATTATATTGAGCATTCGTTAACATAGAAGAAGGTTTTATTCATCGTGAAATCGGGGTAAGTATTCAATAATATTTTTGTTATTTCTAACCTTGTTTGGGAGCTTTTGCGCGCGAAAACTGTTATTCAGTCAAAATATATAATAAAACTGTCATTATCAACATTCGAACGTGAAAAATAATGATATATTAAGTGACCGAAAATAATAATTGTGGCGGCTTATTCTGTAAATCGCTTCGCATTATATCGGCGTTTTAGTCTCGCTCGGCGTTGCGTAATGTGCTTTATGTTGCAGATGATAAGGTTGAAATTTAGTTACGATTTAAAAGCGATATCGAAGGATCAGAATAAGGACGCCCAACAAGTTATTAGTGAATGTTATTCGAATTAGATGTATATATACATGTTAATTCTTTAATCTGTGATCATTATCACATTTAAAAATAGAATGTAAATTGTGAAAAACCGTTTTCGGCTTAAAAAAGTATAATTCATTTAAATGCTTACATTGAACACAAACAACTTATCAATATAAAAATAGTTTTCAATAAAAAAAAAAGTTTAATAAATCGTCTAATTACTGTAATATTATATTAAAATAAATAAAAACAAAATTGAATTAATTTGATTTATTGATGATGATGAGAAGCAATAAAACTTCTTCAAGCTTGCTTCATACAAAATTTTATCAAAACCTGTTCAGTGGCTTAGCCATGATACTGTAAAAGGGAGAAACACAGACAGACGGAGTTACCTTATTTATAATATTAGTATAGATGTAAAATATGTCTCAAAGGACTTATCACCAATAATATATTTTATTTTTATTATTTTTTGTATATTTTTTTTCTCATTTTGTTTGAGGTCTTATTGGTTCTGTTATCATGCTTATTATATATTGTATGCATTTATATAACAGTAACAGCCTGTGAATGTCTCACTGCTCGGCTAAAGCCTCTTGTCTTTTCAAGGAGAAGGGTTTGGAGTTTATTCCACCACGCTGCTCCAATGCTGGTTGGTGGAATACACATGTGACAGAATTTTGACACATGCAGGTTTCCTCACAATGTTTTCCTTCACCGTCGAGTACCAGATCAATTATAATCAGAAATTAAGCACATAAAATTCAGTGATATTCTCAATCACCGGTTAAGATTCACATGTTCTTACCACTGGACCATCTCGACTTTTTTATACTGTACATATTTATATTATATACTTGTAATTTTAGTATGTATTGATAATATAATTTATTTATTAATATATTATATATATATGTGTATTTCTTATTGTTTTTTATGTAT
The DNA here is from genome assembly GCA_905220585.2 of Nymphalis polychloros. Lineage (NCBI taxonomy): Eukaryota > Metazoa > Arthropoda > Insecta > Lepidoptera > Nymphalidae > Nymphalis > Nymphalis polychloros. The sequence goes on along the minus strand of HG992268.1, from coordinate 556,162 downwards.
TATAATATTTTATTATATTATAGTACCACCTATCTCATATCCTATGAGCTATTCCTTACACTGTTGGTTGCCTGCTGAGATCGCTATGTAGCGATAAGGTCTCCAAAGTTATACGCTACTATTATTTAAGCTGTATTCATGTTTTAACTGCCTAGTTGGTCTAGTGGTTAGATATAAGGCCGCAGACCCGGTGGTCCTGGGTCAATTCCCAGGTCGGGCCAATAAATAGTTATTGGATTTTTCTGTCAGAAAATTCTCAGTACGAACCCGGAGTCTGGAAGTTGGTGTAGACACTCCCGTGCCTCGGAAAGCACGTTAAGCCGTTGGTCCTGCGCCTGAACTCTTTCCGGTCGTGTCGGATTGCCAGCCCATCGGATTATGAGAGCTAGGGAATAGAGAGTGCACCTGTGTTTGTGCACACACTTGTGCGCTATAATATCTCCTGCGCAGTTAATCTCTCTTGAGATTGGCCGCCGTGACCGATATCAGTCTGGAGGACATTATTCATTATTATTTATTCATGTTTTGTAGTTTTTTTCTTTGTTGTGTACAATAAAGTATAAAATAAAGTAATTAAAAATTTAGTGTGTACGAATGCTTGCTGCTTAACCAGCAATGCTTCTGTTTAGCTCCACATAGACAAATATTGTTTGAAAATTATTTGCGATTTGTATTTTTATATCACAGAATTAATCAATCACAGTCAAAATGATAATGGCGAATGTGTTTTATTTCTCTGAATACAAGTTGGAATGGTTAATATTACTTATGCAACGCATTGATGACATAAATGCATAATTTTTTATAATTTAGAAATGGACTTCGGTGACCTACAATTAGGCAGCCTATTTTAAATAATGAAACAAATTTTTTTTTTTTTTTATAATTTTCAGCCACCTATATGCATTTGAGCCATGGTCAAGATTTGCTGTGTAGACAGCTGCAACGATACAAAAGACGATGTCATATATTTCAAGTGAGTATCCTTCTATAGTATATCTAGATAAATAACTTTGAAGGATTTTTATGGGCCACCTGATGGTAAGTGGTCACCAACACCCATAGACATTGGCAGTGTAAGAAATGTTAACCATCGCTTACATTGCCAATGCGCCATCAACAACAACTAAGATGTTATGTCCCTTGTGCCTGTAATCACACTGGCTCACTCACCCTTCAAACCGGAACACAACAATACAAAGTACTGCTGTTTTGCGGTAGAATATCTGATGAGTGGGTGGTACCTACCCAGACGAGCTTGCACAAAACTCTACCACCAATTTACATGATATTGGTCGTTATCAAAATTATCTGTTGTATTTGTCGTGGATTTGTGAAAAAATGGCACGTTTTTGCTGCCAGAGTTGTAACATACATAAAGATATATTAATCGAGAACTGTTTGTAGTGCGTAATACAGCAGAGATATTTAGTGAGTTGCATGGTAAATGTAAATCTAAGGTTAGTTTATTTACACTATTGAAATGTTGACTGACTTGTGACACGCTATTCTGATCCGTGTATCCTCTAAATGTCATAATTATTATTGTTAATGTCGCATATCACGTTCTGATGATTCACGATCATGTTGTGTTGAGTTCGGAGTTCTGGCACAGCATAAGATCTGTGGTGACCTGCCATGAGAGAGCTCATAAGCTCATCTGTCTGTGTATATCAAAAGTAACTGTAAATGTCTTACTGCCATACAAAGGTCTCTTGTTAAAGAAGTAGCTCAGAGTTTATTACACCATGCTCCATTAATTTGGATAGCGTGACAAATTCTAATGTTTTTCATGATAATGGAATTTTTTAACACTGTTATGGGGAATAATGGGTTTTCCTACAATTATGGTTAGTACATAGTTAAACTGATGCTGGATATATGTTATATTCAACTGTTAGAGATCCAAAAAATATATGAAACCAAGCGGACCTTGTCTGGTTTTGACGTCATTATCTCTTATTAAAGATGTTCTAAACTTCAATAATACGTTAAGACCCGTCAATATTCCAGGTTCCCCAACAGCCGTACACTTCGGCGGAAGTGGTTGGACGCGTTCACGCCGTCAGAGAAAGTGACCATCGATTCGGTGGTGTGCAGTCGCCACTTCCTGGAGGGCGAGTACGAGCTGGTGAGGGGCAAGAAGCGATTGAAGGCGAAAGTGGTACCTAGCGTGTTCAATGATGTGAGTATTATCAGAGTTATAGGATATATATTAATTAAATTAGCTTTTTTATAATTTATTTTAGTATCCTTTTTCCCATTATTGTTGGACAGTGTTTATGGTTTTTTCGACTGCCTATTTGGTCTAGTGGCTAGATATAACGTCGCAGATCCCAAGCTCCTGGGTTCTTAGCACAGGTTGGGCCGAAAAAGTTATCGGGTTTTTCTGTTGAAGAATCGAATTAACAGCCCGGAGTGTTAAGGTTGAAAGTTGGATACATTCCAGTGCCTCGGAAAACACGTAAATACTTTCTTGCCTGTCCTGAGTGAATTCTATCCGGTCGTGATTTCCGTCCCATCGGATTATGAGAGAAGGAATAGAGAGTTCACCTGAGTTTGCGCACATAATTGTCCATTATAATATGTCCTGCTTAGTTTGCGATCTTGCGATTCTCATTGGTTGTTAAGAGCGTTTGTTATAGTTTTTACTTATAAATATAACCCATATTTAACTTTTATGAACCGATTATTTTTTGTTCGCGACGGTTAAACATCCCGTTTGGTCGCATGTAAGTTTGAAAAAAATCACTTGAAGGCGAAAAAATTAAATCGAAATTATTTGTAATCATTCCAACATATATAATTAATTAATCTCTGCATTACAGGATAAAGCGATATCATCGAAAGACGTTGCAAACGATTCGGACAAAAACAAAGAAATTCCCGCCAAAACGAAAGACAACTGTACCACAGATAAAGGGAAAAAATCGAAGAGCCATAACAAAGACTTAATAACTTCAGCCAGTACGAACAGTGAATTGTGTAATAGTATTGTTAGAAGGTTAGTTATCTATTCCAATCGTATTTTTTTCACACACGGGCCAAATTGGCCATTTGATTGGATGTGATCACCCATAGACATTGGCTCTGTCATATTAACCAATTCTTTCGTAGCAAATGGACCACCAACCTTGCGAACAAAGATGTGGTAAGGGTCTGTGCAAGTCCACCAGGGCACGTACCACTCACTCATCACTGCATTGTTGTGTTCAAGTTTGACTGAATTAATTACAGGCACAAGGGACAGAATCTCTGCTCCCAAGGGTTGGGAGATGGTATTGAAGATATAAGGATTTATTAGTATTTCTCACGCAAATGACTATGGGTGATCTTGATCATTTTCCATTAAGTACTATTTGCTCAATTGCTCGTGCTCTGTTCGCCTGTTACGAAATAAAAAAAAATACAATATTTATTAATTCTATTAATCTGTGTTCATCAGAAATAATGGAGCCAACTCGATGAAATAAATATAAAAAGATTATTTTTTTTTCAACAGAACAGATCCCAGCACAACAGCGATCGATTCGGAAGCGAATAATGACATAGAAGACGTTATAACTAATTATCACATAAAACAAATACGGCCATTGAACAAAACAACAATTAATGACACAGACAGCGGTCAGTTGGAGGTTACTGTTCAAAATGATGAATTGAAGCAAACGAATAACAGAGAAACGGCAACACAAGATCAGGAATGTCAAATTGAAAATGGGGAGACAAATGTTATCGATGTCGATAATTTAGATGACCCCGTCTTCGTTGAAATGGACGTTGATAAAGGTGAGATATTTAGTCGTGAAAGAAAACATTGAGAGGAAACCTGCATGTGTCTAATTTCATTGGAATTCTGCCACATGTGTGTACGTTTCCACCAAGCCGCATTGGTGCTCCAATGGCGTGGTGGAACTTATTCCAAGGTCTTGTCAAAAAAGGAGAGGAACGGAACGGGTTTTAGAAATTCGCATCTCGATTTTGGATGAAGAGGGGTGGGGGTACGAGGGTAGGGTCACAGACCATGGTAAACTCATAGTTACAGAGATATTCATAATTAAAGTTTTGAGGTTAAGTCGCCTCCAAACTATCATTTCATATAATTATAGACTAAATAAGTGTCGAAATTTGAGTGCCAGAACCGAATCAGCCCATGTTCACTAGTCTAAGGGAGAGTAGGTATCAATTGATAAGGGTGGGGGGTTGATGTTACCTGTAATTGTTTGTCGGTAGAATATCTGATGCAAGGGTGGTCTACCCAGAAGCACAAAGACCTAGAAAAAAAAAAAATGTTGTTACCATTCTTTCATTTGTTATTTTTCTAGTTTAACAAAATGTCTAACGGCTAAAACTAACTTCAATGTTATTTATTAGGAGGCAATGACCAGGCGACCCGGGATTGTCTGATGCTGCTCGAGTGTATAGAGTGCGTCGTGGACCCCAGCAGCCTCATGTTCCAGGACAATGATCTCGAGGCCGACGCAGATAACAGCTCGGATGTTGTGGATTTGGGGGAGAAGTAAGTTAGCTATGGAGCTGAGAGTTTTTTTCTATATGTCCTAAACATTTTTTTTTTAATTTTTATAACTACGTATATCCTATTCGAGGCATATAATAGAAACTTTTAAGCATATTGTGTTGTTATAGCTTTACCACTGTTTCAGCAAGACAGTCTTTGTTAAAATATTTCTATACATAAATTTTAAGATTGAAATTTTAAAGTAAGTTATTGATATAATAATAATAATTTATAGAAAAGAAGATCCAATAAGCCTCTTAACGTCGAGCGACGAAGACGAAGTCATAATCGAGGAGCCACACATCGACACAGTCGAAGTGTCCGACGAAACCGACGAAGACGACATGCCGCTCGTAAAACTAGTCGACAAGAGGCCGAAGAAATCCAAAAAGACGAAATCGAAATCCAAAACCAAATCTAAATCGAAATCTAAATCCGACCACACCTCTAGAAATAACCCAGAGAAAATCATGTGGGGTCTGTATGAATACTATTGCGTCGAATGCCATTTCCGGACCACAAGCAAGTCGGAATTCAAAAAACACGCAACAGAACACCCGACCGTTATACAAATATGTCAAATGTGCGGATACACGACGGCCAGCAAGGCGCAATTCGCTCGACACAAACGAAAACACCAGGACGACAAGAAATTCAAGTGCCATTTATGTGATTATAAAGCTAGACACAACATGAGTCTGATATATCATTTAAAATCCCACGATAGTGTACGTATAGTGAACGCGAAACGAGGATTCCGTTGTGAGAAGTGTAACTTCCAGTCCGATGTTAAGACGAGCCTGTTGAAGCATATACGTTTGTGTACGACGGACTCGAAGAAGTTTGTGTGTGATAAATGTAACTATGAAACTAAGAGGAAGTCTGATCTGAGCAGGCATAAGATGAGACGGCATAAGGAGTCGAACGAGGAGGAAGATGATGACTACGTCCCCCCCTAATTGGTCATTAATGTTTGTATCGTCAAACATTACCAAGGAACTCTTTTGTGTTTGTGATACGGTTTACAGCTAAATCAGTTTGGAGATGTTTTTGCGTTTGTAGTTGTGCAACATCAGCAGATAATTGTATTTATTTTTTTTTATATGTATTAAATTAAATTTTTAATTATGACTGTCTTCAAGTCCAGACTTATATAGTTAAATATATATATCAGAAATCATTTATGTAAATGATAATTGGTTATAATATTTGAGGAGCCGGTTGGCGTGGTTGAAAGATACTTGCCTTTCGCACCGCTGGTCGTGGGTACGATTCCCACCCAGAACAGACATTTGTGTGTCATGTCTGTCATGAACATGTCTGTTTGTCCTGAGTCTGGGTGTAATTATCTATATAAGTATGTATTTACAAAAGAAAAGTAGTATGTGTAGTATATCAGTTGTCTGGTTTCCATAGTACGAGCTCTGCTTAGTTTGGGATCAGATGGCAGTGTGTGAATAATGTCCCAGGATACTATTATTATTATATTGTATGTAGACAAACATTTCTCTATTCCTCTACAGATATGGCATAAACTTTTCCCTCAAATAATGTAATATGAGTATTAATATTGATTGTGATATATTATTATAATTTGTAATATTTTGTTATAATTTGTAAGAATATACTAATAAACAAAATGACACTTATAACGCTACTTATGCGAGTGACGCACGTGCCCGTTTAAACTGGATAATTCCGGTTTTAGTCACTGTGTATTAACACAACTACAAACGCGAAAACTTCTCCAAGCTGATTAATGTGTAATGATAATTAGCCGAGATGGCCCAGTGGTAAGAACGCGTGAATTTTAACCGATGATCGTGGGTTCAAACCCGGTGATTATAATTCATCTCGTGCTTGACAGTGAAGGAAAACATCGTACAGTTCCAAACCTTCTCCTCAAAAGAGGAGAAGAGGCCTTAGCCCAGCAGTGGGACATTCACAGGCTGTTACTGTCACTGTCTGATGAAGATGAACGTGGAAAGTAAAGGTGGTGACTGACCTGTATCATTTTTATAATCGTAATTTGATTCTTGTAATCATTTTCGACGAATCTTTGATTGTTAGTGTGTATTTTAAGACTAGTCTAGGAGTAGACTAGGATTCAAATCGAAGGCCGGTTAAATGAAAAGCGAATCTGTTTTTAAATCTTGTGTGTTGGTGCAGGATCTTGCATTTGTATTCACAGTGCATAAGTAGCGATTAAAAAATGCAAGATTTAATTATTACCAACTTATCGACTAAGTCAGTACTATGTATGTATAGATTATATGAAACAGTTACAATATTACTAATAAATTTCACTTTTTCGACGAAAATGAAACATAGGTCGATGAAATCTATACAGGCTGTAACAAAAACCCTGTCCGACCCGTGAAGTGGTTATTAGGTATCGTGTGTCGGTTCTATTTATGTAATGTTTTTTAAAATACTAAAAAAAACAAACTAGCAAAAATTTATACCGGATTTTTTTTTTTTTAATTAAATGACGAAATTTACTTGGCAACACAGGCGCGGCGTAATAGCGTTATAGCTCTTACCTATCGGGTAGCTAAGACACAAGGTCATGACGTCAGTAGTCCACGTGTTTACCACCAACAATGTCGTTAAACACAATTAATATATTTTTTTAGAGTAATTTTTTGCTTAGTATTTTAAAAATGATAACATAAATAGAACTGACACACGATACCTAATAACCACTTCACGGGTCGGACAGGGTTTTTGTTACAGACTGTAGAAATCCACCGAAATTTAAACGCTGTAAATATAATTCAAGCTCTAATTTAAAGTTTTTGCCGTTAAATTTTCTCGTCCATTGCTCAACAGTCTCATCTTTGTAGGCTGTCAGTATTAAGTATGTATAAATATTTTGTATTTAAGAACAATATGTTTATAAATTTAAGTTTTTGCACAGCGCGGGACGCTGCTGTAATTTTTGTTTTTAATGTGAATAAGTTGTAAATAAACTCCATCCAAGCTTTATTGTTTTATTTAAAAGGTCTAGTTGCAGCTCAGTTTTAATTCCTATGCCTAGGCCCCACCCAGACAAACTGACAGTTACAGTGAAAGAAATATCATTTCTTAGGGTCGCCGCACACTGGCAACCGATTACAACCACAAAACTTCATCACCGGCACATTTTTTTTTTTATAATGTAGGTAGGCGCACCTGCATATGGGCCACCTGATGGTAAGTGGTCACCAACGCCCATAGACAGTGGCATTGTATATTTATTTTAAAAAAACATTGCCAATGCGCCACCCACCTTGGGAACTAAGTTGTTATGTCCCTTGTGCCTGTAATTACACTGGCTCACTCACCCTTCAACAGTAGCACCGGAACACAGCAATACTAAGGGCGCATTTTCATTGGTCGATAAGTCGGTAGTTAGCTCGATTGCGGGGAGTACCCGCATGCGAGCTAACAACCAATGAAATCCACTGGTCGATAACTCGGTCGATTAAACGTGTGCGGGTGATATCCGCATTCGGGATAACGACCAATGAAACTAGTCAGTCGATAACTCGGTCGATACAAAGCATGCGGTGACTCGCCTCCGTTCAGTCATTCATTAGACGTCATCAATACTACGCGCATTTTTTATATTATTAACGCTGTTTATTTACGCAGCGTGGGAGCAAAATGGCTGAACGGTTTTCGGATTCACAAATGCTAAAACTCGTAGAGATCTATCGAGACTACGAATGTTTGTGGAACGTAACGAGTGCTTTGTATAAAAATCATGACGCAAGACAAAGTGCGTACAAACAAATTGCGGAAAAGTTAAACATTAGTGGCATCTCAGACAAAGATATACCAAAAAAAATTAAAAATTTAAGGTCATCGTACTATCAAGAATTATAAAAAATTGAAAAGAGCACTCGATCCGGAAGCGACCGAGATTCTGTTTATAAACCGAAGGTGTCATGGTTTTCAATTGCCGATGGATTTTTAAGAGCATTTAAAAATAAAGAGAAGACATTTTCAAATGTAAGTATACAAACTTTATTTATGTTACCAAAGACAATCCTAATTAAGTAGGTTATTTAATATATATTTTTAAGAAATATAATATTATATAAAATATCACTATTTTTTTTATATTTTATTATTTAGACATTTTTTGGAGTAACACGAGACAATCTAATACACTTCTCATAAAAAAAACACCTCGCGAGTTTGTTTTTTAAAGATTACTGAAAAAATGTGTGTTTAGGTTAGTAGTGATACCTATGAGGTGTTCAATTAAAAATGTTAATGAATTGATGATCCAATTCAAATATATTTTTTTTTATATAGGTACTTCATGTTTTATTATCATAAGTTAAATAAAAATCGAAATGTTTCGTTTTTTTCATGAGAAGTGTATTATTAAAGAAACAAGTGCCGCGGGGCATAGTGGGTTCTGCCGCGGCGCTGTCCCTAGTGCAGTCTACCCTCAAATTGTTCCGGAATGTTAGTGAATAAATCTTGTTTGCCACGGCACTGCACCTTCACTACTGAAGTAATCAGCGAATCTATCCCGAATTGTTGTCCCATTTTCAGTTAAGGTATTATCTTCTCCCATGTTCTCGAAGTTTCGAAGAGGTACTTGTCTCCAGGAGCCATTAATTGTTATACCAGTAGAGATATCTTCATAATCCGCAAGTCCAGGTTCAAGATAATTAGAATCATTTTTTCTTAGCCAATTATGAAGCGCGCAAGATGTCCTTGTTATTTTTATGGTATTCTTGACGTTGTTGGCTATTGGTTTTTCAAAAATTCGAAATCGGCTTGCCAATATACCGAACGCATTTTCTACAATTCGCCGAGCCCTTGAAAGACGGTAATTAAAATTTTTTTGCCGTGTCGTTAGATTATTTCCCGGGTATGGTTTCATTATATTATTTTGAAGCGGGAATGCAGCATCCGCAACAATAACACTTTCTGCTGGAATATTCAGACTACCGTCATCAATTGCTCGTTTTAAAGAACAATTACTAAAAACTCCGCCGTCAGAATATCTGCCCTTTGCTCCAATATCAATATAAGTGAATGAATAATCATCATCGACACAAGCTAGTAAAACAATGCTAAAAGTTTTTTTATAATTATAGAACTCAGATCCACTACAGGCTGGAGCTCGCAAGTTTATATGTTTACCATCAATTGCCCCAATACATCCAGGAAAATTCCACTTTAACTGAAATCCAGTTTTTATATCCATCCATTTTTGTTCTGTGTTTGGGACCTGAAAAAAGAACATATAATCATGAATATTTTTTATTTACAGATCGATGAAAATTCGGAAATAGCTACTGATACTGTTGACTTCGAAAATAATAATACGGTATTAGAGAGAATGATAGAGAAGAAAACTCAAATGCTGCGGATGAAATTATTGAAAATCGAGTTCAAGAACTAACCGAAACGTCTTCATCTACATTCACTGTGCCATCAAAACTAGCAACGAAGAAAAGGGGCAAATCAAATAAAAGACAGGACGAGGTACATGAAGCCATTGACAAAATAAATAAAATTGCCGAGAATGTTACTAAAAATACAACATCGTTACTACAAAATAAAGTAGATGAATTCGACATTTTTGGGAGATATATAGCCTCGACTTTACGTACATTGCCACGCGAGTTTTTAATTATTGCAAAAACAGATATTCAAAAGGCTTTATCGGAAATTCAATTAAAAGCATTGAGACAGCAAACCAAATCTTCGTTGTTGTCCTATGGTACCTCGACGTCCAATACCTATGATCCAGAAAATCCAGGATATTTAAGTTCCGCATATGTGTCTAATTTATCTAACTATGAAGACGATTTCAACAACATCAGTTTCACAAACATATGAAGCAATTTTATATATTATTTATAATTATGCAACATCTATTTGCCTGGTAAGGCATTTTTATTTCATTTAATTATTTGATATTGATTAAATGATTACTACACTCGCGGACACCAAAATCGAACCACTTTGTAATCCACCAGACATTGAAATTTGAAACTAATAACAATAAAGAAATATTTTGTTAGTCAATATTTAGAGATGGTTGTACACAATATCCGTACATCGGAGAAAAACGATACATTTTTGGTTATCAAATGAAAAAATGAAAAAAATTTAAATAAAACTATTTGAAAGAAAGAAAGAAAGATTTTTCTAAAGATTTTTCGAAAGAAGAGAAGAAAATTTCTTTCTTTCTTTCTTTCTTTCAAATAAAACTATTTCTAAGAACGTACATTTGAAAACAATATTTTGTAACCTAATTTGTTGTTTCTGCCCATAACACTCCGAAAACGGCATTTCAATATAGTTCAATAAATTGGTGTCCATAAAAAAGGGTGGTACGCTTTAGGTGACCGGAAGTGTATTCTGCTCAATTAAAACTTCTTAACGTACGTACGTACGTAACATAATTAAAACTTCGAAACGTACAAATTGTAAGAATATTGCAAAATTTAAATAAACATTTACTTTATAATCTTAATATTATTTACTATTTTTATATTTATATGTACTTACTTTTATATAATCTGCCAGTGCATCATAGAGAGCGTCACACACTTCTGGTATAAAACTGCTCATAATAGAAGGGGACACACGAAATAAGTAATATAAACTTTTGTAAGAATCTCCAGTAGCTAAATAACGTAAGGTGACCTCAAGTTTTAATCTTGCAGGAAGAGCCTCACGAAATAATGTGTCTTTTTTTTCAATTCTTTTTTCTACCTTTCTCAATAAATCGTCAAATAAGTTTTTAGGTATTCTGAAAAAATTATCATGATCTTCTACATCACATTCCAATGCCGGATTCAAGTTCGCACACAACGTATTAGAAGCACCGTGCATCTTTCTATTTTTAAGTAAATTTCGCATCCAAAATCTCTTTTTCTTTTTCTTCAAAGAAGTTATTAATTTATTTTTTAATACACCGCAAACAGTCAAAATTGCTCCACAAAGCAATAATTGTTGATCCATGGCGAGTACGTCTGCTTATCTCAAAACCCACTGCCAAACTGTAGGTACCTAATTCTCTCGCACTTCAAATGCGGGCTCTAACGACCAGTGAAAATGGCTCCTCGCATGCGGGCCTTATCGCATGCGTTATAGAAATCACCCGCACCCCGTATGCGGGCTCTGACGACCAGTGAAAACGATAAACTCTTTGCGGGCCCTATGGCATGCGTTACAGAAATCTCCCGCACCCCGAATGCGGGCCTTATCGACCAATGAAAATGGGCCCTTACTACACTGGCTCGGCTCACTCACTTGTTAAGGGTCTTCTTTGACGTTTGTGGAAATTCGAAGGTCGGGATTTCGATAGAATTATATAGAAAGCGATGCTCCACAATCTTGAAATAAATCACACAGTTAGCCAATGAATTTAACTTACGTGTAGAGCATTCGAATTTAAGATAATGTTTATGGATAAGTGTAAAAAAAATCAGAAAAATCACTAAAACGTGTAAAATCGCACTTCCTTATTGAGACGAAATTATCGTAATCGTCCAGAATTTAGAAATGAATTTTATCAAGTAATAAAGTTAAAACTATAAAGAAACGTCTGGAGTCTTCATTTTTTAATAAACATTTTGTTATAATAAATTACAATGAAATTGTACGCGTTTTCTTATGCGAGCCGCCGATAACCCTCGCAGACCAGTCGGCCACGCGCCTCCGAAGTGAGAGCACGTCGGTTTGCGCCGCATTGATAGATCGCGATCGAACCGTGTACTTACACAAAATCAATGTGTGCGTAAATAGCGTATTTAGTATGTATTTGAACGTTTTAGTTGTCACCGACTGTTCATCATAAATTTTAGGACGCGCACCGGCTTATGTATTCTGTTTTTTTTTTGGTATTTTTAGTGTTTTATCATTTGATACGATATTTTTACTGATAATATTTTGTATATTTTGTAGTTTGATAAAAAAACAAAAAATAACTCGAGTTGAAATTCTAACTAGTTACATAATTATAACACACTCATATATAATGATACATTGCATTTTTTTATAAATAAATATAATTTTTTGAAATATTTATGTATATAAATACTTATTTCGTCCATTTCCTAGTTATATTGGTCAGTAAAACAACAACTGAGGCAATAAATTTATCGTCGTAAAAATTCAAATTATTCTTATTTTCATTGATAACGTAAAACTAAACAAAGTATTTATAAATAGTGTTTTGAACACTAAATAATAAAAATGACCAAATCCCATTTATGCATAGAACGAAACACGCGTGATGGCCCATCTAACAAACCCTCATTAGTCAATAAATTACTGACTCTCAACTAAACGGGAAATGCGTAGAACGAAGTAACATAATCCTTGTTATTGTGATCTAAGAACAGTAGTGGCATCACACTAAAGAACACACTTCCAATTGGTAGACCACCACGCTTGTATATATAGTAAGCTGCGTTAAAAACTTCAATACCGCGATTCAGGGATTATAATATTTTTCTTTAGAAGTTTAATTATTTTATGTATTTATTCACATATATTTTTTTTATATTGAGTAATTAAAAAAATAAAACATTTATTTTTACAGTAATAATAATATTGTTTTTATTATTTTAGCATAAAATGTTTGTTTCAATAATTACAAATAAATGTTTATATAATGTTTTTCTTGTATTCCTATTGATCTATTTTTATTTCACTTTTTGTATATACACTTGTTCCGTTTTTTAATAAAGCATTCCACATTCGTCTTTCGTCAATTTTTTTTCTATTATTCCACATTACGACATCAAGAAGTTTATTTATACCAAACTACTCACCTCAACGCTATAGATATGTATTTGACAACATTTCAAAATCAGTGACAATAAAGTTAAAATTTAGTTTAGGAAAAAAAAGTGCGACGACCCCACTCTGCATACGTATATGTGTGCGTGCCGTGCCCGAGCCTCGATAGTTGCGACAGTAGCGCTAAAAACGTAAAACTTCGTGCGGCGGAACGTCAAAGAAGACCCTTAATATATCGTGTGTGATACTATAAATATGAAATATAATATTTTAATAATGATAATGTATTTTATGGACTTTTATTTAATGATTAATTTTATTTAATTACTATTTATAATGTGACAATGATGTTATAATCTCATAGAACATCAAAAAGCTTTTCAACCTTTGTTGAACTATCTAAGTAACGTATCTATTGTTGGTTTTCATAAATAAATAAATAAACAGTTCACATAACCTTGTAATAGCGGAGTATGGATTTGAAAAATAATATTTCATCTATACTAATATATAAAGCTGAAGAGTTTGTTTGTTTGATCCGGCTAATCTCAGGAACTACTGGCTCGAATTTAAAAAATATTTTTGTGTTGTATAGTCCTTTTATCGAGGAAAGTTCTAGGCTGATTTTTATTTATTATATTTTTATTAATTATACGCGGGTGAAACCGCGGTGCGCAACTAGTTCCTTATATTACAACGTTATATCAACTGTTTATATTTGTAATATACCACTATGGTCTATTTCAACAACGGCAGTAAAGTCAAATAAACAACTGATCTTGAATTGACGCGATATAATTGGTCGAGATCTTGTATAATCTGTGGTATATATGGATTCGAGGAAAAATGGCGTTTTAAATATAACTCAATATTATTACAATAAATTGGGATTGTAGAGGTGTGTTAAATAAAAAAAATGCGTAAAAGTGTATTAAATTTGTACTTATAAGTAATTTTGATGTTACATCTAGCAGGACGCCGGCTTGGTGGTGGACAAGCGGCACACGACTTCCTTCAAGTTTGTGAACGACTCGTCTTGTAGGGCTTGATCAAATTTCTGGAAATATTACAATAATTCTATTAATATAAATTGCAGGCTTTAGTTGTATATCAGGATATTACATAACAAAACCATATTTGAAGCGATTAGATAAATATTTGATATTTAATAATGGTGATATTTCGCAAAAAGGTCACGCCTTCGCCTGCGATTGACATGAAAATGAAAGATTAACAAAATGCTCTGTCAGGTATATAACACATCATTAAAAAGTAGTAAGTTGTCTATGGTTTCATCTTAATATCTTTGATTATCTACAAGGCAATATGTGTGTAGGTTCTAAGTTGGATCTATTATGAATACGGATATAGTGAATTGGAGGACACGAAAACCCGTTGGTCCTGTATCTGACCCAAAAAACTGGTTGTCCTCTTTCCGGTCGTGTCGGATTGCCATCCCATCGGTTTATGAGAGTGAGGGAATAGAGAGTGCACTTGTGTTTGTGTACACGCTTGTGCAATATAATATGAGCTGCGCAGTGGCCAATCATCATCATCATCATCATCGTCACCCTGGTCGTCATCCCCATCATCATCGTCATCCCCATTATCATAATCATTGTCATTGTCATCCCCATCATCATCGTCATCATCACCATCATCATAATCATAATCATTGTCATTGTCATCCCCATCATCATCGTCATCATCACCATCATCATAATCATAATCATTGTCATGGTCGCCAGTCGCCAGCGGTACGCACCTCGTTGATGACGACGGTGGGCACGAAGGCCAGCGGGCGCTGCACGGCGTCCGACTTGTCCCCGTAGGCGGCCAGCAGCGCGCCGCCCTGCTCGCCCGCCGCGCAGCGCTTCAACTTGTCCGACTCCGCCTGGCGCTGCACTTGCTCCAGGCACTGGAAACAGTTACATTAAAATACACATCCTGCACGGGAAACGCCTTTGTGGAAGGACAATGACGAAAATATATTGTAGACTGTGACGTAATCGTAACGTTAATGTAGCCATCTAGGTAAGTGGTCACCATCGCCCAGATATTGGCGCTAAAAAATTAACCAATACTTACATCACCGATGCGCCAAGCTTGTCTACAATATACTAAAAAATGACACAAGTTTCGAGGCCTCTTTATAGTTCCTGTTAAAATCCCTTAACGCTTCAACTCACCGTGTCAAGTGATTTGTCAGGGTTCGCCTGTCCCATGAGACATATCACCAGCTCCATCTTCTCCGTGTCCTGGAGATTGCGGTCCTTAAGGATACACGCCTGGACCTGGAGTTATTACATTAGGTTAGGTTAGGTTCGAGTGAGCGTCGTCGGAGCGTCACGGTAGCTTGCGCAAGCGATCCCGTGGGCTATTACATATTTACTTGTATATTACTATACCTTAATATACTTCATTAAATATACCTAAATTTGATAATTTTCCGTTTTAAAAATTTATATTTTCGAGGCCTCTCTCGTGTGGAGACCCGGAGCTGTAGCCCCTAAATCCGGCTTTATTTTTAGCCCTGATAATGTGTATGCAAATTTTCGTTCAAATTAAAATATTCTTTATTGTGAACTTGGACTTACAAAGATATTTAAAATATAAAGTAGAATCAGCCAATACTGCCTTTCAGTTTGGAAGATTCCACGTTACATATTAAATATTGCAATCTATTATTGAGACTACTAGTTAGCTTATTGTGTTAATTAAGAAATAATAATCTCATATTAAATGATCACTATTACTCGTGAACGTAAAATAAATTAAAAATCAAATCAATGATACGAGAACCATCTCAATCCGAATGGATTACGTAATATTCTTGATTGAGTTATTAATACGAGAAAGTGTAACAAACAAACTGACTAACTTTCGCGTTTATAGTAGCGATAAATAAAATGATTTATTATATAATAGTTCTCTATGATTCCCTAAACTATACGATAACAATAATAATATCCTGGGACATTATTCACACACGGCCATCTGATCCCAAGCTAAGCAGAGCTCGTATTATGGAAACCAGACAACTGATATACTACATATACTACTTTTCTTTTGTAAATACATACTTATATAGATAATTACACCCAGACTCAGGACAAATAGACATGTTCATGCACACAAATGTCTGCCATGGGCAAGTATCTACCAATAACGCCAACCGGCTCGTCAAAACAAAGTTGATATTAAACTTTTCTAAAGAAATCTACCAGAACTATATATTGGATATAAATAACACGTCATTTATATACTCGTAAGGCTTTCCTTCCTCTATCTTATGTGTTCTATGATAGTTTTGACTTACCTTGTTCCCATAGCACTCGTCAGGTCCGTGGTGACAGTTAAACTGCCATTTGCCGTTAACTTTGTCATGCTGTAAATAAATTTAATAAATATATAAACTGTATTTAAGTAAAATTAAAGTGTATATAAATAGGTAAGTGAATATATGAATATCACGTGTGTATGTGGTTTAAGTGAATGTGTATACCACCCACTCATCAGATATTCTACCGCAAAACAGCAGTAGTTTGTATTGTTGTGTTCCGTTTTGAAGGGTGAGTGAGCCAGTGTAATTACAGACACAAGGGACATAACATCTTAGTTCCCAAGGTTAGTGGCGCATTGGCGATGTAAGCGATGGGTAACATTTCTTACAATGCCATTGTCTATGGGCGTTGGTGACCACTTATCATCAGGTGACCCATATGATCGTCCGCCTACGTATACAATAAAAAAAATACATATTAAAACTCCTCATTTATTAAAGTAAATAGATATTGTTGAGAAATATTTTTTTAATTTTCCATACAAAAAAAAAGTAAGTTCAAAAGTAATTGTTATCAACTATTCTCTTATTGTGGAATCATGCCAATATACGATAAAATTAAACATACATTGTTAATGCAAAGCTACTTTAAGCAAGACTTACAACAATTAACTGATATTCCAATAAGAACACGAAATGTATCAACCTCGAAACTTGTTGTTCCCCGGTTTTAATAATACTTACGACAGGCAGACCTTAGAATACCTTATACCAACATAAGAATAGTCTGCCTTACAATTTAAAACGGGAAATAAATATAAAAAAAATATTAAGAAAAAATTCGATGTATATTTTACAAATATAAAATCTATACTAATATAAAGCTGAAGAGTTTGTTTGTTTGATCCGGCTAATCTCAGGAACTACTGGTTCGAATTTTAAAAATATTTTAGTGTTGGATAGGCCTTTTATCGAGGAAGGCTCTAGACTTATTTTTATTTATTATACGCGGGTGAAACCGCGGGGCACAACTAGTAATTAATAAAATTCGTGGTACACCTGTATATTATGCTATACTAAACGATGTTGTTCTAAGCCGGTTGATGAATGGTCACCGCGATAATTCACTTATCGCTATTTTATGAAAAAAAAAAACACAATCAATTAATTCTAACATTATTTATTTGCTATGTACCGACTTTTTGTATTTTTTTTTATCTTTTTATTATTGTATAGTGTTGACAACGAACACCGATATACGGATAAATCCAATACGTTTTTTGTTACATCGTTCTTAATACGATAGAACATGAAATAAAATGTATATTTAATTAAATAAAAATTTAAATATACCGATTTTTTTTACGATTATCGTCACTGAGTTAACTGGCATAGACTTTACTTACACGTAGCCTTGTGGCGGACTGTCAATACTAAAAACTATCTTATTAAATATATTAGGATAAGATCATTGACAATTTAGTACTTTTTGATATATTTCCAACACTACAGTATCTGCCTGCGAATGTCCCACTGCTGGGCTAAGGCCTCCTTTCTTTTTTTGAGGAGAAGGTTGGTAATTCCACCACGTTGATCCAATGCAGTTTGGTGGGATACACGTGTGACAGAATTTCAGTAAATTAAGACCATGTCTTCGTGATGTTTTCCTTCATTGAGCACGCACGAGATGCACATGAAAATCCAGTGGTGCTTGCCCGGGCTTGAACCTATGATCATCAGTTAAGATTCACCACTGGGACATCTCGGCTTATATTCATATTATGCAAATTGCAAAACCCAACTTTATTATAAAGGGATAAGGGATGAAACAAGTTTGTCTAGTTCTAGAGTTTTAATTTATCAAAAGACTGATTATTAAATGAATCCAATAAATTATTTTTTAAATATTAAATTGTTTTACAATATTGTATTGCTGACCTCGACGTAATCTAACGAGCTATTAATGCCAATTAAATAATTTTATAAAAACCATATTCCTTATAACAGATTAATATTCGAGATTGATATAACTCATATACAAGCATTGCTTCAATACATAACAAGTATATAATATAAACATTGCATTTTTGCAACGATTTTTCCTCCTACTATAAATAACTGGTAACATCATGATTCATATGACACACGTTTAGAAATATTAAATCACATTATTATCACATTATTTAAGCTAAAGTCTTAAAAACGTAAGTACTACCCCTTAAATACAAATACAAATGTAAAAACCCCCCTAGCAATTTTATCGATTATCACCCAATCTATTTTGTTGTTTGTTGCATGTAAAAAGATTGTAGACGCATCAAATAAAATAAAAATGACTTTGAAAATTATTAATTGATAATAAGCGAGTTACTTCTGACCAGAATGTTGCTACTGTTTTTGAAAAATTTTAGCAAAACACTCAATTCCGGTAGGAGTTACGGTAGGAGACCGTCGCTGAATCGTGACTAAAAAACAATGTAAGTAAGTACAACATTACAAGACTACTTTTCAATTGTCATTTTACAGGATGTAATGTATAAATTGCCAGCGGTTTCGACTATGTTTAGATTCTCACGAAAAGAACAAGCAAAAAAATCATGAGTACCAACTCAGTTTGATCAATAAATATAATTAGGAGACACCTTGGTCCATACAACAGCGTTGTTAAAAAAAAAAGAATCGCCTTTCCAATTAAAATCGCCGCCATCTTGTTAGTGCACATAGAGGTAAAGTAATTAATTCATTATTGGCGCGAATTGTGATTTATTATGTGTTCAAACGTGTTATTTGGATTTAAAGAGTAATTGAGTGAGTAATTTGCATCTATTTATATGATTTGGTGTTCTATTTATGAATAAACAAATTCGATTACTTATAAAATCAGTTTTCACTTCTGATTGCTAAATATATACATATATATAATTTATATGAATTATAATCATATAGAATTATATTTATATATCCTGTAAGAACATCAACGAATACTAAATCAAAACTAGATTTACTCGGTGGTATAGCTTTGTGCAAGCTCGTCTGGGTAGTTACCACCCACTCATCAGATATTCTACCGCAAAACAGCAGTACTTTGTATTGTTGTGTTCCGGTTTGAAGGGTGAGTGAGCCAGTGTAATTACAGGCACAAGGGACACAACATGTTAGTTCCCAAGGTTGGTGGCGCATTGGCGATGTAAGCGATGGTTAATATTTCTTACAATGCCATTGTCTATGGGCGTTGGTGACCACTTACCATCAGGTGGCCCAAATGCTTGTCCGCCTACCTATACAAAAAAAAAGATAAAAATATCATATATAAACCTGCAAAGCTTAATGTATTATTTATGTTAATTTTTTGGCAATCATTGTTGTTCAAAATTATTAGAATCACGCTTTGTGATCATATGAACGCTATAAAATTTCACAATTAGCTACTAAATATGACATCACCGACAACCGCAACGCTCTAATCAGATAACGATCTATGTAACAAAAAAACTATTATGTAAAAACATAGATACATAACAAATAAATAATTGTGTCATTTTTTATACATAGAAGACACATTTGTTCCTGCACAGTTGTTAAAAAAATTACGCGCGCTAATATAAAACCGCCATTTTGTTTTTATACTTCATCATTATACAGAAAGGTAAAATAATTAATTATTGACGCGAATTGTGAGTGAGAATGTGTTCAGCTGTGTTACTTGGATTTTTAGGAGAAATCGAGTGAGTTACATCATTAAGACCAATTCGAGGTGTTTTTTTCTGATAGCTAACCCACAAACATTGAAGATGTAAAAATATTAACCATCATTTACATCGTTAGTGCGTCACCAACTTTGAGAACTAAGATGTTAAGCTCTACCTGTAGTTCCACTGGGGCACTCACACTTCAAACCGGAACCCAACAATACTTAAGTTATTGTTTTATAACGAGTAAAATACTTACTGTGCTTTTTCCATAAGGCACGAGCTTAACTTTGACGAGGCCCCTGAAGTCTCGCCAGACGGGGGCCAGCTGTGACGTTATGAACTTCTTACTATCCGGGCAGAGAGACTCGTAGTACACGGCTATTTTCACCTGGAAATGTTGTAGTGTTTTAGATTTTGTGTGAACCAACTTTTCCATATATTATAGTGCATAGGGAGCTAATTCTACTAATATACAACGATTACGATACGTTCCCGATTCAATTTCAAACCAACTTTGACTAATCTATTATCATTCGATACGATATTATGTTAACATATACCTAGCGTTGTGTCAAAACCAAACTTAATTGTTAACTTTTATGCCAGTAGTCAATAATTAAATTAAAGAATAGGAAAACGGATATACGGCAACGATCTCGCTTCGATTCGATTGCGATAAAGTGATAATTTAATTAGAGGTTGATTGAGTAGAATTGTCCCTGGTATGTACACAAACACAAGTACACTCTACTCCTTTATTCTTATAAAAAAGACGAAGGACCAACGAGGCGGGAAGTACACACTTTCAACTTCCAGATTCTGAGCTTCTATTGAGTATATTCGAAAGAAAATCGTTATAACTTTTTGTGGGCCCGACCTGGGATTCGAAGCCAGAACCTTGGGATCTGCCGAGTGTTAAATTAAATTAAGGTAACTGTTATAATTTTTTAGCTGTAATTAATTAACCGTTTGAAATTTATCACGGGAAACTCTTTGATAGAGCAACACAATAATTATGGCATGTCAATGGTATGGTGAAATGAGATATTATTCACACACAATCACACTCACACATACAAACAATTCATAAAGTGTGAACTTTGTAATTTATGATACTTTTATAATGTATTTTATAATACCCAGTGGGTAGAACGCGTGAATCTTAACCGATGATTGTGGGTTCAAGCCCCGGCGAGCTTCACTGAATTTTGATGTGCTTAATTTGTGATTATAATTCATGTCGTGCTTGATGGTCAAGGCGAAAACATCGTGAGGAAACCTGCGTGTGTCTAATTTCACTGAAATTCTACCACATGTGAATTCCACCAACCCACATTGGAGCAGCGTGGTGGAATATGCTCCAAACCTCCTCCTCAAAAAGGAGAGCAGGCCTTAGCCCAGCAGGGGGACATACACAGGCTGTTAACATCAATCGATTATAATTAGTAGGTTTTCTTATAAATAAATAACTACGCTTACAAATGATAAAATAATGACCTACCTAACCTACGTACCTAATGATCCGTAAGTGAAACGAATCGTTTATCGTCTATTGTGATCGGGCAATTGAATAAAGAAAGTTCGAATGTAAAAACATCGCGTGACAAGATGATGGATGCAGATGGATTTTGTGAGAGTGATAATTGAATAGACTTGCATCTATCGATTGTTGAAGTTGAAATGGCACCCGCGTGAGGGAGGGGGGGGGGGGGGTTGGTGTCGGTTTAGTTGTTAAGACGTTAAGTTACAAACAAACACAATGTGTATTAATTAATAATATTGATTATGTTTAAAGACTGACGATATTTTTATTACCTTAATAATTTTAATGAATTCTAATGAATGTCCCACTGCTGGGCTAAGGCCTCTTCTCTTTTTGAGGAGAAGGTTTAGAGCTAAGTTTATCGCGCATTTTAATGCGGGTTAGTGGAATACACATGTGACAGAATTTCAGTGATATTTGACACATGCAGGTTTCCTCGCGATGTTCTTCACCGTCAATGCACGAGATGAATTATAATCACAAATTAAGCACATGAAATTCAGTGGTGCTAGCCCGTGTTTGAACCCATGATCTTCGGTTAAGATTCACGCGTTCTAACCACCAGGCCATATCAGCTCGGTGTGTGTACTCTATGTGATAGTGAAAAAATATACCTCGTAGTGAATAGCAACGATTCGATTACAGTTCACGCGTTTACAATGAAAATTTCAAGACAATCCAAAGGGCTTTGTATACCCTTAATTTACATAGATATAATATATTTGATTTTAATAAATCATAACATAAAACATAGTAGTAATTAGACATGAAATAATAATAATAATGGTCCTCCTGACCGATTTCGGCCACGGCGGCCAATCTCAAGAGAGATGTGCCAACTGCGCAGGAGATATTATAGTGCACAAGTGTGTGCGCAAACACAGGTGCACTCTCTATTCCCCAAATCTCATAACCCGATGGGACGGCAAGCCGACACGACCGGAAAGAGTTCAGGCGCAGGACCAAAGGCTTTACGTGCTTTCCGAGGCACGGGAGTGTACACGCTTCCAACTTCCAGACTCCGGGCTGTTATTGAGAATTTTCGACAGAAAATCTCAATAAAATTTTATTGGCCCGACCTGGGATTTGAACCCAGGGCCATTTTGTCTGAGACCTTACATTTAGTCACTAGACCGAACGAGGCAGTTAGACATGAAACACAGACAGAGTAAGATTACCTTATCATCCTTCTTGCTCTTCGCCAACACCCCACACAGGAGGGCGCACAGGCACAGGAACAGTAGAGATCTCATTTTGTTCTGAAACAAAATTAACTTTCCCAGTAACTATCGGCTAACAATTTACTAATAAAGAAAATATTAATTTTTATTTATTTTAACACCGTCACAGTTCGGCCATTTTGTAAAGTTATATATTAAAACCTTCATCGTTTATCGATGTTGTAATCAGTGAAAATCGCATTAAAATCCGTTGCGTGGTTTAGAAGAAGTGCGCGGAGATACAGACAGAAGTCGATAGATTGTTTTATACTATTTATAGATATAGTTCCAAGTAGGTATTTTAATTCTATATTTATTTTATTCAAGTAGATTTTCGTCTCTTATTCCAAATTATATTTTTGTTCCGTTTGCAGTTGAAACGCTTGGACCTTGGAGTAGTAGTACAAAAAAAAATCATCCAAAATATTACATCTTATTGCCTCTACTGGTGACAGGAGGGCTGGTTCATTTTTCGCCCAGAGAATCGAAATTGCGATCCATTCTTGCACCCATTCCACGCGGTCACGATTTGTTATTGTTATTATTTGTTACAATCAGTAATTTTTATCCATCGTTACTAACATTATAAATACGTATGAGTGTCTTTGTAACGCTTTCGTAATGAACTATTTAATCGATAATTATGAAATTTCGCATACACTCAAGGGTACAGCACACAGGGTACTTCTGCCCCACAAGCTAGTTACATATGTCCCCAGCGGTTTTTGCCATTGTGCGATGGAAAGTTTGTGTTTTACCGTTACAAGAGAAAGTAAGGCGAGGGAATTTGCACTTGGATGTTACATTGATTAACATACGGACGCTTCAGTGAGCTCCATTTTCTACTGTGACATACTAGTTTTACATACATATGCGTTTGAGGAGTTTTTTTTTATTGTATAGGAAGGCGGACGAGCATATGGGCCACCTGATGGTAAGCGGTCACCAACTTTCTTTCTTTCTTAGATAGGCATTGTAAGAAATGTTTACCATCGCTTACATTGCCAATGCACCACCAACCTAGGGAACTAAGATGTTATGTTATGTGCCTGTAATTACACTGGCTCACTCACACTTCAGACCGGAACACAACGATACAAAGTATTACTGTTTTGCGGTAGAATATCTGATGAGTGGGTGGTATCTACCCAGACGAGCTTGCACAAAGCTACCACCGAGTAAAGTTACTCTATGTCTTTAAATATACCGGTGACGTAATGCTTGCAAAATCTCATGATGATATATAACCACTCAACCGAGTTAAGACGTGAGAGCGTAACAAACAAATAGGTAAACAAACGCTTTCGCATATATAATATTAGTCATAGACAAACAAGAGTAATATATAAATAAAGAATGTCCTCCAGATCGATTTCGGCCACGGCGGCCAATTTCAAGAGAGATTAGCCAACTGCGCAGGAGATATTATAGTGCACAAGTGTATGTGTTTCCGAGGCACGGGAGCTCCGAGTGTTCCGCTGCCACTGATAATTTCCGAATTAAAGAACCAATAACTTTTTATTGGCCCGACCTGTTGTTTGAAACCAGGATTCAACTAATGTAAAACGTTTATTACCGTTTTCGATTCGATTCCGATCCAGCTTCGACTATTACTCATTAAACCGAATCGATATGATGATACCATATACAAAAAATCATGTCAGACTGAAACTTAATTGTTAACTTTTGACGTTCCATCGAGGACGAATCGAATCGCAACTGGATCGTTGTATTAACGTCAACGATTATGTATTGATTCGATTCTGATGATGTGACAATTATGTTAGTAGAATTGTCCTCCAGAACTTCCTGGTCCTTGGCTTCCATCTAGCGACTAGACCAACGAGGCAGTCAAACAACCACATACAATTATTATTAAAAATACAATTTGTAACATATTGCCACGCTACATAAAGCCAAGCTAAGCTAAGCCAAGCCAAGCCAAGCCAAGCCAAGCCAAGCCAAGCCAAGCCAAGCCAAGCCAAGCCATGCCATGCCATACCACGATAGTTAAAGCTGGAAATGTCCATCAAGTCCGCTCGTAACATTCGAGTGACAACGGAATTTAATACCCATCATTCTCGCCGTCATGTCGCTATGGCAACTATAATAACGAACGGGAGGATGTGTCCATGGCAACGGAAAAATAACGGTTGTTGAAAAATTGACAAAATTATTGAGATAATATAGATTAGATTATTTATATATTATATAAGAATAAATTTAAATATGCATGTTATTTAGACTGCATTGCGACACAAAAGTGTTAAACCGGATGGGTTTTTAACAGCTTCACATAAAAGGCTATTACGCTGTTAAATAGGACAAACGGAAATTATCTCACTATTATATTATATACTAGTAATGTTTAGTTAGAATATGTGTTAGAAATGATACAGCTAAATCTTTTTCATGAATCACTCCGTCCATTGAGGAAAACCGTATGGAAATCCGTTCAGTAGTTTTTGAGTTTATCGCGAACAAACAGACAGACGCGACAAGGGACTTAGCTTTATAATATGTAGTGATAATTAACATTAAGGCAATAATTCATAGTGAAAGAGTCTAAGAAATATAATAAAAACAAAAATAAATATTAGTTAAGTATATAAGTTATGTACAATTGTTTTAAAAGTAAATATTTAATGATGTTCTTAATAACTGTTGTATATATGTATTGTAAATAGTATTTAATTATATTTAAATAGGCAAATGCGCTGATGGTGAGTCGCTACCACTTCCCAAAGACATTGGCGCTCTAAGGAATTAACCATCTTAAATTCCACCAACCTTGGGAACTACGATGTTACGACCTCTGCAGTTACACTAGATAATTCACCCTTCAAGCCAGACAACAATATTAAAGTATTGCCATTTGGTGGTGGAATATCTGATGAGTGGTACCTATCCAGACTTGTAGAAAATACGAGATGCATTATAAATACTGCTCCACCGGTTTTATTGCAGTAGCAGCAGTAATAGCCTGTGAATGACTCACTACTGGACTAAGGCCTCTTCTCCTATTTTGAGGAAAAGGTTTGGAGCTTATTCCACCACGCTGCTCCAATGCGGGTTGGTGGAATACACATGTGACAGAATTTCAGTGATATTTGACACGTCATGAAGGTTTCCTCACGATGTTTTCCTTCACCGTCGAGCACGAGATTATTACACAAATTAGGCACATGAAATTCTGTGGTGCTTGCCCGGGTTTGAACCCATTGGTTAAGATTCACGCGTTCTTACCGCTGGGGCATCACGGCCTTATCTCGATTTTGATGGCGCTCTTACAATATGCCATATTCGTTCTCTCACCTGCCATTCTGACTTTAAAATTGAATGGCATATTTAATAAGATTTGTCGGCATGTAATCGCAGACATCTTGCTAATTAAGGGCAAAGATTAATTACCAGTATAGTGCCACTTGGGTCGTGAACAAAGCGTTATTTGACACGCGAGTGCTTATTAAACGAGATGACCCACTAAATAGATAAGTAGCTGAAGAACATGGGTTCAAAAATCAGAGGTAGTTACGTTTACTTAGTACCAATGGGTAGCGTTGATATATTTCTTAATCACCCAGGATAGATCGCACTACTGGGACACCTTAGGGAATTAGTCCTTCCCTCTCTGTAAAGTCCGATGGTTTAACGTGCTTTCTGAGGCACGGAAGTGCATACACTCCAACTTCAAGACTCCGAGTTGCTGCTGAGAACCTTTCGTCAGAAAAAAATATATCTTCCTCTCGAACACTAGACCAACGAGAGAATCAACTGGTGTAAAATAAATAAACATTTACAATCTAATCGGTCTTATATACATTGACCGGTTTGAATATTTTACATACAAGCACGTTAAAATGTCATCTGATCATTGAATTATAGAAACGTTTGCGACCTGTCGCCATATAGTTGAGTTTGAACCAACGCATAATCGTTCAAGGTTCAATGCCTCGTTTAAGTATGCGTACGAGGTTTGTTTATATAATGGAGTAACTGTACATAACAGAGGTCAGCGACATAAACACTCGGAGACATTTAGACATCACTAAAGAGAGAAATCAATTCAACTGAATACACGATGGACTAAACACGACTAAACTAAATTAGCAACTGCCTCGTTGGTCTAGTGGCTAGATATAAGGTCGCAGACCCGGTGGTCCTGGGCTCAATTCCCAGGTCGGGCCAATATAAAGATATTGGGTTTTTCTGTCAGGAAATTCTCAGTATCAGCCCGGAGTCTGGAAGTTGGAGGTGTCTACATCTCCCGTGCCTCGAAAAGCACTTTAAGGCGTTGGTCCTGCGCCTGAATTCTTTCCGGTCGTGTCGGCTTGCCGTCCCATCTGATTATGAGAGCAAGGGAAGAGAGAGCGCACCTGTGTCTGCGCACACACTTGTGCACTAGAATATCTCCTGCGCAGTTGGCTAATCTCGATTAAGATTGGCCAACTTGACATTATTATTATTATTATGGTAGTTTACCATACTGGGTAAATGAGCATGGCTGATGTTTTGTCAAAAATTATATTTCAAAGTAATAGCTTTAGCTATAGTTTCAAATTTCACTGAAATTCTGTCACATGTGTATTCCACCAATCCGCATTAGAGCAGCGTGAAAACTTTTTTCAAAACCTTCTTCTCAAAATAGGAGAAGAGACCTTAGCCCAGCAGTGGGACATTCACAGGCTGTTAATCCTCCGTGCAGTGACGGAGTAAGAATACAATTCACTGCCCCTCTCTCTCCCATGGGTGTCGTAAGAGGCGACTAAGGGATATCTGAGCGTCCATCTGCTCATCTGGTGGTAGGATGACTCTCATCCGCCTGGCTTGTTACCACCGTACGCATGGTGAAAAACTCGTGAAGTGGCTGTTCGCAGTCGCGTTTCGAGATCAGCCAGCGTACAGCCAGTGCACGAGCGCGCATCGCCGTGATATGTGGTGGTCCGGTGGAAGTTGGTGTTGAACCAATGCCGGGGGAAATTATGTTGACCTGCCGGACAGGGAGACCCGTAGAAACGGTTGTTCCGCTGGCCGCCCGTGGCATAGTACAGGGGCCCAAGCGTTCTTAACCAGCTCGCGAGGCTGCCCCACCAGGCCACGCATAATCTCGGTGTGGACCGTCGTGCCGGTTGGTGATCGGACGGTGGGGTCCCGGCGGCCACTACCGGGAGGGTTCGGGGGCCCTTCCGTCCGGCGGGTCAGTTTATTTTCCCTTCTGGCAGCTTCCTGGGGAAACACAGCTCCACACTTTGACCATCCCTATCGTGGCAATGCGTCGCTCGCTTCACGTCTCGTCCTTTCCTTTCCCAAATGAGAGCGCATACAGGAAATAACGGTCGATCAGCGGTGCACACCCCCACCATACCTTCGCTGTTTGAGGTCGAGTTCTGTAACATCCGTGGACTCCATGCTAACCTCAATGCTGTCCACCACCATCTTGAGACAGCACGGCCAGCAATGTTGTTTCTTACGGAGACTCAAATACTCCGTCCTGTCGATACCAGCTACCTTAATTATCCCGGCTACATGCTAGAAGAATCCTTCAAAGCGAAAGCCGGAGTATGCTTGTTCGTCAGGACGGATGTTTGCTGTCACCGTCTGCGCTGCTTGGAGGACCCTTCCTTCTCCATGTTGGTGGTACGTGTGGATCTGATTCGCCAGAGTCGAGTCTACGTGTGCCTCTACAGATCCCATAATGGTGACTTGGAGACAAGCCGACTATTTGACCATCTTAGTCGGGTGGCAGATGCTGCACAAGAGCAGTTTCCTAACGCGGAACTGGTGTTTTTGGGGGACTTTAATGCTCACCACGAGTCATGGTTGAAGTCTCCCAAAACTGACCATGCTGGAAGGACTGCTCATGCTTTCGCTCTCACGCAAGACTTGACCCAACTGGTTGATCAGCCCACCAGGATCCCAGATATTGACGGGCAAGCGCCTTCTCTACTGGACCTTCTGCTGACTACTCACCCGGTGGAATATCAGGTTGAGATTCGGGCTCCTCTTGGTTCTTCGGATCACTGCCTGATATCTACCAAGGTGCCACAGGCCAAGCTGCCGTCACCAGCGGTATGCAAACGTCGTGTTTGGCACTATAAGTCGGCAGATTGGGACGGATTGCGCGATTACTATGCGTCAGTCCCTTGGAGGGAACGTTGCTTTAGTGAGAATGACCCGACAGCTAGCGCCGCTGCTATTGCTGATGAGATCCTGTTGGGGATGGAATACTACATTCCTAACTCAGACCACATCAGTAAGGGTACGCGTAACCGTTGGTTCACTCGCGAATGTGCCGATGCTGTGTCATCTAAGCAGGCGGCATATCGCGCATGGATCAATGGCTGCGTTAGTGGGGCATCTAACATCGACTCACTGAAAGCAACCTACAACAAAAGCTCCAAGTCCTGTAGGAAGGCATACACGAGAGCGGATGCACAGCGCATTGTACAGGTTGGTCACGACCTTGTTTCGTATCCTAGGGGCTCTCGTAGCTTCTGGCGTCTGACCAAGTCTGTGCAAAACAATTTCTGCCAACCTTCGCTGCCACCGCTCAGGAATCCGGACGGATCGCTAGCTCACAGTCCGCAAGAGAAAGCCGATCTTCTGGCAAAACTCTTTGCGGACAACTCTGTGATCGATGATTGCAGTGCACAGCCACCTTCAATACCTTCATGTGGCCACACGATGCCTGACATCAAAATCAGGCAGCGCGATGTGCGTGCAGAGCTGCAATCACTCGATGTACGGAAAGCTAGTGGTCCCGATAGAATACCAGCCATAGTGCTGAAGAAGTGTGCAGCGGAGCTGTCTTCTGTGTTGACGCGCCTGTTCCAGCTGTCTCTCTATACAGGACGTGTGCCGGATTCTTGGAGAGAGGCTAATGTGCAAGCGGTTCCCAAAAAAGGGGATCGGTCAGACCCGGCTAATTATCGGCCAATAGCTATCACTTCAGTACTTTGTAAGGTGATGGAACGGATTCTAAATAACCAACTGATCCATTACCTAGAAGATCACTGTCTGATTAATGATCGTCAATACGGGTTTCGACCGAAACGGTCCACAGGTGATCTTCTAGCGTACGTAACACACCTCTGGGGTGAAGCTATCGACAAGCGTGGGGAATCGTTGGCTGTCAGCCTCGATATCTCCAAGGCTTTTGACAAGGTCTGGCACAGAAGTCTTCTCTCCAAGCTGCCGGCATACGGTCTGCCAGCTCAGCTCTGCACCTGGATTGCCAGCTTCCTACACAAGCGTAGCCTTCGCGTTTTTGTTGATGGCTGCGCTTCAAAATTCCATGTAGTGAATGCTGGGGTCCCCCAGGGGTCTGTGCTATCCCCCACACTCTTTCTTCTGCATATCAATGACATGCTCTCTCTCGGGAACATACATTGCTATGCAGATGATAGTACAGTGCACGGGGGATACCACGGAAGCGCAGGAGCTGGGCGGGCGGAAACTGGGGAGAGACGGAGGGATCTTGTTGTTGAACTCGATAGGACGTTAGGACTCATTGCCAAATGGGGCTCTGATAATCTTGTTGAGTTCAACGCCAAGAAAACACAGGTATGCGCTCTCACAGCGAAAAAGTCACCATTTTCCCCTCCTCCTTCCCTCTGTGGCACTACGCTGGAGATACAAGGCAAAGTCGCCATACTGGGAATTGACGTTCGGTGCGACCTCAATCCAAAGGATCACATCGAGGCTGTTATAAAAACAGCCTCACGAAAACTCGGAGTCCTGAACAAGGTGCGGCGTTTTTTCACGCCACAACAACTGCTCCTGTTGTATAAAACACAGGTGCGGTCCTGCGTCGAATATTGCTCGCACCTTTGGGATGGCTCCGCTAAGTACTTACTGGAGGCCTTGGATCGGTTGCAGCGACGTGCGGTTCGCATTATTGGCGACGTAAAGGTCACCAACACCCTCGAGCCTTTACAGTTGCGTCGAGAGATAGCGGCACTGAGCGCTTTCTATCGACTGTATCACGGCGAGTGCTCAGAGGAGCTATTCACCCTCATTCCTGCTTCCCCTTTCCTTCACAAATCTACGCGTGCTGGCTCTCGATGTCACCGACTAACTGTGACATCAATTCCATCGCGCACGAAGAAATTTGGCAACTCTTTTCTTTGTCGCACCTCTAAAACATGGAATTCGTTACCAGCACACGTGTTCCCCTCCTCTTATGACCCGGGTTCCTTCAAACGAGGCGTGAAGAGGCATCTTGCGGGCCGGCAAGGCGGGGGCGGCTAGTGCAAGTCATTCTTCCTGACTGCACTAGCCGTCGTCGCGTTTGGACTTTACTATCACTTACCATCAGGTGAAGTAGAGTCATTTGCCATCCCGGGAACAATAAAAAAAAAAAAAAAAAAAATTTACTTTTACTTTTATAGTTTAAAGGGCACGGTAATTTTACTTTCAATCTAATAATCAATAAATACTTTTTGTTGTGATTCGCTTTGAATAGCGAATGATCCAGATTCCAGGGGGAGTATACCTCGTGAGATTTTGTGCTAGCCCGCGTGAGTAGGTACACCTAGGCTACGCTCATCAAATTCTAATTTTAATTATTTACTTTCTGCTTCACAATTGAATTGCAGTTACTTACATACCTATTACAAATTACTAGCGTTTTGCCCGCGATTTCACCCGCGTAGTTCTTGTTTCCGTGGGAATAAGGAGACAACATGTAGCCTATGTTACTCGCTGCTAATGTAGCTTTCCATTGGTGAAAGAATTTTAAAATCAGTATAGGGGTTTATGCGTAAACGCGTAACAAACAAACTCACATTCGCATTTATAAAATTACTTAGGATACTGCGCCTTTAATGTTTCGTAATTGGTTAAAATAAAACACTTACCGTTTGAGCAAACTTCAAAAGCCAAAAAACAAATCTTCTCAAAGTCATTAACAAAAATTACGTCAGAATGACAGAATTTAGTATTCTTCAAAAACCAATATGGCGTCGATTTACTATTTTATTTGTTCCAAATTCAATATGACGTGGAATTTAATATTTATTCGAAATGACGTCGAATTTTACTTTTCCTCGTTCAAATATGGCGTTCGAATTTTAAACTTAATTGTTCCAAATCCAATATAGCGTCAAATTTACTTTCAAATTCTTTATTTATTAAATACTTATTTGCTTATACATAACAGTTTGGCTGCTATCAATTGAATGAGTCGATTCTTCTCAACTCTGACCGGACTCTCCGTCTTATCATTAGCTCATATACAAGTATAGAGGGAACTTATGTATGTTTGTTTATTCGTTTGCGTAAGAAAATGAAGCCGAAATAGCCCAGTGGCTCAACAGGAATACTTAGTGTTGTTGTGTTCCGGTTTGAAGGGTATACAGGGTAACTAGAGGCACAAGGGACATAACATCTTAGTTCCCAAGGTTGGTCGCGCATTGGCGATGTAAGCGATGGTTAACATCTCTCACAATGCCAATGTCTATGGGCGTTGGTGATCACATGCCAACGGGTGGCCCATATGTTATAAAAAAAAAATCATAGTCGTATCAATGGCACAATCAAGATAACTCGTACACAAACATAAAGACGCAAACAAAAAAAACGGTTTAGGCGTGAAAGCGTAACAAACAAATTCACACTCGCATTTATAATTATATTAGTTAGGATATTTTTTAGATATTCATATTATAATTCAAAATAAGCTCGAACGATGTGGCAACACTAGTGAATAAACAGAAATAGATTATAAACGTATACAATGTTGAACTGGTCAATGACTCTAAGGTCATAAAATGGCGCTTAAGTGATATGTTTTGTCGTATCTGTGACCTTTCACCTTAAGCATTACAAATAGGCCCATACGATCCGTTACTAGGCTCGGCTTATCAAAAACAATGTTTTTTTTTTCGTATTAATAGCAAGACCAACACTCGTGCTTCGGCAAGGCGGTGCTACTGAGATTCTTCGACAGGAAAAACCCGATAACTTTTTGAGATAAGTAGCCTTATATCGAGCAACTAGAACAATGAAACCATTTCGCTGTGTCAATAAATCTTTTTTATTTAATGTTATAAGTAAGTGTTCTCCAACGCCAGTAGACATTGGCTCCGTTAGAAATATTTACCATTTCTAACATCGCCAATGCGCCACCCATCTTGGGAACTAAGCTGTCACATTTTTTTTTTAATTATATAAGCCAGCGCATCACAGTTGTCACACCTGATGGAAAGTGATGATACAGTCTAAGGTGGGGCGCGCTTGCCTAGAAGATACCTATTCACTCTTGACTTGAAGGTAGACCTATATTGTAGGTGGTGGGGAAAACGGTCGAGAGGGTATTCCAGACCTTAGCGGTGCGTATCAGAAACGAGGAAGCAAATCGTTTCGTACGTGTCTTAAGTACGTCAATTACGTACGGGTGCAGACTTTTTCGATGGCTCGCATTTCTGTGGTAAAACAGTGACGGGGGAACCAAATTAAATATTATGTAGTTACACTCACCCTTCAAACTAGAACGCAACAATACAGATTACTGTTTAGCGGTAGACTAACACAGAGCCTTACCAGCTTGTGATTTTATTATTATTTAATACTTAATCATCAGTCATTTTAATATACACAGTTTCAAGTAACACGACGAGGTGTTACGGTGACATTTAAAATGTGGTGGCGTTGTGTTACGTCAAACCACAAATGCTAAATATATTAAATAACATAAGTAAATTAAATATCGGGGCGGCAGGCCATTGCCATTTTGATAGGTGGCTCACTTGCCAGTACATACGATACAATAATAAAAAAGAACATACGATCCTTAACGTATTTTGACGTGATAACGTCTTATAAATCGATAAACGCCGGCTGCACGCACGAAAAAGTATGACTCATTGTAACGTTCCGCCTGAGCCGAGCGCGCAAGCGAGAGCGCGGCACAAGCGATAAGGCGCGATCGGCCTAAGCGGCTTGTGACGTATCTATCTCTCCTCCATCGGCCGATGCGTCCGAGTATTCAATCTTTATCAATGTTTTCTTATGACGTTATCACGTAAAAACCATTTTTTTGTATCATACAATTGAACGTAACGTTTTCTGGGATCCTGCAAATTTGTTTTAGTTGGGGGAGTGAGTAAAGATAACTAGATTGATAATTCTGACCCGATTACATTAACGACTTAACAAACAGACACTATATACAGAGTTTGTTATACACATGGTTATTTGTAACGACCCAGCAACCTCGCAGGACTAGATAGCTAATACCATAAGCAACAACTTTTGTTCGTGACGTGTTGTTCATTCCTTTGGCGTATCTCTAATGTGTTTTGATGTTATTTTAATGTGTCTGTATGTTAATTACCAGCATCACAATCTACGTTTTAGGATTTATTTGATCGATATACAAGTATTGGTTTAAATTTAATTTAAGATTTAATAATATTTAAATTTAAGACGTCGTTGTCTGGATAGACTTCTTGTGTACCAGTAGACTTTAAGCCATATTAACTACATATATATAATAGCTAAGTGGGTCCGTTCGTAAATAGATTAACGTGTTTCCTTCACATATTCCAATGGGACGGCAATCGTATACGACTTGAGAAAATATAGGTACTGGACCATATATTAACATTGTACATATTTTATTATGTAGTATATGAAGTATCCGTCATAACCTCGAAACCTTTTGAAACCATAGACAATCCATTGCTTTTTGGTTATTACGAATATGTCAAATCAATAAAAAGTAGTAAATTGTCACATCTTAATATCTTTGATTTGATTAATGGAAGTAGGTTCTATGCCGGATAACTGTGTCATAATTAACACGTATATCGTAAATTGTTAAATAAACGTGACATTGATAACAATACAGTAGTAATTTGACCAGTGGCGTAGCTAGGTGGACAAGGGCCCCCGGGCATAGAAAAAGATTCTCTTTCTTTATGCTCCTCTCCTCTTTTTTATGTTCCTCTCTTTTCAAAGCTTAGATTAGAGGGCCTCCTGAGCTCCGGGGCCCTGGTGCACTGCACCACCTGGCCCCACGATAGCTACGCCCACTGAATTTCAAATATTCATAACATTCATATAAACAGGACTATTCTGTGAGAACACACTCAAAAATCAACGCAGAAAACGGTCGTGAAATATTAGACAGTGATATCCGATTTTGACCTTAATGATTATAACATTACAAGTACAATACTACTGTAAAACCGATTTTAGAATACCTTAATGAAATCTGGGGCGGTGTCGCTGAAATCCACATCAATAATCTTCTAATATCGCAAAACATACTGCTTAAAGTCCTATATAATATGAACTGTCTCGCAATTCTACAATTAATATCTTTAGCACAACAAACATTTTATCAAATAAAACAAATTTATAAATACAGAACATGCTTGTTAATCCGTAAAATAGTTACAAACGCCACACATTCACAAATCACCTTTCAATCTAAAACCCATTCTCTTCCTATTAGAAACCGACATAAAATCGAATTACCCAAATTCCGAACTATGGCACAAAAACTTTATTGTTTGAAGGAGCACAACTTTACAATTAATTACCAAAAGACGTTCTAAATGCAAATTCAATTAATATTTTCTAAAAAAGATTTAAAAACTATTTACTGGCACAAAATGTAGACTTGACACTTATGGCATAGTACTTATATTTATTTAATGGTATTTCCTAAGTGTACTTTGTTCTTTTTTTTAGGAAATAAATGACTAGAACCATCTCGAAATACCGCCAAATCCCCCTGACCGAAGAATTGAATTGAATAGAAAACCAAGTACTGTGCAGCGGTTGACCTTTTTTATTTCGGTTCACCCGTTTCCCACGTGATGTCCTAAGTGGCCCACCATTTCTCCTACAACCCTCCTTTATGATGATCCTAACCGAGAATTTCTCTAAAAAATTAACCCCCTATACAAATGTTGCCCCTAAAAAATCTCCATTTCATCTGACTTGCCCCCAAATTTAGGAGAGAAAACCCCTAAATTGGCAATAGTGCTTAAACCTTTAAGTATATACGTGTCATAAAATTATATCACCATAAGTCGGTTATCAACATTTTACGCGTGAGTGATGAGATCTTTCTAACAAATTACCAGCGGGAAAAACTACGGGAAAATTTTACTAATTTGCGATACGTTCCCGATTCAATTTCATATGATGTGAAGATGTATCTTAACATGTCAAAAAAAAAAATCAATTGTTAACTCACTACTCTAATAATCTAGACTAATCTAATAGTCGATAATTATATTAAAGAATAGGAAAACGGCAACGATGACGCTTCGATTCGATTGCGATAAAGTGACGATTTGTTAGTAGAATTGTTGAGCTGAGTTTAAATCAACTCAAATCTCCGCTAAGGAGATTTGATCTTGAATGAAAATAACCATTAAATCTCACGAAAACTTAAATCGTAATAAATAATGTTATTATATACGGCTTGACATAAACAGGTTGAATATTAAGGGCAATTGTATTTTAAAGATGTCATCCGCTATCAATGCGATTCTGGAAGAACACACTTCACTACTCACCCGTGAGTTGTCAACCTACTTATCGTGGAGTCGAGATGGCCCGGGAGTGAATAACCGATGATCGTGGGTTCAAAACCCGGGCAAGCATCACTGAATTTACATGTGCTTAATTTGTGTTTATAATTCGTGTCGTACTTGACGGTTAAGGAAAACGTAAAGAACTGGTGGTAGAGCTTTGTGCATGCTCGTCTGGGTAGGTACCACCCACTCATCAGATATTCTACCGCAAAACAGCAGTACTTGATACTGCTCTGTTCCGGTTTGAAGGGTGAGTGAGCCAGTGTACCTATATATAAAAAAAAAGAAATCTACATGAATCTAATTTCATTGAAATTCTGCCATATGGCGGAATAAGCTACAAATTTTCTCCTTAAAAAAAGGGAAAGGAGACCTTAGTCCAGCAGTGGGACACTCACAGGCTTATGAACATGGAGTCAATTCTACTAACAAATTGTCACTTTATCGCAATCGAATCGAAGCGTGATCGTTGCCGTTTAACCGTTGTCCTAATGTTTAATTTAATTATCAACTATTCGAATAAAAATTAACAATTAAATTTGATTTTAACACAACGTTATATGTTAACATCATATCGGTTCGGTTCCGAACCGAATAAATATAGATCAAAGTTGGATCGAAATTGAATCGGGAACGTATCGTAATGTTTATAGATTAGTAGAATTCGCTGGTAAATATATAATTTTGACGCGTGTATTCTAGAAATGTTATAATTATCATGATCGATGTCGCAATATCACTTAAATTTCACAATCGTTGTCGGTGAGAGTTACAGTTTCTGGAAGAGATAAAGTCAAAAACTATTTATTTAAAGACTTTGTTGACTACCACAATGTAAATTGAGCAAAAGCTGGACTTAATGCCTGAAGGCATTCTCTGCCAGTCAACCAATAGGTCAAACTGAAATCCACTACTAAAATTTTTTAATCTGTTTGCATTAATATACGAATTTTACTAATGAACGAAGTGATTCAGTTACTCACTGGGACTTCCCCTACCAACCATCAACAGCAATACAAAGTATTTCAGCTTGACGGTATATATGATGACAGACAGTGATAAGTTCAAAGTGAAAGTGTAACATACGGACAGATTATTATTTATCCTTGACGAGTTTTTATCATAAAATTTATAATCTCTTAGTAATATGTCATATAATATATTAAAATAATACCAATAACGTCCATTTTTAAGGAATTGCCAATATACCTTTTTACGCCCTGTAGTTAAGCGTGTTAGGAGTGATCAATAACAAAAGGGACAGGAACGAACCTGCGACAATTACATCGTCAAGCGACTTGTAAACCATTGAGCTTAAGGGACTTCAATACGACAGACAATTTATTTGCTTATATATTCATTTTGACCTTTTCTTAAATTGCGCAGACTTATGTTGTCTTAATAATAATGTGTATGCACATTAATATGTAAATTTTTTTATATAAAATAACCGTAGAAACTAAAGTTAAAAAACGGTGCCGTTTATTATCCTACGTAAAATTAAATTCATTATTATTAATGTCTGTTTTTATTATATGTATTATATGTATGTATGTTCAAATTAATATTTTTACAAATTGCTTGTTCACAATACGGTATCTACCTACATAATAAAATTAAACAAAAAACGGATTTAATTTTAGAACACCGACATTATCTTTAAGCGTCACTTTGTTAAATTATGTACGTATTTAACTAAAAGTTCAACGTTATTCGTAAATATAAATTTATGAAACATCTTAAACCATGCGTACGTAATTAAGTAATGTGAATAACGCGATCGGAATAAAATATCTACATGCATATTAGAACGATTTAATTAAGGCGTAAATATATTTTTATCGTATTTCCTAATGAGACTGTTAACGGCCATAACTATCGAATTATTAAATAGTTAAACGTCTAATTGAAGATATTTAATAGAATGAATAAAAAAAAAAACAAATTTAAAAAACTTACCACGTCAAAACTGGTAGTTTTTCTGATAAAAACTTAGCACAACAATGGACGCAGAGTAAAAAAACTTTTGTCGATTTTTATTTTTTTTATT
The DNA here is from genome assembly GCA_905220585.2 of Nymphalis polychloros. Lineage (NCBI taxonomy): Eukaryota > Metazoa > Arthropoda > Insecta > Lepidoptera > Nymphalidae > Nymphalis > Nymphalis polychloros. The sequence continues at coordinate 517,536 of HG992268.1, read as the reverse complement.
TAGTCGACGCGAACTGTGGACACGGTTTGAAAGGCGACTGACTAAAGCTTGTTGGCCAATCCAACTCTACTCCACTTGAATAGGATAAGGCTGAGTACTCATGAACCATGTTTTTAAATTATATTGATGTTTATACAAAATTAATTATTTAGGTGTAACGTTTGATGCTTTTTGGAATGAAGTTCTTTTGTGGCCCAAGGTCATGTCATATAACGAAATAGCGTTCATACTGTGCCAACCAAATATTACAAAATGCGATGCGTTTCGAATGCCTTCGAATTTAGGAGGTCGATATAAAGGAGGTTGAGGTGCTTTTTGGTGTGACAAAAATACAGTAATATAATCAATTAAAATCTACATTTTAAAACACGGTTTGAGTCGAAAAAATATCGCGAAGAACTTCGTTCCTGACGGAGGTCCTCCGACTGCACAATTTTTTTTATTGTATAAGCTTTAAAAGAAATATTACTGTTAATTATGAGTTTTTAAAATTTTTTGTGTTGTATTAGCGTAAACTAAAATAAATTATTCTTTTTTTTATTTTACTTTTAAAGTGGTCGTTTTTAACTGATGTGTATTATTTTTTTAAATCTTATATGTACATAGCCTTATCAGATCTTGACCACAAATATTTTTGTAGTCAATTATGTCATTTAATGCCTTATCATAAGACATATTTTTGTACGAGCAAAATGTTTAGTAATTGTAGTAATTACAGAGCCCGTTTACATTTTATCGCAACGATATTATTTTAAATAACAATAACATTTTAAAAATATATAGACATTAGCAAAGGATACCATTTCGTGTGTAAGGGGAAAAACGAGCAGGAGGCTCACCTGATGGAAAGTGACAACTAGCGCCCATGGACACCTGCAACATTCGAGGACTTGCAGGTACTCGGTGGTAGAGCTTTGCGCAAGCTCGTCTGGGTAGGTACCACCCACTCATCAGATATTCTACCGCAAAACTGCAGTACTTGATATTGTTGTGTTCCGGTTTGAAAGATGAGTGAGCCAGTGTAATTACAGGCACAAGGGACATAACATATTAGTTCCCAAGGTTGGTGGCACATTGGCGATGTAAGCGATGGTTAACATTTCTTACAATGCCATTGTCTATGGGCGTTGGTGACCAATTACCATCAGGCGAAATGCTCGTCCGCCAAAATAAAAAGGTGCTTATCTGGCCTTTATTATTACGAACATTATAAATAAAAATATAATATCAAAATCGATAACTTGTAAACCGGTCAATAGTATTATACCTCTAGGTAAGTGCGTATGTTTTTCTTTTGTGAGTATTGCGTACAAAACGCTTTTTAAATTGTCAGTATATTATCAAATATTTACATAGTGATGTAATTGTAATCGAAGACGACAATATATAATAAATAAAATATTTTTTAAATTGATTGCTTTAGTTATTCATACTATATATATATACATAATTCTTCTGTACGTGTCCATGACAATGAATTCCTTATAAACGGCTGGACCGATTTTGATGACATTTTTGTGTGCTGTGTGTGGTTCCGTGTATGGTTGTAACTAGGCTATAATTTTTTTTTTTGTAAATATGCCATATTTTTTTATTGAAAAAGGGATGAAATGGATTATATTAAATCTCTTTTTATAAAATTACGTTGTCGTCGTTCGTTTATCTCGACATACATTAACCGGTTTTGCCAATTACTTGCATTTAATGTTGGTACATGAAGTTCAATATACAGAGTAAAAATAAAGGTCAAGAGCGTTCATGAACATATCGATAGATTATTAATAATTATTAACGATATTCAAACTAATCGAAGTCAATATTGTTATTTATTGTTTTTTTTTAATCAATCAAAATTTGTTTATGATTTGATTTGCTTTTTTAATTATTTCATACGACGCAATTTACGACACGTAAGGTCCCACATGAATTGTTTCAAAGCTGAGCACAGATATAAATCAAGTCAAAGCAAAGTATATTTTAACTTACCTGTTGGTGTGGTTGGTAAGATACTTGCCTTTCACGCCGCAGGTCGTGGGTTCGATTCCCACCCAGGACAGACATTTGTGTGCATGAACATGTCTGTTTGTCCTGAGTCTGGGTGTAATTATCTATATAAGTATTTATTTACAAAAGAAAAGTATTCTATGTAAGTACATCAGTTGTCTGGTTTCCATAGTACAAGCTCTGCTTAGTTTGGGATCAGATGGCTTTGTGTGAATAAAGTCCCAGGATATTATTATTATTATAATCAAAGCTCTTGCGTGTACTCTTGAATCATCATTTTACAAGATTAAATTAAATTTAAAACTGTATTATTATCATTACATGTATTTTGTCTTGCTTATTTGACAATTCAGTATTTATGTGTTAATTATGACAGAGGTATTTGCCTAAGGTACCTACCTGAGGTATGACAACTAATCAAAGTCACTAAGAGGGCACCATAGACTATGTAGATACTAGTACGATAATCAAGTTACATATGAATTTAGCAGACGACTTGGGAACATTATATATATTTATTTAGATATGTATGGTAACAGTAGTATGTAGGTAAGTTCAGTCGGGTCGACAGCACATTATGTATGTGTATGTATTTATGAATGTTCGAGATCTAGAAACAGAACAGTTAAATGTTGATTAGAAAGTCTACTTTCTAATTCGACCTAGAATTGCTTACAGATATAGTTTTCGCACACCGATAAGCGAATTTATTGCTAATTCTGATGTATACAATAATAATATCCTAGGACGCTATTCACATAAGGCCGATCCGATCCCAAGCTAAGCAGAGCTCGTACTATGGAAACCAGACGACGGATGTAGGACATATACTACCTTTCGTTTGTAAATACATATTTATATAGATAATCACTCCCAGACTCGGGACGAACAGACATGTTCATGCACACATATGTCTGTCCTGGGTGGGAATCGAACGACCTGCGGCGTGAAAGTCAATGTGTCGGTCGATCGATATAATTCAAATGAGTTTAGAGTGATTGAGGAATTTTCGTTCGTGTAATTATAATAGCAGCCCAGAGTCTCGAAGTTGACAGTAATAAGACCGTGCCTCCGGAAGCACGGAAAGCCTTTCCTATCTGAACCCTTCCGGTCCGGATATCCCGTGCAATCGGTTTATGTGAGTTAGGGAATAGAGTGCACTTGTGTTTTGGTTTTGTGTTTTTGATAAAAACAAGAATATCATCATACATATACGTCTGTCTGTACGTATCGTTTTTTTAATCTTTGATTATTGATATCATTACAAGGCACTGTTAAATAATTAACATTTCTATTTTTTACCTTTATTTTTGTCAGAACGATTAAGCTGCTTGTATGATTTCCTTAGATTTATTATAAATAAAACGTAGATATTTAAAAAATAAGCAAAATACATTGCTGGTCCAATACCTTTCCTTTTTGAGGAGAAGATTTGGAGCTAACTCAGCTATGCTTTTCCGATGCGAGTTAGTGGATGCACGTGGCTGATTTTCGTCCTCATGTTTTCTTAACGATGTTTTCTTTCATTGCCAAACACGAGATGAATTATAAACTCAAACTAATCATATGTAAATTATAGTGTTTGCCCAGGTTCTGACTCGGAATTATCAGTTAAGATTATTGCTTTCTGACCATTGAGCCATCACGGCTCACTAAAAAAATGAAGTTTATTCAGAAAATAACAAAACAAAAATAAAAAGAAAAAATATCGATAATAAAACACAATGCACGCACATCACTAGTTCATTAACGCGTGACTACTACATTCACATACGACTGAAGTACACGGCGCAGCATTATTTAAACACAACAAGCGAGTTTGATCGTTAATATTATTGTTATAATGTCTTTATTTGTTATTGTTTTATATTTGAACTGGTTTTAGTTTGTAATGTAGTTCGTGTGAAAATGCTCTGTATTGCACATTATTTTAATATATGTAGGGCAGAGAACAATCTGCGAACCGACGACACTGAGCTTTTTCTTTATAGGGGCCACAAACAAAGTATTAAGGTAATGATTTCTTAGGATTCGTGATTGTTACAACTTATATATGAAACCTCTATGAACGGATTTATCGAACGGTGTCAATAAAAAGCCGAGATGCCCCAGTGGTAAGAACGCGTGAATCTTGACCGATGATCGTGGGTTCAAACTCGGGCAAGCATCACTGAATTTCATGTGCTTAATTTGTGTATATAATACATCTCGTGCTTGAAGGTGAAGGAAAACATCGTGAACAACCTGCATGTGTCTGATTTCACTGAAAATCTCTCACATGTGTATTCCACCAACTAGCATTGAAGCAGCGTGGTGGAATAAGCTCCACAAAACCCGCTCCTCAAAAAGAGGCCTTAGCCCGGCGGTGGGACATTCACAGGCTGCTACTCTCAGTAAAAACCTTTGAAATTCAGAATAGTTTAAAATAAAGTAACATCAAGCGACGATACAAAAGCCTGGCGGACCGCAGGTTGAGCATCGCTGCTCTTAACGGTCGTAAAATGTCAGATAGTGATTTGCGACATTGACCTTAATAATCATAACATTTCAAGAACACACGCGTCAAAATACTATATCAACATAAGTCGGTTGTCAACATTTCACGGGTGATGAAGTGAGATCTTTTAGTACTGCTGTTATCTAAAAAATAGTTTAAAAACAAGCGTTTATTGAATATTTTCATCATTGACTTATAAGTAATATGTAAAAGTTAGTATTATTTTGCCAGGTAGGTACCACCCACTCATCAGATATTCTACCGCTAAACAGCAATTAGTCAATAAAATAATTATTTATAGAGATAACAAAATATAAAGACATTAGTTTTCACTCGAGTTTGGGGGGTAGTGATTTTTTTTTAAATTAAACGACATCCACTGGCTCATTTTTGCCAGTTCCTTATTTAACATTTTAACTTTATTGAAGAACTAGCTGTGCCCATACACACACACACACACACACATATATGGCTACTGGTAAAGAAATACGTAATTAACGATTTGAAATTCATTTTCATAAGATACCGTAGGGTTTACCGATCTTATATATGTATGGGCCACCTGATGGTAAATGATTACCAACGCCCATTAACGTTGGCATTACAAGAAATCGCATACATCGTGAATGCGCCACCAACCTTGGGAACTAAGATGTTATGTCCCTTGTGCCTGTAATTACACTGGCTCACTCACCCTTCAAACCGGAACACAACAATACAAAGTACTGCTGTTTTGCGGTAGAATATCTGATGAGTGGGTGGTGCCTACCCAGACGAGCTTGCACAAAGCCCTACCACCAGTGAAATGATGCTTGTACCATTATAAACATTAACGTAAACGCTGCGGTTGTAAGTAACAAATCTTTTTAGCGAGTGAACAGTTATGTTGTCTTCTTCTTTCAAATGTCAAATCAATAATGGCAGAAAGAGAGCATCAGTATTTAACTTAACAGCCGGTGTAATAATAATAATAATAATTATGATATCCTGGGACATTATTCACACTCGGCCATCTGATCCCAAACTAAGCAGAGCTCGTACTATGGAAACCAGACAACTGATATACTACATGTACTACTTTTCTTTTGTAAATACATACTTATATAGATAATTACACCCAGACTCAGGACAAACAGACATGTTCATGTACACAAATATCTGTCCTGCGCGGGTATCGAACCCACGACCTGCGGCGTGAAAGGCAAGTATCTTACCAATCACGCCAACTGGTTCGTCAAATAAATATATAGTTTTAAAATGAATCAACAGATGGCGTTATAAATAATTTATTTTTACACAACTTCATTTTCTCTGTACTCGATATTAATATTATTTTTTCTTTCATTCATAACTGTTAGTAGTTCGTCAGTTGTTAATAGTTGTGGTGCGGGCGCTTCGCCCCCGGTGCTTCGGTACAGTTCGTAGCGCGGCGGAGTCTCTAAAGCGGAGTTGCCGCACACTATGATGAATGGGTAACCGATTCTGAAATACATATTCTCATTTTAAAATTGACTTGAAAGAGGGTCTTGGCTGTAGGTCCTGGGGCGGCAAAGGAGGCCCTTTACTATTTTTCGAATAAATTTAATATTTTTTTCATTTAAACAACAATATATTATATTTTTTGCGGGGCCCCGTCTCATGTGGGCGTCCAAAAACTAGATGACGTAACATCACCTGTCTGCCATCATCAGCCGTTTCCCGATGGTGAGCCCGTGGCGGTCGTCCACCAGCACGTCACCGTGGAATCCATTCTCTTGGATCCGTCGCGCGACATCCAGTACTCTATTGAAGTCATGCTTCAACCATTCTTTGGAACCTTCCTAGGAGAAATCAAAATCAAAATAATTTATTCAACAATGAAGCATTACCACCACCAGATTCTACCACCGGTTCGGAAAGACACCAGCCCTGTGGGGGCCTAATAACTTACCTTAGGACCGATAACGACAGCGCTGTACGGTGCGACCTCTATCGGCCATCTCATTGATTTATCACTTGAAAGTACCTCCAACATGGCCGCCAGCAATCTTAAACCAAAACAAACGCGTAAATTTAAACGAGCCGGTTGGCGTGGTTGGTTCTGGCCTTTCGCGCCACAGGCACAGTTAGGTTCGATTCCCACCCAGGACAGACATGTGTCTGTTTATTCTCAGTCTGTGTGTAATTAACTATATAAGGGCCTCCAGACCGATTTCGGCCACGGCGGCCAATCTCAAGAGAGATTAGATAACTGCGCAGGAGATATTATAGTGCACAAGTGTGTGCGCAAACACAAGTGCACTCTCTATTCCCTAGCTCTCATGATCCGATGGGACGGCAATCCGACACGACCGGAAAGTGTTCAGGCGCAGGACCAACGGCTTTACGTGCTTTCCGGGGCACGGGAGTGTATACACTTCCAATTTCCAGACTCCGGGCTGCTACTGAGAAATTTAAATAGAAAATCTCAATAACATTTCATTGGCCCGACCTGGGAATTGAACCCAGGGCCACCGGGTCTGCGGCCTTATATCTAGCCACTAGACCAACGAGGCAGTCAATTAACTATATAAATATGTATTTACAAACGAAAAGTAGCATATGTAGTATATCAGTTGTCTGGTTTCCATAGTACGAGCTCTGCTTAGTTTGGGATGAGATAGCCGTGTGTGACTAATATCCCAGTATATTATTATTATTAATTATATATGTTAAGATAAACAAACCTTAGATTTAAATATTCCATACGATTCACTAATAGCTCTGCGCCCAACTATGCACTACAAACAGGGGACCAATTCTACTAACAAAATGTCAATCTATCGCAATCGAATCGAAGCGTGATCGTTGCCGTTTATCCGTTTCCCTGTTCTTTAATTTAACTATCGACTATTGGAATGAAAGTTAACAATCAAGTTCGAATTTGACCCAACGGTATATGTTAACATCATATCGGTTCGGTTCCGATCCGAATAAATATAGAACAGTCAAAGTTGGATTGGAATTGAATCAGGAACGTATCGTAATCGTTATGTATTAGTAGAATTGGTCCTCAGTTCTCGATTAATATATCCCTATATATAACACAACAATATTACATTCAACTACTTATATACACTTTAGTTTAACTTCCAAATATCTGATAACAACACCACCTATATTAAAAATGCCATTCACACAAATCCATAATAATTACCGCAGATTATTAATACCAAAACCAATGTTATGTCAGTTCAAGGTCAAATGTTTTTTATCTGTACTCTCATGACTCACCGCGTCACACCGATACCGTAGCATCCCATGTGTAGGGGGGCGGACGACTCTGGACCCACACAGTTCGCTTGCAACGGCTCGCTGTATCTGGTGCCCAGGACAAATGTGTGACCCACCTACAGACAAATTGATATAAGACTTCGCACGGATAGAATAATGGTTTATATATAATGTTTAGATCTTAATATACTCGGTGGGAGCTTTGTGCAAGCTCGTCTGGGTACCACCCACTCATCAGATATTCTACCGCAAAACAGCAGAACTTGGTACTGTTGTGTTACGGTTTGAAGGATCACTCATCCTTCAAACCGGAACAAACATCTTAGTTCCCAAGGTTGGTGGCGCATTAGCGATGTAAGATATGGTTAACATTTCTTACACTGCCAATGTCTATGGGCGTTCGTGACCACTTACCATCAGGTGGCCCATTAGCCTCTACCACAGAGTGTCACAACATCAACATCGTATTAACTGTATATACTAACTTCTATGCTATTAACTCGTTCCGTCTCTTTCCCGCACTTGCCACACTCTTTAGTTTCGTCAGCGAGCGTCGTGAGGGAGCAGGAACGACATACAGCGAGGGTATCTTCACCGGCTGACGATGGGAGCTGCCATTCGTGTGATAAGGTCCCCCCCATTTCTCCGGTGGGGGCTTGAACTGTTGACAAAGTATATAATAATGATCTATACAAAACATTTATAATGACGGACAAACATACAAAGAAATATCTTGTTCCTTTTCTCAGAACATCAAATCAAAGTTTCATCAAAAACTGGCCTACCTACTAGACGGACTTGCACGAAGCTCTATCACTAGCGCACACCTCGAGAGAAACCTATATCTCTCTATTGATAAAAATTAGCTGATGATGTTTAAACTTCTACCACACGGATATTCATCACCCACCACTGGAGCACCATGGTGAGTGAAACTCATCTCATGCACTCTCTCTTCCCTAGCTCTCATAATCAGATGGGACGACAATCCGACACGACCGGAAAGAGTTCAGGCGCAGGACCAGCGGCCTTACGAGATTTCCGAGGTATGGAAGTGGACACTTCCAACTTCCAGACTCCGGGACTGCTACGGAGAATTTTTCAACAGAAAAAACCGTATAATTTTTTTATCATAATTTCACTTAACAAACCTCTAAGCACGGGCAAGTCCAACGTGCTGAATATCTTAGTGTACGCTCGTGTGAGCGCGCTGTAAGTGTCGGCTGCGCATGCGCGGGTCGCGTGCACGCTGTACGCGTCCAACATGCTGAATTCCCTCGCCCGTAGTAACCCGTGCTTTGGACGATGTTCATCTCTGTATTTATTGCCTATCTGTAACAGATTACAAAAAAAAAATATTTATATTACATAGTATATAGACAGTATTATATATATATCAACCATTTTTTCACACTGAAAAGTGTTTTATAATTAATTTTCAATCAATTTTATGGTACCTACCCTAACTCGGTGGTAGAGCTTTGTGCAAGCTCGTCTGGTACCACCCACTCCTCAGATATTCTACTGCAAAACAGCAATACTTTGTATTGTTGTGTTCCAATTTGAAGGGTGAGTGAGCCAGTGTAATTACAGGCACAAGGGACATAACATCTTATTTCCCAAGGTTGGTGGCGCATTGGCGGTGTAAGCGATGGTTCACACCTCTTACAATGCCAGGCATCGGGGACCACTTACCATCAGGTGGCCCATTTGTACGTACGCCTACTTATACTATATAAAAAAAATTGCCCGTGGCTTGGTCCAGGTTTAAGGTATAATTCCCTGGAGGGGCTCCAGGCCTCCCTCGAAACGGCGGTCGCGATGTTCAACACGCGACTGTCGAACATCGAGGGGCGCCTTCCGCCTGCAAGGGAACACCGGCCGTCTCCTGTGAAGGTGGGTGAAGGACGCGAGGTGGTGCAGCGAAACGCACCGCCCCCGCAAACGCAAGCCGCGCCCGCACCCAAGCGGGCGAAAGTAAAGGCGGCAGTGCCTGCTCCGGCCGCCGGCTCGTCGAGCGTCGTCGCGCCGCCGCCCGGGACTGGTGAGACACCACCAGCCCAGGAGCCGACATGGTCGACCGTGGTGCGGAGGGGAAGAAAGAAGAAGGCCTCCCCCGCGGCCGCCGCCGCACCGGCTCCGGCGAAGCCAAAGCCCCAACAAGCGACCAAGCCTAAGATGGCCGCCCCCCGCTCGGCAGCAGTGATAATATCGCTGCAGCCGGAGGCGGAAGGTAAGGGCGTGACGTACGCCCAGGTCTTGGAGCGGGCGGAGCAAGGTGTGAAGCTCCAAGACCTGGGAATTAGTGGCGGCCTGAAGGTTCGCCGCTCGGCTACCGGGGCCAGGGTCCTCGAGCTGCCGCGGGCCCACAAGGACCAGGCGGCGAAACTGGCCGACAAGCTGCGCACTGTACTCGACGGGGTCGCCAATGTCGCGCAGCCGGTCAGCAAGGCGGACCTTAGGGTGACGGGGCTCGACGATTCCGTCACCCCGGAGAGGCTGGTCGCAGCGGTCGCGCGCGAGGGTGCCTGCTCCCCTGAGGCGGTCAGATGCGGAGCGGTGCAGCGCGGGCCGGGCTCTATGGGCATGGCCCGCGTCACGTGTCCCCTCGCGGCGGCCAAGAAGCTGGCCAATGCCGGCCGCCTTCTCGTCGGGTGGAGTGCGGCCAAGGTCGTGCTGCAGGAGCGGCGCCCCATGCGCTGCTTCAGGTGCATGGGCCTCGGCCACACGAGGGTGCTCTGCCCGTCGGAGAAGGAGCGGGGCAGCCTCTGCTACCGATGCGGCTCTGACGATCACAAATCGTCGAGCTGCACGGGCAAGCTGCGCTGCGCGGTCTGCGCAGAGGCCGGCAAGCCCTCTGGGCATATCATGGGGGCGCGGGATTGCCACCCCCCCACCACGAAGGGAAAAGTGGTCCTCGGCACCCGGACCACTCCCGCAATGGAAGGAGGAAGCCGCCAGGCAGCTGAGGAAGCTAATACAAAATAAAAATGAGCACGTCAAGTATTAGCTTCCTACAGACGAATCTAAACCACTCCGCCGGAGCGCAGGACCTACTGCTGCAGTCCATGGCGGAGTGGCAGATAGACCTGGCGGTGGCCTGCGAGCCCTACTTCGTCCCTCCCCTAGCTCATTGGGTGGGGGATGTGGACGGAACGGTGGCGGTCCTCTCGAGGAGCGGAACGGGCCCCCCCCTCTCTCTCATCGAGAGGGGCTCGGGCTACGTTGTGGCGGGGTGGGGGGAGTACGCGGTCGTCGGAACGTACTTCTCCCCCAACCGCAGCCTCGCTGAGTTCGAGACGTATCTCGGCTCGGTCAGAGCTGCGGTGGCCAGGCAGTCGCCGAAACCTACCTTGGTTCTCGGCGACTTAAACGCGAAGTCGCGTGCCTGGGGCAACCCCGCTACGGATCCGCGAGGGAGGGCCGTCCAAGTCTGGGCGCTACTCTCCAGCCTGTCCCTACTTAATAAGGGGCAGGTTCACACCTGCGTGCGCCACAACGGGGGGTCCGTGGTGGACGTTTCGTTCGCCACCCCGGTGGTAGCACGTAGAGTGTCGAACTGGAGAGTAGAGGAAGAGGTGGAGACTCTGTCGGATCACCGCTATATCCGATTCGAGATCTCCACCTCTCGCAGGCCGGCGGAACCCCAGAGGGTGCCGACCACGCTGCCGAGGTGGTCTCTTGGCCAGTTGGACCGCGAACTGGTCAAGGAGGCTGCCATCGTGCAGCGGTGGGGTTCCGCGGGACGGGAAGAGGAGGGCGCCAGCGTCGAGGAGCTGGCGGGCCGCATGCGCAGCGCCCTCAAAGAGGTCTGCGATGCGGCCATGCCGAGGACCCGGCACAGAGTTCCGCGCCGACAAGTCTACTGGTGGTCGCCCGAAATAGCCGAACTTCGGGCGACGTGCAGTCGGGCGCGGAGGGCCTACGTCCGCTGTCGCAGGCGCAACGGCCTCGACGCGGACCTGGAGGGGCAGCTCTTGGCCGCTTACCGCCGGCTGAAAAAAGATCTGCAGCTGGCGATAAGTCGGGCCAAGGAGAAGGCGAGGGAGGAGTTGCTGGCGGGCTTCAACCGAGACCCATGGGGGCGGCCGTATCGAGGTGTGCGTGGAAAATTCCGCACCCAAGCCGCCCCCGTGACGGAAACGCTGCCGCCGGAGCTCCTCCTGCGCCTGGTGGGGGAACTGTTTCCCCACCCAGGCGAGTTTGTCCCTCCGCCTATGGCCCCCCGCTCCGTGATAGAGGACGCAGTGGCTCCACCACTGATCACGGAGCGGGAAATGGAGATGGCCCTCGGTCGCCTGAGGGCCAAAAAGACGGCGCCGGGTCCGGACGGTGTTCCAGGGCGTGTTCTGTGCGACGCCCTGGAATACCTAGGTGCAAGGCTTCGGGGGCTGTTCGACGAATGTCTGAACAGCGGGCAGTTTCCGAAGCCTTGGAAACAAGGGAAGTTGGTGCTGTTGCCGAAGGAGGGTCGACCACCCGGTTCCTCCTCGGCGTACAGGCCGATCGTGCTGCTGAACGAGACGGGCAAGTTGTTTGAGAAGATTCTCGCAGCCCGTCTCGTTCAGCACCTCGACGAGGTCGGTCCGGGTCTTTCAGAGGCTCAGTTCGGGTTCAGGGCGGGTCGTTCGACGGTCGACGCCCTGAGCGCCCTGAAGACTCGGACCACGGAAGCGGTGGCCCAGGGGCGAGTGGTCCTGGCGGTTTCGCTGGATGTGGCGAACGCCTTCAACAGTCTCCCATTCGAGACGATCAGGGAGGCACTCCGATATCATGGGGTGCCGACCTATCTGAGGAGACTGTTGGAGGCGTACCTCCAGGACCGAGAGGTCGTCTGGGCGGGGGGCGACGGCAGGCTGGTCCGGCGTCGGGTTGGCTGCGGCGTTCCACAGGGGTCGGTTCTCGGCCCAATTCTGTGGAACGTCGGCTTCGACTGGCTCCTGAGAGCCCCCGTCCTTCCCGGTATGGGGGTGTTGTGCTATGCGGACGACACCCTCATCACCGCGACGGGGCGGGACTTTCGGGAGGCGGCCCGCCTGGCCGAGGTCGGAACGACCCTGACCGTGGACCGGATGGAGATGCTGGGCCTGAGGGTCTCCATATCCAAAACGGAGGCCCTCCTCTTCCACGGTCCGCGGAGGGGCCCCCCACGAGGGGCGAGTATCACCGTCCACGGGACGGTGATCGAGGTGCGGGCCCAGATGAAGTATCTGGGCCTGATCCTGGACGGGCGTTGGAGCTTCGGGCAGCATTTCGTGCAGCTCGGCCCGAAGCTCGTCAATGCCGCCGCCGCCTTAGGCCGCCTCCTACCCAACGTGGGAGGACCGGGATCGCTATGCCGGCGCCTCTATGCCGGCGTAGTGAGGTCGATGGCACTGTACGGTGCCCCGATTTGGGTGGACGCACTCACCGCTTCCAACCGGGCCCTTCTGCGAAAACCGCAGAGGGTCATAGCGGTGAGGGCGATAAGGGGTTATCGTACGGTGTCGTGGACAGCGGCGACCCTCCTCGCGGGCGACCCGCCCTGGGAGCTCCAGGCGGAAGTGCTCGCGGAGGTGTACCGCTTCCGGGCCGAGGAGAGGGAACGCGGCGACCGTCCAGGGTCGGCGGAAGTCGGGCGGATCAGGGCTCTAGCCCAGCAGGCCCTGATCGCCCGATGGGAGGAGGACCTCGGGTCCCCCACGGCGGGCCTGGCGACAGTGGAGGCGGTACGTCCCCACTTGAGTCGCTGGGTCCGAAGGAAACGAGGCACGCTCTCGTTCAGGCTGACGCAGGTGCTTACCGGACACGGATGCTTCGGTAAGTACCTGCACGAGATAGCGCGGCGGGAGGTGTCACCCTCCTGCCACGAGTGTGGTGCGCCATTCGACACGGCGCATCACACCCTGACGGAGTGTGCCGCGTGGGGGCCCCAGAGGCATTCCCTGGCGGCGGTTGTTGGCGGAGACCTCTCCTTACCGAGCATCATCAACGCGATGCTCGGAAGCGAGAGGTGCTGGTCAGAGATGGTCTCCTTCTGCGAAAGTGTGATGTCGCAGAAGGAGGCCGCGGAGCGGGAGCGGGAGGAAGATGCCGCTGCGGACCCGCTCCGCCGCAGAAGACTGGGGAGAAGAAAGCGGCGCTTTGCGCACCTTCTCCCCCCGCCACAATAGGCGCCGCCGGGACTAGGGGGGTTCCCAGTACCCTGGGATTCCTCCCTAGTGAATGGAGGCCCGCATAGGCGGGCCGGCCGTCGGAGCGTCACGGTAGCATGCGCAAGCGATCCCGTGGCGCTCCCGTTAAGACGGGAAGGGTACCGCTGGGTTTTTAGTGGGTATTCCGATGACCGGGGCACACTCGGTGCCTTGGACATACGGCGAGTCCCACATACCCCCCCCACTGTTCCCGTGGGGGGAAACGCGTCATGCGTTTTCCCAGCGTCAAAAAAAAAAAAAAAAAAAGGTTTAAGGTATAAAAAAGTCTATGTCTTATTGTTCAAGCTTGCTTCATTTCAAATTTCATCAAAATCGGTTCAGCGGTTTAGCCGTACAAGCGTAACAGACAGGCAGAGTTTGTTTCGAATTTATAATAATAGTACAGCATACTAACCTGATACAATGTGAATGGTAGCTGTTTGTAGGATATCGGACCGACATCAGCAAGAAGGTCGGCTATGGCTTCCTCGTGAGTCTGTAACAGATGATTTCGTTTTGATTAACATAACAAATACTTAATTTTCAATATATTACTGAAATAATAATAATAAGCAGGAGTTGAGACAAACAAACCTTTAGCTCTGCTGTATTACACACTAGGAACAGTTCTCAATTAATATATCTCTATATATAATACAACACTTAACTACTTATATACACTTTAATTTTACTTTTAAAGTTACGTTAACAACTATATTGACATTCAAAGTGAAAACTGTTTATTTGGCTTTACTTTCCTGACTGTAGACTGTAGACTGTATACAAGTAACCTTTGCACATAGTCAGCATTTGGTAGTAATAGATAAGGAATTTCCTGCTGCACATTTGTGTTTCAATGAATAAATGGACATTACAATAGATTCAAATGTTCTACACCAGGATCCATTGAATTAAAGATGTTTCACACCAGTTACACTAACTCACTCACACTTCAGACGCAGTATAAAGTACTGTTTGACAGTAGAAAAATTGATAGTCAAATGTGGTTGCATAAAAGCTAACTATGGCCACTGTTAATATATGTGAAATAATTTAATATATATACCACATTTCTTTCTTTATATTTCTTTATATATATATAGAATGAAAAATTATTGTTTAATTATTGTTTAGTTTAGTCATTACTTTATGTGCTTGATGTGGTCTCCTGTAATTGAAGGAGCACACATATGTTACACTATAATTCAACGAATCAATGTACTTGTAAGTGTGTATCCTTTGTTAGAGATTCTTGATTAAATAAATAATAAAATCATATATTTTTATTTAGTAGCATACCGGTGCCAAGAGAAACTTCTTTCCATGTCGGTCCTCAACTTTTATGAGCTCCGGACCAACATCATCGAGCCGACCGGTTGCTGCCCATAATTTAGCTGATGTCAGGCAAGGCAGCGTGATCCTCTGAGCTCCAACTTCTTCTAAGCAGCGATGGATGATGTTTTCAATCTTGGTTACAGCTCGTCTTGCAAGGGGGAGTAGCGTGAAAAGACCAGCACTGGTAGGTCGAACCAAGCCACATTCTAGAAGGAGCTGTATAAAGTTTGTATCAAGAACGAGAAAGATTATCTTATTTATATTTTTATAGTTAAGTTTAAAAATGTAGATAATTTTTTGAAACGTAAAAGAAGATTCTTAATAATTACAATTATTTCTTAATATAGTAATTACTCTATATATAATATCTAATTCAAATATGTGTAAGTTTAAAAAAAAAATTAAAGCTAAGGAACTTACTTTTTGACTTTTACAAGTTATTTCAGTGTTTTTAATTTTAGCGCCTTTTGGTATTGTTACGACTGGCTGAAATATTTGTGATATTAATCGCATTTTTAAAATCTATATTGCGATAATTTAGCGGCTTTTAGGTTAATACTGTAAACAGCTGATCACTGTTTTGACATTACAAAATTAACGTTTGGTTTCTGCTTGCGAATTTCTTTTTACTTTTAATAATATATTCATTGACAATATCATGATTAATTAAAAACAAAATTGATAAAAAGAGTAAGAAAGTAGACTGATAAATATTTAAATTTTGGAATAATTTTAACATCGCAGTATATAGATATATTAAGCAATATGAAAAAATGTCTAGTGATTATGATATTCCTAATTTCGTTAATTACTCATAATAGTCCTATTGTTTGAGTGAGATATCAAACAATATTGATTACTGAAAGACTTTATGGAGTGTCGAGGTAAGATATATCTTTGTACATAAAGTGTCTCTCAAATTATATGAAATTTAAATGGCGCTGCTGGAGCTAGAGGATGAATGACGAGTAGAACGGAATTAGAGTGAGAAAGTTAGATAATTCTCTGTAAGAGTCTATTAATCTATAAATCCTAATTAATAAACGCTTTAAATGTTAATTTCAGATAATATTTATAGCTACAGTAGCACTATTCTGGCAATTTATGGAATTATTATTTTTCGGTAGACATTTTTTTTTGTTTATCTAACAAGAGCGTGAAACTGTACAGTAACATTTTGCATACAATTAAGAATACGCAGATAACGTAGATCCATGCCGATACTGACAGGTATCAATTCAACTAAATCATAGCGATGACGATAGGTTACCGATTCTATTCGATCTAACGTCGACCGAACCGCAACTGTATCGTAGTGTCAGTAGAAAAAGAATGCGGTTAAACTGCAACGATTACGTTTCGATTCGATTGAGATAGTGACAATTTACGTATTGTTCTGCTGGATTTCACAAATTTGTTTTTGATGTGAAGCATCTAATACGTCAGACTGACTGTTACGCTATATGATAATATGTCACTCCAATACGTAGTATAAATAAATGTTTTAATAGTATTTTCTTTAATTTTTTTTTATATTAGTCTCCTTTCATAAACTATTATTTTATGCATACTATGCGAACAAAATAATTAAAATGTTTGACATCTGCGAATCGTCCCGCGATAGAGCACTTTGTTATTAAAAGTATTTATATATACTATAATATTTGTAAATTATCTTTTTCTTAGGTTTTAAAAATCAATATAATTGTATTAAATACGATTTTATACATCATATCTTTTCTTTTATTATATATAAGAATAGATTTTGTCTGTTATAATTTCATTATACCAGGATCAACCCGCCCTCGTCCCGGTAAGTCGGTAACGATGACCGTAATGTAACGGGAGCGTGTCAGACCATTTAACCCAGCTGATAAGTTTTAATAGAAAACCAGTGAATCGCTCGTCATACGACGCGTGGTTGGGTGAAAACATGGTCATGAGCGGAGCGATTTTAACAACAAAAATAGATTGATTTAAAAAAGTTTTTAGCATTGAATATCTGATAGAAGTTTTGATTTTTGCCTTGATGGTCTAGTGGCTAGCTATAAAGCCGCACATCCTGAAGTTCAGGGCTCAAAACCCAGATCGAGCCGATATAATGTTATTAGGATTTCTGTCGACAAATACTCAGTAGTTCGAAGTCTGAAAGTTGGAGGTGTGTACACTCTCCCGTAAGCACGAAAAGCCCTTGGTCCTTAGCATGAACTCTTTCTGGTCGTGTCGGATTATGAGAGTGAGGGAAGTACGCAGTTGGGCAATCTCTCACTCTCACGCAATCAACGCTAAGATTTCAACACATTTTCTCTAACCAGATAGACATACGTCATCATTGTTTTGTAATTACTTGTATATAAAGAGGTGACAGTCCGTTGCGTTCAGCGTAACACAATTTATATATAGCGTAAATGAATTTATAATCATTCCTTTAATGAAGAGTAAGCTAATATATACCAAGATATTTGTATTTATAATATTAGAAGGACTTCTTAACAAGTAACAGCATGTGAATGTCCCACTGCTGGGATAAGGCCTCTTCTCATCTTTGTGAGGAAAAGGTTTGGAGCTTATCCACCACACTGATCCAATGCGGGTTGGAATACACATGTGACAGAATTTCAATGAACTTTGACACATGCAGGTTTCCTCACGATGTTTACCTTCACCGTCAAGCACGAGATGAATTATAAACACAAATTAGGCTCATGAAATTCAGTGGTGCTTGCCCGGGTTCGAACCCACGATTATCGGTTAAGATTCACGCGTTCTTACCACTGGGCCATCTCGGCTTTTAACAAGGCTATCATAAAACTAAAATAATTTGACTTAACTGTTTAGTTATAAAGTAATTTTCTCAAGAATTAAATTTATATATAAAAATAGTACATTACATATATTTTTTTTAATAAACCACGCTTATCTCGTCATTAAGTCCTCGCCTGTCGCTTATCAGAGCACAGTCCATTTCCCGCGGCCATTTTGTCGCACCGCGAAATGGCGGTACTAATGGCAGCGGACAAACAGCGGATAATTATTTACTTAATGTTCTTCAGATTTCAAAGGGTGATGTTTAATGTTTTTCGAGGATTTTTGTTTTCGGACGAAAATTGCAATGACATTATGAAATTATGTATTTTCGTTTTTACATTTTGTTCCAAATTCAAACTAGCTGGCCCGTTGGTGCAGTTGGCATTGACTCTGTCTTCCGCTCCGAGGTTGTGCTTTCGATTCTCGACCTGAGTCTGAGTGTATTATGTATAAAATGTGTTATGTATATATAATATATAAAGCAAATTTATATATATATATATATATATATATATATATATATATATATATATATATATACATATATATATTCCTTCATCGTCAAGCACAAGATGAATTATAAACACAAATAAAGCACATGAAAATTCAGTGGTGCTTGCTCGGGTTTTAACCCACGATCATTGGTTAAGATTCGCGCGTTCTAACCACTGGGCCATCTCGGTTTATAATATATAAACATTATAAAATAATTAATTATTTGGTCTTTTAACGTACTTAATAATAATTAACCTGTTTGTCAAGATTTTAATTATCACATACATCATTCAGGCTTCTACAAGCATGGCGCAGACCTCTTGCTGCCGAGCATGATTAACGCCATGCTTGGCAGCGAGAAATGCTGGATGGAGATGGTCTCTTTCTGCAAGAGTGCCATGTCGCATAAAGAGACCCCGGAGCGTGAGGCGTGTGCCTCCGCTGATCCGCTCCGCCGAAAAAGACCGGGAAGAAGGCGTCGACGCTGGGTTCCCTGTACTCCGGGAACCCAACTAAGAAAGTCAACCGTCGGGGCGTCGCGGTAGTATGCACAAGCGATCCCGTGCCCTTCCACCAAAGATGATTAAGGTACGCTGGTCTTTTAGTGGGTATTCCGGCGCGTTCAGCACCGTCGACCCCCACGTAAATGCGTTTTTCCAGCGAAAAAAAAGGCTCCTACAAGCAGTTTTTGAATATTTTTTTCCAACATACCCAATAAAATAAAATAATTAAACTTAATATAATTAAATTATATATAAAATTGTGGTTCCGTATAGAGGGTACTTCGCTGTAGCTTTAATGAGTTCACGTGATGAATAGCAAGACAGACTGACAGCACACCTGCTTACTGTCATCAATTATAGAGCATTAACGTGGAAAGAAATTCGATTAGATTAGAGAGGAACAAATTTTATTATGTTAAAATGCCGGCGGATCTAAAGCTGTCAAAAAATTAATTATTAGGATTTCAGGGTTCTTGAAAATAAAATAATAAGCTTTTTTATGTCTTATGCCCCTCTAGTACGCGAGCGAAGCCGCGGGTGAAAACTAGTTCATTCTATATATTCTTACAGCCTCAATGTCTATGAGTTGTGGTGACCAGTTTCCAATAAATAAAAATAAATAATAAATAAAAATAATTTAATAAAGGATTAAAAGTTTGTATGGAGATTCCGACATTTTTGAAGTTTAAAGTTAACACGGCTATTCGCGAGTTACCACAATCAAAACAATATCATATCATATCACAAATACGAAACTTCGAGTGAGTTGTGATTATTTGTTACTTCTTCAAGCTTTATCACAGCTAAAATATGACACAATTAACATATTTTGTGGCCTTGTCTACTTTTTGTCTTGTTTAAATGGAATTTCGATTATGACGCAGGCAAAGCAAATAATAGCAGCAAAATATAATAAATTATACCGTCAAGAACTAGATTTATAATAATAATTTAAAAAAAAACGATAACTTTTCATTCATAATGCTCAATTCACCGGACAGTTAAGCAAGCCTTATTTTTAAAAAGTCGTTAATTTTTACAGGCGTCTAAAAACCTTTACAGCAGCTTTGTATTAAATTCATTTTCAATACAAAGCGCCTATTTTATTCTAATCTGTGGATTGAACTATGACATTGGCGCGAAATGAACGCTGTGAACTCGCCATAGCTAATGGCGTGGAAACAGATAAGGTCACGAAGATAATTTATGATCTGCGGAAATATTAGTGTTAGATATTCGCTTTTCAAAATATCATTCATTATGTTGTTTTCCATAATATAAGCTATGCTTACATAACGCGCAAACTAATATTTCGCTAATAAAAATATTAACTAATTAAATAACGTTAAATAAAAAAAACACGTATTATATATAAAAGATATTTTTTTTTTTAATAAAAAAAACCTAGGCAGACCACCTGATGGTAACTGGTCACCACAATCCAGAGACATATAGGCTGTAAGAATATATATAATATACTAGTTTTCACCCGCGGCTTCGTTCGCGTATAAGAGGGGTATACGACATAAAAAAGGTTATATAGGAAGCTTATTAAGGAAGGCCTCCTTGGGGCTCAAACTTACCGAGTTTCATCAAGTCAGTTCAGTGATTAAAGTAACAGACAGTCAGATAAAGTCACATAGAATGAATCATTTTCGTTTTATTTTCTGTTTGACGGTGAAAAATATGACGAGCCTGTATTACCTACCTAGGTGGGCTTGTACAAAGCCAACTTCTAATTAAATTATTTAAATAATATATAGAAAACGCAGCTAGCCCTTACCTATATACATATGATTAAAAATGAAAGTGATTGCGCCTTTTTGAAGAGCAAGCGATAAAAAAAATTAAGATAACTGATATCAACAACCCAAACCCAACTCTACGATATTTTGACGTTTAAAATATAACGGTTATAAACAAAATTATATTTATATTATTTTTAAAGTAACATATTTTTTATTACCATTCAATTTCCCTGTATCTTGTTCGTGACGTGACATTATACGGTTGGTAGCATTGGCCATTCGGCGGGAAAAATTGCGCAACTGTCAACGTCAGGGAACAAATAGCGCGTGGCGTTGTGGGGCGACTGTTTTTGTCATCTCAATCCATATTATTTGTTTCCGATGCCATTATACAAGTTGTTTATGTTAAAAGATTTATGGGTTAACGGGATATTATATAAAAGAATATGAAGATTTTAAATGTTATAATATATACTAATATTATAAATGTGACAGTAACTCTTGTCTATCTGCTACGATTATTTAGCATTCAACTGACTTTGATGAAATTTTGTATGAAGCAAGCTTAAATCCCAATGAAGGATAGGCTTTTTATTTACTTAATACCTGACCGCCATTACCAAACGCTAGTATTATATGAATAATTGAATATGAAAATTTAATTGACAATAGTGCAATGGTTAGTGGGCCTTGCAATATAAAAGTCGCAGGTTCAATCCTGATTCTTTGGGCTATAGTCCCCACACTTTGACAATTATCTGAGGGGATAATAAAATATTAATTAATTAATATTAATAATTCCTTAAATAAATCATTATTTTTAAATTTATTTATTTATAATTAGTAATTAAAACGTCTGGAGGAGATCGTTTTTAACTGGATTATCTTCTGAAATCCTAAAATAAAAATTATTAGTTTTTTTAATATTCTTTAACACCCAAATCGTAATTAATGTTTTTTTTTTATTTTACAATAATTGAGAAATGTGCTATTGTAATATGCGACTTTGACGACGATATAATTATAGTATTTAAAGGACACGCGTAACAAAACAGCATAATGTAATATAGGTACGTGAGTTGGTATTTAATATTTCACAAGTGACATACGAAGTAAGTTTTTAAAAGGATATATAATTATATATATCTTTAGTTCATAAGCTATATAATATATACTAATATGTTTGATTAGTAAAAAATATTGGGATTAAATAACATTTTTGGTTTGTTTTATTTCTTATCTATAAATATTGATGCGTTGTATTTATTTTGATTGTCAAATTGTGTTCAGCCATAGATTAAAAATGGCGAGTTGAAATGAAAATTTTCCGAAAAGCCTTTATTTCCTCGTAAATCCGTTTGAAAGGGGAATAATATTACGGATTTTTAATTGCTTTGTAAAAAATCAAAGGACATTCCACCGGGGTCGGTACGTGGGCATAATTCAAATCGCGTCGTTTAGTCCGCGGTGGCTAAAATAAGAAGTATTTGCTTCAAATGTGTGCAAGCGTTTCCATTGTATGTGAACCGTGGAATGTTTAATTTGAACGGGAGGCACATAAACTAGCTGCCCGTCCCGATTTTTTACGGGTAGAAAAGTAAAGAAATATAAAATTTTATATATAAAAAAATATCTTTATTTACCAAAAACCAGTGTTTCCTGACTGAAATATAGTAAGGTAGATTGAATGAATTTCTTTTGTCGATTCTTAGGTCTGAGGTATTTGTTTCCGAGCCGGTGGTAGATTTATCAATAAGCAAGTGTAACGTTTAAAATTTGGCTTTGACTGTACCGTATAAGCTTGTAGCTTTATGTCGCATATATAGCTACGATTCGGGACCGAGTCGTGAAGCATACGAACGAAATTCATTTGCTTACGGATTCGACTAGACGGCTGTTAAAGTGTTAATGCTCTTCAGCACATAACATCGTCTCTATTATATACGTATTTATATACTTATTATTGTAGTTAAATTTTATTTGCACACTGAAACCACAAAGCGTATATAAATCGTGATCTACTAACGAGATGTTGCTTTAAAATATATATAATTGTAACTATATTGATCGGTATTCACAAAATTAACTATTTATTTGAACAGATATAAAAAGTACAAAAAGAAACATACGATTCCGTATTTAATAATATTAATAAAAAAAACATACACGTCCTGACCAAGATTACGGGTAAACTTTGTGACTCCGTTCTTCTAATGAGAACTTCTTGACCGTAGACCCCAGTGTCTTTATTGGCTCGAGATTAGACCTGTTGATTCGCAGTGGAACAGCCACGAGATCAACGAGACAGGCAATGTAGGTTTAGTCTTCTAAATTAAAGGTTAGGTTATAGTCAAATACTTTTGAATCGATATTTTACAATTTTAATATTAATATGATGACGTTTCGCATTATAGATTCTACGACAAGAACCGCCAAGAAACTCAGGAGTTACATTTTACTATAATAATCTTACATTTACAAGAATGTTTATATATCCTATATGAACATCAACGAATACTAACTCCAAGATCTTTTATCATGAAAATAATCCTGTACAGATAATAATAAGATCTTTTTTTTTAACATGAGTTGAACCATGTATTAGTTCATACATCTTTATTTCTTACGTTGCCTTTTCGTTATAAATTATAATTTTTTACTCTACAGTAGTTAGCTTTAAATAAAATTGATTTGAATGAATAAAAAAACAAAGATTGTGTAAAGTTAATTTATTTCAACACGTAAGAGTAAAGGTTTGGCCGTAACAATGGAAACACAAGCCCGCATGCCGACATTTTAAAAATATTAAATAAAAAAAACTCGCTCCATTACAGCGCTGTTTAGAAAACGCGAGACACCTGCAGGATTTACTATGAGTTTTAATTGCGGTGAAACGTTCGTATAAATATGGAGCTTTGTACGTGGAAATGTTTTAATACTTCCATTATTTTAACATATAATGTTATGTGAGCTCTTACGTTTTGTTTTATATTTTTTTAGATCTTGATCGGAATTCCGATGTTTATAATCGACTGTAATTTCGAAAATAAAAGTATAACATTCTAGCGATCATATATTTTTTTCTACGTTATAATGTAAATTTATTATATTAATTCGATTAAATTATAAAATAATTCGATATTCGATAAAAAAAAAAAGAAATTCGATTGACAACATTTGAGAAAAATTATGTAATTTTGTAAATTATGTTATTGCCTACCTGTGTATGTTTCGATTAATAATAGATATACTAGTTGGCTTCAATTCTTACATTTTGTTTTATTTATTTAACAGATACAATTTTCTTTAAATTAAATTTAACCATATCGAATAAAACCACAGAGGTTTGTCATAGACGCGATCACTGGATTATGTTATTTATACATAAGAATGTATACAAATAACAGCCGAAATGTTATATCTGATGGGTATTCAATGAACAGAAATTAAGACAAATATGTACTTAATATAATAAAGAAAATACCAGGAGGTGATGGACCTTATGTCAGTCAGAATAAAGTTAAAATCGGTGTGACCGCATAGCTTCACTAGTAGTTTAGTTAATGCAAAAATAAAGGAATTTCGATTTAAAATGAACAGCAGTAACAGTAAGTTATGGTTAATGACTTATAATATTTTATATATTTTATATTTATATACAAATAGGCAAAGACAAAACATTTCAATGCCTTTGTTTACTGTTTCTCAATTTTTTCTTTGGTAGCAATTGACTAACTTTATACGAGTGTTCTAAATTTAAAATGAGAATAGGAGTAAAATAATGTTAGAATTTGCATAAATTCATGTATGTTTTTGTAAAAACACTTTTTTTTTTTTTTTTTTTTTTTTATTTCTTTTATTGTACCTGGGAGTTTAGTCATTAGATTGACTATGTCACCCCCGTATAAACAAAACACAATATCAGAACACAATAATCAGAATCAAAACAACTTAATATCTAATTAACTTAACATTACTTCATTAATATTATCAATAATCTGTTCTTTTCTTTTTATATAAGGTATTATTAAAGACGAACAAGTACTCATACACACATTTTTACTAATAACTTAGCTTCGCTTGATGATGGTAGCGCGAGCAAACTGTTACAAATACCCACATCGTATGATTTCAATAGACGGGGCCGCAACGACGCATTCCGCGCGCATTCCATCAGTCGGTGATAAATATCATCCATGCAGTTACATGATACGCATTTATAGGTGTTTGTTTTGCCCATCATAGAATAGAACTTGTTAGACGGAATATGACCGGAACGAAGTCTCATAAGTGCCACTATATTTTTTCTGCTGCTTTTAATTTTTTGGAACCATGGGCAATGAGGAAGTTCACATACAATTGTTTTGTACCAGATACCTTTATGTCGCGACCGTTCATCAAAATATTCCTGCCAATTTTGTTTACATGTTTTCTTGAACCTACTTAAAATTTCACTATTTAGAGGTATGCAGTGATAAGGAATTCCATCATCAACAGCTTGTTTTGCAGCTTTGTCAGCTTCCTCATTGCCCACAATTCCGATATGTGAAGGTATCCACTGGATTATTATGGTTTTATTTGCATTTTGACTATTGCATATGGACTCTAAAATATCATAGGCTATCGGGTATCCTCGAAAGGTCGAGGTTAACCGAGCCAAATGAAGAAGGGCGCTCTTTGAATCAGACAGTATAACAAACTGACTTCCGGCACTGGATAACGCATATGAAAGTGATTCCGAAATTGCAATCAGCTCACTATGCATTATGGACACATCTGCCTTAATTTTAAATTTGATCTTAATATCTGCCTGAGGGTCAAAGATAGCTGCTCCTGAACCAAATTTATCTTTAGATCCGTCAGCAAAAAGTTTGTAAAACGACTTATAGTTGGTATCCAGAAATGTCAGACAGCTGTTTAACATATCTGATTTTTTATATAGTGTTTTTGACATCGTTATTCCTTCTACAACTGGTATTATATTTTTAGTTAAGTCTATACCACCGACCCATGTATGGAGAGAATGACATTGTAATTTTTTATTTGATTTAACAGAATACTGGCATAAAATTCTATAAGTTGTAACGAGCAAAGGAAGTTTTTTATTTCTCCAATAATAATTACGACAAAAATTGCTTAAATATTCTAAAACATTTGTAGTCACGTTATTTTCCACCGACCTAGATTTTAGCACAAACTTACCAGCAAGGTATGCCCTACGGATATTCAGAGGTGGGATACACAATTCGCTCTCCATGACATGTATCGGTGTGGTTCTGATAAAACCACCAATAACTCGCATTGACTGATTTTGTACTTTGTCCAATTTACTTAGGTGACTCTTTACACCGATATCGTACAAAAAACTACCATAATCAAGTCTGCTACGGATAATTGAAAAATAAAGTCGACGTAAATGTATTGGATGAATGCCCCATGTACTACCGGCTAACACTTTAAAAATATTTAAGAATTTAAGCGTTTTGTCTCTAATCTCATTAATGTGCCTACCCCATTTTAAGCTCCTATCTAACCACATCCCCAAATATTTAACACTATCGACTTCTTGTAAATGAAAATTATTGTTTACCAGTTGGATTGCAGTGTTACCTCTAGGCCTGCGTTTAGTAAAGATGCAAACTTTGGTTTTTCGTTGGGATATACTTAATCCAAGTTCTTTGATAAGATTACAAAATACTTCTAATGCATTTTGAATATCGTTTGCCGCCTCACTGATTATTTTATTTGAACTGTACATAACAAAATCGTCTGCATATTGTGAGATAAATACTTGCGAAATCTCTCGACATATTCTTCTAGTAGCCACGTTAAACAATAACGGAGATAAAGGGTCTCCTTGTGGTAAGCCCACTGCTGAAGTACGCGATAGTTTTTGACTGTTACTAATTTGAATAGTTAAAATTCTTTCACGAAGATATTCCCATAGGTATTGACACAGAAAAGCCCCGACACCAGCATCATCGACAAGATTCAACAGATTTGTTACATTGACATTGTTATAGGCATTATCTATATCGATGAAACAACCAACCGTCGCGATATCTTTAGTAAAGCCGATTTGGATACGAGTTATTAGTCGGACCAGGTTATCGTAACAAGAACGCGACTTCCTAAAGCCTACTGTTTCATTTGAAAAACAATCATTCTTTTCCAGGTACCAATCTAATCTACGGGTTATTATAGTATGTAATATTTTACAAACACAGGATATTAGTGCAATAGGCCTCCACCCGGATATTGATCTGTTGTCCCTTCCCGGTTTCGGTACAGGAACTATCTTAACTTCCCTCCATTGTTTTGGGATGAAACTTTCTGATAGAAACCGGTTATATAAGTTCACAAGTATATTCTTACCAGATTCGGGCAAATTGTAAATCATCGAATAAGCTATGTCGTCTTGGCCTGGAGCCGTATCTGATCGTTTTAAGCAGTTATTTAGTTCCTGTACTGTAATCGGAGTTTTTAGCTTTACATTATCGGACTTAAATATTGGGTGATTCGGTGATACAAAATCTGGTGCTAAAGTACGTAATAATTTTTCAGAAATTTCGTTATCTATAAAATTTTGGGAGGATTTGTAGCCCTTGATCCACTTCATACGAAACCACATCTCACAATATGAAGTTTCTTCATTAATATTGTCACAAAAGAGCTGCCACGATTTGAATCTACCACGTCTGATATCTTTTTGTGTCTGTCCTATCTTTTCTTGCAGATTACTAAGATTGTTAGGAGTGGGATTTCTTCTAAATTCTGCTAAAGCTAAGCGCCTCTTAGCCACTGACCACGAAATATGTTGTGACCAATAAGGTTTTGGCTTAAAATTACTAGTTCTTAATGGATTTTCAGAAATTTTCGTATATGGAATTGCTTCTTCTGCAGCTGCATTAACTATGGCTATGAACTTGTTATATGCAAGTTGATTGTTACTTGGATTTGTGTATTCATGTAGGAGCTGTTTGATTACTTCTCTGTAGAATGTCCAATTTGCTTTTTTAAGATTCCTTCGCTTCCTAACTGTGTATCTTAAGCTTATATCTAGTTTAATTTTTATCATTAAATGGTCACTTCCCAGGCTTTCATTCAAAACCTTCCACCTTAATTTAATAGCTATGTCTTCCGATGCTAATGATATATCAGGAGTTGTTCTCTGAACCAATCCACTGACTATTTTTATACGAGTATCACTGCCGTCATTCAGAGAAATACAATTACTCTCTAATAGTGCATCAAAAATCTGACAGCCTCGTGTATCTTGTTTCCTCGACCAATTACGATGATGTCCGTTGAAATCTCCTGCAATTATTGTCTTGTTCCCAAACTTAGAGAAAAATCCATTCCAGTCTTGAAAAGAGGTGTTAACTGTTGGGGGGCAATATATAGATATTATGTTTTCAATGTCATCACAATTAAATATCTTAACATATGCATATTCAATTCCTGGGTTTGAAATATTCAAATATTTTTGTTGAGCTCGTAGAGACCAGTGCGTAATTACAGCTACACCTCCAAATCCGTCTCGGCGATCTGATCTAAAAATATTATACCCCGTTAAATGACAATAGCTGTCTAAATCTAGCCAAGTCTCATTGATTATGGCAATATGAATTTTCTCCTGATTTAGTATTAATTCGAATTCCGATATCTTTGGTCTTAAACTCTGGGCATTCCATTGTAAAATGTTTATAGATGGTGGAGTATTGTTCCTATCCATATTGGCTTAAGAATCTTAAACATGGCCATTCTGATATAAATCTCACTATAGTCGATAGTACACCTTCATAAATTATACTTAAACATTCTTTAATCATTTCTTCCCATGTCAAGTCACTATTTAATATTTTATCTTTTAGCGTTTTTAGTAATGATTTCCATTCAACAAATCCTCGCTCATCTTTGTATTCATTTCCTTTTTTTCGATCTCTTTGTTCTTCACTGAGAACTGTTTCTGTTTCTGAATATCTATCTTCCACCGTTTCCAAATGATTAAATTCCGTTACTTCTATATTATTATCGTTTTCGCTGTTTGCGTTTCCAGCACTCATTAGTTTTTTCTTTTTTGGTTTTTTAGTTTTCTTTTTGGTAACATCAGCGTATGATCTTGTGAGATTTTCATCTACGGTGGATTCTTTTATACAATTTGCTGTAGACGAATCATTATCATTATTAATTTTTGGAAATTCTTGCCGTGAAATAACAGGTGCCAGAGGGGGACTGGGTGGAACATAAATAGTTAGAGCCTTTTTGTATGTACAATTAAATTCCGCCATTAACTCTCGAATTCGTTTTTCTTTTGTATAAATTGGACATATTCTGATCATAGCCATGTGATTACCGCCACAATTATTACAAACAAATGAGGACCGCTCACAATTTTGATGGTTGTCACCACATTTCGGGCAAACAATTTTGTTAGATGGGCAAATTTTGACCGTATGTCCAAATCTCCAGCAACGAGAACATTGCGTAACAGGAAATACATAGGGTGTTACTGTTACTGTGGTGTCGAACATTTTTATTTTTGATGGTAACGATGACCCTTGAAAACAAATTCTCATAGCCTCGCTACCTTCCCATCTTCCATCTGCACTATTTCTACGTTTTAACCTCTTTACTCCCATAATTGGTATACTGCTATATAAACTTTCTAGAATTTCTTCTTCAGTACGATCTAAATCTATGTCTTTTATCACTCCATACGTCTGATTTATTTCCATAGTTTTATATGTCCTGTATCCATTTCCATTAAAGAAATTGTTATTTATCAATTCCTCAGCACTATCTTCTTTGTCAAACTGAATCAGCACTTTAAATGAGTTTATATATTTAACACGAACGATGTTTTGTATATTCTCTGACTTCAGAAATTTAGCTAGCTTAAATTGTTTTGGTATCGGGTCAATGGATGTAATGCAAACTTCAATCTGGTCGTCTGGTATTCTTTCCCAATCATTTGAGTCCCCGACGCGCGCAAACCTTTTACCTTTCCTCTGTACCGTTGACCACACTTCTTCTCTATTAGCCACCCTGTTCCTTTTATTTGGTCTTCTATCATTGTCATGCATCTCACGGTTCATAATCGCCCCATCTTCCCCTGAATGCTCACAGTTATCACTCATATCCATTTGAATTATATGTTCCGTCTCACTCTGAATATTAGATCCATTAGCAGTCATAATTATCTATTATTTTCGAACAAAGCAATGAACATTGTAAACAACGTTATGACGCGGTATCGAGCGCAGTGGTGATTAAACCGGTTTTGCAATCCGCCAGTAACGCGTCTACGATCAACCAGCGTCTTCGCGCGAATCTGTAAAAACACTTCTCACGAAGACTGCGTAGTCTCCTGTCCCAATATGTGAGTTGGATGTCAGTTGTGTCGGTCGTCGCTACTGGGCGATATTGCTCGTACATTGAGGCAGGCGTCGCACGCAAGCCTTATTTATACTTTTCTTCATTAAGGCTAACGTAACCAATATTAAGCCTTACTAGTACATTTTTAATATTCTTCAAACTATGCAAATATTTATTGTGTAAATTAAGTATTTTAAAATGCTGTTTCACAAGCTTGTCATGAAAATATTTCAATGAATGTATTAGATGAAGTATAATAGTAGGCCTGACAATATATGTGTTCTTGATTTTATATAATAATAATAATATACTTATATAATCAGTTACTTGATCAGCTTTACTATAAGTAAACTAATTCCGATCGCTTGTGTGGGCAGAGATTAGTTACCATGTCTTTTCAAGTTTACAGATCCTTATACATACTTAGATATTACAACGCTAATTGCATGATGATCGGATTGAATAGTAAAGAGTTATAAACAATTCACTTTTACTTTTGACTTTGTGTAAATGTCTTTATATTTGTTTGTAAACAATTACAAGACACGGAGTGGTATCTTGTTATTATTGATTTGATAGTGGGTACTTTTCTAGAAATAAACTATTTCTATTGCCAGGGTAAGCAATCGCAAAGTGTTGCCAACACTTACTGTCTATTGTACAAAATTTCAACTCATCGTACAAAAGGCGTCCGAACTAATTGAATAACAATATTATTATTTCATAATGATTTCTGTTTCTTTTTAAACTATGTTTTCATTTCAGGCCTGGGATTTTTTTCTCATACTGTGTAGAGCTATTCTGTAAGAACAAACTCGAAACGCAACGCCGAAAACGGTCGTAAAATGACGAAAAGTGATACGAAACATTGATCATAATAGTTACCTTATATAAAAATAACGGCTCTTGCTAGTCGTCCGATAACCGGATGAATAAAATAAATTAATCGTCCGCTAAGATGAATGTAGGTTCATCAAAACATTAGTATCTTGCCTTTTCTAACGGGTAATCATTTTTAACACTAACAATTAATGTGTCATAAGTTTAAACGGTGCAAAACGGCATGTTCAGAAAACCTCTGGGTTAAACTTTATATATTTTTTTTTTTGGTGTTTTATACTTGTGATCATGTGCTGATTCGGTTCTATGTGCTTTAAAAGTAACCTAACCTATATGACTGCCCTAGAGTTTAAAGTGTAATAGGCGAATCAGCGGAAGTGAATATTTTTTTGCATTTAACCCACTTTGCGGACGATTAATTAATTTTATTCATCCGATAATCGGACGACTAGACGCTTGGAAAAATAAGTCTCTTGTCAACATTTCACGGGCGGGTAATTAAGTGAGTTCTTAAAGAATTGCTCTGCTGACCTAAAGCTGTGGTTGTATCGAGGGTAAGTTTCCAATCTCCTAGAAGGCACGTTTACAAAAAAAATCCTATCCTATATCAAGACAAACAAATTTTTGCTTTTGACCGCTTAGAAAAAGCCAGATTAGCCTTTGGTTACCTACAAACATCTGTTTATATACGGCGACTGGCGGTATGCAGGTAGGACTTTTTGATATTACCTACCTACCCTTCCAGCTACGCACGGGAAGAAGGGTCAATATGAAAACTGTATATTGGAACATAGAAAATGTCTCTTGTTTTTGGGGTCAGTGTCTTCCCTAGATCTTAGAACACGTTACCAAAGGTTTGACACATTCAAAAAATAGTTTAATAAAGCAGAAGACGAACATTCATTTTTAGTCATTAAGATTTAAATGTGGTAATATATGTACTGGTGGTAAATAAAACATAAGTTGAAATTGAAACCATTTATTTGAAACCGATAGGTCTGTCGCAGCGTCGCGCTTTCCAGCGCCGTAGATAAATAATTATCAAAGCTAACTCTCAATACATCCAATCTTTTTCACAATAAAAAACTACCCTCGACTAGAATAACTATCATGTGAAATGACCATTTTATTAATTAGTGCGTCAACTGTCATTAAAATATGAATGAAGGGTATTACAAATTGTACTTTTTTAAATCATGGCGTAGACCTAGACACGTAGTGCTGATTTTATGATAAATATATTAGGCCAAAGTATTCGTTTTGTGTAGTGTTAAATGATCAAATCACATGACTTGTGTAACGGCAACACAGTTTAAATTTCTTAAAAATTCAAACGCCGATTTCGTTAAGATAATTTTATTAAAGATTTATAAACTAACACGAAGATTAATTGGAGATAAATAACTATATAATCTTATATAGAAAAAATGTATAGAACTGTGTTGCCATATAATAAAATGTTTATTTTTTATGTCGTAAAAAATCTATACATTCCAGGTAAATTATGAATTACAAATTCAAACTACTGCTAAAGATGTAAATACGGTAATTTCGATTATAATGAGCTTATGTTATACAAATTCGTAGAGCACTTTTGTAATTTCAATTCAGTTACCAACATGGCGCTTGTTAGCGAACATATCCTTCAAAAAACGTCATTTTAACATTTATACACAATTATATTCGACACAATATATAAGTTCGTCGTCAAGTTAAAATCACTTCGTTATAATTAGGGTCAGGTTCGCTAACAAACGTTTTAGTATTTGTTGAAGAATCTACTTATAGAACCACTATTATCAAATTTTCACGACGAAATAAGAGAAAGATTATATCTAAGCCCTACGAAGGTACATTAAAATACACACAATAATTTAAACAACATCTTATCACTATGATATTTACATTCAAATCTAACTAAAACTGGTCTTAATATTTACGCGAATCCATTGAAAATATATATATAAGATCGTTTAAAACTGTAAAGGAATCGCGCAAAGTGTAAATTAATTACCAACTAAACTAAAATTACCAAACAAATTTCAAATAACAATAATTTCTTGACTAGACTATTTAACAAGCGTTTAAAATTAAATTTATTCCACACATCATTGGTTTACATAAATGAAACAATCCAATCCAAAATTCCTATAATGGAAATAGTACTGGGTATAGATATAAAAATGCATTTGAAAATTAGTGTGATTTTAAAGGTATTGTCACACACCGAGGCACTGGTTTTTAATCATTGTTCAACAGGGTATATTTCTACTGAACACTTTTTTATGCTACGTCGGGAGAACATACTAAAAATATCTTTAATGAAAAAGCACTTTTTCAGACCAAAATTTGTTTCTTTTTTTTTATTTAAAATGGTCCATAGACAGTGAAACAAAATATGATCTAAACTAGTGCCCTTACAGGTTGTGGTGAACGAAATCTAGTGCATCCCAGCGAATCGGGATTTTGATTAAAATAAAACGACTAAAATATCAGTCTATCATTTGTCAAGGAAGACATGAGACGTTACAAAGTTTACAAAAAACACTTATTCCATACTTTGTACTTCTACAGAAGATCTATATAATTTCCGTTTTACTTGTTAGTCAACTAACGCTACCGTTGTGAAGTAATTCGTTTCTTAGACTTCGATATCATACCGAGATATAACGGGTTAAATAAAAAACGTACAAAAAATATTGTCTTCTTTCCAAACTAATATTGGTCCGTATACTACGTTCTAAAACGATGCTAGCATTTTTATTGAAACAAATATATAATAAATGAGAACTCATCATAAGGCACAATGCGATTGTGTCTTTAAGGTTAACGTGGATGATATGCCTTTCATTTCAATCTATACTACACTAAGTTCGACTACGAGTTTTGAAAAATAAATTCTTCATAAGCATCTCAAATTACTTTGTATATATCATCACATTTTATATTATGTTATGAATTAAAAACTTTTCTAAACCATTCACTACGTTATTTTTAAGATTTTAATAACCCAGCACCCAAAACCAACTTTCGTCTATATATCTACATTGCTATATACTGGGATGCACTTTGCTAGAAAGGATACTAAAAATAAAATCTAAGCAATAACAGCAGTAGTATATGAAAGACAATACTGATCTTTACAATACAATATACAATACAATACACAATATACCTCGAGTGTTGATCACAGGGAGCTTGCCTATGTAATAAGTTTTAATTTAAGCAGATTTAACACCATGATGAACTTACTCGAGCTGTCGATATGAAATCGTATTGAACAGAAAAAGGCGTCATATGCTCTGATCCAAGAAAATTTGTGAATCGTGAAGATTTTGAGTAGTCAATAGACTGTATAATGTATAAGAGTAAGTCAGTATTGTCCCACACTAAAAAATCTGTTATGGATTCTTCGAGTCTTCCAGATGCCGCGTTTTCTTGATTTCGAAGACACCCGACTCTCATGCACACTTCACCGCTATAACTGCTTCGGTTAACTTCGTTTCATGCATCTATATCCAAGGGTAGAAATATCCAAACTATCCATTAATATACTAATGTCTACTAAAACTGGGGTTCATTAGGTCTAACTAATTAATTAAATAAAAAAACTGGCGCCCAACATGGGACCTGAAGCTCGGTCTAATCTACATCGAATCGTAAAAGTATTTGATAACTAATCGAAATGTAGGGTACGATAAAGCGATAAATGAAAGATCAGCTGTGTTTTTTACCATTTATTTCTAATATTCGACTAAGTGAAGATGAACCATAGATATTTAAAGGCGTTGAAGGAGGCGCGCGGCCGGCGCTAACGCATTCTACTGCGTCTAGCTAGGGCCTCTAGACGGCCCGGATGTCTATAGACTATTACGTCTTTTTTGATAGCGACGTCTTTTTAAACGCTGCTTTCCAGACAAAAAAGACGCAGTACCAAAATACATACAGATCTACATATATGGATTGTATCGGTTACCTGTTACATAACATTCAGTTAACTTAATTACTCTGCAAACGAAGCTAATTTGAAATGTGTTTTCAAGCGCATAGACAGTCTCATTTTCGTAGATTTAACTGTAATGAATACTCGTCGAAAGTTGGAATAATATAAGATTAATCAGTTTTACTTACGTGCTTTTGAATAAAAGTATGCCTAAAAAAATAAAATTGTCTATGCCCGTAAATAATTCTGATGTATATAAAAAAAAAAAACGAAAACTACTTTCATCTACAGACCCCAACTCATCCCAAACTACGGGCATCCTTATCAGATTATACAATTAAAAAAAATCGATTATATATTGCACAATGTTTGCCTATTAGCAGTTTGTGGATATAAAAAAAAACAGCCCATATCTACGTTGTCTATGGTAAACTATTGTTTAAGTAGGTACTACCATAAAATGCAATCAACCAAATAATAATATACATAAAGGAATGTAAATACAGCTTCTATTTAGGGTACAAATATAAGTTTTACGATAATTGCGATGCAATATACATATACTTAATTAAAGTGTAATTATTGCGATAAGCCACGACATCTCCATCGTGATTCCACATTATGATGTAACTTTCGCCTTTAGAACACGTTCATTTAACTTATTAAGAACTTTTTAAATTGATTTCCATCGCAAAAATCTGAAAACTTTTTTTTTAAGAATTCGCGTCTTGTCGTTTCGCGTTGTGAAACACACAATAGCATTGTTATATAGAAGTTTATAATATGTGCCACCATGTTTGTTGTTCAACGCGCATTGTGGGTAACAATATATGCTTAAAAAATAGAAAACCCATTCATGGGTGTTTATATTGGGGTTTTCAATCGGTATTACCACAGTGCGCGCACATCTTATAACGAGAACATGACCGCACGCCTCAAGCGGCGTATCCCACGCTCTACGTTTTTAAACATATTTAAATCACATATTTCACTTATCAACAAGTGTTCGAATAATTATCACGATTATTAACTTTAAAATACAAATACCAACTTGCTACTGATTACACCAATCCTATTATACAAAAATATTGTAATATTTTGTATGCATGTGTGTATAATAATAATCTAACATGTATAGCGCGCGCTGCCGTGTCCGCCATGTTGAATTGAGCGTTCGAAAGAGGTGCAATTTTTTTTTAATTAGTTATTTTATCATACACGTGTCGTATAGCCGCAGCGCGCGCGTGCTGTATTAATATAATAATAATGTTATTGCTTTCGATTAGTTACTTATGTTTAATATTATATATGTAAATTTTCAAAATCACTACACTACATCACTACTCTAGCATCTGCCGTACATTTAAAACACACAACATAATTTTTTTTTTTTTCATAACATACTTTATATTATACCAATCCAAAAGTTGTATATTAATCCATGTATATATTATAACCTTATTAATAATTAAGAATATATTTTTACTTCTGTTTACATTGGTCCAGTAAACCTGGAATCGCGTGAAGCAATGTGGTACATCACTATCGTAACGTCACCGTTGCTGTGCTATGGCATGTATGGTGTATGGCACATGACTACTGCGAAGCTTTCGTAGATAAAATAGAACAAACTACAACTAGGCAAGATAAGTTGAGCAAGATTAGACTTTCAGTGGATAACTTTCCAATAACCAACAACGTTCGAATTATAAAAAAAAAAAACCTATTTAAAATGACTAGACAGGAATGTAATTTTCGTCTATGGCAATAAATTAGATTATAGCGTCGTAGTTGGCAACGTCTCCCTTTATTATTGTCTTATCCTTATACTACTCTGGCGTATGCGGGCTTTTCTTGGCAAAACAATCTACTTTAGATCTTCCTGCCAGGGTTCCATCGCAGCCAACGGCCATTTTGTTCCGCTAACCGGCTTTAATGACAATATCTATACAACGTTTCTGATTCAACACCTCAAGGCTGCGATCATTTTTAACATCGAGAATTGTTAATTTGAGCAAAAATGCAAACTTTGGCCTATTTTTGGCAAATCAGGAAGACTGTAGTTATTAAGCGAAGCGTCACTATAAAGGTCTACACTACGTGTCTAGGTCCTAATATTTCTCTCAAATCCAATATACAATTTGGCTTTAAGAAAAATACCGTAATAGCACGTTTCACAACCAACGTGTGGCAAACGCCCGTTGAAAGAATTGACAGTGAATTTGGAAGAGATTTGTTTGCGTTTACGTATGAATATACCATGCCAACCATGCCTTAGGAGATCGGAAACTGAGATTTGTTAGTCACAAAGGCGCTTTGCTACTATTCGATGAGTTCACATGCCTCGATGAGTTCTATCTAAGCCGACTTACCATCGCGATGACACGCGGATACTCCCCCCACTCCATTTGAAGTTTTGGCGCCCGAATTGGGACATCGTTTTATTAAAAATTAACTCTACGTAAACACAAGGTAAACTCAACGTGCAAACTAAACTAAGGATTCCGTGAAATAGTAACCCAGCACAAACCTTCCCTCGGTTCTATGAAATAAAACACACATTTTCTAATATTATTCATGTAATGACACATTGGGTATCTAGGTGCTCCATTACATACAAGTTATGTACGGGCAAAACACTAAGACCACTAAATACAAAACTACTTCTAACAGCCAGCGAGCGACACTCTCATCTCACTCGCCGGCCCTGTTACCAAACTAATACAAGTGTTTTAAAAAAAGAAAAAAATATAAATATTTGTTAGCGTATGAAATCCCAACAACTGTTCAGTTGTCGAAATTTCGTTTAATATACATAAGGATATAAAAAATTAAGTACATATTTCTAGAGACGGGTCCGCTGCTATCAATACTTTGGCAAGATATCGAGCGGCCGCCCGCGGAGGGGTTACTAGTGAAATATAAGACATCACAATAATATTATATCAACCATCTAATACTGAAATTTTCAGGGAAAAAAATGCTAATATACAAAAGATGTTATCAATGGGCGAAGCGGTCACCGCGTCTTCGAGTGTCACTAATCAAATTAATAAACAAAAAATATATATATACGATTGTCAATTGTAAAAGTGAATCGTCAAAACTTTGGATAGATAATATTTATGGACACTCAAAACGCAGCAATCGCAAGCAATCTCAGAAGGTTCTAACCTACTTATAATATAAAGAATACTGCTATAATAATAAGGGATGTGTATACATGTGAAATAGCATTCGAAAAATTTTGGCTTATAGAACGTTAAACTTAAAACGAAAGGAAAAAAATAAACAAACTAAGACAAATTGAGATTCTTCCTCTTGATAACTTCTAGACGCAATAAAATAATCATATGCGACCCTTGTTTTTCAACCTAATTAAAAAAGGCGTGCCTTGAAATAAAATAAAAAAAATACGACAACATAGTAATAAAAATCAAACTAAAATAAAATCTTCTAAATAAACACTCTACAAGCCAAAATTTCTATAAGTGAGTCGACCGGCGAGGGAATGAGGTCGACTAAGCTACCGCATGCATAGCTCTACTCCGCCGCTTGTCTTTGCCTGGCATTGGCAAGTACATGTCACTAAGTTTAGTTGACGATCACCTTGTCTATAGCCCGTACTTGAATATACATGTGTTGTGTATGTTTTAATAATGTCTAGATAAAAAAACTACGATTATTATTGCTTCAATTATTATCTGCTAATTTAATATCCCTTGATGGGTGGGTACGAGATATAGACATGACAATTGTCGATTACGTTCACCTTTTAAGTACTCGGAAGTGCATACATGACTGCGGGGACTAAGTCCCGAAAATTTAGACTTAAAAACTAGAAATTGCACGAACACAACCATCAATCGTCTTTTTAATATAATAATTAATATAATACTTTTAATCACAGTGTTTAAGATTCGAGTATTGCTTTATAAATTCCTAACCTACAGTTATTTCAAATTAAGTACTTTGTTAACGTGAATGGTTATAAGAAAAATGTTTTGCATACTATAAAGCAACACAGTCAGATTTTCGCCTGTCTAAATAACAAAAAAAAACTTCGTTTAATAATATTAAAACAAAATCACTGGTATATGTCAGCCGATATAATCAATGAGTATACATAGTTAAAAAAATAATAATAATAGAAATATTTGGCGCCCAATGTGGGACATTTTTTTAAATAGTCAAAGAAAAACATTTTCTTCGCGAGGCAAAGTACGGCGTATTAGGATAAAAGCGCATCAATGCCGCTGCAACGACAATCTAGGTCACTTTTCCTGCACCTACTTTCAAACAAAAGAGAATATACCTACCTAGTAATACCGAAAGCCTTTATTCACAGGCTGTATATAGCATTTATAAAAGTGGCACCCGACGTTGGGCAAACTTTTCAGATAATTACAATTAAGTGAACCACATAGATATAATAGAACGTTCAGTTTTTTAAAATTTAATTAATATCCAGGCATAGACAAGCGGCCTCTCTACAGCGGCTTAATACTTAGCTTATTGTCACGGTACACTCGGGATGTTAGTTCGCATTCCCTTATAACTGCTAAACTAATTAATTAACGTACTCACTAAAAATCACCCATAAACGGCGCCGTAGAACCATCGAAATGAACGTTTTACGCGTCACGGCTGCCAGTTATAGCATTTTTAATTTTGCATTCGCATAACCTTTTTCATTTCAGCAATAACTCGATACGGAAGTTTAATAAAAAACATTATACTCATGAAATCGATTTTTCATCGACATAAATATTTTACCTGATTTTTTTCTAGACAATCGGTAAGTGTATTGCTACGAAACGAATGAAAATGAATTCAAAGTGTTTTGATACACGCCCAAAACGTGCATTTCATGGTTAATCTATCAAGACAAACGGTTTCCCGCCATCACAACTTTCACATAAGATCTAATATTGCTTGACCTTGACAGACATTACTTGGCTTCTCCGCAAATTGCAGTGGTTTTGATATATACCCTTTGTGTGAAGCCTCTCAGTTTTCGGCTTTGTTTTTCGACTCTAGTATAACGCGATAAATGTAAAAAAAATGACAGTGTTGAAACCCAGGTCTGAATTAACTACCTCTCTACACTAACCGTTTTAATAACTTACATAATTGGAAAGTCGCAACAAAAATAGTCAGAACATAAAGATATTGACAATATATAAGGGCGATGAAGTTTTAAAAGCGACATCACAAGTAATCACTTGAAGGTTAATATGTTTAAAAAAGTTAATTCAGAGAAGAAGAATCAACACTTGCATTGAGAGAACATCTACATGGCTCAATCTAAAACACATCATATATATCTCTAATCAAATATGACGTACTCGAAAGAAGAATGAAAATTAACAAAGCACACATCAAAATCCACTGCAATCAAGGGTATAATAACTACTTAAAACATACATACAATGCCATGTAATGATTGCTTTACGAGTTAGATATGTATGAGTGAGCTGCCGCTGGCGCCGCGTGACGTGCGTGTGACAGACGGACACACTGACATTTGCGTGACGTCAGCGACGTCTTTGCGACGTTCGGGTAATGTCTTTTGAATAATTTAGCCGAAAGATGTCACCGATTCGAATAAATAGGATAATCGTAAACCGCCGACGGATTGGACGCGGTCCGATATTCGGTACGTCGTTTTGGCACAATTCTCATAAATGGCACGAAAATCTAATACTGATACGAGTTTTACGTACGAGGGAAGATGTCGCCACGGAACGAGACGCACGTCACACGGCGCCGGACGCACCGAGTACGGCTCGAGAGGACACGAGATAGCTAGCTGCAATGAGATTCATCGCGCACACTCCTCACAAAGTATAAATAATCAATATTATCATCGTATTGCCAACGATCGTGCACTACCTATGCTACAGACTATTACAAAATCCAAGACAAAACATAATAAGAAAAAAATCAGTTTCTTCTTTCTCAAATTTCAAACTAAATTATCTGAGATCTTCGCCTTATATTTAACTTTAAAAAAATGCGTATTCTTCGCTTCGGGTCGCGCCGGGCCTCGCGCCGGCCGGCCCGGGCCCGGACGCGGACCGCGCGACGCGGCAAGACGACGCCAAATCCGAAATGAAGCGTAGGAACTGTTCGGAAAACGAAAGGACTCGCTCGCCCGCCTAGATGTACATGGGCACGCCGTACATGGCGCTCCAGTCGACGCCCTGGAACGAGGACATGTCGACGCCGGCCAGCGAGTAGGCGGCGCCGAACTGCGGCAGCGCGGGCGCGGGCGCGGGGGCGGGCGGCGCCACGAGCGCGGACGACGCGGCGGGCAGCGCGTAGGGCGCGTAGCGGTAGTGCGGCACGGCGCCCACGCCGCCCACGCCGCCCACGCCGCCCACGCCCGAGTACAGCAGGCCGCGCCCGGGCCGCAGCACGAGCCGCTTGCCCAGCGCCAGCGGCGCGGCCGCCACGGCCTCCTTGGGCTGCGCGCGCTTGCACTCCACCTTCTTGTTCTTGATCGTGTGGAAGTGGATGTCGCACACGCGCTCGACGGCCTCCTCCGAGTGGAACGTCACGAAGCCGAAGCCGCGGTGGCGCTTCGTCTGCTGGTCCATCAGCATGACGGCGTCCTCGACGAGCCCGAACTGCGAGAAGTAGGCGCGGACCTCGTCGGCGGAGGTGTCCTGGCCGACGCCGCCGACGAATATCTTTTTGGTCTTCGCGGGCTTCGGGGCCGACTTGGGAGTCGCGTGCTTCGGGTCGATGCGCTTGCCGTCCAGCGTGTGGACCGGCACGGCGAGGACCTTGTCGACGGAAGAGGCCTCCTGAAACGTGATGAAGCCGAAGCCGCGCGAACGCTGCGCGCGGCGTGAGCTCAATATTGTGTCCTGCGTTCGTTAATCGACGAAAATTGACAATGTCATATAAAAATATTCAGTCCATTAGGAGATTTAACTGATCGGTGAATACCGTAAAACAAAAAAAAAAAAAAAACATTACAACATTTAAATACTTCGCAACATTTTTGTATGACATTGACAATGAGGGAAACTCAAAAATATACTGTTAAAAGGTTCTAAATATTAACAGATACCTACTAATCCTACATTACTTGTTAATTCTGACTCAAATTTAGGGATAATATATATACGGGTAAAAAAATTACGGTCATGCGTGTTTTTTTTTTTTTTTAATTAAACATCTATTCTTACTAGTGGTCGTGTATATAATATGAAATACGTTATCAAAACTATTACAGGATTTACAATCACTTTATAAAATTCACAAAAATAATTCTACCATACATTATGGTAATTTTTTTTGTATGACAACCCAAATTCGTGATAAATATATATATATATATATTTATATACTCAAGTTCTATGCTAGCAAATTTTTTCTAAAAAAATCCTACCGAGCAATCCACCCTTGTGAGATTTCTACTAATTTAGAAATATGTCAATGTTAACCCGAGTGTTGCTATACTAAAATTACTATTTTTTTTATATCTAAACTGTTTCATAATATACAACCGGCAAAACTTAGCTATATATCTAATGAGTGATGTACTTTTATTATTTATTATAAAATTATAAATAGTTAGTGTTGCTGCATGCAAATTAATTAATTAAATAAAATCAAATGACTTTCGATTCAATATTTGATACAATATTTATTGTGAACAACTAAAAATTATGTATATTAAAATGATATAAAACAAAATATTAAATTAAGTCAAAATCGATCGATTTCTACAATTTTAATGTGATGACATATTATTATTGACAGTTGAATACATCTCACATGGCAACACCAACCTCCGAGACGGGATTCTACACAGTTTTCAAATCTTAGAAACATAAGAGGCCAAGAGTCGGAAAGTTTTTAGTCTATGCCTAACAATATCTATAATGTTAGTGAGTCTAGCATGCTTATATCATATTGAAATATGTTTTTAGTGTACCTAAATACTTCATCTCAACCATAGCCCAACTATTTTACTCGTCTACAGTACCATAAACAAAAATCATTTTTATATTATTCATACATAATATTCCTAACATATTAGAGTTAGATTTTACCTTTAGTTTTTTTATATACAAGTAGCAAGGTCACATTTGATCCTTCGAAACTTCAAAGAGAGAATATTAAAAACCCTTATTTCATTTTTCTTGATTAAAACAAAAAAAGAACAAAATTGTATTAGAAAAGATAAATACACAGGTC
The DNA here is from genome assembly GCA_905220585.2 of Nymphalis polychloros. Classification (NCBI taxonomy): domain Eukaryota; kingdom Metazoa; phylum Arthropoda; class Insecta; order Lepidoptera; family Nymphalidae; genus Nymphalis; species Nymphalis polychloros. The sequence goes on along the minus strand of HG992268.1, from coordinate 474,346 downwards.
TAATATCTCACGAAGATATATAATCCTTTTAGGTCCCTATTCACCGAGATTTAATTAACTTTTTAAATTTAATATAAAAATTCCTATTCACCATAGCCTAATTTAATTATTGGGTACATTTTTATATTAAGAATATTTAATAGCCTTAGTTTCTACCCACGATACCGCCCGCGTGTGAGGGTAGCTAGCAGGTGTAGGTACCCACCACAGTTTCTACTCACGATATCGTCATCGTGTGAATGTACCCTTAATTATTTTCTGTGCTCATGAATGTGTATGGAACATTCCATGATGTGACCACTTAATTAGTTAAGATGCAATAACGTGACAGTTAGAAAATCAACATTTAAATCATTTGTGAACTAGAGATTTCATATTTTAATCAAATATACTAAATACTCTCAAGCGCTGAGTATCAAAGCAATCATTGTCTTTGTAGTGAGAAACACAAAAGAAAAAAAAAAGCATTTTGTTTATGGTACAAAAAACCAATCCGTCCCGTGTCTATTCACCTAACCGCCATGACAGGCGCTGAAACACTGACCATCTTTAGATCCGCTTCATAGTCTATGCTGTCTGAGAAATTATATTATTATCTGTGGTTGATGTACTTAATTTTAATTTTTTAATAAAATTATTGAGGTAAGTAAAGCTTAGAGTACTTTTATTATATACCCACATTTTTTGTAATGAATTAAAGCAAGGAGTTGATTAAAAAAAAAAAAGATTGATTTTATTGCCGGGTGTTAAGTTCTCCATTATATTTTTCATCAAAGTAGATTGTATTTTATATTAGTGAGGGATTTATGTACTAATTATACAGTGTAACTACAAGCAAAAGGGACATAACACCTTAGTTTATTATTGAGACAAGTTACATCTTAGATGATTGCACACTTTGAGAATGAAACAATCGCCTCCGGGCTATTTCATATTATTATGAAAATCAACTATAATTGTAAAGAATGATCCAAATAACTAAAAAAGTTTCATTCGCCGGTTCTCTCTCGTCTGAGGTGGTTATTTCCGAACCGGTGGTAGATTTATGACAATCAATAAGCAAATGTAACGCTTCTACATTGAATAAAGAAATTTGAATTTGAATGCAACATTATAGTTGCTGACGACAATAATATCAAGTTTTACAAAGTGGCCATCAAATCTCTTTTGCCATCTTTGTTATAAAATGTTTTTATTTTGTTAATTTTTTTTTTTTTTTTTATAATATGCCTGTACTTTTGTTTGAGCTAGACTTAGTTACTAACTCCTGGATTTAGCCGCACTTACTTTTAGTGAGTACTAAATTTAAATTTCTAAAAGTTTTTATGAAATCTAATATATTATTAATTTGATTAATATATATTTGTTTATTAAAAAATACTCAAAGCTTTAGTACCTTATATAAAAATAAAACTTATGAAATACGATTGATATGTTTCTCGAAAAAAAACAACCCTAAAGAAAAATAACCTTCCCCTAAGAAATGTATCCAGTTTATAAAACTTAAATTAAATATTAATTTAAATCGTTCCCCCTCTATACAAAAATGTACAAATTTAAACATTTAATTTCTTATAAATAAAAAAAGAAATCAAATACATAATTATTAAAATTAAATATAAATGTCTGATAAACAAATATATATTTAAAAATTACTGTTAAAAAGCACAGTGGATTTAAATTAACAAAAAAAAAAAAAATAGACAATCAAACAAATAGAAAAGATCACGTGTGGTGCAGTAAACGTCATGGTAATCCTTGCATCATCAGAGTTTCACATTACTAAAAATTGTCCTCAAATTTAACTTGACTAGACATCGAATCCACTGACCCTAACTTAGTAACACTTATCATATATATCTTAATTTTATAATATGTATAATATCATTATTAATTTCACCTATATAACCCTTACCTGTGTGACCGGATCCTTCATAATTAGCACATCAGTGACTGGGCCAAACATAGCAAAGTATTCCCTGAGCTTCTCCGAGCTCGTCTGCCAGCTGAGACCGCCGACGAACAACTTGCTCGGTGACGGTGACGTGGTGCCCGCTGTGGTGGCCACTGGTGTTGAACGACCCGATGACGGTGAAGTCTCTGTGATGGTAGATATAGCTATTAATTTAAATTCAAATGTATATCTCTTTTGTGTATGTTAATCTGGGTTAATTGACCAGTACTCAGTTATTCTGGAAAACAGTAATAATTTGTATTGCTAGTGAGCCAGTGTATCAACAGCCTCAAGAGAGATACTACATTTGTTTGTATGACTTGCAGTGTAATGATAGTATAAGAAATAATTAGTATTACTTATAGCTATTACGGTTAGATTTATTGTGTGAGAGTCGAGATGGCCCAGTGGTTGAAACACCCTAATCTTAGCAAATGATTGCACATTCAAACCCAGGCAAGCACCACTGAATTTTCATATGCTTACTTTCTATTTATGTAGCCGGCACTGAAGGATAACATTGTAAGGAAACCAACCAAATGTTTAGATAGACTTAAAACCAGAGAGATTAGAAAAAGTTTGTTAGTATTTATAAGAGAGATACATTAAATTAATTATATATAGTCTCATTTATAATATTAAGTAATATCTAAATTACCGATTGAGCGAATTAGGAAGGTTTTAACATTAAGCTAAACAATCCTATGGAATAAGGAATTATATGATACGTATATGATTATGTATTGCATTAAATTTCATACATTTAGCTTAAAAACATATTTCTTAATGAATTAATTAAATATGGTCTTTTAAAGATCTAGTGTATATATTATTATTATATTACAATCAATAAGCAATACTTAGTATGTATTATGGTATTTCAGTTTGAAAGGTGAGTGAGCCAGCGTAACTACAGGATCAAGGGCCATAACATGTTAGTTGCCAAGGGACCACTTACCATCAGGGGACACATTTGCTTTTCCAGTCCCCCTACCTATTTGAAATTAAAAAATAATAATATAGGACCCTAAAAACTTATAATTATAACTTAGTGGTACTTAAAGAGTACTTTTGTAAGAAACTATTGAAATTTAATGCAAAATTTAGAACATTGTATATGAAGTTATGTACAAAATAAATATTGATTCTTAAAATAAAAATGTTCTTACAAAAACCAGTTTCAAAAACAGTAAAGAATTATAGTAATTAATGTTTAAAATGTTCTTTTCATTGTTTGTATTTGATCAAAAAAACAATACACAATACAATGTATAAACAAATATTTTATACCAGAAGTTAACTTACTTGAAAACAATGTGATCAAACAAGTTTCTAGCTGTTTTAATTATAAGAAAGTACATTATCTTAAGTCATAACTTTAAGCGTATAAATTAGTTTTGTTTAACTTACTGATTTGTTGAACAGCAATTTGTTGTTGTTGCTGTTGGTGCGCGGCTGTTGCAGCGGCGTGGGCGGCCGCCTGCGCGCTTAGCACGTGCGCCGCCAGCTCGCCGCCGACCAGACCTCCGTCTACTACCTCCAACCCGCCCAACGCACCGCTGGAATACACCATCATTTTACTGACACAACTCACAAACTAACTAAACTATAAAATTTAAGTAACTCGTCACGGGCGACTAAGCGTCACAGATTTGTAAATCGCGGGAAACGCTTTCTTAAAAAAGTAAAAAACAAACGAGCCAGTAACATTTTACATTTTTTATTAGCCAGTATTTAAAAAAAATAAAACATTTAACTTTCAGTTTGTTTTCATTTTACTTATAAAATATGGTTATTAAATAAATATTATTTACATATCAATAAACGCGATCATATTGAAAATAAAATTGAAACTAAATCAAAACTTTTTCGTTGTTATTCAAATTAGTCTTAAATGTAGTTGTGCCGTGCTGCGACGCGGTCTTGTTAAATTGTCAAATGTCATTGACAGGTAATTAGACAATAGAACGTAACTTTCTTACGTTAAGCTTAAACAATTTCAAATTATTATTTTTACTTAAAATTTGAATAAATTTATCGTATTCAATTATCTCTTTGAAAGTCATAGTGCGCAACAATTTATGCATAAATTGAACTGTTATTTATTTAGCTTTTAAAATATGAAAATGTTTCACATATTTTTTAACGATTCAAAAGTATGCTCTCAATACTTTATTTAAACAAGTATAAAGTTGGGATATGTACTTTTGTTCTAAAAATACATTTGAGTCTATTTTAGTTTGACAATAACTTTAAAATTATTTATAAAATAAAATGTATCTTTGTTTTACTATTTATACGAATATTAATTTGATATAGTATATCATTAGCTAGGCAAGGAGAAAATAATCTCCCATTCAAAAGCTCATGTAATGAAAATACAGCGCCGGCGGGAAGCGTCATTATTATATTGAAAATAAACTTATTCCGGTGTAGTCCAGCTGCTCCACTGAAATTACCCTCCTCCGTTGCGCATTTCATCTTCACCGGGTGGACGGGGCTGTTTCTATCTCTTTCACACGTGGAGGTTTTCACGTAAGAAACGTATGACCTCTTTATTCACATAATGAACCCCTCCTTGTTCTTAACGCCCTCTCGCTTTTACACAGGGTGGAAAGAATTCTCTCGTCGCTATGAGCTCCTAGTACATACGCGCGGTTGTCTTGAAATATTGGACTTTATTTTCGTTGAAAACTCTTAACAGGGAACCAATATGTGGCTCGACAAGGTTTTATCTAACAGTACATGTAATATTTAAGTTGCGTAAATCTTTTGTTTATTTAATTTACAGGGATTCCTAAAAAAAATACTCACAAAACTGCACCTGCTACTCGATATTAAGAGTTTTTTTTTTATAAATTCGTAAAAGCAAGAAATACTAAGGTCCGCTAATCGCCTGCCACAAACTTGTTTGATAGATGTCCGCGCGGTGAGGATATTTTCTTTAAGAATTCCTTTTCCGACTATAAATCAGTGCTGACTCGGGCAATTTATCTTTTCAGAAAGTAATGTGGGGATCTTTCTTTTTCACGATTCTTCCCACAGTTTAAATATATAATCTTGAAAAATACTTAAGTTAGTTTCGTTCTTAATTTAATAATTTTCCTTTAGAACTTTTTATTATTCGTAGCTTTGCCTTATTTATTAACCCATTTTAATGATTGAAAATTTGGTAATTTAATATTGTTGAAAAGAATAACACAGCTAAACAATGATACCATATTAAAAATCCTAAATTGGCTATCCGTTTAAAGTTTCAATTATTGTCAATAATGTTGTAAATAAATTTCAAGTTTTAATGTATTTAATATACATTCAATTTGTACGAGATTAATGAATCAATGGCAAGTATTTTGAAAATAGTTAAGTTGCAGAATTAGTTATGTTACATCATTATAACAAAAATAATAGTGACGTCGAACGAATCTGATAATTCGATAACAGTTGAAAACGGTAGAAAATAGAAAGTGTAGTAATTACGTCAATAATTGACAAAATGTCATTCATTGAAAATAAAAGGGTTCATTACAGTTAATGTTATACCGATCTATCAGTGGCGTCCATCTTGTTTTTTAGATCAATAATTTTTTGGTTATTTGTCATCACTTGTTCGTTCTTTCTTCTCTTCTCAATCTTTATTCAAACAAGTATTGTTATTCAATAAATGGGTTCTTTTTGCACGAAAACGTTTCAAGATGACAGCCATCTGTTTTAATTAAACGTGTATTTCTCAATTTTACTATCTGTAAACAAAACCATTTATTTAATAAATATAGAAACTGGACTTAATGCCAACTATTGATCATTTGTTATTATAAAAATAATTACAAGCTAACAAGGCGATAGTTCAATCTAATTATCGAACTTCGGTTAATAAATATCATTTTGCTTAATGTATACATTAATATATATACAAATGTTCCTAATTAATACATACGATACATTTCTTAGCCATTTTGATCTTGTCCCAAGTTTTAAATTTCTATATATCTTTGATATAGAAACTTTTTAGTAACATGAATATTCTAATCAAGATACCTTAGCATACATCAATTAAGTAAATGCGTTAAATATAGTTATTTTATTAGAACCCGACACGAACAGTATCAAAAGCTTTGTAGGTAAAGCGGCACGTAAAATTAATTGTTCCGTATTTCCGCGTCTTTGTTGCCATGTAACTGTTAAAATGCTCTATTTAGTGGAAAACTTGACGCAAAATTGTTTTGCTAAAGAAGAATTTAATAGCTCTCTCATTTACGATTACGTTTTTAATTTAACCTTTTGAATGGAACCCTGTAAGCGTTTAAGTGAAACGAGGTTTTTGTGCAATTTTTTGAGTAGTAAAGTGGAGTGAATCAGTAACCTTTGCAGCCGGATTGTAGTGTGAATTACACTTCAAATGAAATGGAATACGCTCCAGCGGGATCCACTCAACGAAAACTCATGACAACGGCACGAATATTTCGCAGTTCGCTCCGTGATACGTGCGCGGAGAGCATTGGCGGGGTCACTGACCTATAACCTAATTCCCAGGCATTAGCCATAGACAAGGTTCTGTTTTATCCTAATCGGATATAGAAGATTAAAGTGCGTGATCGAATTGTAAAAAAAGTGCACAGATAATGAATAAACATATTTTTTTTCTAGTGGAAAATCGATAGTTGATTGAGGGTGGCGTTCATTGAGGGCGTGGAAGGGGAGGTCGGTCAGCGGTCGGAGGGGTTGGGGTGGGTTTGGCGCGTGCGCGAAGCGGCGGGGCGCGGTGGTCGGCCACGCTGCCTCACGCGCTGCCTCACACGCTGCTCGACGCCCGCCGCCGCCGCCTCGCGCGTCTCTGCCATATTGTCCTGTCACAGCAGTACGTACATGCTACTGCTGCGTCGGGACAACCCGGCTGATTCGTTGCATTTGCATCACATGAGAACAACGGGAAGCATTCTAAATATGAACACATTTTTTTATTCTGTGTTGTGCCTTTATTATCTGTTCACAGGTCTTGTTGTTTTAAGGGAGCGGCGAATACTTGGGCTTCGATCGATTCAACGAGTGTCAGTGCCTGAGTGTTGTGCTTGCTTTTTGTGGAAGTGTTAATGTATGTACATTATGTTATAATCAATGGGTTAACGGGTATAGTGATATTAATGGTTTATGACTGCCAGAGGGTGCACGTATCGAGCGGAGTAACGCGCATGCGGGCGCCATCTTTGGCTGCATCCGTCGGCGCTACGGCCATCTTCTTGGGGTGGATGTGCGAATAAATTTGATCACTTTTAGGCTTTTGTTGCTATGGGGTATATTGTGACCTTTGCAATTTTTTATTTTATTAATATAAAATATACAATTATCACATATTGAAGCTAATTAGTATGATTTTCTTACAATATTCAGATTACACCGCTCGAAAATTACGCTGCATTTTCGATAGGTTGACGACAAAATAAGATAAGTGAATTTTTAAAATTACGTCCACGAAGGACGAATCAATTTTATCTTAGCCACTTTGATTTCGTCCATTGAACAAAAAAAAAAATGTCAAAAGTACGTAATATTTTTTCCAATTGTTATATTTCCTTTGAATAGTTTTTTTTTAATAAATAATATATTGTTTATGTAGTAAATAATAATATACATTAAATTTCAGTTTAGCTTTTAAGCTGATTTTTACTTTTTTTATGAAAGAAATGTATTTATTACAATTATACCGTATTGTTTTAATTTAAAACAATATATAGATAAGTTTAACTAAACGTTTAACATTCAAATATATGTAACAGTAAAATTATATATTTGTCTAACCAATAATAAATTACATCCTTAGAAAATAAAATATTTTCAATTAAATTGTATTTTCATTTCATTTTAAATTGAAGCTATTTACATCATATATTTTTATTTAAAAAAAATAATGATAATTTAAAAGAATAAAGCAGAAAAAAAAGATTAAATTGCATTTAAATAGTTTCACTAATAGATTTGTGTTAATTGTCTTGTCGCTAACCCAAATGCCAACATCCTAAATCCTACATCAAAATGTTTAATTTTTATATTTCTGACTACTAGTTTATTATAATATAATATTAAATATACAATTAAATGTCAGCTTAATGTAACTTTTAGTTAATATGTTGGTTTAATCAATACGTGGAGTAATTAAATAGAACGTTCATTACGTTGTTGTGACTGTGAACACACCCTTAAACATAAGGGTCATGTTTTGCAAAAATTTTCCGTTCGGGAATCGATTCAATTCACTTAGTTCATTGTATCATGTTTATGGACGTATCTATACTTAACTGTATTTAAACATAAGATTAATGCAGACTGACTCGTTGGTCTAGTGGCTAGATATTAGGCTGCAGACCCGGTGGTCCTGGGTTCAATTCCCAGGTCGGGCCAATAAATAGTTATTGGGTTTTTCTGTCAGAAAATTCTCAGTAGCAGCCCGGAGTCTGGAAGGTGGAAGTGTGTACACTCCCGTGCCTCGGAAAGCACGTTAAGCCGTTGGTCCTGCGCCTGAACTCTTTCCGGTCGTGTCGGATTGCCGTCCCATCGGATTATGAGAGCTAAGGAAAAGAGAGTGCACCTGTGTTTGCGCACACACTTGTGCACTATAATATGTCCTGCGCAGTTGGCTAATCTCTCTTGAGATTGGCCGCCGTGGCCGAAATCGGTCTGGAGGACCTTATTTATTAATGCAGACCACTGCCTCGTTGGTCTAGTGGCTAGATACTAGGCTGCAGACCCGGTGGTCCTGGGTTCAATTCCCAAGTCGGGCCAATAAATAGTTATTGGGTTTTTCTGTCGGAAAATTCTCAGTAGCAGCCCGGAGTCTGGAAGGTGGAAGTGTGTACACTCCCGTGCCTCGGAAAGCACGTTAAGCCGTTGGTCCTGCGCCTGAACTCTTTCCGGTCGTGTCGGATTGCCGTCCCATCGGATTATGAGAGCTAGGGAAGAGAGAGTGCACCTGTGTTTGCGCACACACTTGTGCACTATAATATCTCCTGCGCAGTTGGCTAATCTCTCTTGAGATTGGCCGCCATGGCCGAAATCGGTCTGGACGACGTTATTTTATGTTATTTATAGATATTAATTCTGTAAGAAACATTAACCTTTGATACCCCATGGCAAAGTGGTTAAGTATTTACAGGACTTAGTGGTCTGAGGACCAATTTATTTCTCAAATAAATTGATCAACTTTTCACAGATGGGTACTTTCAATAATTGATTTCGGAACAAATTAAACTCTTTTAAGAAACTAGGTACATATTAATTACTAATGAGTAACTGCCTCGTTGGTCTAGTGGCAAGGTATAGGGCCGTATAACACGAAGGTCTGAGTTCAAACCACAAGTCGGGCCAATAAAGTTAGAGTTTTGTCTGTTGAATATTCTCTGTAGCCGTCCGGAGACTGTAAGTCACTCCGGTGCCTCGGAAAGTAGGTAAAGATGTTTGTCCAAATTAAATACGTTGAGAGTTTCTCACAGACAATTTACAAATTTTTACTGATTTGACATATTCATAACAAATATGTAGATATCGTTTGAGATATTGGTATTTTTTTTAGAAAGCTATGAAGTGGGTCCCTATCTTATGGAGGCTATGCCTACCCCTAAATCCAGCCTTATGAGAGACACGCTATTATTATGCGTGAATCCTTAAAATATTATAATAATTAAATCGAAGTGCAGTTTATTTCGCAGCAGTTTGTTGAAAAATTATCATAAAAAAATTATCTATATTTTTTAAATTTAATACTGGTTCCTTCATTGTGGTTTTGTTAGTTAGAATGCTGTCTAAAATAATGTTGAGTATAGCGGTTAGCAGACTAAGCAATCAAGTGTGAACTGAAATTTCAAAGCATATTTGAAAGGGACAAAAAAGCAAAATTTGCAAAAAAGCTTATTTACTTGAACATTGTTTGTCCCAAAATTTAGTATAATATCTTTTTACGCGAGGTTCACTTTTACAAGTAATGGAGTTTCTGTGACTTGTACTTCTAACTTGAATTAAATTGTTCACAACTTACGGCTAATAGACTGGACATGAGTAATGTTCGGAAATTTCGGAAAAAAGTTCACGAAATCTCAAACACACACCGTACAGTACCAATTGATGACTAGGGGAAGGACGTGACAATCGAGATTGATAGTAAAAAACCGTCCCATGAAGATGACAACGCCTTTCCTCAGCTCTCATTAAGCAATAGTTTTTATCTCGCTTTTTTATTTAACAGAACTATACCGAGTTCATTAGTCTATTTATTCGTCTTCTATATCAAGTCGATGTTGCAAAAAACTTTTATAGTTCGTTGTAATTAAATTTGTAAGCCTCAACTAGTTTCCCCAGGATGACAGGGTCTTTTTCTTTGGTTTGATTGACAGTAGTTTTTCATCGTTCGTCAGTCCGAGTATTGTGTAGTGTTTAAAGATGTTTAAATTAGGGTATATCTTTGCCCGATAATCTTTTCGAAAGCTTGGCTATCAAAATTTACTAAGTGGTGTAATCTCATCTAGGTAGGTATCACTCATCATATATTCCACCCCCAACCAAAATAGTATTAATTAAATTTTAGTATGAAGAGTGAGTGAGCTGGTGTACTTACAGGAACAAGGGCTCTAATATGTTAGTTCCCAAGGTTGTATTAGTGAACGGATTTTTAATATATATTACAGCGATATGACCAAGAGAGATATAACAACTTAATATCAGGAAACCATTTGCCAGTCCACCCATCCATAAGACATACAATAAAATGCTTAAAAATATAATTCAAGTGCTTTCCTTAATAATATTTCATACAACAAAACTTAAATTCAAGTTATATTTATATGAATATATTTCTTACGTATTAAATGATTTAGTCAAGAAATCGCGGAAAATCTGTTAGTAATTGATCGTGGTTTCTCCTGACATTTTTCATTACGGTATCCTGATGATGTAAGCGATTTCCAAACGACCGTGTCAGCGTGGAATAGGAAGAGACGATTCGTTGTCCATTGATCGATCCTAATGACACTTTCAATTTAGATAATGGTGGCTCTTGTAATTTTATAGGTTTAATGTTTTTATTTATGGTGTTTTTACGTTACTAGTTTAAATTTATAGCTTATGTTGTGACTTTTATGGTTGAAATGTTTCAATATTGTATTATTATGTTGCTTATATCATGCCCGGACTAAGAGATTCAGGACCCCTAGGCACTTTGACATTTGAGGCCTCTCCATTCATAAACGGTTAGATTTTTTTATTTTTGTTTATTTGAGGCTTCTCAACGTGACTCTAGGCCGGTGCCTTGTATGCCTAGGCATAATTTCAGGGTTCTTTTTCATATATATTTACAATAAAACTTACTTATTAAAACGATTTTATTAATTGAGAGATTTTATAACATAGTGTTAACAAATAAAACAATATATAGTCTAACAAACACTAACTGTCAGGAATATGTCAAATAATTAAAAGTATCAAATTGTCTATGGTAATAACCATATTTTATCTTATTAATATATTTATAATAGTTATCCACGAATGAAAACAGGAACTGATCAAAATAATAAAGTCCCATAAAATTTGTCGTACGATAACTACCATAATTAATTAAAACAACTACGAATGAAGCGGTTTAAACAACTCTTCGTGAACACTTAATCATCGACACCCCGCCTACCGTCACCAACAAAGAGACAAAAGACATTATCTCAGCACTTTTTGCAATAACCGCCCGTTCAAGTGGAGCCTGCGTTTTATGGCAACCCACGCAAGTGACAGTTCACTAGGGTTGCCATGATTAAATATGAAAATGATGCTTCAACAAATATCTTTTTGATATTATGTTATTTGAAATTATGATTAATTGATTCAGATATAATATATGTTTTGTTTTAATACTAAGACTGAAACAATGCTAATTATCAAAATATTCAAGTTTTCATTTTTATGTATCCTTGTTAACAACGCTTAATTTAATTTCAAACAAACATGAAATGCTATGTGGCAAATAATTATTAGATAAGTGGTGCTCTTGACTATAAATATTCGATGATTGATTTCGTTTTCAGAAAACGAACACAATACATAGAAATTATATACTATTAATTGTATAGTCAATACAACAACTATTATTGACTTGAATAATTTAACTATAGACGAATTTCGCGTTCGAATGCACTTCGTCTATCAAGGGGACTTCCCCTGTCTGCGTGTGTCCTGTCACTTATCAACAGAAGTGTCCGTGTAAAGAAGCGCGGATGGCAAACCTACAGCTCACGAATGTATCATAATGTTATACTTTATATACGTCTGCGTTTGATATTCGGTTTAACGACGTGGAAAGAACCGACGAGAGGAGATTGGCGCCGAATATTGTTTGGTCGTGTTTGTGGTATCGTATTTATAGTATTGACGTAATTTATAGTCTATGTCAATTCAATTTGTACGTTGGATAAATATACAAACCTTACGTTATTACAATGTATATTCCCATCCTTGGTCAATTGATTGACACTTTAAAGATTATAATTACAATACATAAGAATCAATTGAACAATTTAGAAATGACGTAAAACTGTAAAATCACAAGTGCTGATAGTGATGATGCCTGAAAATAAAGACATGCATCATGATATAATATAATAGAAGGTTAATCCAAACGGAACGACAACTGGTCTATACTAATATAAAAAAAAGCACAACAAAAAAGTTTGTATATATCTGTGATATATATATACAATATTAGTATTCAAAAACTTAGAATTACTTATATATTTCTATGTGCATTCCTATTTATTTTTATAATGAAGTAAACATTACAATTTATCGTCGCTAACGGTCTATTATCGTGTGTGACGAACGATTACGTGGGCGAAACCAAGATTAATAATCTTTTAGTCCAATCTTAATGTTAATTTCTCATAAGTAATAATTAAATTAATAAACAAAATACATTCATAAATTATTCGAAATATTTTATAAAATATTTATCGAGTCATGTTAACAGACTACGAAAAAACTAAATATGTATTTCGAAAATGCATTTTTTAAGAAAAAAAATATATTAATGACACAAAACGTTTACGTTCTATTGCATTTACTTTTTAAATTTAACGAACATATTATTAGTCTATGAAAATTTGTCATAAACCTTTCTGTAGTGGATTAATTTTTCGTCGTCTGTAATTTATGTTGATAAAATAAAATTTAGATTACTTAATATGCACGTGAAATTGTGCTAATTAAGGGTTTAATTACCATCGATTAAGTTTATGCCACACGCAACGTCCACTTTTGATTTTAACGGTAACTTTTTAATCATTTGAAGGCAAATGATAATAATCTCTTACGTCATATTTTAGAAATAAATTTATTAATTACTTCTTAATATTATTACTTTGAACCAATATTAATTATTTCTATTGGATTGTATAATCTGTGAAAAAAAGAATAATTACAATTTTTTATATTATATTAAATATAAATGTTTGCAATACTTCTATTACAAAGCTTTGCTAGTATGGAAAGTGCAGCGACATCTATCGTCACACAATGAGGAGTATATTTTCAGTGAATGCCATCTTAGTACTGACTTTTACCGCTAGGTAGCGCTCTTCTTGCTTCGAATGCAATCTAATATAGGAATGAAAGGATTTATTCTATTATATTTCTTATTCCTATGGAAATAAGTCCCAATTTTATATTTAGGGAAATCGCGGACCTCTTGTAGTATTGATTATTTTTGTGGACTACAAAATATAAAGAGCCATTTGAACGAACTGAGTTAAAATATGAGATTCGAAATGGCGAAAATTAGGTTATTTTACGAGTAACGAACGAAAAATTATGCGAACAGTTTTTTAATTTGGTCGTTCTAAATATGAATATGAACTAATAAATTTACACTATGAAAAACCTGAAATGAATATAATTAATTTGTAAAATGTAACGTGACGTCAGGCTTAAAAATATAATTGGTACTGGATTTTTTAATAAAAAAAATTATAAAAAAACTGCTTCATTTTAAAGTTTTATACGGCTTAATTTTTTAGGATTTTCCGATGACCTTTGGAAGACTGGCAGATCAATTCCGACCATTGCTTAATAAATTTAATGTTATCAAAAATCTTTTATATGAAATGATTTTGCTTTAGGATTCACATTATAAATTTATTTTAACTATTTTAAAATATGAAGATATATAAACATTCATTAAAGTTAAAAACTGTCTATTTCGAAGAAGCTTCGGGTATATTAAAAAGGCATCTAAGTATAAAAGTCTGGATTAATATCTAATTCGACTAGATATAAATAAATAAACAAAAATCGCAATGCATTATATAATGAATAAAAAAAAACAGTTGAAGCGATTGAATGAAAAATTACGACTTTATAAGTTTTTTATAATTATCGAAGTTTATATGAATAGTATTATATTATAACAGACGTAAATGGAGAAACTAAAAAACAGAAGAAACTTAAAAAAATGTCGTCGAATAACGGTTGTGTGTTAAACAATATTTTAAAACTAATTACTCTTTAGATGATAATACACCTTGGGAATGAAACGATTGTTTCCAGGCCGATTGAAACGGACATATGAATAATTGCATTGCAAATTCAATTGTTGGATAAAAAATTAATGAAAAATCTCGCTGTTTTTCTTTCGTCGTTTCATCTCAGAGATGTTATTCATTATTTCAACAAGTGGTAGATTTTTTAAATCAATAAGAGTGTAATACTTTGAGTAGAGATATTTAACTTTTTCTATAATAGATATTCTAATATGGAATCTCTTTAGTTTTGTATCTAGCTTATAATACTGCATACTTCGAGCTCCTTGGTTCATCAGAACTGAACCGGTATGTAAAATTTCAACTCCGCGGGCAAATAGGAAGTGGTTCTAATTCAGCTTACAAGATTTGAGCTAAGAAATAATTATTGTAAATTAAATAAATACTTGTAAAACAGTCTCATGCCTCGGAAAGCACATAAAGCACATTCGGGACTTATGGGAGTGCGCTTGTGTTTGCGAACTCAGTTATTCCATATTTTATATCCTGTTCAGTCCGTTAGTCTCCCATGAGAAAGGTCGCGATTGCCTTCATCATCGTCATTCATGAATTAAAAATAATACACGTACAAAATTATTAAATAATCATCAAATAATTTATACTTAGACAAACACAACAATACATATTTGTTTTTTTCTTTTAACCTTCAGCAAAAGGCAGAGTTGGCCCAGTGGTAAGAGCGCGTGAATCTTAACCGATGATCGTGGGTTCAAACCCGGGCAAGCTCCACTGAATTTCATGTGCTTAATTTGTGATTGCAATTCATCTCGTGCTTGCCGATGAAGGCAAACATTGTGAGGAAACCTGCACGTGTCAAATTTCACTGAAATTCTGTCACATTTGTATTCCACCAACCCGCATTGGAGCATTGTGGTGGACTAAGCTCCAAACCTTATCAAAAAGAGAAGAAGAGGCCTTAGCCCAGCAGTGGGACATTCACAGGCTGTTACTGTATTTTTAACCTTCTATTAATATGCTTATTATAACAATTTTTTGTATGAAAAAATCTCATTTTTAATTATTTAATCAGGTGTCACCGTTCGATTAAAACTGATCGCTGATTGGTCGCTTCAAACCTTTTGCTAATCAAACATAGTGGTTTTGTACTCTGTGGTCACATCAAAACGCGCGAAGTCATCTGTCTAATTCCTAGTGTATATTACTCTTTACTATAGATAAAACTTAATTAAGGATATGCCTAGTGAAGTTAAAATTTAATATTGTTGTGGTATTGTTTGATTGACGGAATTCAGTGTAATATCACACGTGAAATTATAATATCAGTGCTTTTACAATAAGCCTGTGACATATATTCTCATGCGTGTACAATGAAAAGTTATGCATTGTGCAGGAAAGCGAGCGAATAATGTGCCTACCTACATAGACTTGTTTGTTGGGAGAGATAAACGCGCGTTAGTTACAATACACAATGAAATAAACTTTAAATTAAATATCTTGGACTCTTACTAGCTTTGGATCGTTATTTTTAGTGTATAATATTTAAAGTAGCCGCCATTTTGATTGGTAATAAACACGAGAAGAATTGACAAATAACTTACAGTAATTTCATTAAAATGTATAATTAAATAAATCATTTGTTTTTATTACAATTTATAATTCTCGCATTCAAATAAATAAATATAATATACTCAAGTATTGTCTTTTTTTTAATAGACATTAAAGCAAAGGTATAAATGGTGCATCTTATATAATCTATTACAAATATTTCACTTATAATGTTAACTTGCTGTTCCGTGGCTACATTATGGCTCCAATATGCAGTAAGGCTGGGTTATCGGGAAATGTTTATGAACTGTCTCCATGGAACTATTAGATGGCAAGAAAATGGAAAATCGAGTATTTTATATGTTAAATACATTCTTGTAACGATATATGGATTTTAAATTAGATTTAAGCATATGTGTTATTAATTATCTTTGTACGAGAAATTTTAAATGTAACTTATTATTTTTAAATAGTCTCCGTTTGGTTTATTAGCTGTTTATTTTGCATTTTTTATCTGTGATAAAATAATGGTATTTATTTTGTTTAGATTTACATTTTATAAAAATAACTGCAAGTCCACTCATATGAAGAAAATATATATGACATATATTAATTTATATACATTATTATTTCAATAAATATTATCTAACCTCATGGATTCTTGGTCATAATAAAGTAAGACCTTCGTCTCTATAGCTATGCCGCATTTTTAGGAGTATTAATCCGTAATCCTATTGTTAAAATGCTTGTTTGCAATTGTTGTTCTCAATACCTACCTATTTCGTAACTAAACTAAGTACTTTGTTAGATTTTTCTTTAGACTACTATGTGGTAGTTTGACATACATAATTCAAAAGTATTTGTACCTAAATTACGAATTAAATTTGATTGCTGATACCAGATTTCAAAGTAATTTTAATTAAAAAAAAATACATCACGCAAAAAATGGGATGTTTTATACGTTAATCACGCGCAATCACACCGGAACCGAACCCATAACCGCAGGTGTTGTTTATGGGTTATATATTTAAATTGGTCCCTTCGTTCATTAATCATTCAATCGGTCATCGTTCACTCAATAGCTCACACCTGGCTTTTTAGAAAAGTGAGATCACGTCCTTTATTTTAGTAATTTTCTCAATTAGATAATTTACTTGCGAACATTGTAAGCGTTTAATAGTTTGCATAAATTATATATAAATTTACCTTTAAAATGTAACAAGAATATTAAAGATGTGATAAAGATTTTGAAGATATTTATAATGTTGTAATCTAATATACTCAGGCCTGATTTTCAAGAAAATAATTACGCTTAGTTAGGATATGCTATAGTAATTAATATGCATGTATGTATTTAATAAATTAATATATAAACAAGACTAACTAACAAGACTTATAGCGATATTAATACACACTACCTTTTATCAATTATATTAATGTAGTTAATCTACAATACCTTTTGTATAGAATATGCAGGTGGACGGGCAATTGGGCCAACTGTTGGTAAGTGATCACCATCGCTCATAAACATTGGCGCCGTAAGTATTAACCATTATTCAGCGCCAATGCGCCACCAACCTTGGGAAATAAGATGTTATATCTGATTGCTTGTAGTTACTCAATTTTTTCATTGACGATAAGATAGTTGGCTTACATTTTTACACTATCAATAGTGTAATAGTAGCTCATTTACTAGACTTTCATCATTGCTATATGTAAAAAAAAAACAAAAAGAAAGCTAAGAACTTCGCGTCTAGCTTTTCCAAGTTAGAATTCTACACAAAGGAGTAATCAGCACCACAGCACAGAACTAAAGTCAGGGTGATATTCTTTTGTAACACAAAAGCAACACAACACACGGAAGAGTACCTTTCATATATTCTAATCAAGAAAAGTACGAAAGGGATAAATTTATTATATGGACACATTCCATACACATAATAAGATAAACCCAATATCGATTTAATATTGTTTTTACTTCTAATATATATTCAGCCTTTGGGCTAAAGGCTGAGTCAAGTGGTGCAGAGAGGCAATAGTGCCAGCGTCTTGGGTACAATGCCACAGGATAATATTTTAGAGGGCGTGTTTTTTCTAAAAATATTAATGTGTAGTTCGTTTTTTTAATTTTGGTTTTAGAATATAATATTTAATATGGTAGAGTTATTCAATTCAATGTCTAATACTAAACGCTTCATTTTATGTTCGGTACATGTTAGAAAATAACATATTTATTTACTAAAAAGCAATACATACCTAATGACCTTTTGACGGATGTCAGCCATGGCGATAAATCGAAAACTTACCAACGCATAGGTTTACCAATGCATTATATTGCTGACATGTGTGACCACAGACTATCTATTCCATCAATCTCGTTATCTGACAAGTCCAACAAACGGAGAGGCTATAAGCTCAGGACCAACAGATTTCTTAACGAAAAAACTCTAATTAACTTCTTTTAGTCAGACCCGCAGCTTAAAACAACAAAAATCGAATCCGTTAATCCTAGATTCCTACCCCATTTTTGGAGGGGATAACTTCGATAAATACTAATAAGTTAGATTCTGACTAACTACCCCAAATACCCCATCAATGAATCCATAGATAATAAAGATTTGTAAAGTTAAATACTGTTCGATTGTTCAATACGTTTGAAAGACGAGAACACCGCGACGCATAATTAGGAAGCAATTTACGATATCCAGTCAGTCGCTGTGAGTTTGTTTGTGTACTAAATAGGCTTCGAGTTTATTGCGGAGAAGCGATGGAATTAGAAATGGCGTGTACTGGACTAATCTACACAATGTGAACTGTTTGCTTTGTAGCGACAAAACAGTAAATTCAAATTCAAATTGATTTATTCAATATTGAAGTATGACACTTTCTTATTGATTGTCAAACTGGAAACTACCACCGGTTCGGAAAAGAAACACCCAGCCCCGAGAAGAACCGGCGAAAGAAACTCAGCGGGTTGATGTATTTTGTCTTTTTTTTTTGTATGTATCGTTTACACAAAAACAAGAAACAGCCTTACGTCGATCGTCTCATTCCCAAGGTGTGCTATCATCCATGAATTCATTAATTGTATACCTTTAGCTCACAAGCGTTCCTTTACAAAAATTTTCAAATTTAGCAACTGAATACTAAATATTACTCTTTTGTTGGATGGTTAATATTGACCACTTAACAATAGTTGACTCATCTGCCTGTACGCCTACGTATATTATAATTAAAAAAATAGTAAAAACGGTAATTTTCCTGAGTAAAAATGGAAAGAAATTTTGTAGACATTCTACATAGGTATAGCGATTCATTTTTTTAAATAGAATACGCCCAGTGCTTTTTTTCCCTCCACTGAAAAGCTGTCAGGAGTGGTTAAAGCAACAGCCCAAGGGGCCAGGATCTCGAGTCTTTTAAATCGTGCGACCCATATACCATAGAGTCATGACGTATAAAATAAGAGCAAATGAAAACTGTTTACAAAGTAAATTTTAAGCCCCAGAAATAATTCACTCTGCTTCAATTTACATAGTAAAGGAAATTATGCGTATTTTTTTTTATAAAGAGAATATGGACGAAGGCTTGATTTTGGGAAGCTGTATTGAAATATAAGATCTAGCGATTGTGGTGGAGCCTAGAGCAAGTTTGAGGTATATTCTTTATACTTATATGAAAAAAAAGGCAATCTTTTTACAAAGAACGTTCCGATTCTGCAATTATAATTTGGTTGCCTCGTGGGTCTCGTTGCTATCGAAGAATCTCAGTAGCAACCCGAAGTCTGGAAGTTGGAAGTGTGTACACTCCCTAAGCCGAGATGGCCCAGTGGTAAGAACGCGTGAGTTAAGATTCACGCGTTCTTCGCGTCCTTTCCCAGGATGAGGAGTGTAGTAGTAGTGACAGCCTGTGAATGTCCCTTTACGGGGCTAAGGCCTCTTCTCCTCTTTTTATTCCACCACGCTGCTCCAATGCGGGTTGGTGGAATACACATGTGACAGAATTTGAGTGAAATTTTACACATGCGGGTTTCATCGTGATGTTTTTCTTCACCGTCAAGCACGAGATGAATTATAATCACAAATTAAGCAAATGAAATTTAGTGGTGCTTACCCGGGTTTGAACCACTGGGCCATCTCGGCTTTTTTACAAGGTAGCACATCACATATTCTACCTACAGACAGCGATATTAGGTATTGTTGTGATCTGTGCTCGGCCTCATACTAATATTATAAATGCGGAAGTGAGTTTCTTATGATTTCACGTCTAAACTATTAAAATCATAACACATTGCGTACACCGGTACAGAAATAAAAATAGAGTACCTATCCCCGGGTCCTCTAACTCGTGAGAGGAAACCAGTAAATAATATAGACTAACAGAAATCACATCATATCCTCAGAGATTCCGGAGCTTAACAAAATAATCCATTTTGTTGAGACGTCGTGGCGCCATATCCATCATCCCCCACTAAATAAGGGGGCCCGAGATCGTATATTTGTATGTTAGAAGCGAATGTGACCGCGTTATTGTTATATTATAAAAACAAGCTAACAGATTCGACTTCGGACGTGGACTGCTAACTTTATTTCGACATTTTTTATATTTCTAATCAGTATATTTATCTATACTTGTGTTGTGTATATAATATATTATAGACTTTTTTATTTAAAAAAAATGTTTTTTAGTTTAAAATGTAGATTTTAATTGATTTTAGGTACTTTTGTCACAGCAAAAAGCACCACAATCTCCTTTATATCGACCTCATATATTACAAACGCCCAACGCATCACATTTTGTAGCATTTGGTATGCACAGTATGAACGCTATTTCGTTATATGACGTGACCTTGGACCACTGCCATTTCACTCTACTGTAAGCCGCGTAAAAGAATTTCGTTCTAATAATAATTTTAACTTTTATTCTAGATCTGGTAGTCAAAGTCAAAATAGACATTTATTCATGTGGACTCACACAAGTACTTTTAAATCGTCATTTTACAATTTTAATTTAATACAAAGCTAGCACCGGTTTGGATTGTTGATTCTATGGCGAAGAATCGACAGAAAACTCAGTAGTCACACTATTTAACTATCAAAACAATGTACTTGTAATAATCATACAATGATATTAATATATTGACCGTTTTATTGGTATATATACCTTACATACCCTATTCCAATCGGAGTAGGAATAAAGGTAAACACACCGTAGATTTATAAATTGCATGCGATTTTCTTATCGTTCTGCTGTATTATGGACTATAAACAGTTCTTGGTTAATTCACCCTTATTTATAATACGACACTATTACACTTAACTAGTTATAACCACATTAATTTAACTTTCGAAGTTCCGATTACAACTTCGCGGACATTGAAAACGCCATCTTTTCGCGAGTCCAAAGTGAATATCATAGATTATTCAAGATTTCGACCAATGATATCGCGTCGATTGATATCGATGACCAATGATATCGCATTAATTCGGTGTCAGAGTTGTTTATTTGGGTTTATTCCTGTTGTGGTTGGAATAGACTATACGCTAATCGCAATGCACGTCAGCGATCAGTGTTGCCACTGCGTCAAACGGAAAGACCTTCATACTCTTTAGTTCGAAAATCGGTGTTGCCACAGCAAGTAGCTTTAATTAAAATTATATTCGATTTTTCAAGCGATCGCGTGCGACCGTTTGTCAAATAGTAAAGTTAGGCGGATTATTAATGGCCGCGATCAATAAGGAGACATCGCCGCCTTTCGTGCTTGTAATTTGATAAGTTCAAAATTCGACTCTAACTGCGGTTTTTATGTTTCGTTGTAACATTTTTCTGGTGATATTCGAAATTTTTATTTACGTAATCTTTTTATATTTTCTTTTTTTAAGCACCATACTTTTATATCCTGGTTGTAAAGTCATTCATTTTGAGTTGCATTCTATAACTTCCCATTAACGAATAAATTCACTAAACAGTAAAATAATAAATAAATGAATAAAAATAATTTTAGATATTCTACCGCAAAACAGCAGTACTTGGTATTGTTGTTCCGGTTTGAAGGTTGAGTGAGCCACTGTTATTACAGGCACAAGGGACATAACATCTTAGTTCCCAAGGTTGTGGCGCATTGGCGATGTTTTTTTTTAAAGAAATGTACAATGCTAATGTCTATGGGCGTTGGTGACCACTTACCATCAGATGGCCCATATGCACTTCCGCCTACCTATACCATAAAAAAAAAAAATATCAAATTAAAGAAAAATATACACGATATTTAATAAAGTTAATAAATAATCTCAAATAAAACATACCTACTGTTATCCATTAAAAATTCGCGCCACCTACCAATAAAATATGTTACCAATGCAACCAATGGTACCATATTATTCTACTATATTGTCACCAGGGTTCATTAAGAGTTGTATAAAAATTAAAACTGTCACATTGCCAGATTTGTTTTTTTTTTTAAATAATGTAGACGAAAGTAGTTGACGCTTCATCCCTATATTACATATAGAAGTTCGAGTCTGTTCAAAGCTCAAGAATTTTAAACTCAAAATGACTCTAAAACCGAGACATCGTGTTTCTAACTGAGTGATGCACTTTATTTAATGTTATTCCGCGGCACGGGTGCCACGGCCGTCACTACTCATTGAGAAGACGAAACATAATTCGAATTATATATGTTGTTATGTAATAAGTATATAATTTATTAGAATAAAAGTAACTGTCAAGTAATGTCCGACTCACGGTCGTATACACAGGTCTTGCAACTGAGTCCAATTTCAGTGGTGAGAGATGAGGTGCGAGTGTGTGACAACTGCTAATTCGCAATACCATCCTCTGTACGTACTACGTCGCTGCTACCGAAGCTGATATTTTTCTCTCCCAAGTATTGTGTTATTTATTCATTATTATATCGTTTTGTTGAGTTTTGCGGATTTTTTGTTATTTAAGTTTTGTTTGGATTTGAAGAAGTGTTCGGGATAATTATTACGCGAATTGTCATGCCTCTGGCGGCCGTAAATTGAATTTAGCAGCGTCATTATGTCAACGTACCCCATACTGAAGTTGCAAGACCTGTGTGTACGACCGTGGTCCGACTGCTGGACTAAAGCCTCCTCCACCTTTAAGGTGCAGGTTTGGATCCATCACCCTGGTCTAATGCGGGTCGATCGATACACACCAGAATATCAGTGAAATTAGACACATGCAGGTTTCCTCACAATGTTTTCCTTCCCGTCAAGCAGTTGAATTATAAACACAAATTAAACATGAAAATTAAGGGGATTTATCCGTGATCGTTGTTTAAAATTGACGCGTGCTAACGTAAAAAAACTATTACAATTAACAATAAAAAATCTTTAAATATAACTTCAATATAAAATGTCCTCTAAATAAAAATAAAAAATTAATTTCAATTCATTTCACGTGTAGACAACGATATTTTCTAGCGTCAGAAACCAATTAACTATGTCCAGTTAAGTGAAAAATTTGCATTCTTCAACCTTTAATTTCACCCATTTTCTTATTACAAGACACATTTTTAATTTATTTTACAATAATAGTAATTATTATATTGCATTATATTACATAGATATAATATAATGTTATATATCTTATGTGTTATGCATTTTCTGATTGTTTCTTAATGAAGCCATCTGTTCCGTCTTGAAAGTTGGAAATTACAATATAATGCTACTTAATATTCCTACGACAGATAACAAAAAAATACGCTAATGTCAAGATGGATGAATCGTTGCCGCAGTTTGCACGTTTTTTTTAAAAATATTTATTTGTTATTCTAACGAGGAATACTTTTGTCTTTTCTACGAGGAAAGAATTAACAAAATAATGTCAATGTCACTTGTCATCAATTGGCAAATTTGGTTTTTTAAATTTTTCCTCATAGTCAAAGTTAAAGGAAAAGTATTGAATTGTTATAACGAGATTCATAATATAAAATATCGACCTTAAGGTGCAGATTTCACACAATAAAACCACTGAGTAATTTCCAAACACAGCTATTTTATACAGAGAATCATCGTATTACAATCATATTAATTCGTTTAAAGTTCCCCCTACACTATGGATACTGTTTTAATTGTATGAAATAAATATTATCTATTCATTAGGTGACCTTCCCAACTTCGTACGGGTAAATTCATACAAAGTTACTTCTTCCATTTAGCCCCCTTAATCATTTCTTAGCGGAAGTTTGTGTTATAAGCCGATATTCCAAATTTCAGTTTTCAAGAACCAGAAGTTTTGTCTATGTGTTAATGTCGGACAGGTCAAACGATTTAAAGTCATGCTTTTTTGGTGTGAAAATACATAATACTAGCAGTTATTAAAATATGATACACTTAATGACTACTATAATATAAATTTAATCAGTCAATTTCAACGTGATAGCCGTGGGATGAATATTTAATGCCACTGTTTAATTATTACCACGGGTTAACAATTACACTAATGTATATGACATGTGTATCCGTCATTCCGTACTTTCTCAAGGCGTGAATAGGCTATTGCCCAGCAGTGGGAAATTTGCATGCTTTACTTTTTTTTACATACTTATATTTAAATGTACCAGGAAACCATTTTACATTAGGAGATAAACCTTTAAACACAAAAGCTTCTGTTTAAATGTCGAGCGAAATGGAAAAAACAAAATGGCGGACAATTCTGCGAACATTTATATTTGAATTACAGTTGAAAGTATTGTCAACACTCGTTGTTTTCGCAAACATGATATACGAAGCTGAATAGAATTTTGTTTAAAAATGTTATACAAACACAAACGAGTACTAGTTTAAAAGGATTTGAACGAAATGAAAACTATTGAATGTTTAAATAAATAACTTTTTCTTTATTGAAAATAGGTAGCTCCACTGGTATCTAGGCCAACTAGTAGTAAATGGCCTATTTGTCTAACTGTCTTCCTATTTACAAGGTAGTAGAGCTTTTTGCAAGCCTGTCTGGGTAGGTCTCACCTACACATCACATGGAATGAGTGCCATTTCAACGCACATTACGCCTATTTGAATTATACATGTAGCGTATATAAATAATTATTATGTGGCAGCGGCAGACTGCAGAAAATAAAAATGATTGTTTTGGTTCTAGTAACTTCTTTATAAGTTTAAAGTTACTTTAAGGCTTATACAGCGTGTAACAAAATTCGTGTCCGACCCGTGAAGTGGTTATTAGGTATCGTGTGTCGGTTCTATTTGTGTGATAATTTTCGGACACGAATTTTGTTGCAGCCTGTATGGAGGTTATTTTGAAATCACTCACAACACAGACGCTTCAGTTTTATTTACTTAAATAAATGATATTATGATGATATTATAAATGATTTATGAATAAATGGTTTTATTGATTAGTGATTTTTAACATAAGATTTAATTCAATAGTTGTAGCAAAGTTCAAAATAACTGCCAAGCCTTACTATAGATACTAATACCTTGACAAAGAAGGTAATCGGTAGAGTCTCTTTAAATCTAATACAGAATGTATTGATTAGATCTTACCAATTGAAACGGCGTGGATGGTACTTACATACTTACTTATTTGTAAAAATCTATTAAGATTAGCAGATGATAAAAAATTACCACATTAAGTACAGACATTTTTTTATTATTTGTTTAAATTAAACTGACGACGCAAATTCACAAATTGACAACTCAAAATCATTCTAAATTTAAAAATTAACACAGATAAAACTTCCTTCCGCATGTCTATTCTCGGAGATAGATTAAATAAACACCGACAATTCGTATTACAGCTGTCAAAGTGTCACACATCGTGACAGATGATATAAGCAAACCAGAAATAAGCACAGACTATAAAATTGCTTTTCGTTACTGTGTAGGAGCGTCATTACATTAAATTATTACTGTGCCTTGTAAATGAGACCTAGCACAATACCCTATTAAGGTACCGTTCCCTGAGATTGGATAGAAGATGGCGGGTTATTGTTAAACCTCCAAGCTACATTTACTAGTCGTTAGATTTGTGGCTTTTTCCGTGTTTAGCATTTTAACTTAAACTTCAATATGAACAGTCAATCCATTAAATTTAAGCGATAATAAATTATATTTACTAAAGTATACATAAATCATTTAAATTATGAAGCATTGATAGAAATTCAAAATTTTTTACTTTCTAAGTAAACATTAGTAATTTATTTTGATTAATCCTCATAATTTGTCGGGAATGCATTCTGACATAACTGGAGGGATTTAAGACGCAAGGTTACCGGAAAGCTAACTTCCAGACTCTTGTAGGGTAAAACTCTAAATTCACCGCAGAAAAAAGTCGTAAAATCTCAGCAAGATATGCGAAATTGACCATAATAATCATACCACTTCAAGAATCCACGCGAAAAAATAGTATATCACCATGATTGTCAATGAAGTGGAATACCGACTTCGTATCTTCGGGATGAAATAACTTTTTAATCCGCCTACCAATTATTTGAACGTAGGACTTTGAAATCTCAATTCTAGTTGCAAAACTAGATAAAAAAATAAAAAATATCAATCAATTCCTTTAAAACGAAAGATTAGTTCATCATCATCATCATGTCAGCCAAAAGACATCCACTGCTGGACAAAGGCCTCCCCCAAGCATCCAACGGCTTCCCGCGACTCTTATTATGTCGTCGATCCACCTTGTACCGACCCCTTTAGGCCACCTTAGGGGGCCTGCCCACGCTGTGTCTTCCATTTCGTGGTCGCCACTCAAGAACCTTTCTGCCCCAGCGCCAATCACTTCTGCGAGCGATGTGCCCCGCCCACTGCCACTTCAATTTAGCAATTGGGCTATGTGTCAGTTATTTTGGTTCGCCTGCAGATTCCATCATTTCTGATTCGATCTCGCAGGGAAACTCCGAGCATAGCCCTGTCCATTGCTCTTGTAGTGACCTTGAGCCTTCTTGTGAGGCTTATAGTGAGCGACCATGTCTATGATCCGTAAGTCATCAGAAACTGCGGTATTTCGGATGAGAAGATATAGTGTAGCTTAGGGTTAGTTACAAATTGCCATTTCAAAAAAAAAAAAATCTTCTTAACATGAAATCATTGTTTGAAATTGACGTAAATAATATAGTACTCGCTAGCATGTTCGACTAAAAATAATTCCAGCCGTACCCTATTGATCTCCCAATTTTCCGAGTTAAATTTATTTTAGTCTAGCAACATTCTGGGTACATTGTATTAGAATAGAATCTTAGGGTAGGTGACAGGTAGAGGTCGTTCCCATTAGGGTCAATGTGCTTTTGCGTCTGTGCCTTTTTGACGTTTATTTTCTACTAAATTAGGCAGGGTACATGTTTAAAGTTATTTCGATTTGGATTTGAAGTATTTATTTTAAGATTATGTTACTTTAAATAAATAAAACTTATTGAGTTTATCGCGTTCAGACAAACAGACATGCGCAGCGGGGTGCTTTGTTTTATTTATGTAGTTATGCTATGGTATATTATCATTAAATGCGTATATGGACTCAAACTTATTTCTTTAAAGGCCGAGTAGGCTCGGCCCTTGGGCGTCGAAACTGTTTTTTTTAACACAAATTTACACGAATAAAGATTCCAATTATAAAAAGTTTCAGGGAGTAGGGGAGCGGAAATCTTCCAAATCCACCGTGCATATAGACATTATAACTTTTATTATTTTCATTGTAACTTGTATAATGTGTTTTCTTTGTCAAAGATCTCAATAAATAAAAACGTTGCTTACATATACTCGTTAATGAATCGACATCCCACTACGAACATAACCTGGACACTTAATATAAAACTATTAGCTTAAAAAGCAAAGCGTGACACATAAACTATACCATATTATTTCAAAGTCAACGTCAAAAAACAAGCACTTTTCAATATTAATATAATGCCTTCGATCCGGAATGTTTACACTGGGAAAAACTAGCAAGAAACGCAGTTAATCCTCTTTTTACAATAAGCAAATTTACATATTATATAATAGAATTATATTTATATATCCTGTAAGAACATCAACGAATGACATCTTTGATTTGTATAAAAATCGAATTTAAAAAAGCGATATCAATTCAGCCTCTACTCTATAACTCATTAGCATACGTATGGAAGCGTCTCCGACTCGACGTTCATTCACATGACTTTGACTAATGTGGTATAAAAGGGGCAGTGATTCACAAGGACCTGCGTCTGACGGGGTCATTGGTGTAGGGGTAGGATTCGGGATTAAGGGATGATTGATCGTTTTGTTATTATTAATATAATAGTCAAACAAAATTACCTAATTTGTAGTTGTGGGATCTTACAAGCATTTTGAATGTAATTTTATAAGCTACTAGCTGTGCCCCGCGGCTTCACCCACGTATAATTAATGAAAATATAATAAATTATTTTATTACTATAATAACACACACGCGCGCACACACACACACACACACACACAATAATACCGTAGGGTTTACCGATCTTATATATGGCCTAACATTTGCGCCATCATATGTTATTTGTGTGTGCCAATTTTCATCAATACTGGTCAAGCCGTTCTTGAGTTATAAGAAGACATACAGACAGACAAGAATGAAAAAAATAGTATAATGTGAATCACTGCATCATAAAACGATTATTTATCACAAAATTACGTGAAAAAAATAAATTTACAGACAGAAACAAAAGATTTATATATTAGTATAGATTATTGTTATTTCATTTTTATTAAATACCCAAATATTAACTCGAAGGTGGTCACTGCCGATAGACATTGGCAATGAAAGCAATATTAACCATCCCTTAATCCACCATCATCATCATCGTCAATCCGCCTTCGATCTTGGGAAGTAAGATGTTATGTGTTTTGTGTCTGTGGTTACACTGGCTTTAAACTAGAACACAACAATACTAAATGTTGTTTGGTGGCGGAATATCTGATGTGTGGGTGGTACCTACATAGACGGGCTTACACAAAGTCCTACAACCAAGAATGCATTTAAATGCAGTATTGTACAAAGTAACGTGCCAATATTTCTTCATATTGACTCAACAATGTTGCCAGGCAATAACATATTTAGTAGGAAGTTGCATCACGCAATACATCTTTTCAAATATTTTCACTTTAACGATTTCAAAAGGCTTATATAGTTATGTAATAAAAAAAATTGTATTAAGTTTAGGAAGTTTGTTTTTCAACGCCCGTAATAAATTTATTATAGACATAGATTAAACACGTTAAAATTCAGTTGTGCTTGCCCGAGTTTGAACGCAATCTTCGATTGAGATTAACGTGTTCAACTGGGCATCTCAGTTCAAGATCGAATTATTAAATACAATTCCAAAACCCTTCAAAATTTCGAGTGAGTTAGTGTAACTACATAAGGGATATAATATCTAGGTTCTCAAGGGTCTAATACCCTAACTAACTAAGATGTAACTTACAGCGCTAATGTCTACACACGGTAATGACCACTTGCTATTAGGCAGCCATTCTGCCGACCTAAATATTTATAGATAATTGTAAGAATTCGTAAATTGTAATTAAAACTTCATTATTTAATAATTGCTTATAATTCAATTAATTCTTTCGTATGCATGATAAATTTGAAGTAACTTTGAAAACTTGACATATTTTTCTTTCTGCATGTATTGTTACATATTGTATTTTAAAGACTTTTGTAACAACGAAATAGCCTCATTTCAAACTCGTCCATAGTTTCTAGTAGTTGTCGCTAGATGGCGTTTTACGCTAAGCGATCCAAACTGACTCGCGCTGGCGTAATTCTTATAATATACTAGCTGTTGCCCGCAGCTTCGCTCGCGCGTGGTCTTTATCTATACTAATATTATAAATAAGTAAAAATAGATTTTTTGTATGTTTGTTTGTAGCGAATAAACTAAAATACTGCTGTACTGTTTTTAAAAACCTTTTTTACCTACAGAAAGATACGTTATCAGCGAGTAATTAGCTGCCCGTCCCGACTTCGTACGGGTAAAATAAGGATTTTATCATTTTTTAATCAATAAGATATAAACATTTACCAATCGATTTATTCGCCCATCCAGTATAGTGTATGTGTGTTCAGTATAGGGCATATAATAATCCTACTTTTTACTAATATAATAAACTGGAAAGTTTGTATGGATGTATGGACGTTTGTTACTCTTTCACGCATAAGCTACTGAATGGATTTTAATGAAACTTTATAATAATATAAGCTTAGGGAATACCAATTAAGTGGTACATATGGCAATAATGGAATATGTTTTTTTTATCCAAACATCACCAACATAGTGAAGTTCGTATATTTCTCCCTAAGAGATATTGATATAAGATATTGCGTATTTTGAATTTCATTATTTGCACCCAACTCTTCCAAACAAAAATAAAAGTTTCTAAAAACTTTGAAATTCATGTTTATTAATTCAATCAAAAAACTCAAATAGTATATTTCTATTTTTTTAAATTTTTATACTAATGCTTTTGCCCCGTTTCTCCCGTTTGGAGTTAAATTTCTAAAAACGACGAAATACGTATGCATAGCTTTAATACTAAATATCATTCTTCTTACACCAAAAGTGACGGAATCCCCTTACAAACTTTCAACCCCTTTTTTACCCTCTCAGATTTAGATTTTCAAAAACGCTGAAATACATTTTTATTTATTTTTAAGCTTGTTCATTAAATTTCATGCTTCTAACTTTAAAAATGACTGGTTTCTAAACAATCGTTCAACTCTTTAGGGGTAGAATTTCCAAAAATCCTACCTTAGTGGGTATTATAAAATGTATCAACTGCCAAAATTTCAAGTTTCTAACCCCCGCAGTTTAGGCTCTGCGTTAATGAATCAGTTAGGAAGAGTAATAATATTATGTGAATAGATATCAACAAAAATACGTATTTTTATAACTTTTGATAGACTCAACTAATTTTGATGAAATAAAGGCTAAACGGAATCTTGAAATAGTTCTTATAATAATTCGGTTATTTCAATTTTTAGACGATTGAAAGATTAGACTGGACATACAGACAGTAAAAAAATTAAAAAAATGATTGCTTTGGTTTTGGTAAATCGTAAATAGCCATATAACCTTTAAAACAGGCAGTTATTTTGAAATAACAGACAGAAACTTCAATTTTATTTATATGTATGGATAATTTATTAATTAATTCGTTTTTGTTATAGATTTATGTTATTTCATGTGTACAATATAAAGTATAAAGGAAAAGTTTCTTCTGTCAGAGACTAAATAAAATCAGACTTAACCAAGGCTACTAATTTAATTAAACAAAAAAAGGGAATTAAAACAAATGTTTTCCATTGAACTTGACACACATCTGAATAAGCTGCTTAAGCGGCCATTTTAAGTAGAAAAAATATATAATATACAAACAAAAGCAGCTATATAACAATTTTAATTAAAGTTTCAAAAGCAGTTATTTGACCGCTCTGGTAGGTTAAGTGTTAAAAATGAGATGACACTTATAGCATATATATATATAAATATACACATACATTAGCTAAGTTTCCACCAACAATAATTACACAATCATTTAAATAATCAAAACATATATAAAATCAAACAGCTAAACCATCATAATCAGTAAAGGTGTAGTAAGATATATATTTTTTTATAATCAAATATAATTAATTACTTAATGAAAACACAAATTTAACAAAAACAAAATATAAATGAAATCACATAGCTTAAGCATTATTACATTGAGTAAGGCCAATAAAATGCAATAAATAAATGATATATATATTATTTATATATTTTTTAATGAAATACAATTAAAAGGCAAGCAAGAATATGACTACAGTACAAAATTTATAACAAACTTAAATATTGAATATTAAGATGGGTTGGTACATTCATTTTATATAAATTAATACATTTAATACATTATTATTTTTAACTTATTTATGTTATTTTTGCAGTGATTTTTTTTTAAATATATAATATCAATATCTGAGTACACTTAATTATATATTATATGCTCGCACAGATCTACTTCTTCCTATTCATGATTATGCTGTCGCAAGCTTGATGTAGCCAAAGACCAATTGAATTAAGCTGAGAGATTACAAAATATTTTTTTTCGGTTTATATTGGGATGAGGCAAATTAACCACGTTTCACAATTTTGTTCTCTTCTTAATTAGTTGCCCGTCTGACTTCGTAGGAATATGCACATCTTCTCTATTCTGTACTGTGTGTTGTTTAACCCTTTTACTCCCCCTTCATCACTTGATATTCATTAGATGATGACGGTAATGACGACGTCTCAGTGCTTTTATTTATGTGCTCCGTATTTTGTTGTTCGATCACTACTATTTTAGCTATCTCTATAACTTTCTTTAGTGACAGATCAGACTGTTGTAATAATCTTTGATGTTTGGCGAGCTACTCTAACACATATTCGCTGTAAATTTTTCACTGACCAATGACTATTAATTCAACGAAATCGCATTTTAAACTGTAATTTTCTAGACTCGTAATAAAGTTGGTTATATTTTCGTGTTTGCTTTGTTTTCTCATAAAAAATACATGTCAGGCCATAGTTAAATTTTGCCTCGGTTCGAAATACTTGTTACATTTATTAATGAGGTCTTCTAAAGTAATTTCTGTTATTTTAATGTTGAACAAAATTGCTATTTTTCTCTATTTACACTTCTTATATTTAACCAGTGGCTAATACTCCTTATATATATCCAGTGGCTAATAAATATAGTTCAAAATATGGTTGCCATTTTTTCCACGTAAAATTGCTATTTATTTCGTTGTATAGAAAAAACTTTGGTAGGTAAGTTTGAATTTTTATCTGCCGTTTTAAAACTTTTGACAGGAAACACGAATTTAGGACAAAATTATACTTATTTAAAGTTTTAAGAAGTGATATACCACGTTGATGTTTAAAGCAAGCACTTCTAAAACCATGTATTATTGTTATAGTTGTTTGTAGGCTTTGTTTGTACACCTATATACTATTCACGTATTAATTATTGTCACTGAGTTAACTGACTTGCTCACACGCAGACTTAAAGCGTACTGTTATGAAAGATATAAGATGAGATCATAAAGATACACACAATATATATGCAATATTAGTTTTTATGCAAAAACAACACACGAAGCTACTGAAAACACGAAATAGTTAACAAAACTTTTTGATTTTGACAAATAACAGCGCGCGTACTTTTCCTACAGATAATAATTTATTGATGTTTAGTAGTGATACTAAACTTTTAAAAAATAAATAAAGAGATTAAAAATTTAACAAAATATAGGATAAAACATAAGCAAAAGTGTTTATTACATGTAATATTTAATCTCTTTTCAGTTTGACCATAACCATTTTTTAATAAATGTTCTACGTGTATCTTTAAATTGACATAACTTTATTATTTATGAACCGATTGAAATAAAACAAACACTAAATGTTAAGTGAAGTTAGCCACAATACATTAGTGAAAACCGCACTCAAATCCGTTAAGCCATTTTTAAGATTAGCGTGCACAAACGCACAGACAAACAGACAAACAGACAAACAGACAAACAGACAAAAAATTTATTAATCATTGTTTTGGGTTCTATTGTGTTTATAAAGACCCCCGATAAAAGTTTTACTCATTTATCTTCCATGTACAGACATCGACCAGTTACAGATTTATTATATGTATAGATATTCGTATAATCACGTCTTTGATATGTTATTATAACGTGGAGGATTCACGTGGCCATTGGAGTTGTTGTTCGTACCGAAGGTCCACCAATAACGACGCATGTATTAGTGTGATGTTTATTTTTGGAAACTATTGGTTTTTGTTGTATTCTATTAATTAATTGTGTTATTAAACTGCTTGCTTCTTGAAATATAAATAAATATAATCTTTTTTAAGTACTATTTTTTATATAGCATCGTTTGGCGGACAAGCATATGGGCCGCGTGATGGTAAGTAACGCCCATAGACATTGACAGTGTAAGAAATGTTGACCATCGCTTACATCGCCAATGCGCCACCAACCTTGGGAACTAAGATGTTATGTCCCTTGTGCCTGTAATTACACTGGCTCACTCACCCTTCAAACTGGAACACAACAGTACCAAGTACTGCTATTTTGCGTCACAAATTTTGTGTCACTCGCGTAGTTACCGTTCCCGTGGGAATACGGGGACAAAATGTAACCTATGTTACTGATAATGTAAGTGGTGAAAGAGTTTTTAAAATCGGCTTAGTGGTTTACACTTGAAAGCATAACGAACAAACAAACTCACTTTCACATTTATAATATTAGTTAAGATTTAATATTTTAATCATTTTATATGATTTAAACGTGCTAAAATCGGTTCGGAATATTTTCCAGTAACAAACTCTGTAGTAACTGTTTAACGCTTTATAACAAAATATTGTTAAAACAAACACGTAACACTAGTTAAGCAACGCGACCTTGCGTGTCGTGTTGTATTACGTGTCGGTGTTAAATGACTCGACCGCACAATAGGACTCAAACACACACATATTATATATAAGTTAGTAGTGCCTCGTTGGTATAGTGGCTAGATATAAGTAAGGTCCTGGGTTGAGCCCCGGGTCGGGTCAATGACAAGCTATTGGGTTTTTCTCACGAAAGATCTCATTAGCACTGGTGGTAGGGATTAGATACTCTACCACAAAACGGCAGTTCTTGGTGTTGTTGTGTTCCGGTTTGAAGGACGAGTGAGCCAGTGTAATTACAGGCACAAGGGACATAACATCTTAGTTCCCAAGGGTGGTAGCACATTGGCGATGTAAGCGATTGTTAATGTCTATGAGCATTGGTGACCACTTACCATCAGGTGGCCCATATGCTCGTCCGCCTACTTACACTATAAAAAAACAGCAGCCCGAGGTCTGTAAGTTGGAAGTGTTTACACTCCCATGCCTCAAAATGTACGTAAAGCCTGATCTCTTTTCGGTAGTGTCTGATTTGCTGTCCGATCGGATTACGAGAGAGACGGAAAAGATGGCACCTGCGTTTGTACACTTGTACACTATAATATGTTTTAACAGTTTGCTAATCTCTAAGTATATAAGTTTGCTTAATATATTTATAATACTAAGTTTATCCACCGACCGTAAAGCCTTGCCCAGCAGTGGGACACATACAAGATTTACAGTTATTATTATTTTAAACAAAATCTTTCCAACCTCATCTCCACTTAAGAGATCTTTAAAATTTCCTGAACACAAAGGACAGATAACGCTTAAAACTCCTCAATAATCATTTCAAAGTGTTTATCTCGTCTTGAATCTCCGCACGCCACCTATCGGCGATCTCGAGTACCGAAAGGCACTCAAGTTGAACACCACTCGTGTCGACCATTGAGGAATTATATTCCGTATTCCCTAAGTGTTAAGTACCGTAATCCGGTACATTGTTTAATGTTAAGCAGGAAGCCCATCGATGGTGCTTGTGGTGTAAAGAATTTATGAATTTTAAAACGCCATCTATTGAGTGCTGACAGAAGCAGAATTTTGAGTGTTATCTGAGAATAGATTTCTCTCGCGGCTTCGCCTGCAGGCTAGGGGCATGTATGAGGTAAAAAAAAATATTTCCTATGTCCTAAAATTTCATCAAAATCGTTTCAATAGCTTAGCTATGAAAACGCAACAGGCAAAAATATTCACTTTCGCTTTTATAATATTAGTATAGATAAGATTAAAATAACGTTGCGAGTATTATATAAATTTTTTAATTATTACTATATCCTACTAACGTTTTGCCCGCGGCTTCCCCCTCGTCGTTTCCGTTCCCGTGGGAATACGGAGACATAATGTAGCCTATGTTACTCGCCGATAAAGTACATTTCCATTTGTGAAGTATTTTTTAAAATCGGTTTAGTGGTTAAGCAATGAATGCGTAACAAACAAATAAACTGACATTCACATTTATCATATTAGTTTGGATTATATTGAAGAAGATATAGCTTAGTAACCTTTTATTGTCCTCATTACGCTATCACGCGTTAACTACTCAATTATGATTAAAATTTAGCATACACCTTGTAAGAGGTACAGAGTACACATAGTGCCTAAAGTCACACTATTGACTAAATAAAGATTTAATTCAAGTAAGCTCTTACAAAATTGTTCGTCATTATTTATAAAGAAGAGCTTGGTGGTAGAGCTTTGTGTAAGGTCGTCTGGGTACCACCCACTCATCAGATATTCTACCGCAAAACAGCAGTAGTTGGTATCGTTGTGTTCCGGTTTGAAGGGTGAGTGAGCTAGTGTAATTACGGGCACAGGAAATAACATCTTAGTTCCAAAGGTTGGTGGCGCATTGGCGATGTAAGCAATGGTTAACACCTTTTACAATGCCAATGTCTATGGGAGTTGGGGACCACTTACCACCAGTGGCCAATACCCTCGTACACTTATGCTATGAAAAATAATATTATTACTTTCAAGGTTTATTATTTTTCAATTGAATGATATTCGTAATAGACATCAAAATACTCCAAATTTTAACAAGCACTTATAACTCCGCAATTTACTAAATGAAATTTAAAACTTTATAAACTTTTCTTAGCACCTGTTTATTAAAGAGTTACTTCTCTCCTTCCTTCATTAGTGGTTTCAGATTCGATAGAAGAAGACAGCATTGTTTAACTAATCGTTTTCAAGAAATGCCGTTTATGAATAAGACGAGATTAATTCTTCTATATATTTAAAGAAATATGCACCATATTTAAATCGCAAGATTTATTATATACTAACTGTCCTTATGTATATCATAGTTTAAGTTGTCCCTTCGCAAGCAAAACCACGAAATACCACAAGTATTTATCACTGAACACTGCGTTATGTAACATCGTAAGGCGTAGACCGATAACTCGTAGCAGATGCGTAGACACGCTACGACGCTACGGTGTAGCGTGCCAACGAGTTGCAAGTTACTATAATGGCTTATTCAATGACGTATACATATTATGTACATACATGATATCTTTAATATTTTATTTATATAAGCAGTATTATGTTTTCGAAGTTTATTCATTCATTTGAAAGTTGATAGGAATTTCAAATAGATAATAATAAAATGTAATTATATAATTTTTTTGAAAAGCTGAGATCGCCCAGAGTTAGTAGCGCGTGAATCTTAACCGATGATCGTGAGTTCAAACCCATGCAAGCACCACTGAATTTCATGTGCTTAATTTGTGATTTATATTTCATCTCGTGCTTGACGGTGAAGGCAAACATGACTTGAAACCTGCATGTGTCATATTTCACTGAAATTCTGTCACATGTGTATTCCACCAACCCGCATTGGAGCAGCGTAGTGGGATAAGGTCCAAAACCTTCTCCTCAAAAAGATGAAAAATGGCCTTAGCTCATAATAATAAACATACGACCTCTTTGAAAGAGTAATTTTCATGCTACACGCTCTATACTAGTTACAGACCAAAATATATATTTTGGTTCCGTATTTAGGAGCCGCAAAAACTCTATCCGTAGGAATTTATTGTACCAGGAGTGCATAAAAAGTGAAGATAAAAGCGGTGAGATTGGTAGGATTTTTAAGGACGCCCATGGAATCCCGTAATAACAGTAAATACGTACAAATATGCAGTAGCTGTCTGTATTGTTTTTTTAAAACTTCTTTGTTTTCGAATTGTGATTTGAAATAAACAATAAACTATTATATTAATCTATAGATATAAAATACTATGATATGGTTTAAAGTACAAATAAATATTTCCGTATTATCTGCCCGAGATGGCCCATTGGTAAAAACTCGTGAATCTTAACCGATGATCGTGGGTTCAAACACGGGCAAGCACCACTGAATTTTCATGTGCTTAATTTGTGATTATAATTCATCTCGTGGTTGACGGTGAAGGAAAACGTCGTGAGGATACCTGCATGTGTCAAATTTCACTGACATGCTGTCACATGTGTATTCCACCAACCCGCACTGGAGCAGCGTGGTAGAATAAGCTCCAAAAACCTTCTTCATAAAAAGAGGAGAAGAGGCCTTAGTCCAGCAGTAGGACATTTACAGGCTGTTACTGTACTGTATTATCTTCAGAAATGAGATCCGAGTGGTTTGTCAGATGGAAGATATTTGGATTTATACCTTGGGTGTGAAATACCTGATGATGTCACCGATTTTGACCATGGCGGTCATTTTCAAGAGAGCCATCTATGCAGGACATATTGTAGTGCACAAGTGTGGGCGCAAACACAGGTCTCTATTCCCTAACTCTCATAATCCGATGGGACGACACGACACGACCGGAAAGAGTTCAGGAGCAGCACCGACCAAAAAATAAATTTAAATATCGGTTTTTGAGTTTATTCATTACAGACAAACATACAAAAACTCAAATCTTATCTATTTATAACAGTATAGATATAGATATGCGAATTTTCCATCAATATTCCAATAATAACGCTGTTCGCCTTCTTCGTATAAGACGTCACATTTCGAAATTCTTTCGCAGAGAATAGCCTCCCCGGATCCAAAGAAAAGTCAAGTAGCTCATCAAAGTCACAGTATCAACGCTGTAATCCGGCGACCCACATACAAATGTAAGACGAACAGGGTCGATACCGTATTAGAAGCCGTAGCAAATCCGAAGCCGTACCTCTTTCGTTTTATACAAACCTAGTACTTTGTCGGTATCAGACAAGGGTGGAAACGGGTTTTTATTTTTTATTTTATTATTTTACTAATATAATAAAATATATTTAATTTATAACATTTTTTTATACCCTGTTCATAGGAAATCTCTTTCTTTTTATTAATTTCTAGTACCTTACGATTACTTACGACTGTTTTAAGACTTTAAAAAAGAACTATTTTAAATTTAGTTTTTGTTTGATTTTTTTTATTGTATAGTAAGGCGAGCATGTGGGCCACCTGATGGTAAGTGGTCACCAACGCCCATAAACAATGACATGGAATTTCATGTGCTTAATTTGTGACTATAATTCATCTCGTGCTCGACGGTGAAGGAAAACATCGTGGGGAAACCTGCATGTGTTGAATTTCAATGAAATTCTGTCACATGAGTATTCCACCAACCCGCATTGGAGCAGCGTGGTGGAATAAGCTCCAAAACCTTCTCCTCAAAAAGAGGAGAAGAGGCCGTTGCCCAACAGTGGGACATTCACAAGCTGCTACTGTAACTGCTTTTCGATTTGTGCGCCATCTATTATCCGTTGAAGGTAATATCAGAAACATTTTAACGCCTGCGTAAATTTATTTTCTTTAGGAACTGTGTAGAACTCAAATTCAAAATACTTTATTCAATATTGAATTATTAATTGTCAAACTGGAAACTACCACCGGTTCGGAAAAGAAACACCCAGCCCCGAGAAGAACCGGCGAAAGAAACTCAGCGGGTTGATTTTTTATCATTTTTTTTTAGTATCATATATTGTTTACACAAAAAAAAACAATAGAAATAGCCATGCGGCGATCGTCTCATTCCAAAACGTAACAAACATTGATTTTTATATACAAGGTATTTGGGCTTGGGTCACAGTTTCGCGGTCCGCGGTTTGCGGTTTAAAATTTTGTTTAAGCCAGCCTGTTTCATTCAATTATGGTTACCGCTTCGCTCTATCAATTTGTATTATAATGTTTTATAGCCTAACCTAGCTCAATTAACGAATTATTTAGTGTTTTTATTGAAATCGTGACAATATTTTGAGATTTGCGAAGATTGGGTTAACGATGCGATGTTACTATATATAAAAATTGTGCAGTCGGGGGACCCTGTCAGGAGCTAAGTTCTGTGTGATATTTTTTCGACTTAAGCCGTGTTTTGAAATGTAGATTCTATTTCATTATATTACTGTATTTTTGTCACACCAAAAAGCACCTCAACCTCCTTTATATCGACCTCCTCCTATATTCGAACGCCCAACGCATCGCATTTTGTAGCATTTGGTAGGCACAGTATGAACGCTTTTTCGTTATATAACATGACCTTGGGCCACTGCTATTTAACTCTACTGTAAGTATATCAGTGAAATTAGATGCAGGTTTCCTAACGATGTTTTCCTTCACCGTTAATCACGGGATAAATTATAAACACAATTTAAGTTTGAAAATTCAGTGGTGCTTGCCCGGGTTTAAGCCCACGATCGGAAGAATCACGCATTTTAACCACTGAGCCGTCTCGGCTTTCAATAATATTAATAAACAAAACAGTTTCAAATTGCTCATTAGAATTAATTCATGTCGCGCGACACACGGACAGCCATCAAGATCATCTGATGTCGTCGTCTCTGCCAAAACGTCACTCGGGAATCAAATCCGCGACTCGACTCCATTAGAACCAAGGTTATGTATTATTTTTAAGCTGAGCATTGTTAATCCGACATTCCGTTGCGAAGTGACATGGTGACTTTAGCTCCAGTTTAGCTCGAATCATGCTTGAATAGACTTCAGGCGCAGAACTGATAGCTTTACGTGCTTTCCTTGGCAAGTGTCAACACTGCCAACATTCACAGCGAGGATCTTATAAACTATCCACTAACCAACATGAGAAGACCAATGTCTTACAGTCACGAGAAAGGCTAAAATAAACTAAAATCTGGGCAGGTACCACCATACTCTACCGCCAAATAGCAATTCTTGATATCGTTGTGTTCAAGTAGAAAGGTGGGTGAGTTAGTGCACAAGGGACCTAACATTTTTGTCCTCAAGGTAGCATTCTAGTTAGTTCTAAGAAGTATTATGTAGTATTTCTTACAATGTCATCTATGTGTGGTGATCACTTACCATCAGGTGTCACAATAGCCAATCACCTACCTGTATTATTTAAAAAAAAATGCTACGAATAACCAAAGTGCACCGTGGGCGAATACGCTTTGTATTTATGTACAAAAAGTAATATGTACTTATATACTAACCGCCTTATTCATAAACTTTATTTAACTGGTGATTAGTTAAACAATATTTTGTCTTCTTCTTTCGTATGTCAAATCAATAATGACAGAAAGAGACAAATCAGTGTTTAGCTAAACAGTAACTAAGCAACGTTTATAAATAAGGCCGTAACTATTTACACGT
This sequence comes from Nymphalis polychloros, assembly GCA_905220585.2. NCBI lineage: Eukaryota > Metazoa > Arthropoda > Insecta > Lepidoptera > Nymphalidae > Nymphalis > Nymphalis polychloros. The sequence goes on along the minus strand of HG992268.1, from coordinate 433,258 downwards.
GGGATGAACAAACGAGCTGGGAGACAGCTTACCGATAGTTATTAACGTCTATATACCTGAAACAAAAATAATAATACGTGAATTACTTATTTTACATACAAATCATTTTCAAATTAACTATTATAACAATAATATAATACATAAGGTCCTCCAGACCGATTTCGGCCACGGCGGCCAATCTCAAGAGAGATTAGCCAACTGCGCAGGAGATATTATAGCGCACAAGTGTGTGCGCAAACACAGGTGCACTCCCTTTTCCTTAGCTCTCATAATCCGATGGGACGGCAATCCGACACGAGCGGAAAGAGTTCAGGCGCAGGACCAACGGCTTAACGTGCTTTCCGAGGCACGGGAGTGTACACACTTCCACCTTCCAGACTCCGGGCCGCTACTGAGAATTTTCTGACAGAAAAACCCAATAACTATTTATTGGCCCGACCTGGGAATTGAACCCAGGACCACCGGGTCTGCAGCCTAATATCTAGCCACTAGACCAACGACATGCATGTCAGCTACATTTTTTTATAGCATAGTTAGGCGGTCGTGCTTATGGGCCACCTGATGGTAAGTGGCCACCAACGCACATAGACATTGACATTGTAAGAGATGTTAACCATCGCTGACATCGCCAATGCTCCACCAACCTTGGGAACTAAGATGTTATGTTCCTGGTGCCTGTAATTATACTGTCTCACTAACCCTTCAAACCGGAACACATCAATACCAATTACTGCTGTTTTGCGGTAGTGGGTGCTACCTACCCAGACGAGCTTGCACAAAGCTCTACCACCAATTAAAAGTAAATTTTACATAACACATTCACAAGTCACAAATTAAAAGTAACATAAATCTATACTACTATATAAATCTATTGGCTCTGTCTGTAAATTTAATTTTTTCACCTAATTTTGTGATAAATAATCGTTTTATGATGCAGTGATTCACATTATATTATTCTTTTCATTTTTGTCTGTTTGTCTGTATGTCTTCTTATAACTCGAGAACGGCTTGACCAATCTTGATGAAAATTGGTACACGCAAAGAACATGTGATGGCGCAAATGTTAGGCGCATATATAAGATCGGTAAACTCTACGGTATCTTATGAAAATTCATTTCAAATCGTTAATTACGTATTTCTTTACCATTAGCCATATGTGTGCGTGTGTGTGTGTGTGTGCGCGTGTGTGTTATTATAGTAATAAAATAAGTTATTATATTTTTATTAATAATACGCGGGTGAAGCCGCGGGGCACAGCTAGTATATAAATATGTATATACATGTGCAAGTAACTTTTATAGCAACCCCTACATCTAATACCAATATTGCTATAGGATTATTACGTTGTGTAAATGACTTTTTAAATGGCGTAGTTGTTTTCACAGCTTTGAAAGTCAAATAAAAGTATATAATTAGTTGAGTGTAGCAGTGTCGTGTTATAAATAGAGATATATTAATCGCGAACTGTTCGTAGTGCGTAACACAGCAGAGCTGTTAGCGAATCGCGTGGTATATGTTGAATTTGTTTATGTTTACTTCTGTCATTGAAATAAACAAATCGATCGTGAATCTTATTTAACAATAATAATATCCCGGGACATTATTCACACGCGGCCATCTGATCCCAAACTAAGCAGAGCTCGTACTATGGAAACCAGACAACTGATATACTACATGTACTACTTTTCTTTTGTAAATACATACTTATATAGATAATTACACCCAGACTCAGGACAAACAGACATGTTCATGTACACAAATGTCTTTCCTAGATGGAAATCGAACCACGCCAACCGGCACGTCAGATTATTTATTAATAATTCGCATTGTCTACAGCTGTAGTGCTGACTTCACCATTCATTCAGTGACGTGTTAGCGAGCAGTCAGCCGAATGGAATAGATAACTGACGATGTTCATTCGTTCATCATTGATACAATGGTTTTTGAAAATATGAAATTGAAAACAAACGTTTTTGGAACGAAGATATATATATTTTTTAACAGATTGAAACAACTAAATAATAAATAATGTCATTCTCATACACTTCCGGTTACTCTATTTTCCCTCTCACAAATCAAATTAAATAAAAATTAATTAAATTTGGCTTAGTATTGTTGTGTTCCGGTTTGGAGTATGAGTGAGCCAGTGTAACTACGGGCACAAGGGATATAGTCCCGAAGATTGGTAGCGTATTGGTGATGCAAGCCAGTGTCTTCAGGTGGTGGTTACATACCATCAGGTGGTCTATTTGCCCATCCGCCTATCTATTTTATTTATTAAAAAAAACTTCTATACTGTTTTGGGTTTACGTTTAAAATGACCTAAACGAAATTTGAAACGTCACTGTTTTTGTTTCTTGCACTAATTGTTCAAATATTGTTACATATAATTTAAAAAAGTATATGTGCCACTTCTGGGTCAACGTCCTACCCTCTCGAGGATCAGGTTTTGGGCTTATACTACATTAAAGCTAACCCGGATTTGAACTGGCAATTTTGGCTTTTGACTTTCGCTTAAAACCACTAAGGGGGCCATTCATTTATTACGTAAGGTGATTTAGGGAGGGGGGTCAACCATGTCTTATTCTTTCTTACAAAGGAGTCTTGATAGTTCTTACGTAAGATTACAAATATACGAAAAAAAAAGTCATCTTCACATTTTTCCGAGGAAAACGACACTCGTAACAGCAAAAACAACCAAGCGTGTATTCATTTTTTCCCTTAGATTTTTACGTAATAAATATTAAACAGGGGGGGGGGGGGTGTCAAAAACTAGTAAAAATCGTCTTACGTAATAAATGAATGGCCCGTACACCATCAACAAATATAATTATAAATTGATAAAAACAACAAAACAATCTATGTAGTCTGCAAAATTTATATACATATATTATATAAAGTGTTATTTAATTAGCGTATATATAGACGCAGTTATCACGTTGTAGAACAATTTATCAGACGATAGGCCATCTGATAAACAACGCGGTTCTCGAGATCACGGATGCTGACAAATGGATAGTCAGAAATAACCTAGCCAGTATCTTCGCCAAGCTTCGACTGAGTTGTAGGAACTTTGTCATATATATATAAATAGTATGGAATATAATAATATAACACAGGCCAAGGGCTCCTCTTAAGAAACTTTGGAGCTTAAACCACCATGCTACGACTGTATGGTTTAATGGATACATGGCAATAACCTCTGTAATATCCGTGTAAGATGCCTCATGATGGCCTTTACCAAGCATGAGATAACAAACCCAAATCATTCGTAACAATAGTCAGATGTGCTTGTCTAAGCTTCAAAGGTCTCAAAGGACTTTTTGCTGGAGTTATTAGAGTTTTGTTATGTTGTTAACTCGAGTGTGTTGATGTATAGGACACATACAGGATTCCTCGTGACGATTGAAACACACAAGTCATCATATATTCAACCGGAAATTGGGAGGCAGCTTGCCAAATGGGCAACTTGATGGTGAGCGGTCACCATAGCCGCTGTAAGACAGTTTAACCGTTCCTGTCATTACTGTTTTAATTTTACGCTCAAAAGAAGAACATCATCGTTTTCAAACATATATACTAATTTTTGTTTGTATGTTTGTTAATTTATAACGTTTGAAATCACCACCTTCGCCATTAGAAAGCTACACCTTCATCGAGTAAGATAGGCTATAATATAATTTCAAAAAAATTAGAGGTCCTTACCTAAAATTTAACAACGTAACCCAAGGTATCAAAATGTTGCCTATAAAAGTCATTATTTTGCATGCGCTGTTAAATCTATTGACGATGTATAAAAAAAAGTGTTCTATATATTTCTAGTTAAATATAATATTGTTCACCAAAAATTCCACGATGGTATATGCCTAACTATTATAGTTAAGCCACAATAACAGTTTTTGTATAAATTATTAAGTTCAAATACGGGCGGAATCGAATAATGGTGATATCATGATATTAATCCTCATCCATTTAAATGGTTTAATAATTAAGGTTGATTATGTACGAGTAAATTCCGCTTCAAATTATTCGGATCGGACTTTTCGTTTAGAAGTTATGACGAGTATTAAAATTCTCTAAGTAAGAAAAAGGTCAAGGTTTGAACAAACTGTAACTGTCCTACGTTATTGTCCTAGAATTATATGTCCTAGAATTATATGTCCTAGAATTATATGTCCTAGAAATATATGTCCTAGAATTTACGTTAAATAATAATCGTTTTTAAATTTTCACGGACGAAGTCGCGGGCGAGATGCTAGTCGCTTATAAGTAAGGCCGTGTTTTAAAATGGCTTCACCAAAACTAATTATTATACTACAAAATAGATTTAATCATCAATGATTTAATCTCACAGCGCGCATCACAACAGGTGAAGCTGAAATTCAAGCGATCATTCTAATTATATATATATAATTAATCGTCCGTCCGTCTCTACTAATGACCCAGCGAGTTGTTCAATGAAATATATAATATTTAGGAATTACAAGCCGAGATGGCCCAGTGGTAAGAACGCGTGAATCTTAACTTGATTGTGGGTTCAAACTTGGGCAAGCACCACTGAATTTCATGTGCTTAATTTGTGATTATAATTCATCTCGTGCTTGACGATGAAGGAAAACATCGTGAGGAAACCTGCATGGGTCAAATTTCACTGAAATTCTGTCACGTGTATTCCACCAATCCGCATTGGAGCAGCGTGGTGGAATAAGCTCCGAAACTGCTCCTCAAAAGAGGAGAAGATGCCTTAGCCCAGCAGTGGGACATTCACAGGCTATTACTGCATACATATATATATAATAAGAAAGCGTAGATTCTTTTGAGATTTTTTCATACACAGATAAAGTTAACAAGGCACTCTCATAGTGTATATATATAAAAATATAATAACATTTTACATTAACAAAAATGTCGTAATGGAAAACAAATGTAATGCAATTGTGTGACTTTCATGATCGTGATTTCATTTCAAGCCTTCTATCTTCCGTATATAATTAAATAAATAATTCATCCCGTGCACGATAGAGATGAACAACGTGAGGAAACTGCAAGTGTCGCATGAAAATCTTTTGCACGTGCCACCAACCCCCATCGAAGCGAAGTGGAATAACGAATCTCTGCAAAACGATGCCTGCCTTTACATCAATAACTTACATTAATTTAAAACTCAAAATACCGTCACGATATTAAAATGTAACGTGAAACGAAACGCCTTTACGACTAGCGATATTGTAGGTATTTCTTTTGTGAAACGTAACGTAATTAGAGATCCGTGCAACTGAAATAAATCGTGCCCCCATTGTACGGAACCCATAGGCTAATAAGGTGGGGATAAATCTGTCAAATCGACAATTCCCCATTGTGAACTCGGTATGTGAGGCGGGATAATATATTCTAAGTTAATTGCATGTGGAGTAAGGTGCTTAAACGCGTATATAACATTATTACATGTATATATTTCTGCGTGATGGATCAGTGGTGTATAATAATGTCTTAATGGAGGATAGTGGATTCGAAATAATTTTCATGTGTTTCATTCGAGTTTATTTGTAATCTACATATAGGGTTTTCCATTAAGGGCGCTTGATCTTTGAAATGCAAAAAAAAATACATGTAGGAGAGATATTTGCGAATTTTTTTTATTATTTGGAAGGTCTATCGACCCCATTATGTATGGAATATGACATCATTCAAATGACCGCCACGGCTTCGGTTGGTGGCGCGCACACGAAAGGTCCAATTTTCGATGACTCTGGCGCACAAATCGGGCTGTATTTGATCGATGGCGTGGCGTATGTTGACTTTGAGGGCATCGGTGGTTTGCGGCTTGTTGGCATAGACCTGCGACTTAAGAAAACCCCACAAGAAAAAGTCCAGCGGGGTCAAATCGCACGATCTCGGTGGCCAGTTCACGTCGCCTCCGCGCGAGATGACCATGACCAGAAATTGCTCGTGCAGAACTTCCATCGTAGCGTGTGCTGTGTGGCACGTAGCGCCGTCCTCTTGAAACCACATGTTGTCCAGATCCATATTCTCGATTTCAGGCCAAAAGAAGTTGGTTATCATCGACCGGTATCGCTCACCATTGACGGTGTCCAAAGTTCAAGCGTCCCTATTGGAAAACCCCTTACATGCAAGGAATGAAAATCTTCTGAATATGTATCAAATTTGAATTGAAGCAACATGGTAAAAAAAATGTCTATATCTTCCCCACAAAAAAGAGCAAGCGTCAGCCCAACAGTGGGACAGTAACTTCGCGGACATTGAAAACGCCATCTTTTCGCGAATCCATAGTGAATATCATAGATTATTCAAGATCTCGACCAATTATATCGCGTCAATCGATATCGATGACCGATGATATCAGTGTCAAAGTTGCTTAATCGGGTTTACTCCTCTTGTGGTTGGAATAGTCCACAACAAAAACTAAATTCGGATGAAACGTGACAAAACACTCCCCACCACCCCCAATGAAATCAGGCACGTGGAAAGTGTAATGACGCCCACAGGTGACGTGACGGAAACAGTCAAGTCCGAAGAACAAAAGCTAACTTCGAATGAAAACGTGTTTTGTTACGTAATCAGTAAAATCCAATTTACCGCTCAATGTAATATAATCGTTCGTTAGGAAAACAATTTCAAAACGATCGTAAAACAAGGGAAGATATCGCATTTTACGTCAATAGTAATATTATAAATGTAAATGTGAGTTTGTTTGTTTGTTACGCTTTCACGCCTAAACCTCTAAACCGATTATAAAAATTCTTTCACTTATGGAAAGCTACATTATCAGGGAGTAACATAGGAATAACCACGGGAAACCGGGGGCAAAACGCTAGTTTATAATAATATTATATGTGAGATTCTGTTACTCTGCAAGGCTACCATTGAACTGATTGATTAAATTTGCTATAGCTTGAACTCCAAAGACGAAGATAGGCTTTTTTTACGTATTACTCGCTCAATTACTCCTAACATGCGTAGCCAGGGGCGATTACTAGTTTTCAATAAGCGTTAATCAAGTTAAAAAAAATGTTTATACGAAATTGCCTATGACTGGACCTCTAACGAAAGGTATAGGTATGTTAAGGTATTTTAAGGCTTTTAAATTAATAATAGGGAACAGACTAAATGGACTGTATGCTATATTACCTTTGCCTGCTATTAAAAAAAATATATATTAAGGCGTTTGCTCTGATGTTTCTATTATTTATGTTCTGTACTTGGCGTAATAACATAGGAAATACAAAAAGATAAACAATGGTTATTAAGACTATGTCGTGCAAATTAAATTGAACACAACAATACTCTGTTTAGTAGATTATGTGACGAATGGTGATATCTAACCAGATTCACAAAGCTCCACCAAGTACATACTCTCTCAAATAATTTGAACTAAGCCCGATGTACTCGCGTGAATGCAGCCGTGTTCGACCTATTAAAGTTTCGCAGTCAAAATCGAAATTTATGAGATTATAGTTCTCAAGTTAACGTCAAGTTGGCTCGACGCCAGCAGTGAGCATCTCACTTAACTGGCTTGATTTTTATGTTCCTGCAATTAATGTTATTGTTAAGTTAAGGCTTTTCGGTTGTAACTCTTAATTATCGACATTCTTAATTGTCGTTCTCAGAGAAACCATTGAAATATACATAAAGGTAGTTTTCGATGTTATAAAAAAAGTAGCTTTTGTCCTTTCCTGGCTCAATTCTTTATACAAAATTTCATCAAAATAGGTCCAGTAGTTTAAACGGCGTAACAGACAGAATTACTTTCGCATTTATTTAGTATATGTTCAAATTCATTTTACTTTATTCAATATTGAAGTATTACACTTTCTTATTGATTATCAAACTGGAAACTACCATCGGTTCGGAAAAGAAACACCCAGCCCTGAGAAGAACCGGCGAAAGAAACTCAGCGGGTTGATTTTTTATCTATTTTTTTTTTATGTATACACATACGATGATTACACAAAAAAAAAAACAATATAAATAGCCATGCGGCGATCTTCTCATTCCCAAGGTGTCATCCATAAATTCATTAATTGTATAATAACCTTTAGCAAACAAGGGTTCCTTTACAATGTTTTTCAATTTAGCAACTGAGGCATTTTTAACGCTTTCTAGGATCCTGTTTTAGAACCGTATACGTTTAAGCAACTTTTTTGTGTGACAGGTATTTAAATAATTAGTAATCAATATTTGTATGTATAATATTTTATAAACCAACGGGAAGTTTTTATGTTGCATACTTGCGACTTCGAAATTTATGAAATATTTTTATCGGGACGCTTTTGAATACTCATAGATGATAGTTTATGTTGATATACTATTTTGACACGTGTTTTCTTGTAACGTTATAATTATTAAGGCCAATGTCGAATATGGGTGGTAGAGTTTTGTGCAAGCTCGTCTGGGTACCACACACTTCTCAGATATTCTACCGCGAAACAGCAGTACTTGGTATTACTGTTCCGGTTTGAAGGTTGAGTGAGCCAGTGTAATTACAGGCACAAGGGACATAACATCTTAGTTCCCAAGGTTGGTGGCGCATTGGCGATGTAAGCGATGGTTGACGTGACAATGCCATTGTCTGTGGGCGTTGGTGACTACTTACCATCAGGTGGCCCACAAGCTCGCCCGCCAACCTATACAATAAAAAAAAACACTATCTGACCTGGTTACGACCGTTTTCTGCAGCGAGTTGTGTGTTTGTTCTTACAGAATAGCCTGATATTAATCTATTGAAATAAAAGAAAAATATTACACGGTAACGTCAATACAATTGAAATAATCTCTATAAAACGAATTGAATTTTGTCAAAGTGTCCCGGTTTGTAGTAAAGTGCATTGTGAACCCGCGAAACGAATGAAAACGGGAGCACTCTTGTTAAGTAAACGCTTTGGGTACGGAATCGCGTTATTAAAAAAACGTTTTAAAAGTTTTTCTTTTGGTAATCAATTATTTGGATTCGCAATATTTTTGAAGATGTTTTCATGACATATAATAGTAATAAAGAGTTTTTATTTTCTTGGACACAGATAACTTAAGAATTTATTCGTAAACAGTTATTCAGCTGAGGTGTTTATATGGTAATTGAAAATAAGGAAATGTTTCCCACTATTCACGCAACTAAAATTTACTTGATGGTTTTAGAATTTTATTTTCTGAATGAGTGAGGCCCTACTGGCCTTTACAGTGTCAAGGCGAGAGGGCGAATACTCGACTCCGCCTTGAAACTGGAGCCGTCTCGAGCGAATACACTCAGTACCGAATCTAGACAGCGCGATTCAGAGATTTTTTTATAGTTTAGGAACGCGGACGAATATATGGGCCACCTGATGATAAATACCTGATGGTACCAACGCCCATAGACATTGGCATTGTAAGAAATGTTAACCATCGCTTACATCGCCAATGCGCCACCAACTTTGGGAACTAAGATGGTATATCCCATGTGCCTGTGATTACACAGGCTCACTCACCCTTCAAACCGGAACACAACAATACGAAGTACTGCTATTTTGCGGTAGAATATTTGATGAGTGGGTGGTACCTACCCAGACGAGCCTTCACAAAGCTCTACCAGCAAGTAAATGTGACAGATTCAATCAACGCCGTTTATTGCTACCGAGTAGTGATATAATCGGTTCGGTCACCAAAGACTACCAATAGGCCTAAATAGGCCCTGAACTCTGAGGTCAAAAGAAATGACCCGGCAGTCGCAATTACCGGAAAACTGCCCGAGTAGAGGGGGGAACCCCGAGACCCGTACCTAGACTGGATTCAAGGCGTGTCAGAAAGAACCCTCACTCAACCTTAGGAACTAAGACATACTAGTCCTCATGTCTGATGGTGCACTGGCTCACTCACCCTTTAAAACATAACAATACACAGTCCGCGGTAGAATATGTTATAGGTGGTACCCAGATGTGTTCAAGGCCCTACCACCAAAATCAAAATATTGAATCAAGCCTCTCTCGAGCACTTACCTACGCAGATTCTACCAAAAAGAACCAGAAACGGCAAGCAACTCAGTAATTACTCCATACAGACATTTATGTAATATAATACTTTTGATAAGCGATACGTTCAGCTTCAAATCGCAGGACATTTAAAACAATGTAAGATAAATTATAGCAATGAACGCGACTCGACTGTCAACGCTCCCATTGTAGTAATATGGCGTTAGAAAAATTTAATTAAGAACGTTTTAATTACACTCTACATTAGACGACATACGTGGTGTTAAAAACTTAGATTAAAGTAAAATGGAAGTGGTATAATACATTGTTTATTTTTCGTAGAATAGGTAGGTGGACGATCTTATGAGCCACTTGATGGTAAGTGATCACCAATGCCGTTAACCATCGCTTACATCGACAATGCGCCACCAACCTTGGGTTATGTTATGTCCCTTGTGCCTGTAATTACACTGGATCAGTCACCCTTCAACCCGGAATACAACAATACCAAGTACTGCTGTTTTGCTGTACAATATCTGATGAGTGTGTGGTGCCTACCCAAGCTTACACAAAGCTCTACTACCAGTCACCATACCATAGTGATAAATAAAATTTATTCATGATAAAAATATAATATGTTTTCCAAGTGCGCCATTTCCAAATACTTCAGCTCGGCGGTTAAAACTATGAACTTGAGTTAAATTTAATTTAGCTCTGCAATGATTTCTCGCTACACACGTACGAGCGTTTAGGTAATTAATTGTTTATTTAACGCCCTGCATTGAGATTCCCTTTGTGACGTTTGAACTTCAGCCTGTGCTTGAATACCAACACATGTATATTTGTATCATACACACACACACATAAGTAGTATAAGCGAATACGGATACAGGGGCCGAACTCTACTAATCTATAACGATTACGATACGTTCCCGATTCGATTCCGATCCAACTTTGACACTTCTATATTTATTCGAATCGGTCCAGTAGTAAAAAGCCGAGATGATCCAGTGGTAAGAACGCGTGGATTTTACCGATAATCGTGAGTTCAAACCCGGCCAAGCACCACTGAATTTAATCTGTTTAATTTGCGATTATAATTCATCTCGTGAATGACTGTGAAGTAAAACATCATGAGGAAACCTGCATGTGTCTAATTTCACTGAAATTCTAACACATGTGTATTCCACCAACCCGCATTGAAGCAGCGTGGTGGAATAAGTTCCAAACCTTCTCCTCAAAAGAGGAGAGGAGGCCTTAGCCCAGCAGTGGGACATTCACAGGCTGTTACAAATTCGAACCGATATGATGTTAACATATACCGTTATGTCAAAAATCGATAGTTAAATTAAAAAAATAGGAAAATGGATAAACGGCAACGATCATGCTTCGATTCGAGGAACAATTTGTTAGTAGAATTGGTTCCCAGTTCGGCTTAAGTTCGCGAATAAGCGTGCTTTCTATCTTAGAAGTAATGTAGGGGCTGATTTTCTTGCGGCAAAACTTGTAGTAATTTTTTTTTTATCGCGTACTCTATGCGGGTGGATCGAATAGAGCAGATCGTTCTTCCCGACTGTACTGGCCGTCGTCGCGTTTGAACTCTACAACTACTTACCATCAGGTGAAGTGGAGTAGTTTGCCTTCCCGTTATATAAAAAAAACACATACAAAGTGGTAATTATTTTTTATAAAATAGGAAGGTGGACGAACAGTTAGGTCACCTGATGGTAAATATTCACTAGTTTCCTTAGAAATTGCCTTTGCATGCAATACTATACTATTTAGTGTAAGAATACATAGTGAGTGGCACCCCAAGTAAAGATCGATTACGTCTGTTCCAAATCGTTCCGACATCATCATCATTGCCAACCACCAGAGTAATATTTCAAATAGAATATTCATTTAAAACGTAATAGTATCAAAACCAGAGCCGTTCCCGCGTATTATGGCGTCCATATTATGGCACTATTATGTCAAAAGACAAAGCCTTGCAATTAATTCATTCTCTGTCCCTGAGTTATGGCGTCCCTTCAGAACAATGGCCATCGAAATATTTAGATAATTTATAGTGTTGGAATCCTATTGGAACATTCTATTGCACGGTTTCGCTGTCTGTTATACCATGGATCCACCCTTGCTATAAATAACTAATTTTAAGCATTTTAGGGGAGTCTCAAGTGTTATGTATAAAAAATAGTCTGTTCTTCATTGAGACTGTGATACTTATAACATTGGTACAAGGAACAAACACAAATTAATTACTCCCGTTACTCGACTGCACAGAGTCAGTAACTCTTTTGTGGGGCAATGTATACGGTTCTACAACAGGATCCCAGAAAGCGTACAAAGTGCCTCAGTTGCGAAATTAAAAAAAATTGTAAATGACACAATAAAAAAATTAATTAAATAATTGCACACCTTGGGAATGAGACGATCGCCCAATGGCTATTTCTATATTTTTTTTGTGTGTAAGCAACACATAATACACAAAAAAAAAAATGATAGAAAATCAACCCGCCGAGTTTCTTTCGCCGGTTCTTCTCAGGGCTGGGTGTTTCTTTTCCGAACCGGTGGTAGTTTCTAGTTTGAAAATCAATAAGAAAGTGTAATACTTCAATATTGAATAAAGTATTTTGAATTTGAATTAGACTTAAGCTTACTTCATAGCAACTTCCATCAAAATCGTTTCAGCTTAACCGTGAAAACATATATACATACATACAATCAGATGGCGTTACTTTCTCATCTATAATACCAGTATAGATTAGAATAGATGAGGTGTTTTCATCCCTTAGTATTTTGGAAATAGTACTTTCCGGTCGCGTTTTCACCCCAATTTCGGGGATGGACTGATTTTGTTAACCGTGTGTCCTTTTCTGTATCCGTTACGTGTATCCAAAATTTCATAATCATCACATGAGTAGTTAAGACGGAACAAACGAAGGAACTCGCTTTCACATTCATAATATTAGTTAGGATAAATAGCGAGCGTTGTCTACTTATTTCAATTTTTATTCAATCAAAAAAGGCAAATAATAAAAGAAAATAAATTTTAGCTGCATAGTAAGAAAAATGTTTTAGTTTAATATTAGATAAATAATATTTGCCACTAATACTAACCTATTGACGCTATTTATTTTTTATATTCATCCACATTGACAGGCAAAAGTTTGCCATCATTCAACTTACTTAAATTTTTAATTGTTTTTTATCTTTATCAGCAGATGCTTTAAAGTATTTTTTTAACGATTCGCACTTAACCATCGTCCCTATCACGTGATCAATCACATGTCAGACAAAGCCATGTGTGATTAATTAGCGAGCAGACGGCCAGACATTAAACCATATTGAAATGACACCTGCCTTTCGATGAAAAATGTTTAATATGCCTTTATGTACAGGATGTTGAATGTTGAATGTTGATCAATTGTCTGGTATTGCTCATCTTGAACATAAATATATTGTCATGTACAAACTTTGCTTATGTTTTTTTAGATCTTTTAGAATAACAAATTATCAAAGACTATGCTTTTTTCATAGAATAGATGGGCGGACGAACATATGGGCCATCTGATGATAAGTGGTCACCACGGTCATAGACATTAGCATTGTAAGAGATGTTAACCATCGCTTACATCGCCAATGCCCCACCAACCTTGGGAACTAAGATGGTATATCCCTTGTGCCTGTATTAACACTGACTCACTCGACCTTCAAACCGGAACACAACAAAACCAAGTACTGCTGTCTTGCGGTAGAATATCTGATGAGTGGGTGGTACCTACCCAGACGAGCTCGTACAAAGCCCTACCACCGAGTGAAACATTGAAAATGTATTTGCTTCATAAATGAAAAAGTTAAATTAATATGCTATTGTATTTTAGCGACCAAAAATTATTTAAAACAAGTTATAAGAGATAAATTGTAAAAAACCAAAAAAATATTTTTAATTTTGATTCATATGTATTCTTAGGGTAATTTTTTAAATGACTGTTTTGTTTTGGTATTTTAAATCGATCGTGACTTTATTTTTTTTACTAGGATTGCATGTTTCCCATTTATCAATTCTTTTGCAGCTATACAGCTATCTTTTTTCAAATTTAATTTTTTTTATATATTTAACGTTGATTGAAACCACGGGGCAAGTCGTAGTTACATATAAACAGATTATAAGCACGCTGGGCTAACATTAGTCAAGGCGCAGGTGCCCCTGACGTACGGACAAGCATCACGACTCATTTGTTATATATATTTGTTATATATCAACATAATGTTATACCGGACATGGCTAGGTTAGATTTAGTGGTATAATAAATCCATACGTTACTAGGAATTAGTTGGCGACAAGTTTTAGCCGGTTTAAACCGGTTTCCTCCGGATTATTCCGGAATAATGCAAATATATACACGTGTAACAATAATTAAATGTTTTCTTTATAAATAGAAGACATACCAGTTATCTAAGTTTAGAGTAAGTGAGTGTAGACACACGAACGCGTTGGCGAGGCATTAATAGTGTAACCATGAACCAGTGATTTATATTACATAGTGCCAGCGTCAGGGTAGGTTACCATGCTTGTGTGCCGTTTTAAAATTAATATAATATAATATCCCGGGACATTATTCACACTCGGCCATCTGATCCCAAACTAAGCAGAGCTCGTACTATGGAAACCAGACAACTGATATACTACATATACTAGTTTTTGTTTGTAAATACATACTAATATAAATAATTACACCAAGACTCAGGACAAACAGACATGTTCATGCACACAAATGTCTGTCCTGGGTGGGAATCGAACCCACGACTTGCGGCGTGAAAGGCAAGTATCTTACCAGCCACGCCAACCGGCTCAATATTAAAATTAATAAACAACAACTACCCATCCCTTATTTCTGTAGCGATATTCTAAGAACAGTCTATACTCACCGTAGGAAGTCGTGAAATGTCAGTGATATGCGAAATTAACTGTGTAATAATTAAGACATTTAAAGAATACGCGTCAAAATAGCTTATCAGTGTGAGGCGGTTACAACATTTCATGAGTGAAATGAATTTCGAAGGATGAATGTTTTTTTTTTAATGACATGACATATATTTTTTCTTTTATCATCGCCAAGATCAAAATTTTAGAGCCACTATTAATTTCAATGGCATTTTAAGATAAATTACACCATCGTATAAAACGAATTTCTGTACTAAGATTATTCCGTACGCCAATGAACCGATACGGAGATTGTCAACAAATAAAGTAAAATAAAAATTTACTACCTACCTACCACAAAGTTATTTATAAATTAGTATTAACATTATATCGTCAATTATTATTGATACCATTTTTTTTAATATTACAAGAGCACATTTCCGATATTAAATAAATATTCGTTTTTTTTTTCTTTTTAAATATAATAAGCATAACATTATAAGTAGTATTTACTTAAAATGAGAAATAATTTATAAAAAGAATTAAATAAATAATTAATAGAATTAATAGGTACATAGTGTTGCATGTTTCGAAAATTATCTTCGATTATAATTTTTTTTTTAATTGATAACACTGATAGTCGTCTGTTTTGCCTTTGCTCATATTATTCAAACCAAATTAATCAATTATTTATGTTTAAAAACGCTCTATTTGTTACATATAAACGTATAAGTATAGTATAATATTCCCAAACTATGTAATAATAATCAAGACGGACATATATTAATGTGAGTCTAAATCCGTCCGTCTGTTCGTCACAGCCGGTTGATTTATATACGCAGGGCTGTGACACAAAACTAAACAGTACAGCTCTTCCCGATGTTACTCACCAAATAAAAATGATTATTAAATTAAATTAACAAATTATTGTTATGATATATTAGACGATGTGTCGAGATGGCTCAGAGGTTAGAACGCGAGGATCTCAATCAATGATCGTGGGTTCTAATTCAAGCAACACTGAATTGAATGAATTTTAATTTTTCATGTGTTTAATTTGTGTTTATAATTCAGCTCCAAAGCCATGAGGTATGATAATAAATGCAGCTAATAATACTAAGAAACTACATATATATTCATTTTGTATGGAACAAATAGAGCGTTTTTAAACATATTTATATATATTTGTTATCTATATTTAATATATAAAGCTGAAGAGTTTGTTTGTTTGATCGGGCTAATCTCAGGAACTACTGGTTCGAATTTAAAAATTACTTTTGTTTTGGGTCGCCCTTTTATCAATGAAGGCTGTAGGCTTATTTTTATTTATTATATTTTTATTAATTATACGCGAGTGAAACCGCGGGGCACAGCTAGTATTATATAAAATTAGGAGTCTGCTAGAATCAAAATATGTAATTTGTTTTTTAATATTTCATTTTCCATTTGTATGAGGTACTACACCTTTGCATGTGAACCTCTGCATTCGCTAGCGATCGTGGGCGAACTCTTGTCGCCGAGCGTGATAAACGCCATACTCGGTGTTGGATGGAAATGGTCACCTGCTGCGAAAATGTCATGTCATTACAGCTCTTTTTACTGAACTGATTCGCCGAAGAAGAGCGAGGAGAGTTCGTCCTTCTCCCTCCACCGTAAATGCCGCTGGAGCTAGAGACAAGTCTCTATACTCCGGAAACCCATCTATGAATTTACAGCCCGCAGAGGCGGGCCAACCGTCGGAGCGTCACGGTCACAGCACGTTAGTAAGAATAAGCGATCCCGTGACGTCACCCAAGAGTACTATTGGCTTTTAGCACACGGTGCTTGTGAGTCATGTGGAGAAAAATTGTGTATGCGTTATTTTAAAATAAGAGAAAAATAGTAACTAGAGTTTTAAATTTAAACATTAAACATAAAAATATTAGAGAAATCACTCATAAATGCGAACGGACAGACATACTATTACATTCTACATACATATGATGTTTAAATAGTAACCCGCCAGCCCTGTTTCCAATGTGTACCGATATTATTTCCTCTGCTGTAATTGCTTTGCGCAACGCAAACGTTTATATCAGATATAATTTTATGCATGCCATAAACTTTCCGTCCGTCTTACGGTTATAAATTTAATTCTAAAATTTAACCCAATAACGTAAATCGAAGTCAGCTATCTTCTATACACTACTAGCTTCCGCCCACGTGTAGGAGGAACGTGTTGAGTTCTACAAAGTCATCTGTACTGCTAACTTATAAAAACTTCATTAAAAAACCGTGCGGTCGGGGAACCCCCGTCAGGAACTAAATTATGTGCGATATATTTTGGACTCAAACGTGTTTTAAAATGTAGATTTTAATTGATTATATTACTGTATTTTGTCACACCGAAAAGCACATCAACCTCCTTTATATCGACATCTTTAATTCGAACGCATCGTATTTTGTAGCATTAGGTAGGCACAGTATGAACGCTATTTCGTTACTCACGTGACCTTGGGCCACTGCCTTTACACTCTACTGGAAGCCGCGTAAAAGAACTCCGTTCCAATTAAGAGTCCATAATGAATACAACAGATCATTGCTGTGAATACTCATTGTAATAGTTGTTTGTAGCGACATCTATCTCGCCACATACGAAAACTAAAAACTGACGTAGCCTACATCGCGATATTAAAGTTATCCGAGCGATTGAACATATATACAAGAACCCGACAACAACCGTCGGGCAGTAGCCCACCAGACAAACACCCGTCTGGTCGGAGGATCCTCCCTTTTCAATGTTCAACACCAAAACTGGTGACCCCGACGTGATGAACGTCAGCGCAGCCTTCGCAAAAAACTACGTCATCATCACTTCCTCAAGCTTTCGAGCAGCGAGTCATACAGCCAGCCAGCATCCACGACTACTACGGGTGTCCTGACTACCAGCATGCAGCGGACGCGCATTCCTGGTCATCACCCACAGTCTTCTCAGCGACCTTGGCACAGAACACTGCACTTCGGCCGGTCAGCAAGCAGAGACGCACTTCTCTCCTGGTCGACGCAGCAGCCAGCCACTAGGCAGCACTGCACCACTCCGACTCACTGGAGCATTTGTAGCATCACCCCGACTCACTGGGGCATCACCGCAGACAGTTCCGACTCACCGTGAACTATGCGGCATCTGGTTCCGACTCACTGGAACATTCCACTGGCCCGGCAAACATCACAAGACATATGGACGACTCAACCTGCTATCGACCTCCGGTCTCGGAGGGGAGTGATGTAGCGACATCTATCTCGCCACATACGAAAACTAAAAACTGACGTATCCTACATCGCGATATTAAAGTTATCCGAGCGATTGAACATATATACAAGAACCCGACAACAACCGTCGGGCAGTAGCCCACCAGACAAACACCCGTCTGGTCGGAGGATCCTCCCTTTTCAATGTTCAACACCAAATGTTCATTTGTTTTAACTCCTTCTATGATTGGAATAGATGATTTGCATGCATGTATATAATACACGCAGGCGCTACCTGATGGTAAGACAACTGCCACTAGACATTGGCGCCATAATAAATGTGAACCATTCCTGTAAACACCAATGCGCTTTGGGAACTGAGATGTAATGTCCCTTATGCCTGTGTAGCACCGACTCTCTCGCCCTTCGAAAACGAACACGACAATACTTATATAGCCGTTAAGCGGTAGAATATCGGATAAGTCGGTGGTACCCAGATGGACTTGCACATCCTGCAAGTCCTATCACCAAGTTACTTACGTAAGTTCATTCCAACATAACTTTGAAATGCCTTAACATATTTGCGTGATTGTTAGGCAGAGTAGACGTGTTTAAAATTTTTGACATCGTCATAATTATTGAAATTGTTTTTCTCCAAGATAATATGTACAAATTACTTTTAACTACTTGATAAATTTAAGTGAAGGAAAAATATTAACAGCTTATAAATGTTCAATGGTTAAAAGCCTCTTGGGTAAAAGATTTGTTGGGACTTATCCGCCATTGTTCTTTTGTCTTTTGTGAGTCTTATCTGATATCGAGATGAAGTATAATACATCCACAAAACCTCATGAACTCAACTCCATCGCGGCTAATAGCTAAGGTTTTATCGAAAACCGTAGTTTTTAAGACGTTGCAAGTGCCTTTATTTTGCTAGAGCCTCGTCGAACGTCTGAGCAGCTCCTTGACTCCACAATGGCGCTCGACAGCAAGAATCGAAACATTGCATAGAAATGGGGGTTTTAAGTTTTGACGTCACTTGTAGTGGGGAGGTCATTTATGGATAACTAACGATAGATGTCGCAATTTATACACAATAACTATTTTATTCTAGGACTTATTAATAGTTATATTAGAGTGAGTGAAATAAGATCCGTTTTGCCAAAGTAGAACCAATACACTCAACTTAGTTTTCAACCATGTCGGTACCAATCGGTGGTTACCATAATATCCCTTGTGTTGACTGCCTCGTTGGTCTAGTGGCTAGATATAAGGCCGCAGACCCGGTGGCCCTGGGTTCAATTCCCAGGTCGGGCCAATTAAATGTTATTGAGATTTTCTATTTAAATTTCTCAGTAGCAGCCCGGAGTCTGGAAGTTGGAAGTGTATACACTCCCGTGCCTCGGAAAGCACGTTAAGCCGTTGGTCCTGCGCCTGAACTCTTTCCGGTCGTGTCGGATTGCCGTCCCATCGGATCATGAGAGCTAGGGAATAGAGAGTGCACCTGTGTTTGCGCACACACTTGTGCACTATAATATCTCCTCGCAGTTGGCTAATCTCTCTTGAGATTGGCCGCCGTGACCGGAATCTATCTGGAGGACCTTAATCCCTTGCACGTGTAGTTAAACTGGCTAGTTCACCTTTCAAATTGGTACACAACATACTGAGTATTACTGTTTGGCGATAGAATTTCGGATCACAGAAAAGGGCAAAGGGTATTTACACCTACCGGTATATAAATCTCGAGCGGAAGAAGTCGTAGTTGGAAAGTAATTAATAGTAATCCTGTAAACAATTCAAAAGTGTCATTAACGTCTATTCGAGTTTGACAAATCCACTACTTATTTTAAAGATCAGAAAATAGCCCACCATATTTATTTCTGGACGTTAAAAACCCACGCCCAGTTTAGATCAATTTGTAAAGGATGACCAGATACGCGAAGATATCGTATCTGTTACTGAACCGTGAATACTCCATTGTTTCATGCATTCCTTCCCTACCTCTTCGGACGTCATATACGATAACGTATCCGTTGACATTTGGCAAAGATTTTTCTATGAAACGAAATACCTACGTGTAATAACGTGGGCACTTTAAATTGTCTTATAAAACATTAATAAATCTGTTACTGTATAAAAGGTTATATCGATGGTATAATGATTTTAAATAAATAATAATTCAATTTAATTAACACACCTATGTTAATAATAAACGACACACAATTGATTTATTTTTATTTTTAAAGGATTTTTTTTGTGTCGATGGATATTTAAATTATTAATTTAATTTCAGTTATTTAATTGACAATAAGATAGAATATGAAGAAGAAAATGATGTACTCAAAATTTTATGATTAAAATAAAGTGTATACATAGGGTTGCAAACGTAATTCGAGACCAGTTTGTCGTTACGCTACCCGAAGTCAACTCAGTCGTGACAATTGTAATGTGCAATCGCGATGTAATTAGAGACTTATAATTGTAATAAAACGTGTTATTAATTTATTTTAATTTAATAAAGTGATTTAAATGTGTGATGAATGTGTGAAGTGATTTTGAAATAAAATTATGTGACAGTAAATTTGTGTTTTCAACTATATATTTATTATTAAGGTCCTCCAGACCGATTTCGGCCACGGCGGCCAATCTCAAGAGAGATTAGCCAACTGCGCAGGAGATATATTATAGTGCACAAGGGTGTGCGCAAACACAGGTGCACTCTCTTTTCCTTAGCTCTCATAATCCGATGGGACGGCAATCCGACACGACCGGAAAGAGTTCAGGCGCAGGACCAACGGCTTAACGTGCTTTCCGAGGCACGGGAATGTACACACTTCCACCTTCCAGACTCCGGGCTGCTACTGAGAATTTTCTGACAGAAAAACCCAATAACTATTTATTGGCCCGACCTGGGAATTGAACCACCGGGTCTGCAGCCTAATATCTAGCCACTAGACCAACGAGGCAGTCGTTTCAACTATAACAACATTAACTAATGATAAAATCAGTTGACGTGCCGGTTGGCGTGGTTGGTAGATGTTTGCCTTTAGCGCCGCAGGTCGTGGGTTCGATTCCCACCAAGGACAGACAATTATGTGCATGAACGTGTCTGTCTGTCCTGAGTCTGGGTGTAATTATCTATATAAGTATGTATTTACAAAAGAAAAGTAGTATGTGTAGTATATCAGTTGTCTGGTTTCCACAGTACGAGCTCTGCTTAGTTTGTTATCAGATGGCCGTGTGTGAATAATGTCCCGGGACATAATAATATATTAGTTACACTCATCCATTGCAAATTTAATATTAACCATTCCTAAAACTGTTGACTATGTGCTTCCTTTTAGTTATAGAGTATCTGAGCATCGCGTCGCTTATATCAGCAGATACTATTTTCGGAGCCGGTGGTTTAATGAATAAATTTAATAATGTAAAATTACTTAAAAGCATTATAAGAGCTTACTTGAATAAATATTATTTTTTATCTGTATTTGTACAGTCTCACTCACTCTTTATGTATATATTTACTTGGTGGTAGGACTTTGCGCAAGTCTGGGTAGGTAGCACTCATCTTATATTCTACCGCTGAATAGCAATACTCAATATTGTTGTGTTTCAAAAGAGTGAGTGAGCCAGTGTAATTATAGGCACAAGGGACATAACATCTTAGTCCCCGAGGTTGGTGGCGCATTGGCAATGTAAGTGATGGTTAACATTTCTTACAATGCCATTGTCTATGGGCGTTGGTGACCCACTTACCATCAGGTGGCCCATATCCTCGTCCGCCAACCTATACAAAAAAAAAAACATCTTTGTCTCCAAGGTTGGTGGCATTGGCGATGTAAGCGATGGTTAGTATTTCTTACGGCCAATGTTTGGTAACATCAGGTTCGCTTAGCTATTAAATACAAAAACAAAGAATTGATTTTACAGCAGATTAACAAAATCTATGAGAATAAATTCATGACCCATTAAAAACATATTTAAAAAATAAAAAAACAAATCACATATTTTTTAATCTGTGCTAATTAAACGACGATAGGTTTCAGAACGGACTATAAATAGCTAAGCTTTGGATCTAGGTTAAAAAGCAAATGACGTCCCAAATCAAATGATCCATAAACGATGCGCGCGCAGACTCGACGGATGCGACGGAAATACAAGATTGATTCGTATTGATTGATCGCGCTCAGTTACGTCTTTTATTTTTGTAACTAGAGTGAAAGATCTTTTTGACCGACTTTAAAAACAGGGGCCGAATTCTACTAATCTATCTATCTATAACGATTACGATACGTTCCCGATTCAATTCCGATCCAACTCTGACAGTTCTATATGAATTCGTATCGGAATCTAACCGATTTGATGTTGTTAACATTATACAGTTATTTCAAAACAAAACGTTATTGTTAATTATTATGCCAATAGTTGATAATTGAATTAAAGAATAGGAAAACGAATAATCGGCAACGATCACGCTTCGATTCGATTGCGATAAAGTGATAATTTTTAGTAGAATTGGAGCCCAGTGTTGCCAGTAAAATATTAATAAACATGGCATTTTATATGTAAAAAAAATCGATGATAAAATGGTTGAAGTTTATCCGTTAATTTTCTTCCAAGTTATATAAATAATTGATTAATAAAAAATATTTCGATTAACAGAATAAATGAAAAATATTTAAGATAAATAATCGTTGGACTATTAACAAAAAGTTTAAATGAGACAGCGCTTTTGAGAGAAACACAGTTTTCTTATTCCACTATTCTGCATCCGAGAATTAAAATTCACGCACTCTAATCACTCAGGGGTAATAAACCTTACGATGAGGATTTGGGAGGAGGAGATATGGAATTCGTGCCCACAAACCCCAGTGGGGGAAACCTTTGAACCAGATCGGACAGGCTGCTGCCATGCCGTGCTCTGGCTAGGACTGGTGCTAGAGCCAATTTCGCCCCAGCTCGAATTCATCCCGCCTGATTCTGAGCATCACAGAGCTTGATTGCGCCGAATTATACAATTTAGTAACGCAAAACATGCGTCAAAGCTATTAATAGCTAAATTAATACCATACACTATCTGTAAGATCATTGATTTATAAATAACTGAACGTTATATCTGTCTGTCGTATAATTTTATACATAACATTAATTTACATCATATACGTAAACAAAATCCGTCTTTTTTATCTTATAAGTAGGTGGACGGACAAATGGATCATCACTGATTATAGACATTAGCTATGTAAGAAATATTAACCTTCTCTCACATCGCCAATGCGCCACCAACCTTGGGAACTAAGATACCCCTCGTGCCTATAGTTACACTGGCTCACTCGTCCTTTAAAACGGAACGCAACAATACTTAGTATTGCTGTTTAGTGGTAGAATATCTGATGAATGGGTGGAATCTACCCAGACATGCTCGCACAAAGCCCTTTCACTAAGTGATTACAAATAATACTCCGAAAAAATAGATAAATAAATCTTAACGCCGTCCATGATATCTTTATCATTGTTACCATTGGTTCCACTAAATAACACATTCGTAATGCAAATTGTCTTGTTGATGAAAATACCAAAACGCTATACTTATGCATAGCATTTGAGGAGTTCGATTAATTCCTTACGGAAGACTCTCAGACATTTATTTTGATAATAATCAGAATATGCTTTCAAAAATTAAATGCATTTAAATTTTCTTCAGATTAAATTTATATATACACTGTCATACCTGTTGACTGCATCGTAGATCTAGACTAGATTTAGCCGCAGATCTTGCGCCTGAACTCTTTCCTGTTGTCGGATTGCCGTTCCATCGGATTATGAGAGTATGGAATTGAGTGTGCACCTGTGCTTATGCACAGTCCTACGCAGTTGGCTAATATATCTTGAAAATAGCCGTCGTGGCAGAAATCGGTCTGGAGGCCAGCACACTATTATAATATATCTCGTAATCACAGCCTGGCTTTGTTATAGCTCATTTAGAATTGATTGGCGTTATAAAAGTTGTATTATATTTATATATAATAATACTAAATAAAATACAAATCATTTTAAAGTTTAATTTACTTTTTTAAACGCAAAAAGTTTCATCAAAATCAGTTACAGGAATTACGATTCAAGCCGTATTTTAAACTAAACAGCTGAAGTCATGACGTTGGACAATAAACTATTCGATTCTATCGTACTATATTTAATTCCATACACCAGAAAGGGACGGGAAATTTCATTTATTTCGCTTCACTACACATCTCTTTCTTGCAAATTAGTTTAAATGTATGATAGACAGAGGCAGCGATGACGTCAATATTACGAAATATTTGAAACGGCGTTCATTGATCTTTATACGAGTAATAAAATTCGGTTTATTTTTATAAGTCCGTCTGTTTGTATATGTTTCTATATGGGTAAATGTGGGTTGTGAAAGTTTTTTTTTTATTATAATGCTGCGCGTCAATTAACAAATCAGTCAAGTTAACTAATCATTCAAAACTATAACGTACATACATATCATTTTGATTTAGATGCAAATCTGTAAGGCTTTTGTGTAAGAACTCGAGACTCACAGCAGAAAACGGTCGTAAAATCTCGGATAGTGATTTGCGACATTGACCTTAATAATTATAACATTACAAGATCACACGCGTCATAATAGTATATCACACATGTCGGTTGTCAACATTTACGGGTGATGAAGTGTTCTTACAGATATTGCTGTTCTTTATAATTCATTTCGTGCTCAACTGTGATAGTAATTATGTGTCGAAAGAAATTCTACCACATGTGAATACAACACGGTGTAATGGAATTAAAAATGAAACCTTAACAGAAGTGGAATTGGTTTACTTGATGGTAGAGCTTTGTGCAAGCTCGTCTGGGTAGGTACCACCCTCTCATCAGATATTCTACCGCAAAACAGCAGTACTTGGTATTGTTGTGTTCCGGTTTGAAGGGTAAGTGAGCCACTGTTATTACAGGCACAAGACATAACATCTTAGTTCCCAAGGTTAGTGGTGCATTGACGATGTTTTTTTTAAGAAATATACAATACCTCTGTCAGGTGGCCCATATGATCGTCTGCCTACCTATGTATATTATAAAAAAGGTCTTCGCTCAGGAGGGTTAATAATGAGCTGTTACTTTAAATATTGCCCACAGCTGAGCTAAGCCTTCTCTCCTGTTTGAGCTTACTCCATGCCGCTGCTCTAAGTTGTATTGTACGTAGTAATTAAATTATTATTATAAAATTATTAAGCACCCAAATTTGTACTCAGAATCATCGCTTAATAATTAAATATTTACCTCTTCTAACCACTACACTCTCACGGCTCATTATACATTATTATAGAGTTTATTCTTTATAGTTTTAACTTAGATTTCAATTTATAATAAGTTAAAATATCTATAATATATTCCAATCGAAGCATAATAAGAAACAAACCTTAGATTTACATACTCCATACGATTCGCAAACAGCTCTGCTGTGTTACGCACTACGAGCAATTCGCGATTAATATATCTCTATTTATAACACGACACTGTTACACTCAACTACTTATATACACTTCAATTTAACAACCAAATTTCTGATACCATTTAAAACGCCATTTTTGACATATCCATAGTGAACATCACAGATTATACAAGATCTCGACCAATGATATCGCGATAATTTAATGTCAAAGTTGTTTAATTGGCTTTTCTTCTCTTGTGATTGGTATTATAAAAACCCTGTCCGACCCGTGAACTGGTTATTAGGTATCGCTAGTCGGTTTTATGTATCCAATCATTTTTAAAATTGTAAGCAAAAAATTTAATCCGAAAAAAATTTAATTTACTTAAATGACGAAAATAACATGGCAACACATGCGCTCGATAGCTCTTACCTATCGGGTAGCTAGGACACGAGGTCATGACCTCAGTTGTCCATGAAATTTTCGTTATTTATAATTAAAAATGACAGTTAATATTTTTTATGGGTAATTTTTTTTCTTAGTATTTTAAAAATGATAACACAAATAGAACTGACTCACGATACCTAATAACCACTTCACGGATCGGACAGGGTTTTAATTACACACTGTATGTATATATGTATATAGGAGTGACACAAAAGTATAATCGTAATAATATATAGTCCTTTGTAGTTTTCTTAAAATGTAATTAAAGTTTATTTGCTAGCAAACATTCATATAGATTCATTAAAAACTATAAAATATTGCTTGCCATAAAGTTTATAACTTATTATGTATATATAACAGAATTGGTATGTAAGTATTCTTCCAAAAACACCCCTAAAATACTTTAAAATAGTTTTTCTAAAACAATTTTGCTATTAAAGTTAGTAAGCTATAAATTTACACAATTTGACAAGATAGTTGCCAAGATGGCGGACGGAAGCGGAAGTTTTTTTTATCTCGAACGTCGTCTCCTATAAAATGCCTGTCTAAAAATATTATTAACTGCGTACGGAGAGAATTAGAAATGGTATCATGTTTTGCTATAAAACTTCGTATTGAATTATATATATTTGTTTTTTTTTACAAGCTTTTAAATAACTTGCAAGCTTCGTTTGTTGTGTCAAAATCTTGCAAGCTGAATGAAAATTAACAACGCATTTTAATGATAAGTTTTGTAAATAAATTACAATCCAGACTCCGGGAAGCTACTGAGATACTTTATGCGTTTGGCCCGACTGGCCTTTACAGCGTCACCGGTTGGGGCGATTACTAGACTCTGCCTTGAAATTTGAGCCGTCTCGGGCTCCGCTTGACGTCCCTCCTGAGGGTGTTTACTATGAGTTCGCACCTCGGCTCAGGACGTAGTCGGTGGGGTGGGAAACGCTCCTGCACGAAGCACCATACTATGTCACGACCGGTTTCGTGGCGTCACTAGTCGGGGCCTCGTTTCCGCCGGCGGAAACAGTGTATGTTTGTTGTGTATAGTGTTTTCCCTACGTAGGGAGCGTTTGCGACAGCTTCTTAAGGTATATTAAAAAATAAGGGAATCTTGCCATCGCGATGTAGAAATATAACAGTTGTTACAAAGCGCCATCTAGGGCTCAGAAGTTGAAATTGCAACGAACTAATTAAGTACATTTATTTACTCATATTTAGCCACATGTAATTACAGGGACAAGAGACATAACATCTTAGTTCCCAAGGTTGGTGGCGCATTGGCGATGTAAGCGATGGTTAACATTTCTTACAATGCCATTGTCTATGGGCGTTGGTGACCACTTACCATCAGATGGCCCAAATGCTCGTCCGCTTACCTAAACAATAAAAATTAAAAAAAAAGCCACAGATACATTTTGAAGTTTTAATTTCTTTCTTAAAACACAATTATTTTAAAGTCGGTAAAAACTGTATCGTTCTTTAGTGAGGAGGAAACAGTTTCCGGGCCTCATTAAAAACTACTGAACGAACTTTGATGCGGTTTCCTCTGACCCAGATACGTTGCATTACGTTTTAATGGTGTTTGTTACACTAGCGACGTTCGACGACTTCATACGGTTTCTTTTATGGTATTTTTATAGTTTTACTTATCGATCTACGCTATGGAGCTCATGCCGTCCGCGTGTGATAGTTTGAAGCTATTTATCAGATCACCAACAAAGTTCACACAAATAAATGAAATCACACAATAAACAAAATAAAGAAAGAAGTGGACACTCTGGACTAAGATAAATCCAATTATAAGGCATATCTAAATTTAAAATTACAAATAATTATATAAATACATTATACCTAATATTAAGGAAAAAATAAAAAATGAATAATCAGTAACAGCCTGTGAATGTCCCACTGCTGGGCTAAGGCCCCTTCTCTTATTATTGAGGAGAAGGTTTGGAGCTTATTCCACCTCGCTGCTTCAATGCGGGTTGGTGGAATTCACATGTAACAGATTTTCAGTTAAATTTGACACATGCAGGTTTCCTCACGATGTTTTCCTTCACAACCAAGCGCGATATGAATTATAAACACAAATTAAGCACATGAAACTTTAGTGGTCCATCTAACCACTGGGCCATCTCAGCTCAAATTATAAGTATTCTTGTAATGTTATTATTAAAACGGTCTATGTCGCAGTCACGACCGTTTTCTGCGGCGAGTAAAAATTCGAAATCAATGTTCGAAAAGTGTTTCCAAGCTGTCAAGTATACACCGTTAAAACCGCGTATCGATAAAATTGATATCTATTTATAATAATGAATGAGGAGACGTTACTATGGTGGTAGGGCATTGTGCAAGACCACCTGGGTAGGTACAACCCACGCATCGATAACTAGTATTGTTGTGCTTCAAACGGTGTTACTATAGATGATGAAACAGCATAAAAATATCCTGGGACATTATTCAAACAAGGCCATCTGATCCCAAACTAAGCAGAGGTCGTACTATGGAAACCAGATAACTGATATACTACATATACTATTTTTCTTTTGTAAATACATAGATAGTTACACCCAGAATCAGGACAAACAGACATGTTCATGTACAAAAATGTCTGTCCTGGGTGGGAATCGAACCCACGACCTGCGGCGCGAAAGGCAAGTATCTACCGACCACGCCAACCGGCTCGTCAAAAGTGGTAGAGTTAGTTAGTTAGTCTTGTAAATTGGTACAAAAGGGTAAGTTGTGAATTTATTCAGCGCTGAAATGTAGTGAATGTACGCTGCCGACTATATGATCTAGAAATAGATCCAGATCAACATGACGTACTCCACAATATAAGTTTTATATTCATATAAAAAGAAACACATTCACTATACTTTCAAACATAAATTTTCACTGAAAACCAATTTCTCTATCAATCAGGTCCTCAACTTCTTCGATCACCAAAGATTGCTTAATAATAGGTCCTTACATATGAAATTGGCGTTCTGTACGGGAGGAATATAAAGTATTTCTTTTTTTTTTGTAAAATATATTTAATTAATCAAAGTATGCACCGTTGTTATCTATGCACTTTTGCCATCTCATAGGTAGTTCATTGATCCCTTTACTAAAAAAACCATGGGGCGAGAATCAATAAACTCTTTGAAGGCGGTTTGGACTGCCGCATCGGAGTTGAATTTTTTTCCTTGTAAGAAGTTGTCCAAATTCCGGAAAAAATGGTAATCTGTTGGAGCAAGGTCCGGTTAGTACGGTTGATATCGCAGACATTCCAATTGTAGCTCATCTAACTTAGTGGTGTTTGTTGTGCAGTGTGTGGTCTTGCGTTGTCGTGAAGCAGCAGTGGCCTAGAGCGATTGACCAATCTCGGTTGTTTAGCAGTGCTTTGTGATGGATCCGCTTCCACACTAGCCTTTAATTCTTCATTTTTCCACTTTGTTCTCCGGCCGTCCACGGGGTTGGTTCTGAAGGTCGAAATTTCCAGAACGAAAACGTTGAAACCAAAAACGTACCGTGCTTTCTTTTGCGACCCCCGTATACATCATTAATCCTTCGAGCTGTTTCTGCAGCACTGGTGCCACGGTAGAACTCGTACTCGTAAATATACCGATATTTCATGTTTTCCATTGTGCGGTAATAAGCGACGCTAAAGAAAAAAGTAATGAGGAAAAAACAAATGAATGACTGTTTTCAAAACTCAAATGTACCAGCTAAATGAATTTATAAATTTGAATTTATAATTCTTAACCAAAGAGGAGATATTTTAGATCAAAGTTGTCAGTACGACAAAATGCTAATTTCATATATATATATTTTTATTGTATAGGTAGGCGGACGAGCATATGGGCCACCTGATGGTAAGTGGTCACCAACGCCCATAGACAACGGCATTGTAAGAAATGTTAAACCATCGCTTACATCGCCAATGCGCCACCAACCTTGGAAACTAAGATGTTATGTCCCTTGTGCCTGTAATTACACTGACTCACTCACCCTTCAAACCGGAACACAACAATACTAGTACTGCTGATTTGCGGTAGAATATCTAATGTGTGGGGGGTACCTACCCAGACGAGCTTGAACAAAGCTCTACCACCGAGTAATATGTAAGGACCTAATATAAGCCATACTCTCTTATCCCACGTGTCTGTAGTAAAACTCATTCGCCCGTAACGCAAAAACAATAAATATTGATATTTAGAAGTAATGACGCGACAAATTAGGCATTTCAAGTCGTCCTTGGCTATTTAAAGACGGGAATATGAAAGAGCGAGACAAAACTATATCATCGCGAGTAGAACCAGACTACATATTACAAACATTATATTCTGTCGAGTCTATTGTTCGACGTAACATATAATATATTTATGTTATATATATATAACTTACTAGACAATACATGAGAACACAGCTAAGATTACCAGTTCCTATATAAAAGGCTGAATCTAGGTCGTTGAACGAAAACAAACGATCTAGGCTGTCGAGTTGTCTAGATAGGTTGAAAACTTGGCATTTTGGTAATATTTAATACTAACTGGCATTGCTTTTTATAACTTAAGTGGTCACCACTGCCAAAAGACATAAGTGCCGCCAATACCGCCAATGCGCCGTCAACCTTGGGAAATGGGTAGGTACATCCACTTATTATCAAATATTCTACCGCTAAATAGCTTATTAGTGGTCCGGTTAGAATGGTGAGTGGGCCAGTGAAACTTAAGGCACAAGAGACATAACATCTTAGTACCCAGGAAAAAATTCAAGACATTTTTCGTAACGCCTAACTGAAAAATCTAAACCAATATACATAAAACTTAAACCAGAAAATTTATCTTTTGCTACTAAGTAAGAATTTCTGGAAAGGAAAACCTAGTTCGAGTCCAGGACCTCTGAATCAGCGACCTCATAAACTATCTAGACCAAAAGGTGAAAGGTCACCAACACCCTAGAGCCTTCACAATTGTGTCGAGATAGCGGCGCTGAGCGTTTTCAATCGACTGTATCGCGGCGAGTGCTCTGAGGAATTATTCACCCTCATTCCTGCTTCCCCTTTCTTTCACAAGTCTACGCGTGCTGGCTCTCGGTGTCACCGCCTAACTGTGACATCAATTCCATCGCGCACGAAGAAATTTGTCAACTCTTTTCTTTGTCGCACCTCTAGAAAATGGAATTCTTTACCAACACGTGTTCCTCTTATGACCTGGGTTCCTTCAAACGAGGCGTGAAGAGGCATCTTGCGGGCCGGCAAGGCGGGGGCGGCTAGTGCAGATCATTCTTCCAGACTGTACTAGCCTTCGTCGCGCTTAGACTCTACTATCACTTACCATCAGGTGGAGTAGATTCATATCCATCACGCAAAGCCCTTCCGGGTAACATTAAAAAAAAAAAAAATATATATATATAATATAATAATAATAACGATAGATGTTTGTCAGGAGTGGAAACACGACGTTATTGTTCGAGAGCTAAACCGCCATACGTTATGTAAGTGACTACAAATGTCGACAATGTTGTTATCGAAACTTAATTAAAATTAAAGTTAATATTAATAGTTTAGTTGAATAGTATTATACAGATTTATCAATCATAAATTTGTTTTTAGTGCATATTATAGCAGAGCTGTTAGCTTGGAGTATGTAAATCTATGGTTTATATTTACCTTTTTTTCAATTGCAATATAGTATATACACGGCTCAACAGAAACCAGGCTATAACTCTGTTTTTTATAAGTAAGTAACAGCCTGTGAATTTCCCACTGCTGGGCTGAAGCTCCTCTTATTGAGGAGAATGTTTTTGTAGCTTATTCCACCACACTGCTCCAATGCGGGTGGTTGGTATACACATGTGACAAAATTTCAGTGAAATTAGACACATGCAGGTTTCCTCACAATGTTTTCCTATACCGTCAAACATGAGGTGAATTATAAACACAAATTACGCACATGAAATTCAGTGGTGCTTGCCCGGGTTTGAACCCACGATCATCGGTTAAGATTCACGCGTTCTTACTGGGCCTTGTTGGCTTTCGGTTTTATATAAGATTTATGTTTATTAATACGAATTTTGTAGTAAAACTTTTATATCACCAATTAATACCAAAGGCTCGTAAATACAACGCGGCAGACGATCTTGAATTTTCGTCGAGAAATCTTTTAACGGGAAATCTTTACAGTTCAATAAAATTCCAACCCTCCTCAACCTACCCTCAACATGACGGGGGTTAATTGGTACATGACCTGAAGATTTAATCAAGGGTTATTGAGAGGTTCCTACTGAACTGCAGTCGTAAGAAATAAGTCAATAAGGGTAGTATAATTTATTACATAGTGTGTATGAGCCCTAAAGAAATAAATGAAGATTGTATTTGTCGATTTGTAAAAGTATATATAAATTTAATTAGCAGTGTGTATGCAGTATATAAAAACAAATTCGTTCGGTGCCTTCATTCTTCTAGATATCAATTGCTTTTTTTTTGTTTGATGGCTATTGACAATCTTTAGTGTTATCATTAGATAAACTTGAAATAATAGTAAATAAAAATATTTGATACATGCATTTTCATAATATTTTCTCGTCAAACTTTCAATAATGATTACGGTTGAATTTCGACCACTGGTTGAACATTAATTTAATTAAATCTACGTTATGTAATAAAATTACTGCATAAATTAAACAAACACATTCTGAACAATTATATTATAGTTAATATTTAAAAAAATCATACTTTGTAAATTGAATTTATAGGCATTAAGAAATTGCTTCGTTGCTCATTAATTTATTAAAAAAATATTTTGACAACTGCCATTTTGATTGTGACTAGTGATTTGTTAGCGACGGTATGGAGACATATGCGATGAATCGTTTAGTATCATGTTCGTCGAATTCGAAGAATGCCATCGTAGATTATAAACAACCTGGACAGCGTAACCGATGCTTACCCAGAAAACATGTGCGAATGTTTTGTAATTATTAGTAAGAACACGTGACGCCATCTATTGCCGACCTTGGTGTATTACAGACTGTTTTAACAACGTCAATGTCGGTAAGACAGTCCGAAAAAATCGATAGAAAAAAGAAATATTATCATTTTTCGCTGTTAAAAATTGATTTTGTATTTTAAATTTAATAAGAGTTTCTTCCAATAAAGAACGTACACTTAAATCGAATATTGAAAAAAACCACGTTACTGATATTATAAATAAATAATGAATTGGTAGTTCATTAAAAAAAGATTTCCCGCATTAATGAAATAAAAAAATTCAGATCGTCCGCCTTTAAAAATGTTAGTGAAAGATGAAAACTAAAAACCTAAAAAAAACATTAGTTTAAATACTTCATTCATTGATTTAATTATTATACATTTTATAATAGATAATAATTATTATATTTGTCACTGAAACTCAAATATATGAATAAAATATAGATACGTATAAAAACAGTAAGAATTACAAAAAAAAAAAAAAATTAAAAATCAATGATAAAGGTCTTCGGAGCGTATCGTCTCCGCGCTTCTAGTTTTAAAACAATTTGTTCTGCCTCTAGTCCTTTTGTACGAGACGCACAGAGCAGTGTCTACACAGAGGTATCAAATGGTTTGTTGGAGGGGATGGTAGGTAAGCAAATAAATATATAATACGGTCGGCTTTTCCTATGGAATCTATAACAGCCGACTGATATACATATCATTTACATACTTTTTTATGTAATACACCCAGACTCGGGGCGGGAATCGAACCGTAACTGAGCGGAAGGTTCATTGCCAACAGGCCAGTCATGTCAAGTAATATATTATTGTAGCCATTGACATAACCAGTATTATATTTAAATATATTTATATAATAAAATAATTATCTTAAAAATGTTCATTCAATGTCGCTCTTTCCGGTTTGTCGAGCTTGGCTGTAATTCTCGAGGTCCCTGATTCGAATCGTGCGTCGCGCGTAAAGTAATTGATATTTAAAAAAGCACCTTAATTTATTAAAGAGAATAACTTAAACACACACTTGTACACTGTAATATCTGCGCAAATAGCTAATCCTTGAAGTTGACAATCGTTACCAAGTCCGGTGGTCAATGTATCGTTTAACATTTATTCAATTTATCGATAATATTGAATGGATAAGTTTTATTCAAGCAAAAACTTATTTACTACTCCATAGTTACCTATTTACTAACATTTAATTTTAACCAATGTTATATATACGACATCGTTGATATATAATAAAGGTAGACGGATGCAAATGGTCACCGGTGAGGGGAGTGAGCCAGTGTAACAAGCACGAGACATATTATCATCTTATTTTGAATAGTAGCGCGTTAACGATGTAAAGGATGGCTCATATACCAATGTATATAGGTAACCACTCATCATCAGATGACATGTATATGAAAAATATATATAAACTAAAAAGAAAACGGCAAGAAAATCAGTGGACATCGATCGATCGACAAGAGATTATTTTAAGTAATCATTATTATGTCATAAAGTTGATTACATATTTGTGTACATAGAACGTTCGTCTATTACGTTAAACTCTTAGTTTTGAAAGCTAGAGCTGAAGATACCATCGTTTATAGACACGTGACGAGACGTAGCTGAAGGTACCATCACGTGTATAGTAACTTGAACATTGATTTAACAAATTCAAAATGATTTAAAACGAGAAATGATATCTTTATCTATAATGCCTTAAATTATTATTAATGAATAAGATAATACCATGTCGCTATTTTATTTTAATAATAAGATATTTTAGTAGATTATTAATGATATTATTATTATTAAATTTAAAATGTGAAAAATACTGATCAGTGTGTAATAATTGTGAAGCTCGATGCATTATAAAAAACACAAATAAGATTTAACAACCAAGAGTCACCCTTACAGATAATGTAACTTTAACAAGACTAAACAAAATCAACCTACAGATGCGTGGGCGACACTCAGAGGAGCTTGACTCCAGTCTCCAAGACACAATAACGTTAATTAATTCTATATTCTGACGTACCACACTAAACTCATCTACTTCAAGTTCTAATAGCCTTCAATATAAAAGCATAACCGGATGTATGCCTAGATTTCACTCAAACCTCTTCGGAATGGGTGGGTGCCACCATCGCCCCGACATTGGCGTCAACCATCCTTTACATAACCAATGCGACACCAACCTTGAAAACTATGATGTATGATGATGAATGGGTGGTACCCAAACGAGCTTACACAAAGCTCTACCACCAAATAAAACCGCTTGTTTTTGTTATCATATTATACAATCAATGACGATTCAAAAATGTTTCGTAAATCCCTTAAAATATATTTCGTTTTATAGTGCATTTACACTTATATTTGTTAACAAATATCTCAGGGTATAGGTACAAACATATCACAACGAAATCTTAGTTTTACAATCAGCCGGCGGCTACTCTGCAGCGGGCGTCGACCTCGTTCACGGCCGACCGCTCTACAACTTGCATACTCTTCAAATGAACTATACACAAATACCATACTTTCCTTGATAGATAACCTGGATCTAGATTCTAGATTTTACATCTATCAGTTTATTATTTTTAAGAAATTTATCTGCTTTTTTTTATTATATATGCAAATACATAAACTTGAAGTGCATGCAAGTTGCCAAGTTTCAAGTGAATATTGCTTTAAGGTAGCAAAAACATGTAAATATGCATATACTACGTATTTACTAACCTAACAATCATGCCTGGATTCAGGGCCCCTAGGCACTTTGACATTTGAGGTTTCCCCATTCCGAAATAGTTAGTTTAAAATTATTTTTGTCTAGTTGGGGTCCCTCGACTGATAGAGTGCTTGGGTGCCTTGTAAAGCCTAGTCGTAAATTCAGGCTACTAACAAGTTTTTAGATTGATATAAAATTATTTATTTAAAAAATAATCAGCTACATCAGTAGGGGTAATTTAATTTTACGTAAAATTATATCATATAGAAAAATCATGATTATTTATTAACAAATATGAATGTGCATGAATTTTTTGTAAGTGTAAAATTTATAAAATATTTAAAGAAATAAAATTTCAAATTGTCGTAAAAAAAAGCCTCTAAAATTACTACCTAAGTACATTGCATATATTAATATTTATGAAAATTAAAATTTAATTATCTTTGTGCATTTTGACATTGACATTAATGTCACGGCCGTTTGGCGTTAAAATAACATAATGGGATACGTATTTGTGACTTCGTCATTTTATTCTTATAAAAATATTTAATCTGTGCACGTTGACAGTGAAATTTAGTGTTGCGACCTCAGGCCGTGGCGTCCTGAGGTACCTATGTCACAATGTGTGGCAGTGAACTCAAAACAATGAAGTTTCATTGTCATTTAAAACATTTACTCTGTTGTTATTTTTTATCTGAATACTACATACATATTGTAATTTTAAAAAACTGAAATGAAACTTAAATAATTGTTGCATATATACATATATTACTAAATCCACTCATAGCACGCAACATCACACATAAATACACATATACAGACATACGCTTCCAGACATGCGTGCTCACATAAAATTATTGTTTATTTTATTACATTACTTTCATTGGTAAAAAATAGTGTCTTTTTTGTGTTTTTGATTATATATTTTTTTGTTTAATATAATAAGAAACAATTATGTACCTAAAATCTGGGAAGGAATTGACTTCCAAAACACAGCGAAAGCTGGAATTATTACTTTGGCATTCAGAGCTGGTACTAAAATTGTAAACAATACATGGGTAAAAAAAATAATATTCAAAATAAAATCTTTTTAATTTAGAAATTATTTTTATGAATAAAAACTTCAATGGTACGATATGAACAATGTTTAGTGGTGGGGCTTTGCCTGAGCTTGTCTGGATGGGTACCACCCACTCATCAATTATTATACTATCAAACTGTAATGCTTTCTTTCTCTGTTCCAGGTAACAGAGCGAGATAATCTATATTACAGGGTACAGGACAGAAAAATGGCAGAAAAAGTATAGTTTATGTCTCAATATCTTATGCATTACCAATTTAGCCCTTTGCCTATTTATTATAAGTAAACTAAAACAAAAAAATATTACTTTGAGTTATGTCAAATCTATGCCTACAATTCGCATATACTTCTTACATAAGAATAATAACCGTCGTTTATGTTCTATGTCGTTAAACATATAAACGGAATGAATACTTTTAGTTTATAGCGATAAGCCGATACGGCTTAGAGGTTAGAAAACGTATAACACAGCTGAAGGTCGCGGGTTCGTTTTCACAACATAACATAAATTTATATGTTTTAAATTCATACCACCTAACTGATATAAGGCTAATATCGTTAGGATTTGTATGTGAAATAGTTAAAGACACGTACCGTAGTGTATAATTAATTATACAAATAAATCTTCCTTATAAAACACTCCTTCCATTTAAAGTATGAAAGTACTTTCGGTAATTTTTGACTTTATCGCGTTGAGACGGACAGACATACGCGACAGACTTTCAACGGGAAGGACGAGTTTCAAGAGTGAGTGAGTCAGTGTAACTTCAGGCACAAGGGACGCAACGTCTTAGTTCCCACGATGGCGCATTGGCGATGTAAGGGATGGTTGCAATTTCTTACAATGCCAAATAGCATGAAGTGTATAAATTGTTTAAATTAAAAAATATATTTAAAGACTTACTGCATTCTCGTCAATATGTCACCCCTTAATTTATAATTTGAAAATGGTTCATACCTGTAACAAAATATCAAGATTAATATATTATTATTTGTTAAATTTAAACATGTTTTTTTATAAATAAATATAGTTAAAGTAGCCGCCTATTAATGTTACTGGCCTCAGGCCTCCTCTCACTTTGAGTAATTTAAAAAGTTAAGGTGTCATTTGTCAAATTCAATTTAAGAATATTTTTTGTATATAGTACTTGTGAAAGGCGAGAGTGGCCAGTGGCTAGAACACGTAGATCTCAACCGAAGGTTCCAGGTTTGAACCAAGGGCACAATACAGCACTGAATTTTCAAGTTGTGTTTATAATAACTGCATGTGTCATGTGAAAATATATCACATTTGTATCCACCAGCCCGCATTGCCCCAATGTTACATGGTAAAGCTTGGTGATATCATACCTTATCCACAAAAGGAGAACATTAGACCCACAGTAAAAGAATTACAAGCTGTACTTTTTTACTAATAAATAAATCACTTAAAGTTTATTCCTATTTTAATGAAACAAAAGGTCTGATGCAAAGAGTTTTCAATGCATTCATTTTATTAATTACTTTTTGTGTCACAGGATATGTTAATCATATTAAAGCTCAATGAAGGATGAAGTAATGGTTCCCTTTTATAGACTAAAGGACGTAGAGAAAGAAAAAAAATAATAGCAGTTGACATGCTATGCATACTTTAAACATAAAATGATAAAAAAAAGAGTTTGACATGTACAAGCAAACGTGTGAAGTATTCAGTCTTGTCAGTTCACTTACGCGTTGTAAACTAACTTCAAACTCAAAGCGAATAAAAATTTTACATAAAACATTATGACAGACGTAATTTCTTATAATAATAAAAAACTGGGACCTGGCTGACTGGCTCCAGACCTTCGCCTCAAGAGATGCTATAGCCCGCTTTAAATTTACAGGCTGTTAATTTAAATTTACTTTACTACTTGTCTGGACAGAGGCGGCGCAAAGCCTCGCAGTCCGGGGGGCCTCGCGGTCCGGGGGCCTCGCACCTCGCAGCTTATGCATTACTTAAAAGCCGTGAACGCGAGGAAAAACTTGGACTCATCATAAATCGAAATATATTGCGTTATTCAGTGTAGGAAGAGTGCCTCGCAGAAAAAAAAGCGAGGCCTCGCAAAATTTATGTCGCCCAACTAAAATTTCGGTCTTGCGGCGCCACTATGTCTGGATATTTTTTTTCTTAAATCTAAACGTTTTCGATTAGATTTATTATTAACATAGACTTTAAGTATTAAAGCCTCAGAGCTTTACAGAAATATTAAGATTACATGTTTTGCAATTATAATATGTATACAATTATCACAAAACCGGTTATACACATTATAAATACATCTAACATCATTTAATGGTTTAGCAACAGATAAATCAAATATTAATCAGATTCAACTTGTAATATTATATTCAAACTAATCCAATTTTAATTGAATGTTTACAATTCTAAAATCCGAAATAGAACATCCACCAAATCGGATTAATTTTAATTCTTAAGCTGTATGTAGAATGGTTTGAGTTGTAATAAAAAAAAATATATATAACATGGCGCGTTTCACGCTGTCAAAAGCTACTTGACGTTATCTTAGTATTAAAATGTTGCTCTTTCTCGTCGGTTTCAAAGATAATCGAGGTCAAGACATCCTCAGTGTCCTGGAGACACGACAGCCCTCGACAACACGTGACTGATCTTAATATCCACTTCATGAGACTTAATAAAACTTGCTTAAAATTGTTCAAGAAATGTGTTTTTTTTCATCGCCTGTGGGGTATTTTAGGCATGGCAATAATGTAATTAAAATTGTGAAATAATAATAATAATAATGTCCTTCTGACCGATTTCGGTCACGGTGGCAAATCAAAGCCAACTGCGCAGGAGATATAATAGCGCACAAGTATGTGCGCAAACACAGATACACTCTCTGTTCCCTAGCTCTCATAATCCGATGGGACGGCAATCCGACGACCGGAAAGAGTTCAGGCGCAGGACAGCGGTTTAACGTGCTTTCCGAGGCACGGGGTGTACACACTTCCAACTTCCAGACTCCGGGCTGCCCATAGATACGC
The DNA here is from genome assembly GCA_905220585.2 of Nymphalis polychloros. Lineage (NCBI taxonomy): Eukaryota > Metazoa > Arthropoda > Insecta > Lepidoptera > Nymphalidae > Nymphalis > Nymphalis polychloros. Next base: position 393,443 of record HG992268.1, on the reverse strand, counting down.
CGCTGACACACCAGTGTCACAGTTACATCTACATAGATATAATATAACTCTAATGTTAAAGGTAGGCTAACGGGCAAATCGGCCGCCTGATGGTAAGTTGTCACCACTATAATATTTATGGTTAGGAATGGTTAAATATTAACCATTCCTAACCACGCCAATGTGCCACCAGCCTTGGGAACTATGATGTTATGCCCCTTGTGCCTTGTTAACGTTTCTTAAAATGCCAATGTCTATGGGCGTTGGTGACCACTTACCATCAGGTGGTCCATATACACGTCCGTCTACCTATGCTAAAAAAAAGATGGATGCACAAAGCTCTACGTTCATATTTTAGAATCTTTTCTTTTTTTATATATTTAAATTCAGGTTAATATTTCAAAGTCAGTTTTTATTAATGTTGACAATTTAAAAAAACGTACATAGAGAGTGAAATTAATAAATGAATATAATGATTATTAAATTAAACTCATTTTGAGAAGCGAAAACAAATCTAAGATTGCGAACTGTGGGGCTATTCTGTAAGAAAAATCTTGAGACTCACCGCAGATAACGGTCGTAAAATATCAGATAAGGATATGCGATACTGACCTTAATAGTTATAACATATCCAGAACACACGCGTCAAAATTGTATATCAACATAAGTCGGTTGTCAACATTTCACGGGTGATGAAGTGAGCTCGCACAGAATTGCGAATTATATATTTTCAACATATATGTAATTAATATTAGTTATTAAGCGAGATTTATTTCGCGGGATGACTGAAAGTAATAATTTTGCTAAATAAAATTAGACCAACCAACATTTCGACAACGATTTGTCCTGTGACATTTAAACACGCTATTTCCTTTACACATTACATTCAATTGAATGATTTTATGTTTTTTTTTTCAAAGAATTACTAATATTACTATTTCAGATATCATAGATGGCACTACAACAAGTATTACAGGTATAAATACATTGATAACATATAGAGGTCAACGTCTGGTGACTTTTGCTACTTATATAAGATACTTTTAACAATCTTCGACCGAATGTATCAATTCCTTGTGCCGAACTATATAAAAAAAAAGAAAAGAGCGTCATCATCCGTCACAGAATAATACTTTTGGCGCGAAGTTTGGGTGCTCCGAACGTACATTCGATACATGCGTTACGTTGTCAAGGGATAATTTTCATTTTAATTGGTTTTTGTTAGTATTTAAAGTAATTAATGATAAATTTATGAGAGTTTTATTTGTTATTTATTAATTTTTAAAATTACAAGCGGAGATGGCCCTGTGGTAAGAACGCGTGAATCTTAACCGATGATCGTGGGTTCAAACCCGGGCTAGCCACTGAATTTCTTGTGCTTAATTTGTGATTATAATTCATCGTGCTTAACGGTGAAGGAAAACGTCATGAGGAAACCTACATGTGTCAAATTTCACTGAAATTCTGTCACATGTGTATTCCACCATCCCGCATTGGAGCAGCGTGGTAGAATAAGCACCAAAGCTTCTCCTAAAAAAAGGGGAAGAGGTCTTAGCCCAGCAGTGGGACATTCACAAGCTTGTACTTACTGAATTTTTAATTATAAAGTCAGATAGTTATTTACGTACTCTGTTTGATAATGACATTTTCACTTCTGGTCTGTAAGAATGGAACATTGGTATAAGATTAGATTGAATGCTATTTGAGATAAATATTTTTGCATTGATTGCATAAATAATAAGTACAACTTATATTTATTTGTACTTATTTAATATTTACGACACAACAATTGTTTCTGTTATTACAAACTCAAAGTAATAAGGCGAAGATGTTTATGGCATATTTTATAAAGTGATTTCGTAGCTGGAAGGTTTCCAAGTGAAAAAAACTGGGGACTGAATTAATGTTAACTATTATAAATTAAATACGGAACGCGTAAACTTCTGTTTTCGTCAAATTTTTTTAAATAGTATCTATACTAATATATAAAGCTGAAGAGTTTGTTTGTTTGATCCGGCTAATCTAAGGAACTACTGGTTCGAATTTATAAATAAATATTATTATAATATCATTTTTTTGTGTTGTCCTTTTATCGAGGAAGGTTCTAGGCTGATTTTTATTCATTATATTTTTATTAATTATACGCGGATGAAACCGCGGGCACAGCTAGTCACGTATATCTATGTCTGTCAATCTGATTGTCTGCTGTCTAACAAAAGCTCGAATTACGAAAAGTACTACAGGCCCGGGCTTTAAGATACAAGGCCCCTAGGCATTTTGACATTTGAATGCCCCTCGGATCGGCCCTAAGCCGTTGCCTTATAGGCGTAGATATAAATCATAAAGCCTAAAGTTTGTAGATTAGCCATAATATCGCCGTTAATACGTTTTTTTAATTAGGATGTAATAAAAATCAAACAGAAAAAAATATCACAGCGCTGGTGTGAATGGCGGCCGTGTTTCCGGTATAAACCGGTCAGGGTTAGATCTTCTTGTCCCTCAATAATAGGAAAACTGCGGACATTCTCGGAAAAAAATCTTTCAAGTAAAATATATTTTAATAAAATATTCCGAACGAAATACAAGAAAAACTTATACGGGTTAAAATAAGCCGTCGGAGTTTTTTCGCAACATCACCTCGTGCCGAGATGGCCCAGTGGTTAGAATGCGTGAATCTTATCATGAGTTCAAACCCGGCCTTCACCACTGAATTTTCGTGATCTTAACTTATGTCTATAATTCATATCGTGCTTGACGGTGAAGGAAAACATCGTGAACAACCTGCATTTGTCTGATTTCACTAAAATTCTCCACATTTGTATTTCACCAACCAGTGAAAGCAGCGTGAACAAGCTCCAAAACTTCTCCCCAAAAAAGGAGAAGAGGCATTAGCCCAGCAGTGGGACATACACAAGCTGTTACTGTATAACCTCGTATATAATTTTCTACGCATCTTCATTAACTCCAGTGACACATTAGTGGTTTGAATCTTCATGTGCTTAATTTGTGCTTATAATTCATCTCGTCTGTGAAACGTCGGGTGATATTGAGCAACATGTGCTTCCTTTACCATAGCCATGGTGGAAATGCGCCAGCTCGTCTGGGTTACTGGCATTAAGTTCCCTATTGTTAATATTCTACATATATATTCCAAGAGTTAATGTACCTGTAAGTGTGTATACTTTGTTGGAGACCCTTAATAAATAAATAAATATTCTTACAATGCCAACGTCTATGGACGGTGGTGACTTGCAATCAGCATATTAACGAAATTGCCTACCAATTTCACATTTTAAAAAAACCGCATTAGGGCAACATAGTACAATGAGTTGACAAACTATCTCCTCAATAGGTCCGTGCCCAGCAGTGGAAAGAATCAGCATTCCCACGCCGCTATTACAAAACTTCACTATTCTTCGAAAAATTTAAGATATTTTAATAATATTGCATGGTAGTTATTAAAAATGCATAATTATCACGATTCAAACGTCGCCGACAGTTTCAAGGTAGAAAATCAACGTAGATTGTCCGAATTTCAAACAAGTTGGTGACGTGACCTAGTTGTAGACCTAAATATGAAACAGTGACGTTAGCTGCGAAAAACCGGAAGATACGTCATAATCAACCCAACGGTTGACGGAAAGTGCCTTGATGGAGTCGATAGAACACGAATTTTGTTTATTTGTGATATTCCCATCTGATCTATTTCCATCATTGGCCAACACACCACCAACTTAGGAGATATTATTGGACTCTATAGTGTAAACAGATACACTCTCTTTTAACTCTCTTTAAATTCGATGAGACGGCAATCCGACCCGGATAGAATTCAGGCGCAGGATTCACTCTACGTGCTTTCAGTGGGCACTCAATTTCCTAATTACGGAATGCTGCTGATAATCTCTTAACAGAAAATCCCCACTCACTCTTTAGTGGTACGACGGGATTTGATAAGGACCTCGAGATCTTATAGCCTAATGAGATGAACGAGGAATTTAATTTTATATATAAAACACTTGATTTAACGTAAAGATATAAAATTTATCCAAAACAATAACAAAAAAACTAATTGTAAAAGAGCCCTTATAGAGATTTTACAATCAAGCCGAAATAAAAAACAAAACTTTTTTTTATAGTATAAGCGGACGAGCATATGGGCCACCTGATGGCAAGTAGTCACCAACGCCCATAGACATTGCCGTTGTAAGAGATGTTAACCATCGCTTACAACGGCAATGCGCCACTTAATTTGGGAACTAAGATGATATCCCTTGTGCCTGTAATTACACTGGCTCACTCACCCTTCAAACCGGAACACAACAGTATCAAGTACTGCTCTTTGCGGTAGAATATCTGAGGATTGGGTGGTACCCAGGCGAGCTCGCACAAAGCTCTATCACCAAGTAAATTTTAAAACTTAAACAGATATTACGTAAATAAGACTTGGACACCTACGAACATACAAAATCCTAATTCAGTGAATACTTGGTGAAGCTCACTCATTATATATAAGTCAAAATCATTAGATATTTACTAATAAGTAAATAATAGTTGTTTATGTAAATCTGTCATCAATATTACTCTCTATAAGGAAAAGTAAAATAAAAATTAGCATTTCAGACAAATAGTCCAATAATAAATAGCTTACGTTGAAACTCATTCATTGTGAACTCATTAAGTAGTTAATAAATAAAGTAGGCGAGGTGCGCCGGCGCATTGTTTACGATCAACGTAAACAGTCGCCACAGACCGTGTAGGGGAGCCACGTGTTTTGTTTTTAGGCATACGTTTTTATAATCTGTTCGCTTCATAATTTCATGTAAGATTATTTAAATACTAATAATAATTAGATAAATAATCCACTGCATCATCATTTGTTGCATGCGTTGTCAACTGTGATAATATTATTGCTAGTAAATTATATCGAGCCATTTAACCGGAACAAAGTTATTCTATCCATATGTATTTATATAAAATAATAGGATATACAGACCTATATACTGTTATTTTGTATAAAAAAGGCGGACGGACCAATGATCAACCTGATAGTTCATCACCACTGCCCATAAACGTTGGTGTTATAAGAAATATTAACCATTTCTTACATCGCCAATTCGCTACGAACGTTGGGAACTAAGAATTTAGCCCCAGTAGTTACGCTGGCTTACTCACCCTCCAAACCGGAACATAACAATACTCTTACAATATTGAACAGTAATATCAAATTTCCAATTTTATCAATACGATATACGAAGTTGCCGAGACGGTATTTTTTAAATTATTCATAAAAAATTCTGAACGACTTTATCCATTGTTAAATGTGGAGTAAAAAATGCTTTAATAGTATTCGATTGAGAGAGTTAAAACAATATTAATAAAAATAATCTTAAGCTTTTGAATAAAAGTGAAAAATTGCTACGTATTGCCTGTATTGCTTGGAGGCTAATTAGTTAAAGGATGTAGCTTCGAATCTCTGTGTATCCTTGACTTTGATATACATATAAAATGTCCTCCAGACAGATTCCAATCTCAGAGGCCAATCTCAAGAGAGATTAGCCAACTGCGCAGGAGATATTATAGTGCACAAGTGTGTGCGCAAACACAGGTGCACTCTATATTCGCTAGCTCTCATAATCCGATGGGACGGCAATCCGACACGACCGCAAAGAGTTCAGGCAATTACATACATATTACACTATCAGCCTTATATATTGTACAACTAATATAAATTCATACACAACTATAATTATTATAATGTGTACGACGAGACTGTCCTGATTAAAGAGGGCTGTATTGCCACTGTAGCGCGTTTCTTTATCACATACCATCGGTCTCTCAATAATTACTTAACATTTTGAAACGAACAGTTAATATATGTAGTTTCAGTGAAGTTTTCATAGATTTATCGTTGTATATAAATCGACTGCTTCGTTCTTTACATTAACTGCATAGTATGTTTGTTTGTAGATTAGATTTAATTAAAAAAAAATTAAGTTTGGTTTGTATAAATGTTCAGTGTGTTGTTCGTGTTTTTTTTTTTACATAATCGATAGCCTTGACGTTAACGAAAACAGCGGCAATCTAGTGACAATAATCGGAATTCATCAAATGAGTTTAAGTCTTAATAATAAAAAAAAAATGGTTATTTTAATCGTTGAGTGAGTTCTCAGTAACCTGAGACGCCTCCTAGACATTGGAGGCCCCGTATAGGAGAGCCGACCGCCGAGACCGAGGTCGCAGTCCCGTGGTGTTATCAAAGAGACGGAGAGGATACCGTATGGTTTTCAATGGCTGATGGTGGCATTTACAAGCTTCGAGCAACGCATAAATTGTGTATTCTAATAAGATATTTAAAAAAAACATTTACATACTGCTGGCAATTTTTCCTGTTTAAAAAATTAAACTTCACTCATTTAAAACGTGAAGAATCCATCGCAAAGATTTCCGTTATCGATTTACAATTCTAAAAGAAATGTTGAGATTTAAATCCGCCATCTTTTGTTACAATAAATATATATCTCGGCCAACTTCTCGTCTCAATAATAATACAAAACAACACGGAAAGATATACGTTCACTTTCCTTTCCATCAATACGCCATTGTTAAACTTCTTGCTTTAATTTTAATTAAAAACGACATTTCAATTTACTTTTATAAAATTAAATTGCCAATTTATATAGATTTTTCTTTTATTTAATCTGTGTCTATTTTGACATTTTGTTCAAAGTTGGATTTGCATTATTTCACTCGGTGGTAGAGCTTCGTGCACGCTCGTCTGAGTAGGTACCACCCACTCATCAGATATTCTACCGCAAAACAGCCAGAGCAATTACAGTCACAAGGGACATAACATCTTAGTTCCCAAGGTTGGTGGCGCATTGGCGATGTAAGCGACGATTAATATTCGTTACAATGCCATTGTCTATGGGCGTCGGTGACCACTAACCATCAGGTGGCCCATATGCTCGTCCGCCTACCTATACTATAAAAAACAATACTTAAATATATTCTGACTTATGTGGAATAGAAGTAAATAATCAGTAAATAGTGAACAGCAATAGACATACTGCTTGGCAAACGCCTCCCTTGTTAAAGGTTGAAGCTCTTTCACCACGTTGACCAAGAGGTTTCTGAGAGATTTCTTCGTCCTTTAATATTTAATACACAGATTTCATAAACCACAAAATCAGTTTTCGTACGGTTTTCGCCAATGGAGTAATTCATGAGGAAAGTTTAACTGTATAATTCATTCATCGCACGCGGGCGAAGTCGCGGGCCTGCGGTTTTTATGAAATTATTTTATTTATTGTTTAATTATTGTTTATACGGCGCCATTTTCAAACATTACGTATACATTTTCACGTCTATATGGCAATATTGTGTAATGTTTTATGTGAAAAATTACAAATCATTCATGTAAGTTTTTCCTCAAAATTTCGCTCGAATTTCAACCAATGGACGAACAGCAACACATTATAAACACCACTAGGACTCCATTTAAAATTGTTTACGATTTTTCATTTAAGAAGTGCCATAACAATACGTTAGCTTTCCAACAATTACTTTGTTCTTTGAATAAATAAACAAAACACGACCACAAAGAGTTTTTGAAGTGAAAAAAAAATACTTTTACGCAATCAATGTTGTCCGGAATGGTAACGAAGTTAATAATGGCATGTATAACTTTTTGAAGAAATCGTATAAATCATTCCACTCTTTCAATACACTTCAAAACTCTTGTGAAATTTCCTAAGGAAAATACAAGTACGGTTTCGCTTATAACACTTTAAGACAGATAATAAATGACACTCTGTTGGACCCTCTCTTTTTGCGAAGGTTTGGAACGGGTCAGAATACACAATTGGCAGAATTTCATCACGTGCAAGTCCTGAAAAATGCAGGTATAAACTTCGGAGTACCCAGGGTACCCCGGTGAAACTTGTGAACCTAGTAAAAGCCTCGAGCTGTGGCCGTCTTCGACATGAATCGGAAAGGCTAAGGGTATCGATTCGATACTAGGTATCCCGAGCTGTACTCACTACTGCATACGGCAGCACGAGGCCATTCTGGTTGCCGGTCTCCTCGGGGCCGTCTGAAACTCGCCAGGCCCCGAACGATTCTACAAACTTCCACGCCAGTCCTCTGCGTAGCATAGCCGACACGATTACTCAGACGAGAGAGATCTCGTCCGACCTTGCAGATTTTCCTCTCTGCGTCCACGTTTTGGCGATGACCTGACACACACTTTACACCACAGTTCTTAATGTATTTTGTATGAAATATATGGTTTCTTTAAGAAACTTTTGTGTCTTTTTTTTTCTTAATATCTCACGTATCTTTTTTTGACGCAGTGGAAAACTTCTGAGTCTCCTCTGCGGGAGGTTTATGTGAGATTCTTACCCATTAAAACCACTGGTCGGCCTCGGCATCTTATACGTTTCTACATTAACTTTACCGTTAACTTAATAACCATAAATTGAGTACTTAAACGTCACTTAAGTTCAAACGATAGTCTGGATTAGTGCAAGCTCGTGCGACTGTGCCGTTCTCTTCAATTATTCTACCGGCAAAAATCAATACGTGCTTAATATCTCGCTGTTTCGTTTTGAAGGGTAAGCGAGTAAATGTACACGCATTGTATATTTGTATATATGTTTATGAAATATAAAGGCGGACTTATAAATTGGCCATCTGACATTGGCGATGTAGGAAATATTAACGATTCCTTACATCGCCAATGCGCCACCAACGTTGGGAACGATGATGTTACGTCCCTTGTGCCTGCAGTTACACTGGCTCACTGCTGAAACCGGAACACAACAATACTAAGTATTGCTGTTCGATGGTAGAATATCTGATGAGTGGATGGTACCAAACCAGACGGGCTTACACAAAGCGCTACCACCAAGTAATTATATACCACCAAGGGAACAACTGTTACATTCATATTGCAGCTATAAGTTATGTTAATAACTCTGTCGTATTATAGTTCTTTAAGCCGGATATCCGTTTCTTAGCTTCGAGAATACCGTGTACATATATAGACACAGAAATTTAAAAATTAAATATTTTTATATTATTTTTTTATCGCCCACAATAATTTAATGATAAATTTATTAATAACCGACAACACAACCCTTATCTATCTTTTTCTTTCCTATTACGTCATCTGTTTTTTACATAGAATCAAGTATAGATAAATAAATAGGTAATATGATGGTTCTGAGGATGGTACGTGTGTCGATGATGACACGTGGTTGAGTCAGCTGAGAACCACTTCGTGACTGAGGCATGTTCAACTCAGTTAAACCTTGGAAGAAATAAAGGCGCACTTAAAACTTCATGGCATAGTTTTTTATGTTCTATCAATTTTTATATATTTTTGTTTGAATTTTGTGCTATCGTGACTCGTGCGTTCAGGATCTAATCACATTGTATCGACTGTAATTTTTTCGCCACTAGATGGTGTTAGTTGTATTTTGAATCGCGCTATATTTTGTAATTATTTTAACTACATAAGACAGTATATTTATGCCGAGATGTCCAAGTGGTAAGAACGCGTGAATCTTAACCGTTAATCGGGGGTTCAAACCCGGGCAAGCACCACTGAATTTCATGTGCTTAATCTGCGAATATAAATTCATCTCGTGCTTAACGAGTTAACGGTGAAGGAAAACATCGTAATGAAGCCTGCATGGGTCAAATTTCACTGAAACTCTGTCACATGTGTATTCCACCAACCCTCATTGGAGCAGCGTAGCGGAATAAGCTGCAAACCGTCTCCTCAAAAGAGAAGAAGAGGCCTTAGCCCAGCAGTGGGACATTCACAGACTTATCAATTACTAATATGTACATAAGACATATACATAGACATAAAATCTGTGTCGCTACGAACGACTGCATCCTGAGTCGAGTTGCTATCTCATAGGAGGTACCATCAGGAAGGACGTCATTCGAAGCCCGCGACGGCTCAGCACTGGGCCCCATGCCCGGTGACCCTGTACAGCCAAGCATCAAGGGTCAACAGCATATATTCAACTTTAAAAAAACAAACGATATATTAGAGCAATAAAGCTATCTGACCAACAGTACAAGTGTTTAGTTTTATTTTAAAAGTATATCATACAATTGCTTAGCTACTAAAATAATATAAAAATTAAAAATCTGAAAGGCGTTGCTTTCTTTAAAAACCTTTCTCTGTAATATTTAGTGGTTCCTTTCTAATAATAATTGCAATGTTTTGAACAATTCCGCTTATTTATTTTGGATTTGTTAAATGCATTTGATTAATAATTTCACCAAACTATAAAATTCCCACGCCATATATATCAACAACTGTCCCCTTCGCTCAAGCAACAGCTGTTGTTGTGTGAGAGAGACAGCAAAGCGTCCCGCTGGGACCTCACCTTGGACCGATCTTTCTCCTTGTTAGTAAATGTAAGTTTTTGTTTCAAACGAGGTTAAGATCGAGTGCCATTATTGTTTTTTTAATTTTGTTGAACTATATTTGAGCTGATTGTTTTAAAAATCAAAATGCATTCATAATTCTATTAAAATGTATTATTAGAACGAATTTGATAGAGTTTTTCAAAATGAATAGAAAAGCTCGTAATATAAATTCTATCGAGAAAAACTGGTGAGGAACTGAAGTTCCTCTTGATACGGATATAAATAAATACATACATATATATGCCGCACAGATATTCTACCGCAAAACAACAGAACTTGGTATTGTTGTGTTCCGGTTTGAAGGGTGTGAGCCAGTGTGATTACAGGCACAAGGGACATAACATCTTAGTTCCCAAGGTTGGTGGCGCATTGGCGATGTTAGCGATGGTTAACATTTCTTACAATGCCATTATCTATGGGCTTTGGTTACCATTTACCAAAGCCCACAGATATTGTTTATGATAGGTGGCCGATCCGCTCGTCCGCCTATCATAAAAAAATATAATATACAATAAAAAGAAGTAAAAAAATACATACATATTATATAATCTTTTATGTATATGTAAATGAAGGGATAACCGTCTGTCTGACACAACGCACAGCTCAAGCCGTTGGGGCTGGCACCATGAAAAGGTGCATACGGACTTCTTTTACACAGTAAGTTGGTACTGAGGAAGGATTATTGAAAATGTATCTTAAGGTGATTAAGGGGATGAAAGTTTATATGGAAATCCTTGATATTGAAGAAAGAGCTATGGACTTACTCTAATAATTCCGTTGTAGGATGCTAGCGAAGCCATGGGGAATGCGCTAGCTTAAATATGATCGAAGAGAAATATTAAAAAGACGAAAATATTAATACATAATATTTAAAATTTTATAATTTCATTTAAAAAAAAATTAATTTTAATTTTAGTAACCGTGAGAATTCTAAGCAGTGATATTATTTTAATCTACACTTCTATACTGATGTGAAAGTCTGTCTGTCTGTTTCACAGCTAAGCTACTGAAACGAATTTGAGAAAATTTGGTATGACGCAAGCTGGAACCACAAATAATGACGTAGGCTTTTTAAACATAACTAACACGCGAGCGACGCCAGGCGAAATTATGTTATAATATAATAAAAAAATTACTTAAAAAAATATATTAATTGTATTTAACGACACTGTTGGTGGTAAAAACGTGGACTACTGAGGTCATGGCCTCGTGTCTTAGCTACCCGATAGGTAAGAGCTATCGAGTACTATTGCCCGCACCTGTGCTGCCATGTAATTTTCGTCATTTAATTTAAAAAAAAAAATCCGTGATAAATTATTTGCTTAGTATTTTAAAAATGATAACATAAATAGAACCGACACACGATACCTAATAACCACTTCACGAGTCGGACACGAATTTTGCTACACGCTGTATAATTTATTACTTGTATAGTATTAATCTAGTAACTGCTAAGAATCTTGCCGTTTATTCCCGACCGGTGCTAAACTTCACATAGATAATCTCGATCTAAGAATGACTTGTCTTAAGTATTTATATTCATTTAACAATATGGTACTTATAATCAAGCATGTATCTTTGATTAACTATTCAAAAATTTTTAATCTGTAGATATTTACATAACAAAAATTTACCCCTATCGTTACTTGATCAGGTAAAAAGTACAATGCCAGAGGTGGGAGAGAGAGGTGATTAGAAAGGGATAGCGAGATGTTGCCAACTCGCTAACAATGCGACAGATGTCCTGCGGCTCTACTATTGTAACTCATTCGAAACTCGATTGAAAGATAATGAAATATTTTCTAAATGAGAGATTTGTTTTGTTGTACAGACAGACACACACTCTATTTTCGACAAAACACAACCTTTTTTTTATATAAAGTCACCTGTCATTATTGCACATAGACAATGTATGTATGTCCTGATTGTATTCTGTTTGTGTACATATGTAAATAAATTTTAAAAAATCTAACACCGTTTCGGAATGCACCAGATATGTAGTTCGGTTACTGTTCACACTAATTATTCTTCGTCAGTCCTGCGTTGGAACCCAAATTTAAATCAATAAAAGATTTATTGATCAACATGACAATTTTTTTAAATTTGTTAAATGATACTCTATCGCTAAATCTTCTCTACTAACTGAATTATCACGACTCGGAATCTTAATCTCCACGAATTTAGTATATATATATATATATGTATATTGGTATATAAACAGGCCGAGTTTTGCTAGTATATAACAGTATTAGACGTTTAAAAGTGTGCTACTGCCTAATTACTTCCTAAAACGAGTAGGATGTTACGCTTCGTGCTCGCTGTAATTTTAACCGTAAGTATATAAGTTCCGCATTCGATATATGTATGTATAAAAATTAACTGCCTGTAAGTGTATTGTCCAGCATATAAGATTATGAGATTGTAGATTCAAATCAGGATTAGAAGAAAGTAAAATTCGAATTATGAAAATTTTTAGTTCTTAGTCACTTCTGTGCCTCAGACACAAGCCGTTAATCCCACGCCTAAAGCTTCAAATTGCCATCCCATGATGTTAAGGGAATAGAGCATGCACATAGGCGCACTCGTGCACTACAATATCTCGTGCGCAGGTAGTTAGTTGAGGAAGGCCGTCATGACATTTGATCAAGAGGACGTAACCATCACCACTCTTATTTATTTAATTTATTATATTTGTACTTTGGACTTAAGCTAAAATATCAAATAACAGAAAATATATTTCTAAACGATTGTAATGTACAAATAATTATGTTAATATATAAAAAATCATTTAAAAATTATTTATTTTTATAAATCTCATCATATACTAATACTTATAAAACATTGCTATCATTTATTTAAGATATTTAAACCCGCGAATGCGCCCGTGATTTGGGCCAAATGTTATGTAAATGAATAATTTTAATCTATTAATAAAAACCCTTGAACCAGTATTAGTAATAGAGAAATGGTTATAAAATAATTAATAAACCATTAATTATAAATTTAAAAAGTGAGATATTTGGACCGTTGGTAGCACAGCGAGCTGCGTAATTTTGCACATTTTTTTTAAAGCTGCGCCTGCGCAACCGTCGTCACGACTCTGGATCGCAACAAATTTCAACCATGCCTCAGGTGATATTTTTAAAACGCTTTACAAAATGTAGTTCCAGACTTAATTTGGGGGCAATCTGGATCAATAATAATAAATCATTATATATATCTACAATCTCATAATATATATATATGTAATTTAATTGATAAAAAAGAAAAATGGCTGAATATATGTTTACAATTTATATAATCTCCTAAAAAGAGTCTCATTGTCTAAAGAATATTTTGATTTAAATAATTCAACTTACTATTACAAAGTACTAGAATATATGAATGATAATATGATAAAAAATTATTTATAATAAACTAAATATATATTTATATCTTTGTCTGTTGTTGATAATATATGTATATCCCGAACCGATGGTTGTTTACATTCATTTTAATCATGTAACATATTGATTCAATGGTATTTGAGGTACTTGATATTAGGAATGTATGTTTCGGGAGTGTTAGGGGGAGGGGTGAGGTTGTTAGGTGAAAAAAGACCCTATTACCGTCCTTAAGGTTCAATCTTGCTTCATACTAAATTCTATCAAAATCGGCTTAGCAGCTTAGCATAGAAAGCATGACAAACGGACAGAGTTAGAGTAGTAGTAACACTAACAGTAACAGCCTGTGAATGTCCCACTGCTGGGCTAAGGCGTCTTCTCCTCTTTTTGAGGATAAGGTTTTTGGAGCTTATTCCACCACGCTGCTCCAATGCGGGTTGTAGTACGAATTGGAATATGTCTAATCATTAAAAAGTACTAAATTGTCTATGGCTTAATCCTAATATCTAATTATCAGATTATTAGAGATCGTATTCGCTACCACGCTACGTGGAAGTAAGGTCTATGTCAGTTAACTTAATGACAATCAATTCGTAAATAGTGTTTAACTTAATTAGCAAAGACTAATAGTAACGATAATACAGTAACAGCCTGTGAATATCCCACTTCTGGGTTTTTGGAGCTTATTCCACCGCACTGCTCCAATACGGGTTAGTGGAATACACACGTGACAGAATTTCAGTGAAATTTGACACATGCAGGTTTCCTCACAATGTTTTCCTTCACCGTCGAGCACGAGATTAATTATAATCTCAAATTAAGCACATGACATTCAGTGGCGCTTGCCCGGATGCTTGCCGTGGTGAACCCACGATCATCGGTTAAGATTCACGCGTTCTTACCACGAGGCTATCTCGGCTTCAACGATAATACGGCTATTGTTAATTATAATTTGTATATACCTATTTAAGGCTTTTAAATTAAATCTGAGCATAATTATAGCACCTGGTGAGCTCTGCTGTGCTCAGATTTAAACCTTGACCTTTAGGGAATATCTATTCGACGTTTTTGGGCACTACCCATCAGTTATTCGACCGCTAATTTGTTGTGTCTCCGTTTCAGAATGAGTGAGCCAGTGTAATTACAGGCACAAGGAACATAAGATTGATGATGTAAAGTATGGTTAATATTTTTTACAATGCAAATTGAATAATAGTTTATAGGCGGTGGTGACCACTTACCATCAGGTAGTCTGCCTACCTATTTTTAAATAAAATAAAAGATAACTACTGTCAATGTCACATGTCATTTTATCAGCTGAGTAACTAGTTAGTTGTTGCATAATAACTCTATATGAAGTCGTGTTATTGAAAGAAGCGATCCGATGTCAGAGTATACAACGTGCTTCCATTCGAGCAAAAACTTCATTCAAACAAAGGCCATCGAACAAAGGAAGATGAATCGCTTACACGCCATCATGTACTCAGAGTTGCCATCATTTAAAACATTACCGGATTTGTTGCAATTAAATAAAATGTGGAAATATTATAAACATAATACTTTCATTTTTAGTTCCCAATTACTTTAACTCTACTTTATTATGCGCTACAATCAGTCATTGCATAACATCTTTATTTATAATGCTCTATTCCACATAACTTCTTGTATCCACTTTTAAATTTTCTACCAAAACATCGATAACAATTACGCCGATATAAGAGAGGCCATTTTTTCAAGAATCCATAATCTATTGATAATTTAATGTATCGTTAATATTTTTTACAATATTATTGGACCAATTGTCTATGGCTGCCTACCAATTTCAAATAAATAAATATATTATATGTACAAATTTATTTTAAATAACTACTTAAGAATAATATTTTAATATGTTATTAATATATACCTATTATTTCAATTATATATAAATAATTATATCATAATAATGAAAGATTTATAACAGAATAGTCAAATAACTGTATTAATAAATTATGTCTTCGTGCGAAGTCACGTGACGTTACATGTACACTTCCTCGTTTCCAATCTCGAGTTATTGATTTAACAAATGGCAACACTCGAACGAACTCCACAGGTAGGTGAACGGTCTTTGACATTTTCATTACAACCGAGTATTTTAAATCTCGACGTCAAAAACAAATAAAATAACCTTTTTAGCTAAATTATACGTACTAATGATTGTCAAATAAAAACTTTAAGTAGTATTTTTATTGTCATTAAACATTTATTATGAATAACATATATTATATAACGTAATAAATGCTTAAAATATTAATAGATTTTAAAATTAAAAACTTTCAATCGAAAAGTTATTAGTGTTTGTTTTTGACAGTCAATTATTTAGATCATGTTTTGACAATAAACGAGAGCTAAAATATTCATTTTAATAGATTTGTAAACCTTTTTTTTATAAGTTGGCAGATGGGCCACCTGGCTGTGAGTGGTCAACACTGCCCACAGACATTAGTATTGTAGGAAATATTACAACCACCCTTGGGAACTAAGCTGCTAAGTCCCTTGTGTAAGTTACAAACTACGTGAAATAAAACACTAGAAATATTATTTTTAAATAATACATATTTTTTGTGACAAGACGTTTTATACAAAAAAGTCAATTTTCAATACCAAAACAGGTTTACTGTTTATAAAATCAATATTCTTAATGAGAAATCCTTTGTTTTTATATTAAAATAAATATTTATAATATAAATATTGTAACATATATTATTATTTATACTAACATTAAACAATATTTTTATATAAAGATTGAACAATGTTTATTTAATATCTGCTTTTTAAATAAATAGAGCCAGCGCCTCCCAAACGGTTATTGTTCAATTATAATTATTGGTGAGTGTATATTTGTTAAGTCAAAATATAGTGATCATTTTATTTTTTTGTTTTTGTACATATTTTATAATAATAAGTATTAATATACAAAATTTCACAACATTTCATCATATTTCAAAGGCTTTTTGCGTCCGTAACTTTATTAGCTTTTTTTTTAGAAGGCAAGTTTGTGTTGAGGAAGTCTGTTTAAGAAATGAGTAATTGGATATTAAGTGGTTACATCTGCTCAATTACTTTGACAAAGTCATGGGCAATGGCCACTCCATACGCCAGTGCGCAGTCAGCCGTGGTGCTTAAGTTATATCTCGCTTACATTTGAGGTCATGTCCTTTTAAAATTACTTGTAAACATGCATTAAAAATATACTTAAATACTTGGTAAAGTTTGACAGTCAAAATAAAATTCCAATTTCAAAAACGAATTCATCGATCACGATCACTGTATTAAATATGCCGCAAAAACTTTAAAATCATTCTAAAATTGAACAACATTTTTTTAATAGAGAACTCAATTGTTCATCCATTATAACTAACAAATAAAACAAAAAACATTTCCTTCCTAAAGCTTCGTCGGCTATTTGGTCGCGAGCCAAAATACCGTGTAAGAACAATAATTTCGTTACATGAGCAGAGGTCGCGCACTGCAGTTATTGCCAAGCTATCCTTCGATCGTCTATGGTTATATCGAACTATTTTTAGATTGTTTGATTTACTTTCAATTGAAGATAATTGTAACTTATTACAATATGGCGTTTCAATTTTATTTGTGAAACCATATTCTTATACCATTTGTCCTCTGCTTTAAATTTATTTGTATTTCCTAATTCTAACAAATCTATTTGTAATCACAGATTTAAATCATAGCCTTACTATTCTTTTTTAATTTTTTTGCCATCAGCGGCTTATTATTTTGATGCTAATCACTAAACCAGGCTTTTAAGCAAATGCCTCTTTATGTATTTCCAACGTAAAGTATAATAATGAAGTAATTTTGAAAGTAAAACATTTAACCATTCGTATTTTATTATAATCGAGCCGCATAACTTATTTTAAATTATTCCGTTCGACCTTGATATTGAAAATTAAGAGCAATAAACGCTCACACAAATATCATATATTATAGACGACCAAGCGATGTCTGATGAGTGATAATATATTAAAATCACCTTGACCCTTCCAACCGTATAAGGCTGCTCATCAGCCATATCTTGATTTATGTGTGAAAACGTCGGTGCTATTTTAAAACAGAGTTATTTCTTTATAAGTATAATTAATACTTTTTTATTTCATTTAGAAACAGAGGATAAAAGTTGCAGAAAATGAAGATAAAATTCACAAATTGAAGATTTACTAAAACATTTCAATGACAGATTTATAAAGTCACTATAATCGCTTAAAATCCACAATTGCTATCGCGATAGGCTTAAAAGCAAGCTGTTATTGTAACGTGTATCGTTTCGCATGTAAATCTATCGTCAGACGTTTCTTTGGCTATCGATTTAATATCCTCGATTGAGTTTAGGCGTCCTTGCATCCACATGAACAGTGAATGTGTGTACTTCAAATCAATAATACCAACAGTTGGATTTGTTAATTAATAATTATAAAATGTATCAATGTTATTTTTGGTTATTTCCTGATTTTTATTTAAATTCGAGTGTTGTAGAATAATACTATTGTTTCATTGAAGGAAGATATAATCATAATAAAAACTACAGTGAAAAAACATTACTAGTTTCATACCGACAAGTTTTTTTTTTTTTTTTTGTATAATTAAAACAAAGGTTTCTCGTAACCGCTCGTCCGAGCAAAAAACGTATGCGTATGTAAGTAACGAACTACTCGAGCGAGAAATGAAGCAGCTATTTTATGTAGCTCGTAAATAGACGCATTTGATACATATACGTAAATGTTAACATATAATATTTAACATAAATGAAATTAATCTTTACTTTTCCTTTTCAGCCACACCTCTTTTTACAACAAAAGCTTCTTTTTGACTAAATACTCAAGATTAATATTACCAACGCTGTAGTACATGTTCATGCATTTCTATTAAATCAACCAAGAATGTACGACATGTTTAATGGGATTCCGAGAAATCTATCTTTGACACTCGGCCACTGCCACAGATTTACAAGAAATTCCTAGACATCCCGTGAAGGAACTTCGAATACCCGTTTGGAATAACGAGTAAAATCTTCTCGTACGCGAGCTATGCGCTGAGTATCTGTTGCTTCGGAACATAAGTGACTCGCAAGGGCGGCGGCTAAGCCATCGAATAGTGTTATAACATTGGTATTAAAAACAAAATCGTTGCTCCAACGGAAGAGGGCGACACGGCACATAACGTCTTTTGTTTACAATGAGCCGGTATCGGCCGGTCTGTACGCCACATCAATACGGGAACCCCGTTCGTCAATGCGACATTACTGAATCCAAAAGATCCCAAGACTTTCGATCGTTGAACAACAAGAAATTAAATGGAATCGTGTATTAAAAGATACAATCTCTAAGAGCGTGGTTTCATCGCAATGTCAGGACATCGACACGTTCCACGGAATCACGACGACGCAGAAAAAACAGAGCAGCAATACTGTATCGACGTTCGGTTTGCGGAGCCGCAAGGCGAGACAGGCACAATGTCGCACCGCTGAACCGTTGAAATATCACTCTATCGGCGTTTTTACGGCTTCAGAACACTTGACACTGGACACTGACGCACTCGTGCAGGCTGGACAGGTAAGATATGTAAGGGCTCGCTCACCTCAGCCTAACGGGCGGCGGGATGTTGAAAGCCGGGTACAATTTCGCATTGGGACTCTCGAACAGCATCGCGATTGTTTTGTTCACCGCGCGCGCATCGTGCACCCTTCCTTTCGGTTCGGCGGCCGGCCGTACACTGACTGCACGCCCTCCCCGCGCCGTGACGTCACCACGCCACAAGCCACTTTCAGCGTCCCTATTACTCGCCCCGGGAAAAAAAGAGAGATGTATACAAGTCCGCAGTAAGTACGGTGGCGACGCGTATGTCTCTAGCTCAGCCCCTCTTTTATGTTGTAGGGCTTCGCGCTGCGCCTACCGCTTTACTAATCATTTAGTAAGTCAATTTTAAACGCAGTAAATACTCACATCAATTGAATCAATTGCGCAGCCTTGCAAATGTCGACCATTTCATACATCAGTTATTACATAATATTTGCGGCGGAGAAGCGCAAATAACAATAGTTACAAATATTCAGCGAGGTTATGATTCCGTAGGCCATAACCTGTTTCAGTAGAAAACGTTTTACTTCGCCCACTCGCAAGCGGATAGGATAGGTCGTGACTTGTATCAAACAATTTCTTAACTTTAACCAACATTTGCAATCGTTTTGAGTATATAATACCGCCTGAGCTCATTATTAACATTTATGTCGGCGCATAACAGAGGTTTATTTAAATATTCGTCTCTTAAAACTCAATTTCTATCCACCATTACATAAATAAATGTCTGTTATAAATACGACAATTTGAAATGATTAACGGCATCAATCAAAACAAACATGAAGTAAAAACATTCAAATAAATAACTAAACTCTTAATTAATTTATTGTAAACGTACGGAGTTTGAGAAACGCTGGAAATTAAATTAATAAAACGTATACTAATCATTATATAAATATTTACAATAATTATTCTATAAATATTATTTAGCTTGCTTTGTTTTTAATTATTATTAATTCACCCCTTCATATGGATTTGTATAGTTGACGCTGACGACATTCGCGTGACCCTCGTCGTCACTCGTTGGGGTAGATTAAAAAGTAGCCGATAGCCTGCCCCAGGATTTAAGCTATATCTTTAACTATCCAGTTTTATTAAATTCGTTCAGTATTTTAAGCGACAGACTATAAAACATTCTTGTTAATATTTCAAGATTACTCGGTTAGGGTTACTAGGCTTACTCTGTGGTAGAGCTTTGTGCAAGCTCGTCTGGGTAGGTACTCATCAGATATTCTACCGCAAAACAGCAGTACTTTGTATTGTTGTGTTCCGGATTGAAGGGTGAGTGAGCCAGTGTAATTACAGACACAGGGGACATAACATCTCAGTTCCCGAGGTTGGTGGCACATTAGTTATGTATGCGGTGAATATAAATCTATTGGTTCTGTGTGTACATTTTTTTTTTCACTTAATGTTGTGATAAATATTCGTTTTATGATGCAGTGATTCACATTATAGTTATTTTTTTTTCATTTTTGTCTGTCTGTCTGTCTGTATGTCATGTAAGGCTCGACCAATCTTGATGAAAATTGGTACACACAAAGAACATGTGATGGCGCAAATGTTAGGCCATATATAAGTTCCAATGCTGCTAGCTAAGGTCTCTTCTCCTCTTTTTGAGAAGGTTTGGAGCTAGGGTGGTAGAATAACCACGCTACTCCAATGCAGGTTGGTGGAATACACATGTGACAGAATTTCAATGAAATTTGACACATGCAGGTTTCCTCACGGTGTTTTCCTGCACCGTCAAGCACGAGATGAATTATAATCACAAATTAAGCAAATGAAATTCAGTGGTGCTTGCTCGGGTTTGAACCCATGATCATCGGCAAAGATTCACGTGATTAGTAGATTCACTAATCATTATTAATGGTATTATATTATTATGATATGATATATTGTAATCATAATAGTTAATCATGAATCTCATTATATTTTCGCCACTACCTCAGTTAGTCGTAAAATAATAATAATAATGTCCTCCAGACCGATTTCGGCCACGGCGGCCAAGAGAGATTAGCCAACTGCGCAGGACCTATTATAGTGCGCAAACACAGGTGCACTCTCTATTCCTTAACTCTCATAATCCGATGAGACGGCAATCCGACACGACCGGAAAGAGTTCAGAAGCAGGACCATCGGCTTTACGTGCTTTCCGAGGTACGGGAGTGTACACACTACCAACTTCCAAACTCCGGGCTGCAATTGAAAATTTTCTTACAGAAAACCCAATAACTTTTTAGTGGCCCGACGTGGGAATTGAACCCAGGGCCTCCGGGTCTGCGGCCTTACGTCTAGCCACTAGACCAACGAGGCATCAACTCGTAAAATAATCACAAATGTTATTATGAATAAATTTTGAGTTGACAAAGATTTAAAACACTTTGCTAATTATAGTTTCATCGCGGTTTCATTATCAGAGGGTATAATGAACTGCGTCTGTGCACGAAGAACTGATGAAAGGCAACAGCAATTTAGCAATGTAATTTCAAAGGGTTCGTCTATAAATAAACCTTTTATAAATATGTAGGTAACGTGCGAACTTGCTTACTAATGGTCAGTGGTCACCTCCACAGATATTGGCTTTGTAAGAATTATTAAGAGGTCCTTAAAACCTTTCAAACCGGAACACAACAGTACTAAGTTTTACTGTTTGGCGTTAGAATAGTATTATGATTTGCACAAAGTCCTGTCATCGAGTAAAGATGAAAAACGCATGAAAACCTGACACATGCAGGTTTCCTCTCGAGATGAATTATAAACCCAAACTAAGCGTATGAAGCTGATCCGCGTCCGAACACGTAATCTGTTGTTAAGTTTATCGTGTTCTAACCAATGGACGATCCATTGGTTGCATGCATCGCCATATAACATATAAATGTTATTCACTACATTCTCTAATAGCTACTTCAAAAATAAGGTTCTCAATTCCGTTACATATATATATTTTTTTATGTTTCAGAACTCAGTAATTTGTTAACCGATTTGGATTTTTATATTTTGCTATGTTAGTTTGGTTGGTTACTTCCCGCTTGGTTTCATTTAAATTTGAAAAAAAACTACCACCTTTAGGAGCAAAAAAATTGGGAATGAAATTTTTATACAATCGAATTCTATTTGAAGATTTTTAGAAGATGTTACTTCAATTAAAATTTTACATAAAAATATAAAGTCGATGATATAAAAATTGTGAATAGTGTAAATTTCAATTTAAGCAATGTTCGAAAAATGCAATTTTTTCCTCAATTTTTTCATTATTAAAGTCGCCAGTAACATTTCGCTTAAGAACGAAATAAATGTTAGACACTTTTCACTTCACAACATCGGTAAGGCTCAGAACATTGAACTATTGTAATTTTTTTGTCGATTGCGGGCCAATCGGTTTCGTTTCGGCTTCACAACGCTTTCTAAACTGTTCAAATAAATAAACAACTAACTTCTCTATTATATTGACCGCAAGCAAAATACGAAACGTAATCACAGTTTATTTTATCGAAATGACGTTAGTTGAATTTTCTTAAGACACAATTGACACGCCACACTACTAATAGTACAGCCGAGATGGCCCAGTGGTAAGAACGCGTGAATCTTAACCGATGGTCATGGTTTCAAGCCCGGGCAAGCACCACTGAATTTCATGTGCTTAATTTGTGATTGTAATTCATCTCGTGCTTGACGGTGAAGGAAAGCATCGTGAGGAAACCTGCATGTGTCAAATTTCACTGAAATTCTATCACATGTGAATTCCACCAACCCGCATTGGAGCAGCGTGGTGAAATAAGCTCCAAACCGTCTCCTCACAAGAGGAGAAGAGGCCTTAGCCCAGCAGTGGGACATTCACAGGCTGTTACTTTACTTTACTACTAATAGTAAAGTCGTGATCATTTGTCAGAACACCTGAAGTTTAACTAAAGATAGAGAGTTCGAACTCAGTGTGAAGGTATTAGATAAGAAAGTAGCCTAAGTCCTTCCTAGAAATTCTTTCCTATATGAATATAACGGTTGATTGGAATAATTATGTCTTCCTGAGTCCTGATAGATTTCTGCCACGACAGCCATTTCCAAGAGAGTTTAGCCAACTGCGCATGACATACAGTGCACAAGTGTGTGCGCAAACACAGTGCACTCTCTATTAAAACTCCCATAATCCGATGGGACGGCAATCCGACAGGACAGGAGAGAGTTTATATGCAGAACCCACGCCTTTACGTGCTTTGCGAGGGGCGGAAGTGCAAACACTTATTGTTACTACTAAGAATTTTTCGACAGAAAATCCCAATAACTTCTTATCGGTGTTTGAACCCAGGGCTTTGGGGCCTTATATCTAACCACTACACCAACGAGGCAGTCTAATTATAATAACAATAACAAAAAATCGTTTTTGACGAAGTCATTTGCAACAATCTTACTTTTCAATACAATAAAAAGTAAATAATTATTGTTTTTGTCGTTACGTAACAATTTTATATAATCGAAAGCTTAATTTTGTACAGATTTACGATAAAGGTTCACGAGTTTTTGTGGTGACCGACAAACCGTGACCACAGCCCCGATTGCGACACGAAATAGTTTTCACATAACACTCAGCTCACGAAACTCGGCCGACGGTAAGACTCGGTTAGTACTTGTTGACTTCCAGGCAGGATATTCATTTTATATATATAATTTGCGCCACGATGGCCCAGTGGCTAGATATTTTACCACAAAACAGCAGTACTTGGTATTGTTGTGTTCCGGTTTGAAGGGTGAGTGAGTCAGTGTAATAACAGGCACAAGGGACGTAACATCTTAGTTCCCAGGGTTGAATCTTAACCGATGATCGTAGGTTCTAACCCGGGAAAGCACCATTGTATTGTCATGAGCTTAATTTGTGTTTATAAGTCATCTGCTTGACGGTGAAGGAAACATCGTGAGGAAACCTGCATGTGTCAAATTTCACGGAAATACTGCCACACGTGTATTCCGCCAACCCGTATTTTTTGTAATATAATTAGGTGTAGAGTAACGACTAAGATTCCTGCCGGTTCTTTCCGATATAATCTACATCTTCTAAAATGATTCAAAAGTGCTTGTTAACAAACTTACATAATATTTACTTGGTCAGGAACAGCGTCAATATCTTAAAGCGATGATGACCACTCATCAGGTGGCGCAATTGGAAGTCCAGTCTTTTTTATATAATATAACAAGGCCTTTAAAGTTTATATTCTTATAAGATTCAATTCAATTGTTCGTGAAAACAATATTTGTTTTAATCTGCCGAGTATTAACTCAATGCTTCAAAATTTTACCCTCTAGATCCAGCAGCGCCATTTTAATTTCATACAATTTGAGGGACACCTTTTAAATTTTGGAGTAGGGCTATGTGCAAGCCCCTCTGGATAGGTATCACTTATCATACATCCTACCAAACAACAATACTTGGTATTGTCAATGTCATGTTTCGGTTTGTGTGAGTGAGCCAGTGTAATTAACAAATTAACTTCAGATCTGCTTAACCTTAAGCAATATTTTTTAAGTTTACTTTAAGTGTATATGTACGTATTTTTGATCTGTAGTATTGTGATAGTATTTAAATGTTTTATTTTGTATTGTGGTAGTATTGTGATAGAATTGAAAAGTTTTATTTTATAATGTAGACTAATGATAGCACACGTATAAACCTTAGTGGTTTTTTAGCTGCCATCAATATTTTTAATGTTTTGTATGTTACTCAAATGGATAAATAAATGAAAAAAAAAAAAATTACAGGCACAGGGGACAACATCTTAGTTCCCAATTAAAAGGTTGCTGGCGCATTGACGATGTATGTCCCTCGTGTGTGACAAGCCCTCATGACCTAGCCTAGTGGCTATAAGCCATGAGCGAGGCTATTCGCTCCAATAAACAGTGAATAGAGTTTTTCTTATATTGAATTATTATGACATTTACTTCTAGTTTATGAAACGATAATCAAAGTCAGATTAACTAAACTCAACGGTTATTGGCCGATGGCAGTTGATGACGTCATACGCGACCAATAGGCGTCCAGTATTTAATCCAATCAATTCATCTGATTGTAAAAACCGTTTTGTAAACTGAAAGAGTAAGGAAAAAACAAAACAAAAACCAATAATTGTGTTATATGTTTATTAATTGAATCACCACTTGTATATTTTACATTAAACTAACTAAAAAACATTTGTATATACAGTGTGTAACGAAAACCCTGTCCGATCCGTTAAGTATCAGGTATCGTGAGTCGGTTCTGTTTATGTAATCATGTTAAAAATATTAAGTAAAAAATGTACCCCGATTTTTTTTTTTAATTTAATTTAATGACGAAAATTACATGGCAACACAGATCGATAGCTCTCACCTATCGGGTAGCTAGGACACGATGTCATGATAGTTGTCCATGTGTTTACCACCGTTTCGTCGTTATCGTCGTGTCGTTAAACACAATTAATATTTTTTATGGGTAATTAGTATTTTAAAAATGATTACATAAATAGAACCGACACACGATACCTAATAACCACCTCAGGTCAGACAGGGTTTTTGTTACATACTGTATAATATACTGCAGACCACTCCAATACAATATACATACATAGTTACATATATTTACATAATAGAAAGTTATATACATTATGTAAAGTAAACAGTGAACATAACTATCTCCCTCTAACGCATGGGAGCGAAAGAGATGGGCGAATCATTTATTCATGGTTTATTACAATAGTTTAAGCATTTGTTTAAATTGTTTTGATATCCACAGTGGCGACGTATGTTCTAAATAATCTCCTTAGCGGAGTCTTTGCCCAGCAGTGGGATAATCAAAAGTTAATGTTTAGACATAGTTTACAATATTCAGAATTAATATTATAACAATTAAAATATATGTTTAGTTAGTAGTTTAGATCGTATCCCCTCTATCGTCCGCAGCCCCCCCGGGAGCAGGCGGACCGTTTGGGAGGTCGGTAGGAGGACGTGGACGCGCCTCCACTCAGCGGCAAGTAATCTGAAAACCATACAAGAGTTATGAATTAAATGGTTGACGTACGTATTCTTGTGACGGTATCCTCCAAGTTGCTTCATGGAGACTAGCGAGGAGTACGGGAGGGGAGCGAGATCACTCTTGAGTCATGAGTTGAGTACAACACGGGAAGTCACACGGACTCGCTAAACCACAAAAGTACTGGAAAGTCGACATTCCACTCCACATCCTAGATACTCCTATGGGGAATGAAGAAGCTAAGCGCATCTTGCATATTGTGTATTGTGTATTGTATTGACTGCCTCGTTGGTCTAGTGGCTAGATATAAGGCCGCAGACCCCTTTGCCCTTGCATAACAAAAAAAAACAACTTTTTTTATTTGACATAAAATTCCTATAAATAGTATATACATTCTGCGAGCCTCACCCTCGTCCGCGGAGCCGAGCCGGTCGCCGCTCTTGGAGCCGTACTTCTCCAGCCGCTCCAGCGCTTCCTGGCGCTTTTTTTCTTCGCGCTAAAACAAAACAAATGACGTCATTGTTATTTACTATATAGGGCAGATCCCGAGGTCTGGGGACCCAAGCCCCGAGGGGCAGTAGTGAGGGGTAGGACAGTGTGTATACTTCTGAAGCCGTTGGTCCTGTAACTGAACTCTCTCCGGTCGTCAGATTGCCGTCCCATCGGATTATTACAGTTACGGGACAGGGAATGACCAAATCGGTAACACAGGAGACTCATTATATAGGGTTTTCCAATAGGGACGCTTGAACTTTGACAGCTGATTGCGGCCATGTTGTTTGAGTGACAGCTGTCAAATGCAGTGTGTTATATTCATTCCGTCCTCCCAAACCACCATGGCAGGTTACAGTGTCGAGCAGCACGTGCAAATCATAAAATTGTTTTATGAAAATGGGTCTTCAGTTCGAGCAACGTTCCGCGCACTTCGCCCGTTTTACGGTCGCGATGATCGTCCTGCCGAGTCGACTATCCGTCGATTGGTGGACAAATTCGAGTCAACCGGGTCAGTTAACAATCAGCCGGTTCCCGTGCGTCAACGTAACGCGAGATCTGCCGAGAATATCGCCGCTGTGCGCGACAGTGTCCTCGAAAACCCGCGGCAGTCAATTCCGCGTCGCGCACAGGAACTCGGCCTTTCGCAGACGACAACTTGGCGAATTTTGCGTTGTGACTTGAGCCTGCACCCGTACAAGATCCAGCTGACCCAAGAGCTCAAGGTTAATGACCATAGACAGCGCCTTCGCGTTCGCTGACTGGGCATTAGAGCAGTTGGAAGTTGACGCCGATTTTGGCAAAAAAATCATCTTCAGCGACGAGGCGCATTTTCGGATGAATGGCTATGTCAACAAGCAAAATTGCCGTATTTGGGACGAGACCAATCCACACGAGGTTTACCAAGTGGCAATGCACCCGCAGAAAGTGACTGTTTGGTGCGGATTTTGGGCCGGAGGCGTGATTGGTCCGTATTTTTTCGAAAACGATAATGGTGTGGCCGTCACCGTCAATGGTGAGCGATACCGGTCGATGATAACCAACTTCTTTTGGCCTGAAATCGAGAATATGGATCTGGACAACATGTGGTTTCAACAGGACGGCGCTACGTGCCACACAGCACGCGCTACGATGGAAGTTCTGCACGATCAAGCGCCCTTAATGGAAAACCCTATACATATCTTAGTGCTCGAGGGTGATCACAAACACAGGTGCATTCCCTGTCCCGTAACTGTAATAATCCGATGGGACGGCAATCTGACGACCGGAGAGAGTTCAGAGCTCCGAGACTCATTATGTTATCAACTAAAATATGACATTAAACGCAATCTCCTTGTTCCAGATTAGTAAGAAAGCAACCAACATTTACGCAACGTTCGAGCAATTTCTCTGCTAAACACGTTAAAGTGAACACACACAATACGATTTAATTAGGTGACCTTTTTTGTGCAAAGTTTACTAAAACCGTTTGTTAGGCCTCCTCTCGGAGATCATCACCAAAAGCGGGGAGTGTTTGTTAACTCTGTAAGTTAAAATTTGAGCGGTTGTCGGTTGTCCATCTGTCAGGTCGTTAAGGACGGTTATGGATCCAATATTATAATAGAAATTATAATCAAACAACCAAATGATCCATCAAATCATCCACTAACCTCCTTCTGTTGCTCTAACGCCCTCTGGGAGGCCGCCTCCAGCATCTCCTGCTGTCGCTCGCGGGCGCGCTGTATCGCCTCCATGCGAGACAGAGACTTGTCGGGATCTTACAACAATTACAATAATTAAAATAATTTATATAATTTTCTTATTATTATGTCTCATTTAAAATTGATCACAAACTGGTTGGCGTGGTTGGTAGATAATTGCCTTTCACGCCGCAGGTCGTGGGTTCGATTCCCACCCAGAAGCGACATTTGTGTGCATGAACATGTCTGTTTGTCCTGAGTCTGGGTGTAATTATCTATATAAGTATGTATTTACAAAAGAAAAGTAGTATATGTAGTATATCAGTTGTCTGGTTTCCATAGTACGAGCTCTGCTTAGTTTGGGATCAGATGGCCGTGTGTGAATAATGTCCCAGGATATTATTAATATTAAATTACTTTCTAACTAGTAGGGAGGGCAGGTGTTTGGTAACCTATAACCTATATAACCACGTACACATACATACGTGCTTAATTTGTGATTATAATTCATCTCGTGCCCGACGGTGAAGGAAAACATCGTGAGGAAACCTGCATGTGTCAAATTTTCACTGAAATTCTGTCACATGTGTATTCCACCAATCCGCATTCAAGCAGCGTGGTGGAATAAGCTCCAAAACATTCTTCTCAAAAGAGGAGAAGAGGCCTTAGCCCAGCAGTGGGACATTCACAGGCTGTTACTTTACATAACATGTGTATGGAAAATTTCTTGATGATCGGTCGAGTAGTTAACATGTAAAAGAGTAACAAACAAAATCACCTATACATTTACAATATTAGTTAACCAGTTAAGATTATCACATTATTACCAGTTAACAAAATTAAGTTATAAATGAACTTATCAAAGTTAAAGTAAAAAGGTGTCCATATTGCTTTAAGCAGCATAGACAACGTTTAACATTAACCTTTAGCTTAGTATTGACTGTGATTTCTTCCGGCCATATTTTTACTATTCCAGTAAACAATTAGTAATCATAATCATTTAAATTCTGCACTCTTGATTAATCGTTAAACAGGATATTAGTTATAAAAATAATCTTAGTAGGAAATCCTATTACTCTGCTCTGAATATATATCAGCGTATGAATGTCCCACTGCTGGGCTAAGGCCTTCTCTCCTTTTTTGAGGAGAAGGTTTTTGGAGCTTATTCCACTACGCAGCTCCATTGGCGGTTGGTAATACACATGTGGCAGAATTTCAATAAAATTAGACACATGCCGGTGTCCTCTCTATAATATCCTTCACCGTCAAGCACGAGCACATGAAAATTCACTGGTGCTCGTCCGGGTTTGAACCCACGATCATCGGTTAAGATTCACGCGTTCTAACAACTATGCCAGCTCTGCTTAATATATATCTGACACATATGCATGAATGGAATGATTGCTGGATCTCATGCAGAATCTAAGTGTATGTAATTTATACTAAACTCAGCGTCAAAAAAATCGCACCTTTTGGTATTTTGACTTCAAGCAACTATAAACCCTATTTCATCTATGGTAAGGTATAAGTGTGGGGCCTCATTTTAAAGGTTATTGAATCCTTTAAATAATAAAACTGTGATAGTGATTACTAAGCATATAAAAATCATTTTTCATGAAAAAAGGAAAAATACGCCAAAATTACTTAATTTAATTAATCTAAAAACATAACAAAATTAAAAAATACAGTAAAACAAATTATTAAAACTAAACTTAGAACCTAGTGTTACCTCCCTTAGCCCTAATTACAGCCTCCATGCGATCCTTCATTGACCTCACCAACGTCACGATGCGTTCTTGAGGAATGTCACTCCACTCCTCGACGACGGTGTCCCGAAGCTGTTCAAGGGTGGCACGGGCAGTATCACGAGACCGCACCCGGCGTTTCAGATCATCCCAAAGGTGCTCTATGGGATTCAGGTCAGAACTTCTCGCTGGCCACTGCATCACGGGGATCCCAACCTGATTCAGGTAGTCCCGAACAATGATTGCCGTTTGGGAGCCGGCGTTGTCGTGCATGAATGTGAATTCAGGCCCGACAAAACCAGCATACGGGACCACATGGTCCTCCAGTATCTCTGTGATGTACCGATGAGCAGTCAGGGACCCCTGGCCACGTGCACCTCCAGTGCAGGAGACGCACACAAGGTCGGTTTTTCCTTGGATTGAAATTCCGCCCCAGAACATGCAGGATCCTCCTCTGTAGCTGACGGTTTCTTCAAAGCAGGCCTGTGAGTACCGTTCCCCCTGCCTCCTGTACACTCTTCTTCGCCTATCATTGCAGAAAAGGCATACCCTAGTCTCGTCGGAGAAGAGGACAGACTTCCATTGGTCGAACGTCCAATCCACGTGGTCTCGGGCAAACTGAAGTCTGACTCGCCTATGCTCTGCTGTCAATTTGGGGCCAGTAGCAGCCCTACGGGCCTGGATTTTCTTCTCTCGCAGCCTTCTTCTTATTGTGGAGACGCTCACCGACGTCCTCCGAGCTGTTCGGAGCTACTATTGCAGCTCAACAGCGTTGGAGAATCGGTTACGCAAAGACGTCGACACAATATAGCGGTCGTCTCTGTCGGAAGTGCAACGTCGTCTTCCGGATCCATGCTTCCTGATGTAGCCTCCAGTCTCCTGGAACCTGGGATACTCGTTTCACCCGGAAACAGCTTATGTTGAGTTGTCGAGCAATATCAACTTGGCGTAGTCCTAATTGCAGTAGTGCTACCACTTGAGCTGCTTCTTCTGCCGTGGTATCCATTTTTCAGGGTTTTTTTCTTACTGGAGCTGTTCAGGTGTGACTTCTGTGATGTCTGGATAGCTAATGACCCATAATTAATTTTTACCCCCCCCTTTTATTCGTGTCCAAGGTGGCACAAGTAGTGAGTCCTCTAATGAGCTTTTCAGCACTTTTTTTTTAAAGACCCTAACGTTTCGTGATTATTGTTTTTACAGAAAAGAACGATACGCGTTTTTAAAGTGTATTAATTGTGCTTTCAAATGATATTAATTTTGGTAGGGTACAATAAATAAGTTAAGAGTATTATTCGCTTGAAGTCAAAATTTCAAAAGGTGCGATTTTTTTGACGCCGAGTGTAGTTTGTATTAAAAAAAAATTGAGTTGACCAGAAACGTGCCAGTTTCTCCAGAATCCACATTCTGAATTAGTGGTAAAAGTTAATGATTCTTAATTATTTGTGAAAGCCTATTTAAATTAAACTATTATGATTTTATTTGACATGCTTTTATTCATTTAATTATAAGCGCATTTAACTTTTTATTTAATTATTATTAATTGCATGTTCGGAATACATAAATAAACATGACATGAATATAAATAAAGAATAGGGTTATCCTAAATATTATAGGTATATAACTTTTACATTTGCCCGGTGGTCGAGCTTTGTGCAAGCTAATCTTGGAAGGTACCACCCACTCATTAGATATTCTACCGCTAAAAAGCAGTACTTGGTATTGTTGTGTTCCAGTTTGAAGGGTGAGTGAGCCAGTGTAATTACAGGCACAAGGGACATAACATCTTAGTTCCCAAGGTTGGTTGTGCATTGGCGATGATAAAGAAATGTATAATGCCTCTGTCTATGGATGTTGTTGACCACTTATCATCAGGTGACCCATATGCTCGTCCGCCTACCATTACTATAAAAAAACATTAATTATATAAATATCTATTATATCCGTATAACTAATGTGCTAAAACATTTTACCACTAAACTAAAGTTTTACCTTTATGGTACTCGGCATCTTCCCTTGCCTGCTTCCAGCTATCGTACTTTGGTTTTAGTTTGTGTATCAGATAGACGGAAGCACCTGTCGCTCCCATGAGGTACCAGCCGTAGTTTGCAAGCAATTGGAATACTGAAAAATTATTATGTTCATATGAATAAGATGAAATATAACAACCTAAAAATTATTTAAATGTGTATAAACAATAAGTAAAGTCCATTAATGTTGGACCAAGACCTCTCATATATGTAGCGTTGCCAGGCGTCCGTATAAAGCCGGACATAGTTAGTCTTTTTTATTGCTTGTCCGGCCAAAATAAATGGTATCTGGCTTTTGTAAGATACCATTTTTTGTCATACCTATTAATACTAACTAATACAAGCCTATCAATACTAAGACACAAAATCCACAATAATGTAGGGTGTCTGACCTTTATACCCAAATGTCCAGCCAAACTGGCTGGTCTGTCCGCCTATTAGGTTTGGCGAACTGGCAACCCTACATATATTAAGGGTTTGAAGCTTATTCTATCACACTATTCGAGTGCTGGTTGGTTGATACATTTGAGGCTGACTTACACTCAACACATGCAAATTTCTCCACCAAATATGAAATTAATTATATAAACATATTAAGCCCATGAAATTTAAAGGAGCTTGCTTGGGTTCGAGCCCATAATCATTGGTTAAGTTTCATGTCTTCCTACCACTGAGCCACACTCGGCTTTGTATTAGTTATAATATGTTTGGCACTTATTTTAAGCAATTACGATATAAAATAAACAAACATCACTATTTATATTTCTTCATTCATCGTCATCATTTTAAGCAAGCATTAAAGCAAGTATTCATTTTATATTTTTATTTGGTATTTGATTTCGTACCGAAAGTGAATGGGTTATACATCGCCCACCCTTGATCCTCTTCCATTACTGGCTCCATTTATAAACGATTTTAAGCTTCTTTTCCTACGCAAAACGGATAACAGTTTCCGGTTAAATATTGCGAAATTGAATTAATTTCAGCACTTAAATGTTATGTTTTTTTATCTGTGATTTTTTTTGATTATCTTTCTCGATTATAAGCAGTATATTGTAAAATTTAATTAATATAATATTTGAATGTGACGTGTTTTATATTTGGAAATTTACAATGTTTTATAACTTTCATGACAATGACTAACACATAGTCATTGTAAATGTCAACTTGACGCTTAAGTTATATAACAGATAACAAATGTAAGCTACAAAAAAAAGAAATAGTTGAAAATAAAACAAAATATTTGAAACTATACCCTATTCTAATCGGAATAGAAATAAAGGTAAACACATCGTAGATTTACAATTTCTAATCGTTCTGCTGTATTACGCACTGTAAACAGTTCTTGATTAATTTACCCTTATTTATAATACAACACTATTCCAATTAACTAGATATAACCACATTAATTTAACCTTCGAAGTTTCGATTACAACTTCGCGGATATTGAAAACGCCATCTTTTTGCGAGTCCACAGTGAATATCATAGACTAGCTGTGCCCGCGGTTTCACCCGCGTATAATTAATAAAAAAATAAATATAATGAATAACAATCTGCCTAGACCCATCCTCGATAAAAGGACTATACAACACAAAAATAATTTTTAAATTCGAACCAGTAGTTCTTGAGATTAGCCGGATCAAACAAACAAACTCTTCAGCTTTATATATTAGTATAGATTATTCAAGATCTCCACCAATTATATCGTTGTCAGTTGTTTATTTGGGTTTATTCCTGTTGTGGTTGGGTTAGCCTATATATAAAATATATATAATTATTTTTTTTATTGTATAGGTAGGCGGACGAGCATATGGGCCACCTGATGGTAAGTGGTCACCAACGTCCATAGACATTGGCATTGTAAAAGATGTTAACCAACGCGGACATCGTCAATGCGCCACCAACCTTGGGAACTAAGATGTTACGTCCCTTGTGCCTGTAATTACGTTGGCTCACTCACCCTTCAATCCGTAACACAACAATAGCAAGTACTGCTGTTTTGCGGTAGAATATCTGATGAGTGGGTGGTACCTACCCAGACGAGCTTGCACAAAGCTCTACCACCGAGTAATTTTCAATTTAGTAAGCATATTATTTTACTGTTTGCGTTTGACTTTAGAGAGATATTCATCAGCATCGTCTTACTTACTCTACCTGAATCGTAGCAGTTGTCCACTATTGGGACTACCAATGTTTTAATCAAAAGTTAAAATCCACCGCTGGCTCAAATCTTATGTTCCTTGTGTCTGTAATTACCCTTCAAACCAGAGAGAATTTCCAGAGACCTGCAAAGGGATCACTTGCTGGTAAGTGGTCACCAATGTCTATAGACATTGGCGCTGTAAGAAATATTGACCGTTCTTTACATCGTCAATGCGCCACCAACCTTGAGAACTAAGATGTTATATACTAAATAAAAGGTTTCAATACAAAATAATAAATTTATTTTGGTTTCCACGCAACGATTGTTGCACACACATATGTACAAACATCTTTTCACACAAAATTAACATTTATCTCTTAGACGATAGAGTTCATATTGACATTTAACATACAGCTATTTAAAGAACACATTCAAGATAAAACATCCTTTAAAATTTATATTTAAAAAAACTATATTCGCAGTTTTTTTTTAAATTTCATTACCCATTGATATTTTATCTCAAGATATAGATTATAATGCCAAACTCAGAACAGCTAAACAATTTTAATATATCAATTTACTGTCTCATAGTAAAGTATTTAAAATAATTATTTTAATTTTTACAATTATTTCTCCAAAATACATAATAGATGTCTGAATCGAGCTTTAGTTAATTTTTGTTTGACTATTTTAATAAATTTTTTAATGTTTCTTTGCTCTTAAGCTGGCTGAACATCAACAAAGTCATAAACGCATGACATGTAGCTAAAATTGCGGTCCTTTAGTTTTTCTTGTGACGTAATTTGTCAATGTTCTTTAAATTGTAAGTTAATACTCAACAATATTGAGAAAAATAAATTAATTATTTTACACCCTCGCGTACTGATTTAGTACCAATGACGTACGATAGATGGCGAGTAAGTCACAACGAAACCTAGAGTTCGTTTTGTTCGTTTCAAAGTGTTCTGCCCAGTAGTGGGACTATTAAGGGTCTTAACTAATTAGTAATCTTATATCCTTGAGATAAAATGCGATTGTCATATAGCAGAACAAATACACATTGTATTGACAACGAATATAAATTCAGACATTGAGAGAACGAGACAGCAATAGATAATTCGAGTCTCACATCTCAAAACCTCATTTGCGAAGCCAGAAGGGGGGGGGGGTGTTAATACGAGTAGATTAAAAATCTACTGAGTACACATACATATCAGTGTTTAAGAATATATGAATATTTAAAAGGATTATGTGTGTGATTACACTTTCAGAACCGGTGGTATAATATTGCGTACCACTTCAAAATTGTCGTTATAATAAGTTACTGAGGGGTCCGTGATTTTAAATTTTAATTTTAACTAATATTATAGATGCGAAAGTCAATTTGTTCGTCTGTTTGTTACGCTTTCACATCTCAACTACTGTACCGACCATTGTGAAATTTTTCATCAACATTGTCAGAAGTCAGAAGACACAAAATAACCTAACAAATGACCCACGATACCCACCCTCCGCCCTCTCACACGTAGGCGGAATCTACTATTAAATATATAAGAAAATAATATATAATGAACGTCCATACGGGGCTGTTACAAGGCTATGTCAACTGTTTAAGTCTGTTCGTCCTGAGTCTGGGTGTAATTATCTATATAAGTATGTATTTACAAAATAAAAGTAGTATATGTAGTATATCAATTGTCT
This sequence comes from Nymphalis polychloros, assembly GCA_905220585.2. NCBI lineage: Eukaryota > Metazoa > Arthropoda > Insecta > Lepidoptera > Nymphalidae > Nymphalis > Nymphalis polychloros. Next base: position 357,214 of record HG992268.1, on the reverse strand, counting down.
GTCTGTTTCCATAGTACGAGCTCTGCTTAGCTTGGGTTAAGATGGCCTTGTGTGAATAATGTCCCAGGATATTATTATAAGTTTATAGTGTTTTTGTAATTCTGACCGACCGACAGACACATTCTCATAGGGGACGTACTTTTGTATACTTAAGCAAACCTTCTCTGACCTTCCCAATCCTAATACACAGTAAACACTAGTGAATTATATTCGACCTTAAAACTAACTTAGAAATTAACACATATCTTGATTTACATAATAAAGTACATTATATATTTAATTAAAGTACATAAAACGATAATTAAACCTATGGAAACGAGATCAAATTTCTTATACAATTTATATTCATATAAATTGAACGGTCAATAGTCTGATAAAACATATCGAGACAAATATTTTTATTATTTTAAATAAGGAGGCTGACGTATGGGCCACCTGATTGATATATGGTCACCAGCGGCCATAGATATTGGCACTGTTAGAAATATTAACCATCTCTTGCATCACCAATGTGTCACCAATCTTGGGAACTGGGTATAGTCTGTTCTCCGTTCAATATGTGATGAATGGGGGGGGTTTCCTACCGTGATGGGCTCGCACAAAGCCCTACCAATTCATTCAAACATGAATATATAATTAATGAATAAATATTACATGGTCAAAAAGGAAAATGGTGAACAGATCTCTTATCTTGAGATTTATAAGTACAATCAATTACATTAAGAAAATTATACATATTTTTTTCTATGAATCTTGTGTTGTATAGGATGCTGTATAGTGTCTATATACAGGACGATAGAAGTACAGAAATCCTTAAGAAACATTTCATAAAAACGATATTAATATTTAAATTTATGTTAAAATCAATTCTTCTCGTTGGTAATTGGTAATACATTATGCAAGCCCACCTGACCATCACTGTCACATTAAAAAAAAATGTATAGTTGTGCCATTTGTTATTATTTCATTAATATCATTTTGTGTATAATAAATGAAGGTAAATGAAACACGTGACCTTATATAAAGCTACGGCCACACTTGTGCGGTCAACATTGTATCCAGGTCCATATTAACCCTAAGACTATTTAACTAAGACCATGTAGACGACACCGACTATATCCTGCTTAAGTTAACACACATATTTTATTTACATTTGAACGGCAGGATAGACAACATATGGTGGTACATCTACCATCATCGTAATATCTACCATCTGTTATACATTACACTAACTATCATTAAACTAACTGGCTCGCCGTTCAACTGCGACAGAATATAATACCCCTAAACAGATGGTACCACTCGTTATTAACTAATATTGTATACAAATTTAAATTAATTCAATAAATTAATTAATACTTATATATGTATTATAAAAACGACATTAGAAACTAAATTTTAACCTTAACCGAAACCACGATATAACGCAGGTACTGCGGACGTATACACAAATTTATAACTATATTATACAAGTGTGACTCGCAACGTTGCTTATCGTAACGTTACCTATTATCGAAGTAATCGATTAATAAATCTACGTGAGCATCGAAATCGTCGAAATAATATTACCTTATCACTAAATACATATACACATAGAAAAAAAAAGACACTTTTCTTAAATATACACAAGTTATGAACACCAAATTAAGTATCAATGACATTTATAAAATATTTGTTCCTAGATTCTGACAAATCGATTCGTTACAAATAATATCGATATTACATTTGATCGATTTTTATTTTCATAACATAATTGTATATCACTATAACGTTATGTGAATGGTCAACAGAATGGTACCACTCGTCGGTACATTGACAGCTAATACCCGATCACTCGTGTTCACCCCCTCCCCTCTACGATTAGAAAAATAATAAAAGACGTAATCAAGGAAATTATTTCCGTTAAACTTTGATTATTTACAGTTACATCAGTACAAAAACCTAATTTAATTTTAAAACCAGTCAAGTTTCATTAACAATTTAGGCCTAACACTAAAACATTACTATAATTACATATTACATCACAAGTGTGCGTATGTATGTATAATTATTATATATAACTATATATTAATAGTATATAAAGAAGAAATTTGAGACATAGCCTATAGCTTTAGTAAATGATATTAAAGTGAGCCTACTTGATTCAAGTATATTAAATTTTACTAACAATGAAATCTAATCACCATATTTCTAACACCAAAATCCGAACACCCATACAGACTTTCATCCCCTTACGGGGGTGAGAGAATTTTCGGAAATATTTTCCGTGTGCACATGTACTGTACATATTGTGCTGTTGGGTAAATTTGAACCTTTTCTAGACCCATATCTAGTGTCTTTAAGTGTAGTCAGTCAGTTTTAAAACTTTATAAAGTAGATCCCATTATCATCAAACGTTAATGTTACCTCAATTGACAAAAACCTCCAGGGCTCCAACGTTTTTTGGGGGTATATTTCGCCAACCCACCAGCAGATTGGTACCCTAACAGTTCCATGGATAGAAACGATCAGGTGACAGATTTTCATATTTACCAAGAGCAGTCCTTACAATAGCAGCTCCTACTTGTACTAGTGTACACTAGTACAAGTAGGAGCAGACTAACTCACACTGAGTTTGCTTTTGTAATTCAGTAATTTGTTGAAATTTCAAAAAAGGTCATCTATATATCCTGTATATACAATCAAAGTTTAGGAAAAAGAAAATGTTAGAAAAGGTCTCCAAGACTTCATGACCTCAGGACTTCTGGTAGTCCTCATTATGGTTTGCTACAAATCTCAAACCTATTCAGCCTGCTGGTTAATCCGCCACCATTAATAAGAACAATGTATAATAACACTACAAGTTTTATTAGTTATACATCTCAAATTTACCCCCTATATTAATAATTTATTTATGTACAAGTCATATTCGAATCTGTCCCCTGAGACGACTTATCCCCACTCCGAATACAAGCTTAAGTGGAGGTAACAAAATAAATCTAAGTAATTATGTATAGAAACTGACATTAATATTATTTTATATTTGTTTAAAAAACTATTTCAATTCTTGCACAGATTTCAACACAGATTTTTAAACAAATATCTAAATATTTCTCAAGCTTCTAAGCATTCCACCAATAACAGATTTGAAAATGAATCACATTAAATAAAATTACTAAACTAAAATTGAACTAGTACATTGATTTATATTTCACATTGTAATATAACCTGTGATATCGTCTGTGGTAATTTAGGACATTAAATAATCAAATAGTTCGACATAAACATTTATCAAAACATTATTTTAATTTCTAACACCATTTTGTATTAACATTTGTACAGATTGGGGCGTAGCCCCACGTGTTTGCAATTCTTTAGAATGTCACCAACAATTTCACAACATCGCCGACGACGGACGACACAAATTCCCGCAGCTCTACACACTGTTCATCCAATCACTTTTTTCACGCAACAAGTGTGCGTATAGAACACGGTCCCCGCTCACCAGTCCCACCAGTCGCGGCGGGGCGGGCGGGGCGCGCGGGGTCAGCGGCGCAGCAGGCTGCGCGCGTCCGCGATGAGCCGCGCCACGCGCCGGGCGGCCGCCGGCGAGCGCCGTCAGTGGCGCAGCAGCCCGCGCGCCTTGGCCGTCAGCTTGCGCACGCGCCCGCGCGACGAGATGGACACCGGGCCGCCCGACGGGCCCGACCCTGCGGACACGCGCGCTACAGCCGGCCGCCAGCGAGCACGTCGGCGACGGACATACGTCGTCATACCCGACGACCTCGTGCGGTCGCGGCCGGCTCGGTCGGACGTGATGGTTTCGTACGTTTCAGATCAGTAATTTGGAAAAAGTGGCTTTCACATTTCACCGGAGGGTCGCCGGGGAGAGCGATCCCCTCGCGCCCTTATTAGATATCGATAGAAACGAACTAAATGAATTCTTCTTACCCGAGCAATGAAAAATTTTTAGCCTTCGCGTAATTTAAAAATTCGTTCAATAGCTATCGAGCTAGCCGTTCGACCGGCGTCACAATCTGGCTCTAAGATGGTGGTGAGTACCGTTGTGCTGCGCGTGACCGTTGAAGTAGTTGTGGTCGCTGGCGGCCGCGCCCGCCGCGCCCGTCGCCGGCCCCTGTGGACGAGACGCGTTAGTGTCGTGGTGGTGGGGAGCTGTTGCGCGGGTAGGGGGGCGGCGCAGTACCTGCGCGTGGTGTCGCCGCCGAGCCAGCGCGCGCTGCTGCTGCTGATGGTGGCGGTGGTGGTGCGGCAGGCGCTTGCTAATGGCGGCCACGGAGTCGTCCTCGCTGTCCTCGTTGTACCTTCGCGGACTGCCGCGTCGTCGCAGCGACACGCCTCCGCTCTGTGAACGTATCAAACGCATCCGTGTTAATCCGCTGATCGTGTTTGAACGAACACTTGGTAAACGATAACCAAAAAACAAAAAAATAATACAACTAATGTTCACCAAGGGGTCTTCATTGAAACATAGTCTATATATATGGGGTTTTCCAATAGGGACGCTTGAACTTTGACAGCTGATTGCGGCCATGTTGTTTGAGTGACAGCTGTCAAATGCAGTGTGTTATATTCATTCCGTCCTCCCAAACCACCATGGCAGGTTACAGTGTCGAGCAGCACGTGCAAATCATAAAATTGTTTTATGAAAATGGGTCTTCAGTTCGAGCAACGTTCCGCGCACTTCGCCCGTTTTACGGTCGCGATGATCGTCCTGCCGAGTCGACTATCCGTCGATTGGTGGACAAATTCGAGTCAACCGGGTCAGTTAACAATCAGCCGGTTCCCGTGCGTCAACGTAACGCGAGATCTGCCGAGAATATCGCCGCTGTGCGCGACAGTGTCCTCGAAAACCCGCGGCAGTCAATTCCGCGTCGCGCACAGGAACTCGGCCTTTCGCAGACGACAACTTGGCGAATTTTGCGTTGTGACTTGAGCCTGCACCCGTACAAGATCCAGCTGACCCAAGAGCTCAAGGTTAATGACCATAGACAGCGCCGTGTGATCGCTGACTGGGCATTAGAGCAGTTGGAAGTTGACGCCGATTTTGGCAAAAAAATCATCTTCAGCGACGAGGCGCATTTTTGGATGAATGGCTATGTCAACAAGCAAAATTGCCGTATTTGGGACGAGACCAATCCACACGAGGTTCACCAAGTGGCAATGCACCCGCAGAAAGTGACTGTTTGGTGCGGATTTTGGGCCGGAGGCGTGATTGGTCCGTATTTTTTCGAAAACGATAATGGTGTGGCCGTCACCGTCAATGGTGAGCGATACCGGTCGATGATAACCAACTTCTTTTGGCCTGAAATCGAGAATATGGATCTGGACAACATGTGGTTTCAACAGGACGGCGCTACGTGCCACACAGCACACGCTACGATGGAAGTTCTGCACGATCAAGCGCCCTTAATGGAAAACCCTATATTATTAAAATTTTGAGGACAATAATTTTTTATTTTTTTTAAGATCATTAAAACTTGTCAAAAGCTTCCAAACAGTTGATAAACAAAGGGAAAAAGGTACTGGACTATTCACTTCAGTCGATGCCTATTTATAACGATATTCAGACCCGGGATCACGACCAGGATTCCCATTACTCTATATTACCGTACGTGAACATACCCTGTGCGAGTTGTATGTGACGCGAGACGGCCCCGCTTGGACTTCCTCAGCCTGACGTTGTCTATGAACAAAATATATTACTATTGAGTAAATAAATAAAGTTAACTTTATTGACATACAAATTATATAATACAAGAGTGTTCTCTTTTATCAATTTATTTGCTGCTTATCAACTCATAACACGTTTGACTCACTAGTTATAAGACTCAATATGTCTCTTTACCGATGTAATTACATACAATTGACATACAACACTGCCTAAGCTATTGGGTCTAACAGGGCGACATTTTGAGACACACAAGAATTCTTTATGGAGTGTAGGTGAGCATTGAAAAAGGTGTTTTAAATTCAACTCCTAAAAGGGTTAAAATATATATATATATATATATATATATATATATATATAATAATCTTAATAAAAAAATACTCAAATAACACAACAAGAACACGTAAAGATATCGGTCTTGAACCTCGCTTATATAGTCAATCGTCACTCTCAATGAATGAACGCGTCCATAGTGCCAGCAGTACAAAGTAGAGGATACGTTACCGGTAGAGCAGCAGCGGCGCGTCGTCGTCCGTGGAGTAGGCTGCCGGCCGGTAGGAGCGGTCCGACTCGTATCGCCGCCGACCGGAGCCCGAGCCGGAGCCGGAGCCCGAGCCCGACCCGGAGCCCGACGACGACGACGACCAGCTGCCCTCCGAGAAGCGTTCGCGTACCCTGAAAGTAAATCATAATTATATATTCATTTTGTCTCTATGAATTACAACCCGAATTTGACCACCGGTCGAAGGGGCTTCAAATATTCTTAGTTCAAAAATATGAGGTCTCTACCAGTAGGACATTTAACTCGAAACGGTATTGATACGATTTTTTGGATGACTCGTATAAGCCTAAGTATAATTATGCCTCAATATATTTATTTTGTATTCCACTCATATAAATCCATCGAAAAATATGAATGGAGGGGTGTGGAGGGAGTACGGGAGGGCGTGTACACGTACCGCTTGTGTTTGCGCGAGGCGGCGCTGCTGGCCGAGCTGCGCGCCCGCCGGCGCTTGCGCAGCTCGGCGCTCGACGTCGCGCCCACCATGCGCGGCCGGCGACGCTGGAAACAGTGTCACTCGGTAATACTTATTTGCTACCAATCGGTAACTTCATGTTGATTAAAATTATTAAGAGAAGCATATTGGATACTATTCTACGTGTTTGTTTTTTGCTGACTGTACTATTCTCTTTTTTTTTTTAATAGCAGATTTTGGCGGACGATCATATGGGCCACCCGATGGTCACCGACGCCCATAGACATAGGCACTGTGAAAGATGTTAACCATCGCTTACATCGCCAATGCGCCACCAGCCTTGGGAACTAAGATGTTATGTCCCTTGTGCCTGTAATTATACTGGCTCACTCACCCTTTAAACCGGAACACGACAGTACCAAGTACTGCTGTTTTGCGGTAGAATATCTGATGAGTGGGTGGTACCTACCCAGACGAGCTTGCACAAAGCTCTACCACCAAGTAAAACTCCTTAAACTTGCATATTTGTTGATGTATAAAGCAAGCTTATCTTATTATTATATAATAATAATAGGCCTCTGCGTCTATGACTGATGATTTAAGCTGCATCGCGAAGACACTTGCGTTCATGACTATGTATATCTCTATCACGTAAATACATACTGGCTGCGGGTGCCTTGTGCTGGTGGGTGGGGGTTCATACTCCAGCTCCACCTCATCCTCAACGAGTTCCTCTTCCACCACCTGATGATGAAGTCACATTCAATAATGAGATCATTGTATATTATTATAATTTATATCAATTACAGCAATACTTAATATGTGTTACAGTTGGAAGGGTGAGTTAGCCAGTGTAACCACAGGCAAAAGGGATATAACACTTTAGTTCCCAAGGTAGCGCGTTGGCGATGTAAGGCATAACTAATATTTCTTACAGTGACCATGTCTATGGGACGGGACGGTAGTGGCCACTACCATCAGGTTGCCCACCTGCCAGTCTACCTATCTATTTTCAATAATATAAAAAATCACAATTTTAATTTTGATTATATCGTTCTCAGTTACCTCTATCCGCGAGTGTTCGCTGCTGTCATCCGCGGACCGCTCGCCCGCTACCGCTTCCGCTTCCGCTTCTGACACCACGCCGTTACTCGTCGCAGGCAAGCTCTCTGCACATTACACACAATATAAAATAATTTGATTACAATAAATCTATCAGGACAACATAATTTTAACATAGCATTTAACACGAGCATAATAATAATGATTGAAATAAACTAACTAATAAAAAAAAAACGTACTAAAATTTGTAAAAAAGATGTTCTGAATCGCGCTAATGTTTGGTTCGCCGCTTAATATATAGGGTTTCATCGTTTTAAATATAGAGTTAGTATTATTGAAACGTTTTGTTACAAAAATTATACATTAGTCCTTCGAGCCGGATGTGCTGGCTGGCACCTATGGTAGGTGGTACTCTATCGTCGTATACTATATTCATTTACCGGGAGGAGCTCGGCTGCTGGAGGACGCGGATGCTGCGCTCTTACTCTTCTTGCCAACACCTTTGCCTGTAAAATATTAATAATATGAGAAGTGAGTACGATCCTGACTACCTGGACTATTGTCGTTCTCACTTCTAGCATAAACATATAAATGGAGGAAACTTAGTTATGAGCGCTAAGGTGACAATAATTTTTTTATCATTTAGTTATACGAGTATGTAGTACCTTTCCTGTGCGACGTGAGCGGCGCGTCGCTGTCCCACGAGTCGTGCGTGTGCGCCGAGCTCGCCGACGACGCGCGCGCTGCGGACGCGCCCGCTGTGACACGTCTCATGTTATACTTATTGACAACATTTACACATTAAAGCGTTATCAGACAAAAAATATAGTCTATTCCAATCACAAGAGGAGCAAAGACAAATAAACATTTCTGACATTGAACTGACGATATCTTTAGTTGAAATTTTGCATATTGTGATATTCATTATGGATTCGTGAATAAAATCGTGTTATAGTCGATAAGTAGTTAAGTGTAGTTTAGTGTGCAGTGTAGATAAGTTTTTTTTTATATAAATAAAGATATATTGATCAAGAAGTATTTATAGTGCATAATACAGCAGAACTATTAGCACATCATATGGAATGTGTAAATCTAAGGTTTGTATATCTTTACTTCTTATAATTGGAATATTTGTAAAAAATATGGCGTATTACTAAGTACACCCTATTTTTTCATTTACAGTTAGTCAATAATTTGTATTAAAGTGTAACTTGATCTTAAATTTAGTAATTAGTATTAAATTAATAAATCAGTATTAAATTAATATTTAATTTATAATGATTCATTAAAACTTTTAACATTAAATAATACTATTTAAAGCTTGTTATGTTGCTTATATATTGTGACTCACATTGCGCCTCGACGGCGGCTTGTCGCGTCCGTGCCCGTGCGTGTGGGCGTGGGCGTGGGTGCGTGCGTGCGTGCGTGCGAGCGTGCGCGCGGCGTGCTCTGCGCGTGCGCGTGCTGTGCAACTCGACAGGCAAGCGCGCCCACAGCGCCTCAAATAACGACGACAGACGCACAGTCATCGAATAGATCTGATGAGTTTTAAAATATTACATATCGTTAAGGTTAACTTTCTAACATTAAATGTCAAAGGCGTCATTAGTCCATTAAGTAAGTTTTTAACCAGTGATCCAAGCACCCTAAGCTCAAAGCCCTTTCTGTAAATTCGTCATTAAGCCTTTTATGTATCATTTTACATTTAGTTTGTCACAGATTTTTCTCTTTCTATCATTATTATGTCATATTCGAAAATCGAAAGAAGAAGACAGAGCATCGTTTAACTACTCATCATCCGCTAAACAACATCAATAAGTATGGCCGTCAGCAGTTACTCTAATCCGACCATAAAATTATGTACTTAAATACAATTGAATTATTATTTTTATATAATCGTGAATACGTATGCAGCTATCATCTCACCCGACTGCGCTTGTTGGTGTTGTAGAGCCGGCTGTTGGCGAACACGAGCCTGACGTCGGCGGCGACCTGCGCGGCGCGCGCGTACCGCCCGCTCGCCAGGCGCCGCCGCACCGTGCCCAGGTCCATGGGCCGCGACACCACCGCGAAGTAGTCTGTGACACACGCGCCGTCAGCACCGGGTCGGCAGGGGAGGCACCGACGGGGGCGGCACTCACCTGGCACCTGCGACGACGACACGGGCTCCCGGAACGGCTCGGCGTCGGCCGACGCGTACAGCTCGCGCAGCAGCCCCGCGCACACGGCGCGCCAGTCGCCGCGCGAGCCGTCCGCGCCCGCACCGCCCGCACCGCCCGCGCGCGCCGCCCGCGTGCGACTCGTGCGACGCTGCTTCTGTAAATATATACGCATGACGACCATGATGAAATCAAGATTCTTCAAGATCGTGATGATAAGGACGATAACGAAAATTATGATGATAATAATGATGGCTAAGGTGTTGATGTTGATGACTATATCATAAAAATATTAAATTTAAAAACCCAATAAAACCTCTCACCTTATCTACGACTTCGTCATCTGAGGACTGATAGGAGGCAGCCAACGCGTGGTACTGCGCCACCACATCCACCGTCTCCCAATTGCTGTAATGACAATTAAGAATATTTCAAAATCATTGACAAAATGTCATACTGGCTGTCGCAAAACAGTAGCGATGCAAATAATATTAAATAAGAATTGGTAATGTGGTAGAGCTATTATTATGGTAGGTTGTGTAATATCTTCGACCCCGTGACGTACCTGATGATGTACAGCAGCAGGTCGGTGACGAGCCTCGCCTGCCGCACGATGGGCGAGTGCGGCTCGTTGAACCGCTCCGCGTTGGACGCCAGCCAGCGCGCGTCGAACTGCGCCGCGGCCGGCCGCCGGTAGAACTGGACGACGAATACCGCTTTACTAGCCGATACCTACCGCGCCTCGACTCGGACCCGCTTTGTATTAAGCTTTCGCTTAACGCGGACACATCTTGTATTTCAAAATCTATTTGTATTTGTTTACCTGTGCAGTTATTATACATAGCTAAACTTAATAAAAATATTCTTCCCTTAGCTATATCATTTAATTTTTAAATGAATTCTTCCTATTCTGCCTTAGTATTTTTCTTATTAATAAACGAGAAAGTGTGTTACCATACAATAAAACTTAGTAACACACACACAAACAATTATAAACAAATCCAGGCACGAATTGATTACTGTTAAAAACGTACTTTTTTTTTTTGCCAACAGTACTAGTTGTGCTTATGACATCATTTTGTAAATGCCGAAGATTGCAAAATCGATCAGTTTATTTCACAAAGCCTCACTGAGTTCAAATTACGTAATAACGATAGTAGAGAAATTTAAATATGTCGTTGATATGACACGAGGGTAAGGTTTGAAAAAAAACTATGTTAATGACAACGTACCAGATTTTCAAAGCGAGCGCGAATGGTGGCTAGATCGACGGGGTACGGCACCACCAGCGCGTAGCTCGGATACAGCTGCAGGTCCACCGGCGCCACGAACGGCTCCGCCACCGACAGCGACATCACCTGTAATATTGGATTTTTAAGTTACTCCTAAAGTGAGTAATTAACATATTTTTTTATGTTTTTATTTAAATATTATGATACATATATATTACATAGATTATAAAAGGCGTGAAATAAGTTATCGTTGATATTGATTGAGAATGAATAGACTGAATAGTGTTTAACGAATGGTGTCGACGGAAGGTGGTGGTGGTACCTGCGAGATGTGGTGCGCGATGCGCGGGCAGGCACGCGGCGGCCAGTCGTGCGCGCGCGCCAGCACGGCACGCAGCTCGGGCGCCAGCACCGCCACCGAACCGCCCGGCTCCGCCGGCAGTCTGCGGACACGGAACATTACTGGCTACAGTCATTATTCCACTTATCTACGTATAAACTACCGTACCGAAGACGGTTTGGACAATGATCCCACACAACCCGGTTAAAGGCCCGGGTACTTTTCTTAAGCTTTCCAGGAGGTTAAAAAATAGATCCGAAACCTTCTGATCGGCGTCAACGAGAGCCTCTTTATACACATTTCGGATGTTCCGCAACTTCTTCTAGAGGGATTTTTTATGATAAGTTTAGTGAAAAAAAAGCAGAGGAACTAGGAAGACATAGGGAAAATTGGTCGCGGAACTCATTGAATTCTTAAAAACGCCTGCTGTCAATGCATCCCCCACCTGTCCGGGTCGATGGGTTCGAGGTCCCAGGGCGAGAGACGCTCGACCTCGCCGTTGTCCCACCGCACGCGCAACGACAGGAAATGAGCTGGAATTATAGAGCAATTATATTGGAGATGTTATGTGTCCTCCTCGTTAATTTCGGCTGCGGTGGCAGACAATTGCACAGACAAATTATAATGCACAACTTTGTGCGCAAATAAATGTGCACACACAACTCCGTCGCTTCCAAATGTCAATGAGATGGCAAAGTTTATGTTACATTATGAAGTTGTTTATTATCTAAACACGGGACTCACAAGCGGCCTCATTGGCCCAGGCCTCGGCGTCGCTACAGTTGGAGGCGGCGGCGGAACCGGACGACCGCTCCAGGACCTGCCCCGTCCACCACGAGTCGTCGATCATGCATCGGAACCTATAACACAATGAATTCGTCATTAGTCTTCGTCTCAGTGTAGTGGCCGCTGTCCCCGTAGGTGGTGCGGGTGGTACCTGTCGCCGGCGCCCCAGTGCCTGGCGACGGCGGCGTCGTAGTGGTGGCGCAGCACGAGGAAGTCGATGACGTCGGGCATGTCGTGGTAGCGCACGGCGAAGGCGCGCGAGTCGCGCTCGCGGAACAGCTTGAGGCTGACCACGCGCGGCGGCTTGATCACGTACTTGATGCCCACCACCTTCACCGCCTCGCAGTCCTGTCGGACATAGTATTTATTTTTAAAGGAGATAGTGCGATTCAAAAAAATCGAATAAACTAATTAACGCCATCTATTGATCAATTTAGAAACTAACTAACGGTCCTTTACTTTTCAATATATTCATAAATGACATAAATAATGTTTTTGTGTCTTCAGATTTTCTTTTATATGCTGATGACACAAAAATTTTCAAATCTATTAAATCTTTAGATGATTGTCATGCTCTACAATCTGACTTAAATAGGTTAGAGACATACTGCAAATTAAATTCCCTGCATCTTAACATAAACAAATGTGCTATAATTTCTTTTTCCCGTAAGCGTAAAACTTTGCTTTATAAATATACTGTCAATAATAACGACATATCAAGGAAGAACGAGGTGAGAGACTTAGGCGTGACACTGGATAGCAAGCTCTCTTTTGGTTCTCATATTAGAAGTATTTCAACAAAAGCCTATCGCATGCTAGGATTCATCATGAGAACAGGATCTGAATTTAAAAATACTTCTACTATTAACCTGCTTTATAACGCGTACGTCCGTTCTATACTCGAGTATGCATCTACGGTATGGAATCCTCAGTACAATATTCATATAAATGAAATTGAGAAGATCCAAAACAAATTTTTAAAATATTTGTCTTTTAAATCTAGCGATTCTACCCATGAACCTTTATTAGCTCTTTCAAAACGCCGATCTATGAGAGACCAAGTTCTCTTATATAAAATTATTAATAATATTGTTGACTCCCCTTTTCTACTTAGCAAGTTGTCTCTGAACTGCCCACGATCCAACGCTCGTCAACCGTTATGTTTTTATACTCCCACTTGTCATTCATCACATAATGCTAACTGTTTTCTAATCAGAGCTTGTCGCGAATATAATAAGCATTTTGGGAACATTGATATATTTCATTTATCTTTGATTAAATTTAAAGATAAACTTTGTAACAATCTTAAATTAACTTAATTATATACTTTTAATATTGTCCAATAATTTTTCTCTTATTGTGTTAAAATATTTGAGTGCATTTTATGTTTCATCAATCGGTGGAAACTTCGCTGGATAATGTGATATTTAAATTGTATTATGTAATTAGATTATATTTTCTATCTGTTTGTTTCCCAAATATTAAATAAATAAATAAATAAATAAGACATGTGACGAAATTATCCAGTCCTGTTTGCGTTTTTATGTAAAATCATTGTTTACATTTTACCACCTGGAAACTGTCCCACTGCTGGTTTAAGGCCTCTCTCTGAGTAGAAGGTTTGGAATTCATTGCACTATTACCGTATGTACCAAGTTCATCATTCAGTCTTCCTTATTAATTATTTATATTTGTTGATAATAAAAGAAATTTGTACAGTATCGCCTATGCTATCGTTTTTTTATGTTAGACAAAAATAGACTGTCTTTCCTCAGGGTTCAGGCTTGCTTCATAACGAACCTCATCAATATCGGTTCAGCGGTTTAGCCGTGAAAACGTCATATGCAGACTTAGTTTCGTATTTATAATATTAGTATAGACAACAATTTAAGCGGTTACTTCACTCACATATATCTGCATTCGATCCCAGGGCTTGTCCCGCGGATGTATCTTGTACAGGTCCTTCTCAGCCACCGCCTCGAAATAACGCTGGTGACCCTGAAAGTGAAATATATAAATCATAAGTGAGCTAATTATACTAGCTACCCGTCAAGCTTTCGCACGGATATAATAACGGTCTATAAGAAATTGGTTGTCTGTAAAGTCGGTTTACGGACGATAATTTTACGTGATAACGTCATAAGAAAAGATTGATGAATACTCGGACGCATCGGCCGATGGAGTGGAAGAGAGACAGATGCGTCACAAGCGGAACGCTTAGGCTGATCGTGCCTCTCTATCCCTGGTTCCGCGCTCTCGCTTGCGCGCTTGGCTCATGTGGAAAGTTACTATGAGTCATGCTTTTTCGTGTATGCAGCCGGCGTTCATCGATTTATAAGACGTTATCACGTTAAACACGTTTATATCGTAATTCATATAACTCTTTAGGTTTACACGGCGCACGCCAGTTAAGGCCTGAGTCATATTTCAGTAAATTTTCACAAAACTGTAACAGAATAACACACAAAAATTGTCATCACGAATCACTATCCCTTGGTGAAAACGGACAGACATATGCGGCGGGAGACTTCGTTTTATATTGTGATTAGATTCCCTTTGTGGCTTCGTCCGCGTGTTGGAGTGGGAGTAAACAAATAGACAAACTCATTTGCGCATTTTAATATTAGTAAGGATTACGTGTTGAATACGACACGCCTATGCTCACCAGGCGAAAGTATAAGCAGTGGTCCCCCATCTGCGGGTGGTAGGGCGCCTTGCGGGGCGACACGGCGGTGAGCCACTCGCCCACGCGGTACGCCTCGGGCAGCTCGGCGCTGGGCCCCGCCGCCGCCGCGCCGCGCTTCGCCGTCGCCGTGCTGGGACTGTATCTGTGAGCACAGACAAAATAGATTACGACTTACACGTCGGACTCCTGAACTTTGAAGTTTCTAAGATTTTTAAGTGAAGTCGAAAACTAATTGAAAATTTAAATAATGTTAATATTGGTAAAGTTTAGTAAGCGCTCGTTTACGGGTGGTAGAGCTCTGTGCAAGCTCGTCTGGGTAGGTACCACCCACTCAACAGATATTCTACCGCAAAACAGCAGTACTTGGTTTTTTGTATTCCGGTTTAAAGGCCGAGTGAACTAGTGTAATTACGGGCACATGGGACATAGTATCTTAGTTCCCAAGATTGGTGGCATTGGGGATGTTTTTTTTTAGAAATGTTCAATGCCCCTGTCTATGGCAGTGACCACTACCGCCTACCTATACTATAAAAAAAAGTAAAGCTTGGAATCAAAAAGTCCCTTTGCGCAGACTTGTAAGCTAGCTACTAGAGCAGCCGTGCTAGTCGAGTCACCTGGCGGTGGGCGCGGGGCGGCGACGCGCGCGCGCGGGGGGCGCCAGCGCGGGGCCCGCCTGCCAGTCCGAGTACTGCGACGACGAGCTGCGGCCGACACATACTTATATATTATACAACAGCGACACGAAAACATTACTTTGGAAAACGTTACATTTGTATGTTAAAATAAATAACAGACTAGAAAGTTGAAATCAGGAACGTAGGTTTATTTTATAGCGGATATTGGATTCTTAATCCAACGAGAGGAAACTTTTGAAAATAACTTAAATTACAAAAAAAAGGGGGAAATAGAAGTGAGGACTTTGTATGCTCTTTACTTATGCGTAATCCGAACGGGCAGTTAGTACATAGTTAAATTGTTTACCTGTCGCTCTTGCTTGCGGAATGTGAGCTGAGAACGAAAAAAAATACAAATTATTATATCATGGAAGGTTATGAATATTTATTTGAAGGGCGAGGAGAAAGCATTTTTTCTGATGCACACCATAATTGAAATTAAAGCGAATCATTTCAAAGGTAGTCGCAGATATTTTAATTGGCAATTTACAGCGTATAGTAAAACGATTCATAGTATATTGTAACTGCTAGATTTACTATGTGAAAGTCGCAAGACCGAACCTAACACAAGATTTGATATTAATCAAACAGACAATATGAATATTTGCAATACTTATAAATAATCAACTTAGCTTTTTATCGTTATTAATTTCCTTGTATTAAAACAAGCTAATTATAATAGTCACCTATCAGAGTCTGTGACGTCAGCGCTCGAGTGTCGCGAGCGAGAGGACCGTGAGGAGCGAGACGAGCGGGAGGAGCGCGAGGAGCGCGAAGAGCGAGAGGAGCGCGAGCCCGACAGGCGCACCGACTCGTCCGACGTGTCGCTGCCGCTGTCCTCGACCGCGTCCACCACCTCCTCCTCGAGCCGAATCGTCTGAAACGAGACCGAAATCATATACAATTGACATCAAAAATTTATTTCACAAGGATATTTGATTTGTCGTTAATCTTGGACAATATTGGACTCAAAATACTCATCGAATGTAATCAAGGTCAGGTACTGGCCACGCCAGCTAGACTGAGTTGAGTAAATGTATATTACAACAAAACATGATCCACACTGTGCAATTAAATAGTATTAGCGATATATATCGCCTACCGGTTGCGTGCGCGGCGGCGGCGGGCGGGCGCGGGGCGCGGCGCGCGGGCGGCGGCCGGGCCGGCGGCGCGGGCCCTCGCCGGGCGCCGTGCTGATCATGACGGGCCGGCGCCGCATCTCGCGCCGGTACCACGACATCTCCCACGCGTTCAGCTCCGTGCTGCGGGCGGGGCGCACCGTTACGCGCACGTCGAGTGGATGTTACTGACCTTCCGCTTGCGGTGGCTCACCTCGCCTTCTCGAGCTCGTCTCGCGCCGAGGGCGGCAGCGGAGGCACGATGGGTCGCGTGCTCAGCGGCACGTCCAGCCCCTGCCAGGAGCCGGCCGTGTGGCGGACCCCCTCCCCGCGCCACACGCCGTGCCCCGCCGGCGCCTGCTCGGCTTGCGCGCCGGGGCCGGCCTGCACGCCGGGGGTCAGCGGGTCGGCGGCCAGCGCCTCGATCATCGCGTCCAGCCGCGTGCGCGGGACGAGCTGCTCCAGCGGGAGGGCCTCGCGGCCCGGGACGAGGCGTTGGAACTCCGGCGGGTGTGGCGCGCCCTGGGGAGACGGCACGATTAGATCGAGGAGTGAGCGTGACGTGACAGATAGACTGAGCTATTGCGGGGGACTCGCCTCGACGTCGACGAGGAAGGGCGGCGGCATAAGGTGCGGCGGCAAGTCCGTTTGCTCGTCCAGCGCGCCACCGAGAGCGTCACGCGACAGCGGCCGGTAGTCCGTGTGGAAGAATAGCTCGGTCGGTAGGCGCGCCAGCCGCGTGTGACCGGAACCGAGCCCCAGCAGCAGCAGATGCCCGTGCGAATCGCTGGCGGCCACGCGCGTGCCGCACGCCGCCCAGCGCGCGTCGAATAGCGCGCCCTCCCCCTGGCCGGGGATCACGTTGTGGAAACGCGCCAGCGGCTCCTCTTGCTCCGCATGCCACACGAACAGCTGCCCGTCGTGGCCCGCCGACAGCAGCACGCCGGGCAGCGTCGGGTGCGCCTCGAGCACGTAAGCCTCGTCACGGTGACCGGCCAGCACGCGCACCTGCACGCACGTGCGCGCGCACCACACGCGCACGGAACTATCCGACACGGCCGTCATCACGTACGCGTCACTCCTGTCCCAACACACCATGGTCACTTTGAGCTTTTTGTGTTCGTCCGGGTTGTGCACGCGCAGCAGCGTGTGGCGCCACTGCGTGGCGTGCAGCGTCCATAGCGCGGCCGTGCCGTCCTTGCTGCCGGACACGAAGCGCAGGCCGCGGTGTGCCCAGGCCAGCGAGTCCACGGCGTCCGCGTGGGCCGGCGTCTCCAGCACGCGGCGCGGCCCGGCCGCCTCCAGCGCGTACACGCGCACGCGCTGATCCGCCGAGCCCGCCGCCAGGAAGGCCCCGCCGGCCGACCAGGCCGCGCAGATCATGTGGCAGGCGCCCGGCCGCAGCCGCTCCACGTACTGCACCGGCTGCGACAGGAACTGACCCTCGCGCGAACACGTCCAGAAGGCCACCGAGCCGTCCGTGCTCGTGGAGGCCAGCCAGCGCAGCTCGGAGTGCGCGGGCGGCGCCCACTGCACGGAGGTTATGGTGCCGGCGTGCGCGTGCAGCACGGCGCGCGGCGCGCCCGTGGCCAGGCACCACACGCGCACGAGGCGCTCCACGGAGCCGCACGCCAGCAGCGTGCCGTCGTGCGAGGCGCACACGTCCGTGATCTCGGCGCCGGCGCCCCGCAGCGTGGCCGCCAGGCGCCCGTCGACGGCGCTCCACACCTTCACCAACAGGTCGTCGGCGCCCGTGAGCACGTAGCGCCCGGTGCGGTCGAAGGCGAGGCAGTAGACGGCCGACAGGTGACCCAGCGTGCGGCGCTGCAGGGTCAGCCCACGCAGGAGGCGCACGGGGAAGGGGCGCGGAGCGGAGGCGGTGGAGGCCCGCCCCGCTCCCCCCGCGCCGATGCCTCCTGCACCCAACTCGCGCGACAACAACTTGCGCACTATAACAGAGACATTACTACTAATGATTCCATCGTCCATAAAAATGTCGTCAAAAATGTAATTAGTATTTAAACGAATATTATACACATTGTCAGGGATACATAAACTACATATGGTACCTAAATCCAGAATAATGGAGATATAGATTCTAATTTATTTTAAATAAGTGGTTAGAGTGACAAATGACCATCTGATGATAAGTGGTAATCATGGCTGTATGGTTCACTGCACTGACAATATTTCAAACTTTTTTATTTATCACTTGGGCGCGTCCACAATATTACGATAATGTATTTTTTTTTATTCAGTCCACGTGTTAGCCTTCAGCAAGGTGAACGCGTTTCATACCCATTAATGTAGTTACACTGGGTCACCCACCCTTCAGACCAAAATAACAACTAAGTATTGCTGTTTGTCGGTAGAATATGTGGGTGGTAGCTATCCAGACGAGATTGCCAAAGCCCTCCCAGCAAGTAAGGATACATAATTTCCACTGACCGAGCGTGTGGTCCGGCTTGTAGGACGCATACTGCGGCCTGGGCCTCACGAGCGACTCGCTGAGCAGCGACAGGCGCGCGCCCAGCAGCTTGCCGTCCGGCGGCGGCGCAACCGGCGCCGAGCGCGCCAGGCGCAGCGCGCGCTCGCACACCGACACCAGCCGGCGCCACGACACGTCCGAGTACTGGGAGTCCTGGAAAACCAATGAGAAATCTATCAATATTTAAAATGTTATCCTAACGTACAATACGAATTAATCGAATATAGTTAAATAACGTTCCGGTCTGAAGAATGAGTGAGCCAATTTGCACATGGATTCCTTTTACATAGTAGGTTATCACTAGGGCAGTATTTTTAAAAATTTAACCAAATAATGGCTGTAACTTTGAAATCACACTTCAATTTTATTTATTGGCACAGATTTTATTATTCGTAAATTTTTTTGGTTGCTTACATCTTTCAATTAGAGTATGTTAAAGGTTTTTCCTGTAACTCCAAGTTATCAAATAAGACGCCTACATCCAGCATAGGTCGCCCGCCAACTTGAAACTTTTTATCGTAAATAAATTAATTACCATTTAATACATATTTTTGTGATTTACAGTACAAGAAGGAATTGGACTTATATTAAATTGTTTTTTATTGAATATAAGACATGTGATGAGTGTGATGGAAATGGTCACCACACTCCTTAAATTGCCACTAAGAAATATTAATCTAACAATTTTTCGTGAACACATAATCGTAAACTAAGATGTATGAATGTCCCTCGTGCTTGTAGATACACTGGCTCACTCACCCTTTGGCGGTAAAATATCTGATGAGCATAAGCACAAAGCCCTAACACCGAATAGCATTTTCTCGAAATTCTTTTTTTAGACTTTGTCTATAAACTGTTTAATTATTTTCAATTATGTTTTTGATAATTTTAACATGAAATATATATCGTAAGTGAAAATTACAAGAAAAGTCTATAAATATTCCTTTTTATTATTAATATAGACATATTATAATAGTTATATTTAACAAATAATATTGATAGAGAAATTTAAAATTTGGCGCCCTTTTGTTGTCGCTACGATTATAAGAGTTCGGAAAATTTCGCAAAGCATCGCCTAATGTCTATAGGCTACACGTTGATTCGGCCGTTAGAGCGAGACAACCGCAACCTCTTACGAACGATGCAATATGTTAGACAAGAACAGCTGCGACCCTACTTACGTGATCATGAGATCGAATGCATGATATATCATTTTTTTCGCAATTAGCTTAAATACTCAAAAATAATAACAGAAACTTCGCAAAAACATTTTTTAGGATTTTCCACCGTATTTTCATGATCATTTCTGTGTAAATTAGAAAACAGAAAATATTTTCAATTTTGAGCAATTTAAAGATTTCTAATCGCTAATCTGCTTAGAAAAAGTAAATAAACAGAAGTTTTCGCGCTAAAAACTTGTAAACTTACCAATTCATTGTACGACTGTGGATGCTCGACGCCCTCCCAGTCGAGTCGCCTAGGTAGCACCTGCCACAGAGAAAATTGCACAAAAACTTTACAGTAAACTTTCAGCGAGTTTGACAGCCGCCTCCACGTGCCTTCGCGACCAAAACAATAAGCTATATATGCCCGGCACTAGGAAAAGCTTTAACTTACCTCAACGCTCTCCAACTCTTTAAGTAAAGTCTGCGGAAGATAAACGAGTTATTAGATATTTTAACGACATATTCGATTAATTTACAAGTATTTGTAGTTAATTTACCTTAGCAGTTTCTTTTAACGGGCCGCCAGAGAGAAATTTCGCTATCAAAAAGTAGAGTTCTGAAACCGGGAAAGCTACCATTACACGACCTCGCACATAGGACACTCTTTTTATGTAGCTCGATTTTAAAGCACTAGACTCACCAGGAACAACATTGACCTCCTCATTGGAATCCTCCATTATCCTAGATTATTTATAATAGGCCAAAATAGACCTCACACATCACAAAAACTGTTAAATTCCATCAAACATTTTGCTTCGAACATTACATTGTTGACGAAAGTTAATGCAACCTCCTGTAATAATAGCAAAATGGCGTTTGCTGTCACGGTCAAACAGGTCTATAACGTCGGTAAGACGTCTACCACTTAGGTTGTAACTCATTGGCTAGATGGCGTTAGCTGCTTAATTTCATGATAATCGTTGAAAAAACTTAATGAAGTACTTTATAATTTTGTATAATTCAATGATCTATAACTTAAAATTTTCATACTAAAACTATGCATAATATAGTAGATTTATTGTCAATAAGGAGGAAATGACACTTTGAAAAATCATCACAGCCTTCATAAAGTGCAGCAACATTGCCAAATGTCAATTGTTTTAGGGTGAATGCACCGCTTTCCAGAAACTGACTGAACCAGACTGAACAGTGCAAATATGAAGCGATATTTTGTTGAGTGATGGGTTTTTGGGTAAAAACTTTCAGCTTGATAGTGACATTAGCTTCAGACGAGGTATCAAGTACAGTGATTATGATATGTGATAATAAACTTGAGGTGAGGGACCGTGTTGCCGAAATTTAATGAGAAGATGCATGTTTGAAGATCATCACCAATACAACGCTGATGCTGTACTTATAAGATTAGCATGATTTCAATGTGGTTTAACTGGTTCTGATAAAAATGTAAGTGTAATATTAATTTATTTCACAAATAATCGTATTAACAAAAGTATTACAATTCGCGCGTTACTTAAAAATTTGCCGACATGTAAAAAAAAGAAAATAATTAGCTTACAATTTGTAATTTCGTTTTAACCACTCCCTATTGCTAAATATACACACAAAGATAAATTATTGATCTGTTTCTAAAAATAAACATCTAAGCAGATAAAGTAAGACTGTATATTTATAATACGAAGTGGTTAATTTTTTTTTATATTAATCTTATATCCTCTTATCTTATTTGTCAAAAATTGTGTATTTTTGTCAAACAAAG
Source organism: Nymphalis polychloros (assembly GCA_905220585.2). Classification (NCBI taxonomy): domain Eukaryota; kingdom Metazoa; phylum Arthropoda; class Insecta; order Lepidoptera; family Nymphalidae; genus Nymphalis; species Nymphalis polychloros. The sequence continues at coordinate 335,081 of HG992268.1, read as the reverse complement.
TTACTTTCTTCAACTTTTAAATCTCCACCGAGAAGTGTATTCTTACTACTTTAATTGAGTTTAGTAAGTAGTAGATAGCATAGATTGCTTTATTTTATATATAATAAAGGACATAATTATGCAAAACGCAAGTCACATAAACTCACTTGCAAAGTTTTAGTAAAATGACCGATGGACAGATTTATTTTATGTGAGAGTGCACTTAGAGAGTGCAGTGGAGGGCTTGGATATATCTAATTATATTATTGTACTCGTAAAGTTGATGTCATATATCCATACCATATTTATTTATTTAACACCAACAAGTAGTACCGTGGGCCTGAATCCCACCCAGGATAGACATTTGTTTGCATGAACATGTCTGTTTGTCCTGAGTCTGGGTGTAATTATCTATTTAAGTATGTATTTACAAAAGAAAAAGTGGTATATGTAGTGTATCAGTTGTCTGGTTTCCATAGTACAAGCTCTGTTTAGTTTGGGATCAGATAGCCTTGTGTGATGTCGATATTATTATTATTATACACAATAAATCAAAAAACAATAACAGGATTTAGGTAATTACCTATGTTTACACACTGTGTGTTCTAAAATAACTTAAAATATAGATAAAATTGTAATTATTTTTACAATTTTGACTTGATAATAAAATAATGACATAATATATTCAAATAATGATAATATTGAGATAATAAGATAAGAATTTTAAACACACTTTGATCATTAGATTAAAAATAAATAAAATAAAAAATTGTTCGATTGGGGGAACCCCGTTAGGAACGAAGTTCTTTGCGATATTTTTGCGACTCAAAACTTCTTTTAAAATGTAGATTTTAGTTGATTATATTACTCTACTAGCAGCTGCCCGCGGCTTCGCTCGCGTTTAAGTATAAGTAAAGGATAAACGATTATTTGAAATTTGGATTGGTATGTGATTGTAAAGTAAGAAGCATGAACATGTCTTCTGGTCTACAATTCTGTTGCTTAAATACCTCGGTCATCTATCCACGACGTTAGATATAGCTACTAATGTAAATGAGCAAGCGTACGAATATATTTTTTTATTTTATCAAACTTAGATTAAACAAAACTAACTCTTTAGGGTTTAAGGGTCAGGTTGAGGTAAAACTTAGGGACTACCAATTAAGTGGTACACATGGCAATAATGGAATATGTTTTTTTTATCAAAACTTCACTAACATATTGAAGTTCATATAAAAAATATATATCTCCCTAGGAGATATTGATATCAGATATTGTATATTTTTAATTTCGCACCCAACCCTTCAAAACAAAAATAAATGTTTCTAAAACTTCGAAATACATGTTTATTAATTCAATCAAAAAACACAAATAGTAAATTCCTATTTTATATTTTTATTTTTTTTTATACAATTTTTTTTTTATATATTTTTAGGTAATGCTTTCACCCCATTTCTCCCGTTTGGAGTTGAATTTCTAAAAACGACGAAATACGTATGCGTAGCGTTTATATTAAATATCATTCTTTTTACATCAAAAATTACGAAATCCCCATACAAACTTTCAACCCCTTCTTTACCCTCTTAGGGGGTACATTTGAAATACATTTTAATTTATTAAGCTTGTATTTTAATTTTACTGCTTGTAACTTTAAAAATTAGAGGTTTCTAAACAATAGTTCAACTCTTTAGGGGTGGAATTTCCAGAAATCCTACCGTATATACATTTTACATTATAAAATGTATCAACTGCCAAAATTTTAAGTTTCTAACGTCCGTGGTTTATTAGGCTCTGCGATAATGAATCGTTCAGGAAAAGTCATTATATTATGTGTATAGATAACAACAAAAATACATATTTTTTATAACTTTTGATAGGCTCATCTGATTTTGATGAAATAAAGACTAAACCGAACCTTGAAATAGTTGTTATAATAATTCGGTTATTTGTAATTTTAAGACGTTTGAAAGATTAGCCTGAACAAACAGACAGACAGTGAAAAAAAAAACTATTGCTTGGGTTTTGGTAAATCGTAAATAGCCATATAACCTTTAAAACAGGCAGTTATTTTGAAATCACAGACAGAAACTACAATTTTATTTATATGTATGGATAATTTATTTATTAATTCGTTTTTTGCTATAGATTTCTGTTCTTTTATGTGTACAATATAAAGTAAAAGAAAAGGTTCTTCTGTCAGAGACTAAATAAAATCAGACTTAATCAAGGCATCATCATTTAACTAAACAAAAAAATAAGGGGATTTAAAACAAATTTTGTGTATTGAACTTGACACACATATCTCAATGAGCTACTTAAGCGGCCATTTCATATAGAAAAAGTATATAATATACAAAAAAGCACCTATATAACAATTTTGATAAAAGGTTCAAAAGCAGTTATTTGACCGCTCTGGTAGGTTAAGTGTTCATTAATTATTTTTAACAAACAAAAATGAGATGACACTTATATGAGATAGCATTATGTATATAAAATAACACATAACATTGAGTAAGACCAATAAAGCGTAGTAAATAAATGATTTATATATTATTTATATTATATATATTTTTAACCAAATACAATTAAAAGGCAAGCAAGCAAGAATATGACTACAGTAGCAAATTTATAACAAACTAAAATATTGAATATTAAGAATGTACCAGCCGTACATTCATATTATATAAATTAATATATTATTATTTTTATCATTTCTAATATTTCTATCATTATTAATTTTTGCATTGATTTTTTTAAAATATATAAAATCAATATCTTAGTAGACTTAATTATAATTTTGTCACCTATGGCTATCGCAAAGATGAATAATGACTTCAGCATCATACTTGAGTGGAGTGAGTAACCTTTAGCTCTTAATGTCAACCCTAGTAGATTTCAAGCCATAATTATTGGCAGGCGGAACCAAATATCATGTTTGATAATATTGTCATCCCTTATTGTGATCCCTTATTGTGATTATATTAAAAACCTGGGAGTTTACTTCGAATATACTTTGCTTCCCGTTTGAGTGTTTGCCGTATTGAGGTCATTGGGTCATCATCAACATTGTCTTTTAAATTATGATCGCACAGATCTACTTCTTCATATTCATGATTATGCTGTTGCAAACTTGACGTACCCAAAGACCAATTGAATTAAACTGAGAGATTTCAAAATACTTTTATTCGATTTATATTGGGATAAGGCAAATAGAACCACGTTTCACAATTTTGTTCTCTTCTTAATCAGTTGCCCGTCTGACTTCGTAGGAATATGCACATCTTCTCTATTCTGTACTGTGTGTTGTTTAACCCTTTTACTCCCCCTTCATCACTTGATATTCATTAGATGATGAGGGTGATGACGACGTCTCAGTGCTTTTATTTATGTGCTTCGTATTTTGTTGCTCGATCACTACTATTTTAGCTATCTCTATAGCTTTCTTTAGTGACAGATCAGACCGTTGTAATAATCTTTTATGTTTGGCGAGCTACTCTAACACATATTCGCTGTAAATTTATCACTGACCAATGACTATTAATTCAACGAAATCGCATTTTAAACTGAAATTTTCTAGACTCGTAATAAAGTCGGTTATAATTTCGTGTTTGCTTTGTTTTCTCATAAAAAATACATGTCAGGCAATAGTTAAATTTTTCCTCGGTGCGAAATACTTGTTACATTTATTAATGAGGTCTTCTAAAGTAATTTCTGTTATTTTAATGTTGAATGAATTGAACATTTCGACACCTTTTCCACCAATCGAGTGTAACAAAATTGCTATTTTTCTCTATTTACACTTCTTATACATAACCAGTGGCTAATACTCCTTATATATATCCAGTGGCTAATAAATATAGTTCAAAATATGGTTGCCATTTTTTCCACGTTAAATTATTATTGATTTCGTTGTTTAGAAAAAACTTCGGTAGGTATAACGTTTGAATTTTTATCTGCCGTTTTAAAACTTTTGACAGGAAACACGAATTTACGAAAAAATTATACCTATTTAAAGTTTTAAGAAGTGATATACGACGTTGATGTTTAAAGCAAGCACTTCTAAAACCATGTATTATTGTTATAGTTGTTTTTTAGGCTTTGTTTATACACCTATATACTATTTACGTCTTAATTATTGTCACTGAGTTAACTGACTTGCTCACACGCAGACTTAAAGCGTACTGTTATGAAAGATATAAGATGAGATCATAAAGATACACACAATATATATGCAATATTAGTTTTTATGCAAAAACAACACACGAAGCTACTGAAACTTTTAACAACTACACGAAATTTTTAACAAAACTTTTTGATTTTGACAACTAACAGTGCGCGTACTTTTCCTACAGATAATTAATTTATTGATTTTTAGTAGTGATACTAAACTTATAATAAATAAATAAAGAGATTAAAAATTATAGGACAAAATATAGGATAAAACATAAGCAAAAGTGTATATTACATGTAATATTTAATCTCTTTTCAGTTTGACCATAACCATTTTTTAATAAATGTTCTACGTGTATCTTTAAATTGACATAACTTTATTATTTATGAACCGATTGAAATAAAACAAACCCTAAATGTTAAGTGAAGTTAGCCACAATACATTAGTGAAAACCGCACTCAAATCCGTTAAGCCGTTTTTAAGATTAGCGTTCACAAACGCACAGACAAACAGACAAAAATTATATTAATCATTGTTTTGGGTGCTATTGGGCTTATAAAGACCCCCCGATAAAAGTTTAACTCATATATCTTCCATGTACAGACATCGACCAGTTACAGATTTATTATCAAATTCTGTAAATAAAAAAATTGTCACGGTTTGAACAAACTGCACTTGTTCTAACTTAAATACTAACTAAATAAAAATAAAAACAAATTAATAATAAATACATAAATTTCCACTCACTCATACCACTTCCAGCTGTATTTCATTCGTGTATTTGCGATAAGACCAGTCTATCGACAATACTGCAAAGTATTCACAGATACCCTCTTTTCTTTTCTAATATGATTACTAAACGGTACTTTGTTACGCCGCTAGGCAATTATTGTAAATGTTTATTTTATGTTCTCATGTAAATGAATATAATTCATTATGAGAAATAAAGATCTTTAACCCGAATTTAATATAACGCGCCGTTAGACGTCTACGGGTGATGGTGACCACTTCGTATTAGGCTTACAAACTGACTTTAGTATTGAATTAAATACTAATAAACTTTTATGTTTCAAATGCGCAGAACATACCATTATGTAACTCTCTAACAGTGTGAATCGTTTACAGTTTGGGCAGTATGTCGGGCGCCGCGGCGAGCGGAGCCGGCAGTTCGGTCTCCGCGCTGGGCGGGCTCGGCGGCTCGCTCGAGGACAAGGACTGCGACCTGCTCTGCCCCGTGTGCTTCAACCTCATAGATGAGGCGTACGTGACGCGCTGCGGTCACTCCTTCTGCTACACATGCATCGCCAAGTCCGTGGAGCTCCATCGCCGCTGCCCGAAGTGCGGCGCCGCGCTCGCCGGGCGCGATCATTACTTCCCAAACTTCCTTCTCAACGAACTAGTAGCACGGAGACGACTACGGACGAGACCTCAAGTAGTCAGCGGGCCCGTGGCTACGTCTCCGGGTCCCGATGCGGAGCGTCTCCGCGCCCTGCTTGCCTCCGAGGCCAGACACCTAGCGCTGCCCGACGTCGAAGGAATGCTCGACGTTCTGACGAGAAGGAAACGTCTCCTGGAAGCGGAGTCGGCTGCCGCTCATCACAGACTACTGTACGAGTTCCTGGCGCAGCTGCTGCGGCACCGAACGCATCAGTTGGACCAGTTGGCGCGAGAAGCGGCGCTGGTAAAAAAGGTAAGTAAAAAGAATGAACACCGACTACCCGACTACTCACACCGGTGCCACTTTCATCAGCCCGGAATTCCCAGGACATGGAGCACGTGGCGGGCGTGCTCCGCGAGCTGCGCGCGGGCGCGGCGGAGCTGGGCCGCCTGCCCTCGCCCTCCGAGCCGCCCTCGCTCAGCGAGTCGGTGCGCGACGTGCGCCCGCGCCTCGGCGAGCTGGGGGAGACCGCGCCCAGTGAGTGGCTCCCTTAGATATTGTCACGAGTGAGAGTGCTTCACGCCGCTTCGTGTTCGGAGTGTACAGTGAAAAGTTCAAAGGAGAACGACCAAAAGTGGTCCAAATATCCACCACTAACGAGACCTATATTGACTTATAGTCCACTAAACAGAGAGTAACTTTTAGTATGAGATATTGGCAGTAAACAGTTATGACTATATGAAAAATAGTAATAGTTTACCTAGAGTAGTACCGGGTACTTGAAACACGCGTTGTGTTTTCTTTCTTCCAAACATTTGATCAAAACGGCATGTAATTTTTTTGATTTTTTTTTTCGAAATGAACTATTGCTGTTTCCAATTGACCTCGACAGGGTCACCGGATGGGCGGCATGACACAGCATGAGTGTATATTAATGATATTTTTTCAATATCATAAAAAGCTACAAAAACATGACTTATCATTCAGTAACTGTATATTTTTTGTTGGTCTGGTTATAATGAATCACTATTTAGTAGACTATTATGTGACATAGGTCTCGTTAGTGGTGGATATTTGGACCAGGGTCCATACATTTTGATCATTCTCCTTTGGAAATCTATTTATCTATGGAATAGAAATTCCAATCGAAGAAGGTATAAAGATAAACAAACCTTAACCCGTTTCAATAACAAATTCGCTGACATCCAAAACGCAAACGTCAAAATTGTTCATTTGTCTTTACTGTTCTTGTGGTTAGAATAGACTATAGATAAATAGGTGGTAAGGGTGAAATATGAGCGTCGTCGTGTCCGCAGGGAGTCCGCCCGCAGAGGAGGAGGAGAGCTTCGCGAGTGCGGTCGGTGGGGGTTCGGGGGATGCCCTGGGGGCGCGCTGGAGGCGGCTCGCCGCGCACTTCGACGACTTCGTGCAGGTAACACGGCACACACGCACACACGGTACACATTACTCTCTAGACCCAAACTGCAGTCCACGCTGGAAGGAGCTAGCGCTGTGGATTGTTAACAATTATACATTAATTTTTATTTTTTCCAGTGTTACTTTGCTCATCGGGCAGACGAACTCTACTTCCCTGGGTCGGGTTCTGCCACGCCCGCCGTCGGCCTCCCGGCTACCTCCGGGCCGTCTCCCGGCCCCCCCACGTCAATCCCGCAGCCCCCCAGCGCTGGCGGCGCCGCCGACGCAGATCCCGTGCCGCAACAGGCCTCCGCGCCCGAGACAAGGGCCTCCAGCGCCGCAGGTGAGGAATCGAGTCCGGGAATCGCTTACTCGAGTGTAAGCGTTGTGATTACACGGTCGCGTGTTGCAGGCGACCAGCGCGCGCCCGAGGGGGACCCGCAGCCGCCCAGCGTCGCACCGAGCACAGTGGGGGCCCCGGCGCCGGCGAGCGCGCCAGGGGCCCCGGGTGCCGGCGGCGAGGGCGGCTTCGGCGGCCTCGAGGCGTTCCGCGAGGACCTGGCCGCCTTCACCCGCTACCGCGCGCTGCGGCCGCTCGCCACGCTGTCGTACTGTAGCGACGCCATCAACTACTCCACCATCGTGTCTACCATCGAGTTCGACAAGGACGACGAGTTCTTCGCCATCGCAGGCGTGACGAAGCGCATCAAAGTGTTCGAGTTCGAGGCCGTGGTGCGCGACGCGGTAGACGTGCACTACCCGTGCGCCGAGATGCAGTGCTCGCACAAGATCTCGTGCGTGTCGTGGAACGCGTACCACAAGCACGTGCTGGCGTCGTCGGACTACGAGGGCACGGTGAGCGTGTGGGACGCGCACGCCGGCGTGCGCACGCGGTCGCTGCAGGAGCACGACAAGCGCTGCTGGTCCGTGCACTTCAACCGCGCTGACGTGCGCCTGCTGGCCTCGGGCTCCGACGACGCGCGCGTCAAGCTGTGGTCGCTCAACGCCGAGCGCTCCGTGGCCACGCTGGAGGCCAAGTTCAACGTGTGCTGCGTGCGCTTCAACCCGCGCTCGTCGTGTCACCTGGCCTTCGGCTCGGCCGACCACTGCGTGCACTACTACGACCTGCGCGCCCCGCGGGCCCCGCTGGCCGTGTTCCGCGACCACCGCAAGGCCGTATCGTACGTCAAGTTTGTGGACGCGCGCACGCTGGTGTCGGCGTCCACCGATTCTCAGCTCAAGCTGTGGCGCGTGGAGTCGCCGCGTTGCGTGCGCAGCTTCACGGGCCACGCCAACGAGAAGAACTTCGTGGGGCTGGCCACGGACGGGCGCTACGTGGCATGCGGCTCGGAGAACAACGCGCTGTACGTGTACTACGCGGGCCTGTCGCGGCCGCTGCTGGCCTATCGCTTCGACGCCGTGCGCGGCTTCCTGGAGCGCGAGCGGCGCGACGAGGAGCCGGCCGAGTTCGTGTCGGCCGTCTGCTGGCGCCGCGCGCCGGACCGGCCCGCGCTGCTGGCCGCCAACAGCCAGGGAATCATCAAGGTGCTGGAGCTCGTCTAGCCCGGGCCCTCTCTCGCTCTATAAATACCTTCTTTTTGTACCGTTATTTTATTACCATTGGATACTGACTGCGCTGTCGAGATGTTCCGTCGCCGACGAGAGACAGCGCGCCGTGCACGTCCTAGTAAAATATTCTCCATGGGCAAGCGCACAAATTTAACATAAAATGTTTTATTAAAAAGAACTCAAGGTATTTATAAACATTCAAATGAATATAAAAGAAAACGTCATTTTAGAGTCGAAAACGTCAACTCAAACATTTGACCTTGAAATTTTATTCTCATTGATATATCCACTTCAATAAGGACTTATGTACTAAACAGTAGATACATTAAGTTCGACGTCCTGTACCCAACCACGGAGAAAGCCTTAACGACTGCTTAAATTACACTAGCTACCCGTCCCGATATCATACTTTGTTTTTTTTTCTTCTTAAAATTCCTTTTGGTGGAGTTCAGTGACATACAGAAGACTTATACATACACGCCTATAGAAGAATTATACATATATATTAATATTATAAATGCGAAAGTGAAGTCTGTTTGCTTGTCTGTTACGTTTTAACGGCTAAGCTAATGAAACGATTTTGATTAAATTTGGTTTCATACCAAGCAACCTTGAACCCCGATGGAGACCATATATGGCTTTTTATGTCCCAAAACAAGCCCAGTCCTCTACACTGGGGCGAATATTAGTTATTATTGAAACGAAGTTCTTTTACGCGGCTCACAGTAGTGAATAAAAAAAAATTACTTAAAATTTACAAATAAGAATGAGAGTTGAATATTTGAGGACTGTGCATTTTGGTCTGACAAAAATATAGCAATCAATAAAAATGTTCTTAAGACATATTTGAATTGGAATAATATCACAAAGATCATCGTTCCTGACGGGGTATCCCCGACCGCAGAATTTTAACTTTCTCTAATTCCGTCTTACCCAATGAGTGCTGATGGACTGTCAAATATAATAAGAAAATATTGTTGTATGTGTCGTAAGCTGTCAGCTGATGTAGGAATAAAACGGAACGTTACAATAATTAATAGTTGTTTAGTGTAAATAAATAAACCTATTAAATATTTCATAACGAAGTTGCACAAAATGTCCGCCATTTTTAACATATATGGCAACATTCGAAACACGATTTTAACTCGTATTCGTAGAGAACGCGTTATAAAGTTAATACATATTATTATATAGAACTACTTAGATATTGATCTCTGCATATCGCAATGACTATATATGTTTATATATTATAAATTGTTTATATATTATATCGAAGTAAATAACGACGTGACGGAATTGTATTGTTAGTCCAGTTTTGTCGTTTGTTTGCCTATTTTGGGGTAAATTGTATTTTAAAATGTCTACTGCAGTACTCGCGAGGTAATTACTGATATTGGCTATAGTCCGGAGTGTGAACTCTAGTCTATTATAATCTAAAAATAAGCAGAGCTTAAGAGTGTTCAATGTTCACTACATTACTCCTAAAGATGCCTTGAAGCGAATGGAGTAATGGTCTAAATTTTCCAAAGTCCACAGTGCGAGATACCAACAAAAAGCCTCGCAGAGCTGTCTTAGAACATCAAGATATTTGGGACCGAACGATTGAAATCACAGGCGAACTAAGGTTCGCTGAAGAAGTGCTTCGGTCCTCCGATATTTTTATCTTAATATAGCAACACATATGTATGTTGTCAAAGCGATATAGAATACAAATACTTTTATGATATATATCGACTTCGCCGTAGTTTATTGACGATAAACTCAACAGATCCTTTTCTTACAGATTTGAACATCTATTAATATAAATAAAAAATAGACCGAAATTGTCTTATCGCGGAGCGTTTTTCACTTGAAAATCAACTTTTTTATATTTTAGTTTCTGTAAATATTACACAGAAATATAAACTATGCATTGTAGATCGAGATTACGATATGAACTACTTATTAACTTTAATTAACAACTAATTAGTTAAACACTGATTTCTCTCTTTCTGTCATTAGTGATATCACATTCGAAAGAAGAAGACGCAGTATCGTTTAACTAAAAAAAAAAAAAGAAAAGAAAAGAACACTTTTACTAATCACCCGCTAAACAAAATTTAGCCAAGATATTAAGATGGAACCATAGACAATTTGCTACTTTTTACAGATTTGCCATATTCCTAACATTGATTACGGAAAGTGTAGTTAAAATCCTATAAATAAATATATGTAATGCGTATTTGACTCAATACAAGATATATAAGTGAAATGTCATTAATCATCAACCGTTTATTATTATTGCGTTTCCATTGAAATAGTTTGTGTTCGCAAATTATGGAAGTATTAACAACATCATCAAAATAAAACTATTGACAACGTGAGTGCACGCATCGTCGCCTTTTCCAATAGCAGAAGGAACCTAGATTTCTTATCTAGGTTCCTTCTGCTCCTTACATTTGCATATTTCATGCGAACTTGAAACAGCTCTGCTATCCACAACACAACACTTACATAATTACCACTTTAATGGTAAACTTCCGAATGCAAATTAACCGACAATTACGAATAAACGACAATTAGCCATTTTGTTAGAAATCCTTAATGAATACCATAGATTATTCTAGATGTCAACCGATCATGTCACGTCTGTCCAAGGACAAAGCTGTTAACTCGTCCTTTGTAGACGCCATACAAACGTTACACTTAAACTTTTAAACATCACTCCGGAAGCAGTTTCGCTACAAAACCTTAATTACCGTGTGGTCTATATGTCGAGCTGAGCGTGCACTTTATTAGGTAAACTTTGACCCCTATAGATGCCAGTTATATTCAATAAACGATTCGGTTTGCTTGGATAGTATTGACTAAGAGAATTAATGCAGAATTTATATGAGTTACGGATTCGTAGGGTACGAATATTAGAGTGAATGTATGTATCCTGCTGATCCCAGACTCTGTAGCATCACGCCAGTGTTACCATGTTAGTAGAAGTTGCTAATATCACCGACTACCTAACTAGAAAAGAGCTGATTATATTCAAACAGCTGAACAGATATTCTTTTAGCTAAGAATACTTTCATTTAATGTTGTGAAAGATACCAAAATAGTTTTAGCGTCGGTGGCGCTTAAAATAATGCGAACGAACAGTCAGTTCAACTATCCGTAAACAAAACGAATTGTTTTTTAATATAGCAACCGTCAAATGTATATAAAAACAGTTCACCAAATTAATATCAATACCTAGTCTTCGCGAACTAATTAGTAATTAATGAAAGCAAACACAATTTCAAATGAAATGAATTATTGCAATAAGCATCAGTTAATTGTTAGTCCGTTTTTTAAAAAGACTTTTGGTTTAACTTACTCAGGTTGTTTGTCTTTCGGTCGAGCATATCTCGAAAGCAAATTACTTGGTGGTAGGGTTATGTGCACGCCTGTCTAAGTACCACCTACTCACATATTCTATTGACATGCCACGCCATGCCATCCGACTCATCACGCCATGTTTTCGTGAATAAATAGTCGGACGGGCAAATAGACCACCTGATGGGAAGCGATTACCCCCCATCTATAGACATTGGCGCTGTATGAAATATTAAAAATTACTTATTTACATACATTGCCAATATGCCACCAACCTTGGGAACTAAGATGTTGTGTCCCTTGTGCCCGACTTACACTGGCTCACTCACCTTTCAAAACACAAAAATACTAAGTAATGCTGTTTGACGGTAGAATATCTGATGATTGGGTGGGGGCTTACCGTTATACGCAGCCCTACCATCAAGTATAAGCTAAATAAAGCAAAACGCCTCGCGTGGAACTATTAAGTGAATATTCTAAATTGTGCTGTGTTACTAGACGAGTATTTTAATATATAATTACATTGTGAGAGATTCGTGGCAGCTTTTATTGTATAAATTTTATAAACATATATAATTAAAGTTATATTGAATTTTCTGTATTTATGGATAATGTTCTCGAAGTTTCTATATATTTCAAACGTATAAAAGTATGCACAAACTTACACATCCGGAAAATTTTTAAAAGGTGTTCTCGTAATAAATATTGTGGTCGTATTCTATTCATATATATTATGAAGCTTGAAACGAACTTGGCTTGATTTAATTATGACAATTCAATTCACTTTAAGAAAGTGGGAGTAGTAGTGGCTGAGCCCCAAACCTCCTCAAAATGCCCAGCAGTAGTACATGAACAGGCTGTTACATTAAGGCCACTTTGTAACTATTTATTAACCTATCTCTTTCATAAGTAAAGTTTTGCCAAAACCGTTTTCATCGAAAGAAATTTATCGAATCTCTTTCATAAGTAAAGTTTTGCCAAAACCGTTTTCATAATATTTTCATATAACAGAATGCTACAATTGCAGTACGAACAGTGAACACACTTGCACAAAAACCGCAGCCACAATAACGCACTCGTAAAATAATCATAAAATTAAATTTTGATAAGTTGTGTCGTTTTAATTTGACAGCAACAAACTCTTGTTTTCCCGCCATTTTTATTTTTGGTGATATTTGTATATGTAGATATATATTGTTTTGTAAATACATATATCTTTTTATTGTAATATGAGAACATTATCCAGAATAACTTTTTAGTGATATTAACAGATTTAAGATATTTTTAGATTTCTATCATTATTTTCTCGTTTTTTTTATTTACGTGTATGTAAAACTTTTTTTTTGCCCTTGTAACATTTAAGTGCCCTTTGTAAATGTGTATAAAGTTTTTATTTTATTTCCTTTTTTAATTAAACCGTTTACATCTTTTTATGATAATTTACGAATTATTTTCATAAATAAAAATATTGAAATAGTTAATATTTTGTATATTTTATTCACTTTGATTCTATTTCGATGGATGCACTTTTATTATATTTACAACAGATATAGATATTTTTGATTCATAGAATTATATGTCTAGGTTAGAAGTAAATAAGTGCCGAAATTGTGTGCCATTGTAGATGAGTGATGTAGGAAGCCGCTAGTTCAGTGTCGCGGTGTTAGTTGATCTGCACATTAGAGATTTATCGACTAATAGTTGAAGTCAACGTGTATACATGTTATGTAAATACATTTTGAGTGATTATAATCCCTTCCCAAATCGCGACGAGTAAAGGCACAAAAATGTTGTAATGTATTCATTTTTGTAAGTAGGTAGTTTGTTTAGTACTCTATCGTTTTGTGTTCGTTTATATTATGTGTTTTAAAATGATTTAGTTTTACAGCTTTCAGATTTGCTTCATTCGTCTTAATAACAATTAATAAAAAAATATATAAAAACGTTCAATGTTACGGTAATATATGTGTATATGATAATAAAAATAAAATGTGTAGTATTTCTTATGTTGCTGCATAAATAAGACTTACAACAAAATCTTTAATAATTTTGTTTTTGGACTAAAAATAAGCTTATAAAGATTTAATGAAACTTTAAAAAGCCGGCTTTTATATTTGATTATGATTTAAAAAAAAAACATTGTTTTCAGAAATTTTAATACGATCTTACGTGTACAGCCAGAAGATAAAAAAAAACGTTCTAATACTTATTACGAGCGATAGTTCTGTAATGTGCGCTAGTTGTTAGTGTGATGTGTCGCCGCTCCATGTGTTCCCAGTAAACTGGCCCTCCGACACTTGTGTTTTATTAATACTCCAACTCCCTTAGAATTAATCGGTTTTTATATATAGCAATTTATAGGGTTTTTTTTTCAAATTATATGTTTTTTTTTTCAAATTATAGGTTTTTTTTTTCAAATTGGTTCATTAAGACAGGCAGTTTCAAATCGAAATGTAACTCCGCTAATACATAGTATTAATTAATCAAATGTTCAAACAATTCAAGTAAACTATACAATTAAACTTTTTTGATGAAATTTTACGTCGTTATTAGTCCTGCATTGGAACCCGAGTTAAAATTCAAGCATTTTATACTAAAAGTATTATTTTTAATGATTTGTCTAAACTCTAGCGACTAAGCACATGGCTGCATACATCGGTTCTAGTTGCAATCCCGGATTATACACTTCAAAATTTGAAACCGAATGATCTCTTATCATAAGTATCTATATATTATACATGACATTGGTGACATATTATGCGCTTAAATAGCGTAAATATGTAAACGTGCAAATCACGGACGATATGTAATTCTTTTATTGTATAACGGACGAGCATATAGACCACATGATAGTAAGTGGTCACCAACGCCCATAGACATATTGTAAGAAATGTTAACATCTCTTACGACGCCAATTCGCCACCAACCTTGGGAACTAAGATGTTATGTCCCTTGCCTGTAATTACACTGGCTCACTCACCCTTTACACCGGAACAAAAATACAAAGTACTGCTGTTTTGTGGTAGAATATATGATGAGTGGTTACTAGTTACCTACTTAGACGACCTTGCACAAGGCCCAACCACCGAGTACTGCTTCGTGTTGGGCAAAACAAACACGGCTTAAGAAATTTGTTAATTGCAAATTTTTCCTAGTATAGTAGTAAATAAAACAAGGAGATAAAAGAATCAAATTATATATTTATTATAATACATTATTTAAATCTATAACAAATATCATATTTGCAATATTGCATCTATAAACTTACATAATTATAGATTCATTCGATAATTTGACGTTGAAACAATTATATTAAATTATAATTAATTTCGTTTAACGCCATCTATTAGCACCAACCCGAAAACAACGTCCTAGTAATATGGACAGCGGCGCCATCTAATCATACCAGTAGTTACTTATAACAAATACAATTGCCGAATAAAGATTCACTCTGAATATCACGATCTTGTCAACAGGTCTATCAACGAAGCCCAATTTCAGTGGTGAGAGATTGGTGCGATTGTGTTACAACTTTTATTTCGCAATAACGCCCGTTCTACGTCGTTGCTATCGAACGTGGTTAAATGACACGCGGCGTATATTTTTCTCTCCCAAGTATTGTGTTATTTAATCATTGTTATTCAACTGTTTTGTTGGATTTGAAAAAGTGTTGGGGATAATTATTACGCGAATTGTCATGCCTCTGGCGGCCGTGAATCGAACTGAACAGCGACATTAAGCCGACGTACCCCCACTACTGTTGTTGATAGACCTGTGTATATGTCCCTTGTGCATGTAATTACACTGGCTCACTTACCCTTCAAACCGGAACACAACAATACAAAGTACTGCTGTTTTGCGGTAGAATATCTGATGAGTGGGTGGTAGACGAGCCACCCTCGCTTGCCAGACGAGTTTGCACAAAGCTCTACCACCGAGTAAAACACACATCCATTTCCATTGTTACTACAGCAGTCCAATCTGTAAGAAATCACTTCATTACTCACCCGTGAAATGTTGACAACCTTATGGTGATATACAATTTTGACGCGTGTAGTCTTGTAATGATTATGATCATTATGGTCAATGTCGCATAGCATTATCCGATATTTCACGTCCGTTTTCTGCGATGGGCTTGGAGTTTGGTCTTACAGAATAGCTATACAGTGGCGTGGGGCCAACTGGTGCTTCGGCGCCTTTAATAATAGTTACCAGTTAATTTTTTATCTTAGATTTCGAAAGGAACTTTAAGAGTTTATAGGTAGCCATAACCTCTTAATTAACTATAAATATAATTAATTATGTAATAAATTTCAAGTGCGTATTTTTTTCTGTTGGGGTTGCCAAATATTAAAATAAGCCTCTATACAAACGTAAGAGCGTATTGTGATAGCACACTTTCTTGTCCTAAACGACGTCATTAATAGAGGGCGCTCCACAACAGTCTTGACCATAAATGGGTCTTAATTTTTGACTTCACTTTTAGTACAGTTGAGTCCTGTCTACACGAAAATCCCTGGCTGGAAAACACCATTTAATTAGGTCGAAAAAAATAACATTTAAGTGCAAAACATATAACTTTAATTTAAATATTTATCAATCAAAATACAATAAAATTTCGTCATTATTTTTTTATTATCAACATATAAAACTATGTCTCAAAAACGGGCTACCTCAGACAACTTACATTATCTGAAGTTATTAAAAAAAACATCGTATAGTAAAGCCACCGTTCGCTTCAAGATGGCCATTAGCCTCCGCCCTACTCCGCACCACGTCGGAGGTCTCGACCAAGGTCTTATATACTTAATTTCTATATAAATCCTTACTTATATAATAACTATAAATCCAAAAATTAGTAATGAAAGAGAACATCAGTGTTTAACTAAAATCGTAGGTTTAATTACGGTGTTTAACTAAAATATTTTAAGTGACGATTTGTTTTAATCGCATTAGAAAAAGTTATTGTGGCTCAATGTTATTGTAGCACGTATTGTAATAATTGAATTACAATAATAATCAATCTAATTACAATAATAATATCCCATCGCTCATTCGATGACAATCGTTCAGTCCCGTCTTAGGTCAAAAAGCTATTTTTTTTTAAATCGCTACGCAATACAAATGACGTTCTGAAACCGATTATATTTTTATTACAACAATATAAAAACGTGTAATTATTAAACATATGAATTGAAGTACATAAATAAATATTTTTAGCACAATGTCGGCATTTGCCAAATTCTCATAATTAAATAATTACTAAAATATATTTATATCAGCCAGCTGATTCTAGTTTCAATGCAGCCGCACGTCGTTACGATTATATCAATCGCTTAGCTCAACCACACCAATTTATAATAAGGTTAATTGTAATATTTCCTCTGGTGAAAAAATCCTGTAATATTTCCATCGACAGCTGTGAACTTGAAGCTTGAACGGAAGTGCCCACTTCCGCCTTTTAAAATTGTATACGGGGTGAATAAAGACACGTCTATTTATCTCTTTCTATCATCTGTTTTCGAATACTACTTATTCTTTTGTTTGAGCGCGCTAGCCTCTCGAACGCGATTTCGGATTTCCTGCATTTGATAGCCCAGTTCTTAAGGATAGGCATCGAATTTTCTTTAACATCAAACGGCCTCCTGGACCTAACTTGGTTCGCTTAACAGGGATAAAATTACGCAAAACACAACATCACATATATATATACATAATGCAAAAAAAAACTTAAACATTACAAGGTTTTAAGCTAGAAGAGACTTAAGAAACAAAAATCTAGAAATAAATTATTTTACGGTAAACGTGAATAAATAATAATAATAATGAAAACAAACAGTTCAACATATTTATGTGAACAAATCCATAAAACACTTCACTATAGTCTATTCAAACAACAAGAGGTTTCTAGACGAATAAACAACTGACAATTAATTGACGCGATATCATTGGTCGAGATCTTGTGTAATCTGTGGCCAAGTTATTGTGACCACGGTCGTATACACAGGTCTATCAACAACAGTAGTGGGGGTACGTCGGCTTAATGGTTGCGCTAATCTGTTCAATTTACGGCCGCCAGTGGCATAACGACAGACGGGTGTGCTGTGCAACGAAGACAATAGCATTCTGTCTCTTTTTCTCTCACACGTAACGCGTGCGTGCCGCGTGTCACTCAACCGGCACGTGACCGCACCCATCGATAGCAACGACGTAGAGCGGCGTTGACACGGAATAGAAGTTATGACAGGATCGTACCAATCTCTCACCACTGCAATTGGGCTCCGTTGATAGACCTGTATACAAGATCGTGATTGAAACTTTGGATGTAAAATTAAAGTGAATTTCAAATGGAATAGTGTCTATTATAAATGAAGATATATTTGTAGTGCATAATAAAGCAGAGCTTAAATCTTAGGTTTGTTTATATATATTATAAGATAGGGTATAGTGGTAGGCTCGGGGTACCAACCCCCAATTTTTATACGGTTCTCGCGGAGTACGTACATATCTATTACCTTGTTTATTTTTACTGAATATAAATTTTAATGATCAGGGGTTAGAAGACGAGAATCTTAACCAATGATCTTAAGTTCAAATCGGGGCAAGAACGACTGAACTCTTGTGTTTAATTTGTGTTCATATTACATATTGTGCTATTATAAGTTGTAACTTAACCTTTTTTTTTCCTTTTAAATCAAATGATCGTTTGTGGTCAATTCAACCTAACTACATTAACATATTTTTTTATTCGGTGTGATGGTGAGTGAGCCAGTGTACTTAGCGTAATACATAACATCTTAGTTCCAATGTTTGAAGTGATATGGAATTTAATGGTGACGACGTACATTAACATATCCGAATAACTTCACTCTGAACAGTTTTTTCTTCTGAAATATCGAATATTAAGCAGAGTCGGATGTCATGTAGCGTTCGGGTTGTAGAGACGGCGAGTGCGCGGGCGGGGCAGGTCGGCGGAGAGCGGGGCGCGCGGGCGGGGCAGGTCGGCGGAGAGCGGAGCGTGCGGGCGGGGCAGGTCGGCGGAGGGCGGGGCGCGCGGGGTGCGCGGGCGGTGCACGTCGGCGGAGTGCGGAGCGCGCTCGTCGGCGAAGCGCCGCGTGAGTTGCGAGTAGGTGGGCGTGCCCGGCGACGCGTGCGAACTGGAGCGCAGCTTCCTCGGGATCTGCGTCTCAGTAGTCACTGAAATAAACAAAATATATCATTTAATATCTTCATGTTTTGATCGGATACACGGCATACATATATCCACCAACCCACTATGAGCAGCGATAAAAGCTCCAAGTTTTCTCCTTAAGAGATGAGGCCTTAGCCCAGCAGTGGACTTGCATTTGTCTGTATTACACCTTAAAGAGGCCCCGATGGCCTTTGTATCGAAATAAGTCATTCATTCATTCAGATCTACAATATTACAAAATCGCCCAATTACCTGACTTCTTAGCGGACGAATTCCTAAGAGAACGTCGTCTGTCTTTAGATCTGCTATCTCTCGATGACGCGGAAGAATTACTGCTATTGCTGCTGCTGTTACTATGCGAGGAATAGTGAGAGGAATCGGCGCGGGCGGGGGGAGAGAGCGACGACGATGAAGCGTGCGTCGGTGAGCGGGCGGGGGACGCGGGACGGGAGGGGGATTGGGAGGAGGACTCACGGGTCGAGGGGCGAGGTCGGCGCGACCAGGCGCTGCGCACGCGCGGCTCTCTCAGCAGCGAGTTGGCGCGCTGCGGGTTCTTGCGGGACTTCAACTCACCTGGAAGCGTTAATTTCATTATGTAATTGATTATATTATCTAGTACAAATGATTTACCATACGATATACAAAAAGTTAACGACGCAAAACAAATTTGTTTTAAGTTTTTATGACATTTTAACATCTTACCATTTATGATTAATAACTGGTACTTTTAACAAATAGAGTCAATACCAAAGTCTTAGGACTGTCCTGTCCATTGATTTTGAAGAAATGGTGCTGTCAGCAAAAAAAGGCAATTTATCTTACATGGCATTTATAATAAGTTTTTATATAAAGAACACAGAGAAGCACGTACCGGAGGCGGCAGCGGCGCGCAGGCGGACGGCCTCGGGCGGCGGCAACGCCAGCTCGCCCAGCGACGGCAGCAGGTAGCGCAGGTAGCGGTTGCGGAGGGAGTGCCACGAGCGGACTGCGGGGTGGCATGTATTGGATAGCAAACGGGCTAATGGGGGAGGCACGCAATACAGTCAGTCTTGAGATCTAAGATGATGATGAACTCTTCAAACCAGAACTGTTACTTGGCGGTAGGGCTTTGTTCAAGCTCATCTGGATAGGTACTTATCACATATTCTACCGACAAACAGCGAAGCTCAGTATTGTTGTGTTCTGTTTGAATAATCCAGTGTAACTACAGGCTCAAGAAACACTTAACATGTTAGTTCCCAAGGTCTGCAATGCATTTACTCTATGGGCGGCTGCGAGCACTCATCATCAGCAAGTCTGCTAAAATAAAGCTTTTTACAATGAACAATATTGGTACCAACATAACAGTTACTTAACTCGAGTGTGTCCTTATTATTCATTAGAAGCAAAATTATTTTTCCATTATTTTTAATTATAATAATTTCTAGAAACTTAATATTTGATTTCGATTATTAAGTATGTTGCTCACAGTGTCCCGTCTTTTGCTGGTGCAGTGGCTGCAGTTCTATCCACAGCTGGTTGCCGTTGACGCGGCGGGCTCGCTCCGCCCCCCTCACCCAGGCCACCACCGCCTCATCCTCCGCGCGGGTGTACTCCCGACCGCCTGCCTTGCCGCTCAATCTCCCATTCGTTTTTCCACCAGCTCGTCCATTTGCCTTTCTACTCGCTGTTGTACTCGTTTTCGCAACAACTTTCTCGCTATCTCTGTGTAAGAAACACCATATATTAGTGCTCTTCTAATGAGCCCACGTGACGAGCCAGTGACGAACGTCCCAAGGGCGTACGAGGTACCCCGACTTAGGATGTTGTCGGAGATTATGATTATGATTATTTATTTTCTTATGATTTGTAATAATTTTTGTTTTTAATAAAATTGTCTTTGTGGCTAATGATATTGTACTTTAATTGTCTGTCATTTTCTAAATTTTATTTAGATTTGTAATTTACACTTCTTTTTTCATTTGCTTGTATTTTTAAGTATTATTTACTTTTGGAAACTATTTTGGTCAATGTTTTTTCTTTGTATTCGTTTAAATGTGATGTATTGTACTGTTTGTTTCCTTAACAAAATAAAATAAATAAAATTAAAATACAGCCCGGTCACAATATTTGTGAACCTCGCAGAGATGATACCTCACTCGTTTCCCTCTTTTACCGCATCGTGTAAATAGTTGATCACAGAGACTTCAGCAGGAAGACTAATATTATAACAGCTACCCGTCTCGCTTTCGCACGGGTAGAATAACGGTCTTCATATAACGTTTATATCGTAAACTCTATCGATTTACACGGCGCCAGTAAAGCTAATATTCGCCAAGATTATTTCCGACATCTTTAACAACCATCGTCATATTTCAGCCACTTTACGCACAACATTAAAGAATTAAACACTTGAACGTTCTCTGCCTTGAAAACCGTATGTAAATCCGTGTTATCGCGTTCAGTACGGCGTTATGACGTCATCTACGGCGGATGAACAGATGTTGTAAACGGGTTGTAAATGGTACTCTACAGACATAATATGAAAACCCTCACCGGTTTAGCGCAGCTGCTTCCGGTCGCCTCACTTCTGACGTAACCCCCTTCCTCGTCTCCAAGGCACTCTCTTGTTTGCTCTTCTCGAACACACTGTCGCTATCGCTGTCACTGTCACTGCTCAACAAGTCTACTTCCACTACTTTGCGCGACCTCAGGGGCCTTGAAGACATCTTCCCGATCAGGCCCACCGCTTTTCTTCTCTTCGTGCTAATTGTTTTCCTCTTGTTACCGCTACCTCGGACCTTTTCGACTAAAACTTTGCTCATTGAGCGGCTAGAGGAAGCGTTCCGCTTGCGTGGGCTGCTTCTCTTATTCTCCTTGTCCGGCCCTTCATCTGGCTTTCGCCTCGCTCGCATCCTGTACTTGCTGCTGGTCTGCGAGGTGGTGTTGAGCACGCTTCGCAAGCCGAGCGTCGATATGAAGTCCTCCAAGGAGACGGGAACGGACTGGTCGCGACCCGTCCTCAACATAGTAGCTATGCGCTTACACCTCGCGACGTTCACAAGTGGATTCAACTTGAAAAATATTGCCCGTTTATGATTATCGTCTGTGTCGAACTTCTCTAAGTCCACGTCGAATATGTTATCGTTGTCTTTTTCTATGAAGGTACGCAGAAGCTGGATATCCTCCTCCGTGATCACCAATTCCTTGCACAAGTCATCACCGTTCTCCATTTCCTTTGTGCGTTTGCTTACTAATTCTTGATTGCTTCCAACGATTCGCTTAGAGCTCCTTACTTCCCGGTAACTCTCATCATCGCTAGATAGCTTGCGCTTTGGTCTTCTGGTAGGTTTAGTATTGAATATTTTCTCCAACATTTCTTCTATAGTCTGTGATGACTTGCCTGGTTTTGGTTGTATTCCATTGGTATTACCACTTGAGGAGTGGGATGATTGAGTATTATTTGGCTTATTTATCTCCTGTTTGTCATTTACGTATGACCTTAGCGATTTCCTTATGCCCTTTGGTGATGTCAAAACATTCCCTGATGTCACAGGATCTTGTTTCCCACTCCGTAGTGGCATTTTCTTTCCATTTGCGGGTTCAACCCTGTCGTCTTCACTTAAAACGATGATGCGTGGTCTAGTTTTAGGTTTGTTTATATCGTACTTGTCGTATATCTGTCTCTTTTCCGCCAACGACGTTCCCATTTCCTCGTCACTTTCATTTCTATGTTTAGTTGATTTAACAGTTTTGTGTTTTACCTCTTGCTCATCTTTGCTTGAAGATATTTTTTGTCTAAATTTATAAGAGCCTTTTGTTTTACTTTTATCGTTTTTGTCTTTATCTACGTGATCTATCTGTTTCTTTTCCACCGATGACAATTCAACTTCCTCATCACTTGTATTTTTACGCTTGTTCGATTGAACATGTTTTTTGTCTGGTTTTTCTTGTTGATCTTCACTTGAAGATATTTGTTGTCTAGTTATTTCCGGTTTGTTATGTATGTATGACCTTAGCGATGATTTCCTTGTGCCCTTTGGTGATGTCAAAACATTCCCTGATTTCACAGGACTTTGTTTCTCACTCCGTAGTGGCATCTTCTTTCCATTTACCGGTTCAGCCCTATCGTCTTCACTTACAATGATGATTCGTGATCTAGTTTTAGATTTGTTTATATCGTACTTGTCATATATACGTCTCCTTCCCACCAATGACGATTCAATTTCCTCGTCACTAGTATTTTTACGTTTGTTCGATTGAACATGTTTTTTGGCTGGTTTTTCTTGTTCATCTTCGATTTGTTGTCTATTTTTATAAGAGCTTCTTGATTTACTTTTTTCGTTTTTGCCTTTATCTACATGATATATTTGTCTCCTTCCCTCTAATGACGACTCAATTTCTTCGTCACTAGTATTTTTACGTTTGTTCGATTGAGCATGTTTTTTGCCTGATTTTTCTTGTTCATCTTCGCTTGAATATATTTGTTGTCTAGTTTTATAAGAGCTTCTTGATTTACTTTTACCGTTTTTGTCTTTATCTACGTGATATATCTGTCTCCTTCCCACCGATGACAAATCAATTTCCTCATCACTTGTATTTTTACGTTTGTTCGACTGAACATGTTTTTTGGCTGGGTTTTCTTCTTCATCTTCGCTTGAAGATCTTTTACGCTTGGCAAATAATAATTTCACTCCACTTTTGGTTGTCGCTAAAGTTTGGTTTGGTCCTTTGATTGATTTATTTGAACTTGGAGCACACGTGCTTACTTCAAGACTGCACTGCACCGCCGCGCTGCAGGTAGATGCAGCTTTGAATATATTGTTGAAGGTGACATCCGAGTTGTACCTGAAACAAAATTAAATTTAAAAATAAATATCACCTATATGAGGTCTATGCTGAAATCGTTTAAAATATCTATAATTAATAATAAAAAAGGCAATGCCTCGAATTGATACTCAGCGGGTTAATTTTTTTTTTGTATCATAATAAATATATCGTTTACAAAAAAAAAGAAACAGCCATGCGGCGATCGTCTCATTCCCAAGGTGTGCTATCATACGTAAAATCATTAATTGTATAATAACCTTTAGCACACAAGCATTCCTTTACATTTTTTTTAAATATAGCAACTGGGGCATTTTGTATGCTTTCTGGGATCCTGTTGTGAGTTACTGACTCTATGCAGTCGAGTAATGGGCGTAATTAATGTTTTCCTGTACATACAAAACATTACATATTATGCTTTTTCTTTCGACAGCCTGTATATGTCCCACTGCTTGGCTAAGGCCTCTTCTCCTCTTATGAGGAGAAGGTTTTTGGAGCTTATCCCACCACGCTGCTCCAATCTGGGTTGGTGGAATACACATGTGACAGAATTTCAGTGAAGGTTTTATCTACACAGGTAAATCTCTTGACAAGCTTTGTTTAGTTTTGACATATTTCAACAGGTGGTTGAGTATACTGTTTGAAAATACTCATACTTAAGTAAGTATTTGTTTGTAAGAAGCCTTGTTAGTTAAAGTTTGTGTATCGGAATAGATTTAAGGAATTTCTGTTGATCTCATGGCCAATTGTATGTTTCCATACCTAGATCCGGGTGCGGCAAAGACCAATAATTACTGATATCCCACGAAACTAAAACTAAAAATGTTGTATATACTGAAATACTATAAGTCTGTTGTTGACTGCTTCACTGGTCTAGTGGCTACATGTAAGGCCACAGACACGGTGGTCCTGGGTTCAAATCCCAGGTCAGGCCAATATGTATAATGTTCTTGAGATTTTTTTGTCGAAAATTTCTCAGTAGCAGCCCCGAGTTTGGAAGGGTGTACACTCCCGTGCCTCGGAAAGCACGTAAAGCCGTTGGTCCTGTGCCTCTCTCCCGTCATGACAGATTGCCATCCCATCCGGTTATGAGAGTTACGGAATAGAGAGTGCACCTGTGTTTACACACACACTTGTGCACTTTAATCTCCTGTGCAGTTGGCTAATCTCCCTTGAGATTGACCGCCGTGGCCGAAATCGGTCAGGAGGACCATTATTATTAAGTCTGTTCTTAGTGATTTCTTTAATTTACTATATATAAATATGTATATATAGCTACTAAAATAAAATTATTGTTTCAACGTACCGAAGGTCATTTTGTTTACAACAGTGGTGATGCTGATACTGCAAGCAGTCATGTTCCTTCTTCTCTTCTATACTGTTGTTATATCTGTAAGCAAAAAATATTACATGTATATACTCCGTACATTATCTGTCAACTTCAATACTTTTTCTCAATAGTACATATGATTTGTGTAAGTTTGGCTGCATAACTTTAATAAACAAACTTTAAATGCTTATTATAAAAAAATTGAAGCTGTTTCAAGTGGAGACGTAGTAACTAAAAGTGTTACTTGTTAGAGATAAGGACGTAGTCACTTTTGTCACTTTTTTTTTTTCTAGGTATAAAATAGTTTAAAATATTGGATAAATAAATAGAACAACTGATTAAGAGGATTCTCAATTATTCAAAGTAATAATACAATAGAGAAGATAGACCAAGGACACTTCATAAAGCACCTGTGCTGATCCCCATTTATTTAAGAAAATAAAGAATCGAAGAACAAACTTCAAAGTTGGACATCATATTTTGACCATTTTATAATATTAATAATTATACAAGCACAGTCTTCAAAAACCAGGGAATTTCATTAGTCTAGATTCAGGAAAAGTAAGTTAAAATGGGCTTGAAGAACAGTAAATATTACAATTAATGTTATAGTAAAACAATATGTATGAGTAAAGAATTCTGAACTCTTTTACATATCCTTAAAATTTACGGCTTTCATTTCACAAATTCGTCATATATTAGCAGATACGAATGTTTTCGTTGTATTAGAATTGATATAGGATTTTTTAAATATTAAAACGTACCTGATTTGTGACAGTGGCGGTCCATCGTGCACAGTTGTCGGTTGACTGGCTGCCAGGGATCTCAAGCCACGCAACACGGTGTTTTTTCGCGCCACTTGGAGACGTCCACATCGAACAGTCAAGAACTGCACATTCCCCCAACCATTTACTCGTCCTGACGTCGTACACACTTCACGCCAACGGCTTCCACCGTAAATAAAGAACTTTGGTCCAGCCATAAGTCAACAAGCATTATTTTTTATTTACAACATCAACGCCGCTTGTTATCCCGCCAATTTTGTCACGCCAATGACAGTGGACACATTGAAGCAAGAAGTCATAACAGAAAATTAAAAATTAGCTGACACTTGGCATTTAAAAGTTATAATCTGTGGTTTCATAACATTAGTGTCATTAGAGCCAGTTTTTGCAAAAATGGATTTTTAAACGAATTATATTATCTATATTATTTTAAATTAGAAAGTAATTCTATCTGCACCTATTTCGCCTTCACGGCTGAACTACTAAGCCGAATCGTGGTATGCAGTAAGCATGAACTCCAAAAAAGGATATAGGTATTTTTTTACATTTGCAAGCGCCGTCTCTCTTATAAACAGGTGAAGCCGTTATTGTACGTTACGTTATAAAATTTATAATATATCACTTGGCTATAATATTTCACTTGGTGGTAGGACTTTGTGCAAACTTGTCTGGGTAGATACCACCCACTCATCAGATATTCTACCGCAAAACATCAATACTTGCTATTGTTGTGTACGGGTCTGGAGGGTGAGTGAGCCAGTGTAATTACAGGCACAAGGAACATAATATCTTAGTTCCCAAAGTTAGTGGCACATTTACGATGTAAGCGATGGTTTTGATTT
Source organism: Nymphalis polychloros (assembly GCA_905220585.2). Classification (NCBI taxonomy): domain Eukaryota; kingdom Metazoa; phylum Arthropoda; class Insecta; order Lepidoptera; family Nymphalidae; genus Nymphalis; species Nymphalis polychloros. The sequence continues at coordinate 308,268 of HG992268.1, read as the reverse complement.
TTTTTTTTCAGTCCTAACATATTATATAGTATTTTTGTTTCTTATTTAGCTGTACGAGAAAAAACTATTATATTTTACATGCAGTCAACTATTAGATCAGACTTGGGCAAAATGTAATCAAATAAATGATTACGATTACAATGTTTAACAATCATGATTACAGATTAACTTTAACTTATGAGAAAACGGTTCGTGGGGATGACTTTGATAATGTACAAGAAGGAATCCATAGGTGCAAAAAATGCATTCAAACTCAATTACTGAACACACTCAATCACTGAACACACTCAATCACTGAACACACTCAATCACTGAACACACTCAATCACTGAACACACTCAATCACTGAACACACTCAATCACTAAACACACAATCCCTGACCACACTCAAATCACACTGAAATAAAATCACACAAAACTAAATAGTTTTATTGAATTTTGAGATATCTGCCGGCCTTGCCTAATAATTACCAATATTTTAAGAAAAACAATAAATTAAATAATAGAAAAACTATCAAGATTGATTAGTCACAGCGACAGCGCTGTGTCGTTAGCTCAAGAGTCGGATCGAGCCGTCGGTCGTCGTCGTGCGTGAATACCTAATTTTGTAAAATGTAATTTTGTGATAGGCCCCTGAAATTTGCAGAATAATAGTTAAACGGATGAATCAAACATTTATTAATCCATACTTACATTAAGAATAGAGTTAATTACAATTTTAAATTAAGAAATTACATAATTCTAATAAATTTCAAAATTACCAAAAATATTATTAGCATTGTTATTTTATTTATTTTTGTTTTAACTTTTAATGAAATTAAGCGTAAGTTATCTCTCAGAAAACCATTTTTACAATCATAGATTAGAATTATACTGAAAAACAAAAAATTAAACATAAAAAAACATATACTCTAAAATCTTACCTTACAAGTCATAAAAGCATAGTTATCCAAGTTCATGCAAAATTTAAGACATTCATAGATAATACATACTTCTAGTTTGACAAGTAATAAAAAAAATCACTAGTAGCATGGGTAAAGGTAGAATGGTGTACAGCCTTAACAAGATAATGTCTCTGTCTAGGAATTCTGGCACAAATAATCTGAATCCAATAATCTGTATATTAATAAATATAGCCTGTCACTGACATTTTGTGCTCTTAGGACATTAGAATTGCTGGCCAGCCAGCGTTTGTTCACTGAATTATCTACGTTACGTACTAAAGTGTTTCACATGGCAATACAAGAACATTTTTGTTTAATTTGTCAATGAACATTTTATAATTTCCAATAATTATTGAATGCATGTTTACAAACAACTAATCAATAGAACTAAATCTATATTCTGCTGTTATCCTTTGGCATCAATTCATTGGTAGTTGTCAAGTTTATATCTTCAGAAGATTCCTCATTATTGCCTTTTGACACTAAGAACCGATGCTTTATAAAAGAGATACCTGACTTCTTCCATTACTATTTAACATATCAGTACACTGGTTTTAAATACTAGTTACATACCGTTATATATTAATAGACAATGACGGAACTATTTTGAGCTAAAACTATAAAAGCTATATATAAATGAAGTCTTTTTACCACTACCCTCCATACATAAAATTTTGACACAAAATTAAACTTACATTTTAAATTACAATTCTTATAATAAACGTTTATATCTACCTTAATTATTACCATATTATTCTTTGTACATCATTAAAATCCTTCCAAATTATTTCTTTTGTAAAGAATAGATGGAATGTGATAACATTCAGCAACATGTACCACACTAACTCCCCTATAATCATATTAAACGAGGGTCGAACAAATCTCATTCTTAAAATAACATATGGGACTAGAAAATATCTTATATCAACCAGTTCCTGTAATGCCAACACTAGAAAAATACTCACAGAATACGGTAGTAGGAACGAAATACAATTCTGATCCTTTAAATTATCATATAAGTTGAACAATAAGAAGATGTAAGCCGGTATGATTGCATATCTTGCATAGTCATATTTGCCAAACCAACGGTTCCATATATAAAATGTGTAATGACGGTTATCAGCCAACAAATAGGGATGTGCTATTGTATTAAACCTTACAATCAACACAAACATAACTGCCAGAAAAAGCACAAATATTTTATTTTTAAATATTATTTTGAATGTTGAGAATGACTTAGACAAAACATATGGCAAACCGAATACTCCATAAAATAGTAAAAAATACAGTAATTGTGGTAAATGAAATTTCATTTTATGAGCTAGCTTATCACCAACCACGACCGAGCCGTTCATATACAAGAATGCAAGGAACGATACTAATACACTGACTTGTTGGATAATAATAACCCAATCGGAGAGAGGGATAAATTTAAAAGCAGTTGTAAAACATGTAGTTAGATGATACTTCAGAGCTACAAAAACATCATTAATCCCATAGTACCGTTTGAGTTTTGACTTGTCAATATCACGAGCAATGATTGACCGTTTATTCAATGTCGTCTTCGATAAATGACGATTACCGAACACCCTTGAGCTTTTAATGAATGTGTTTAACATTTTGTGGCCTAAAACCATCGCTACCCACACGACATTTGTCTGTCTCATGGCGACACTAAATATGCCCGTTATAAATATTAACCAATTACTCCTATTAACAAAACATAAACGGGAAAAGAGTAATAGGAAAAACAACGACAATGTATCTGTGTAGTACACGTGGGCAAAGAAATACAAAGGGGGTAGTAATGTTAAGCTTAATGCTTGCAATACAATTTTTAAAGGGGTCTCATTATGGCTGCCATATATGAATTTTAACATTGAAGAGAATAAAATTAAATTGAAACACGATCCAATTAAGTTGATTAATCTTAGATTATAAGTATTGCATTCGAAATACGAGCCGACAGTCGCTGCAGACACTAAATACAGTCCTGGGAGTGTTGTTATCTTGGGATCCCAATATGAAAAGTTTCTCTTACAGTACGCCAAGCCTTGCGGTATGTGGAATAGTTCGTCTATAACTATTTTTGATGTTTCATACACCTTATCAAATATCACTTTCGAATTGTAGAAATATATAGCGACCGTTGTGAAGAGGAGGAAGTTGTATTTCAGAGACATCTTCATTTTGTTGAATGTATTCTTGTCTAAAAAGCAAAGAACAATTTGATTACAGCAATTTCTTCTCATAACTAATGATGAAAAAAAATTGTATTTCAAATGCCATTTTATATTTTATAATTCTATCTAACATATGTCCTAAGTAATAATTATTGTATACAAACTACTCATATTTGTGATCTATGACAATAGATATTTCAAATTTTACTGAATCGTTTCAATGTACAATTAAAGGGTGTAATTTATATTATACACATTCATTAATTCATCATTCATATAAGAAAATAATTAACGTATGTAGCCTCCGTATAGCATTTGAATTATACATTTATTATACGATAATCAGACAGATATTTATATATTCCCTATTTAACAAATATTTTTATATAAATTAATAATTCAAATTAGAATGAAATATATCATAACTTCCATTAAAATTATAATGAAAAAGGCTTACCTTTTCAACGATTCAGTTCATATCTAGATTAACAAACGGCACGATTATCTGTCGTTCCGAATTTATTCAGAATCGAAGAAAGTGGTATGTTTTTATAACATCACAAATGACTATTAATTAAGAAAATTGATAACAATTTATCATACAGGTAAATTGTGACCGGCCGGTGGCGGCATTTTTTGACAGTTTGAACAACCGTAGTTTGCAACTCAATCAAAAATTTAATTATAAATTAAAACTCTCAGTTTACACACTATCAATTTATATTGAAATTACAAACTATCACTACTTCAGTGATAAGATATGAAAGCCTTTTTCTTCAATTGTTTTTTATTCTTTCTCAATTTTTTTGTCTTATTTTATGTGTCTATGTGCAATGAAGATGTACATTATTAAAATTAGAGCCAAGCGATAACTCTGTGAGCTCATTACTGTAATATATTTAACAAAATATGTTTTTATAAATAATCTCCCATTATATCAAAATATGAAAGAAACATTTTTTATTATTAAATTTAGAGTGAATAATAAAAAAAAATATTTATATAAAAAATCTTCTTTTTACATGATTTACAAAGGTAAATTAAACATTTTATTTATTTTCGTATAAGTGATTTAATGCATATTTTCTTATTTATAGATATTTTAAAAACAGCATCCAACAACAGCAACAGCAAAATCCTACGTAATGCGTATTGCTAGTGTTTCCAAGCTTTATCCCTTACTTAATATTTAATATGGTCGATGTGACATTTGACAACTCGATTTTTAACGGTTAGACAACTTTGAAATTTTCAAACAAAAATAACTTTATCGATACCGAACTGTTCGGATGGAGTGTTAGATGGAGCTTATTTTTTTAAATGAAATGTAATTATCAGTGAAAACAATGGATGCGAATAAATTTGTCGCAAGCTTAAAGGCAAACGATGTAGAAAGTGATAAATATGATTTAGCTAAAAGTTATAATGAGTATAGCGAAATATTAGGAAAATTATCAACAAAAGATAAAAATTCGTTCTCATTGAACGTGCTGTGTACATTGTGCAGGTTAATTTATTTGTAATCATATTTATATATTAACTTGTGTGATATTTTTTGTCCTTAAATAATTTGCAATATTATAATGAACCTTAAGACTGAACAAATTGAATGATATCGTTGCAAAGACATAATTCCTGTGACTTAAATAAGTCGTTTAAAAGCACATCTCAAGTTTAAAATTGAAATTTAGGTGAACATTCGTCTTCATGTGCTATAAATATTTCAGGAATTTAGAAAAAGTAGCCTCATGGCGAGATGGAATTGACAACAAGGACCTCTTAAGATTGAGCATAGAATGTGTTCGCCATACTCGCACTCTAGAACGACCGGAGCAAGTCAAGACGCTGGCATGTATATACCATGTACATAAGTATGTAATTAAGCAGGTGAATATTGTTTTTTTATTTAACAATTCAAGTATTATGATTGCGAAACTATCTGTTACACCTTAATAGCTTAAGCATTGAGCCGATTTTGATGAAATTTTCCATCAAGCTTGAATTCCAATGAAGGACATACTTTTTGATAACACATTCAAACCCCCCCCCCCCCCTAAAGTGAAAACTAGCTTATAATAGTCTACGTTGGATGACTAGCAATTGTGTCACCTGATGGTAAGTGGGTCATTGCCCATATTGGTGCTGTAAGATCTTCACGATGTCATCAATGAACCACCAATGTTATAAATGAACAAGTTATTGTGCCCGCTATTACACTGTAAATGTATTTCTTAATTTAGCATACAATCTCGCTACATTTATTTTAATTTTTATTTATTTTATTTTATTGTATAGGTTGGCGGACGAGCATATGGTTCACCTGATGGTAAGTGGTCACCAACGCCCATAGACAATGGCATTGTAAGAAATGTTAACCATCACTTACATTGCCAATGCGCCACCAACCTTGGGAACTAAGATGTTATGTCCCTTGTGCCTGTAATTACACTGGCTCACTCACCCTTCAAACCGGAACACAACAATACAAAGTACTGCTGTTTTGCGGTAGAATATCTGATGAGTGGGTGGTACCTACCCAGACGAGCTTGCACAAAGCTCTACCACCGAGTAAACAAAAATTGCTTACAGATTAAGCCACTAGTATGCTAATAATAATAATTTTGAACAAAATAATATATAGTATCTAGGTGAATGAGATGTTCAGCTTTTTTTTTACTTTTATTGAAATGAGAGCTTTATATTTACAGAACTCTCTGATGCCACCGGAACTTGTACTGAAGTTATCTTTCATGTCCTTTGAATACGATCATGATGGCTTACTTAAGGAATACTGCAAAACCTATTGGAGCATCATAGCCGATCGTCTCACATATATAGAGAAATTAAAAACGAAAAGAATGCCAGTATTGAAATTATTACCAAGACTGATAGATGACGTAGTAAAAGTAATTATGATATATGATACTCTCCAGTTTTGCTCTAACTTATTACTATTCCTCGTTAAAAAACTCCATTACGTCTACAGCGATTTATCAGCTAAGGAACTTAATGATATGTTTGCGAAGATATTTGAATCGATAGCGAAAAAAGATTTGAAACCATTTAAAAGTATATCTGAAAAAGAGGCGCTCGATTTATATGTTAAACTTAATGACTGCTTGCACATTATTACAGAGAATGCATCGAAGATAGATTTTAAGGATTCCGTTTTAGATTCCGCAACGAGGGTCTGTATTTCTTTACTCGGCCACAGATCTGATATGTTTCACTGTTTCCAAACATACTTCTTAAATTCATTCTGCTTTATATTTAAAGAGAAAACTGATGTTAATTTATTGGAGAATATCTTTAATACTCTTTATAATTCATGTGAAATGACAGAGAAACTGGGCTATAAACACACTATGCATGCGACATATCCATATATAAGTCAATTACTAAAGTTATTTATTGAGTTTAATGTAAATAATCAAAAAAATAATAGTTTTAACGAACATATCATACAAAGTAATCTGAAATTAATATTGATTTTGGTGGAAAAATTAAAAAAAACTAAACAAATTGTCAAATGTGAGAATTGCAATGTGAAATCTGGTCTGCATGATGGTTTACGCTTGTCGTTCCTCATAAAACATTTTATAACTATATCAATGAACCAAAATATACTTATGCTAAACATTTTACCCGCCTATTATACATTAGTCGAACAACAGTATGTAATAATAAACGAATTGAAGACGTTGGGTTGTGTGAATCAAGAGAAATGCTTTAGAAAACTCCAAACGGACATCCACAATACTGCAATCACATTAAACAAATCACAATGCTATGAATATTCAATAAAGTTATTTGAAATTTATCTTCTGAATGAATTGAAAAATATTAAAAGTGACGTTGAACTGAAGAACATTAGCCGAGCTTTGTATAATAAAAGCATATGTGAACTCGAGTTTAAATGCTTTGAAGAATCGTTAAAGAATGCATATCTAAGTTTAATCTTCTCGTTACCGGATGGTCTTGGTTCGGAGAAGTTCATGAGCTTAGTGATGGATATTAAGGCTAAAGCTTTAAAGAGTGTATCGGACGATGGTGATGCTGAAAATAATGAACTACAAATGATGTCTGTCTTAGAAATGTGCAAGTTGTTGTACGATGACAGTTCTTATGGGAATTTGAAGCCGTTTATGGAGAATATAACATTTAGGTAAGCAATTTAAGTATTAAATTATATTTGGAAAGAATTTGAAATACCCGACAAGTTATGTAGGATCAAACCTGGCCAAGGAACACTAAATCCCCACTAGCCTAAACCTAATTAGGTTATAATATATTTTTTGCTCACAAAACATTTTAGAGAATGCATGTGCATGTGTCAGATGAAAATATGCCACATCTGTTGTTTGATACGTCGGCTTGGTGGTGGGACTACGAATAGGGAGACAATGAGATGTGAGAAATTCAAGGTTAAAATTTTTAATCGAATGTATTTTCTGTTCCAGCGACCTCTTGAAACACGAGTTCTCGATGTACGCGAAGCTCTGGCCGTCGATCGTGCCGATCGCAGGCGTGTGGAAATCTCTAAACGATTTGGTCAATGGGAACCATCGATGGGTTAACGGTGATTATTGAAAATTTACACTTTTCCTATTCTACTATCCTATATCATGGATTTTGTCTGCCTCGTTGGTCTTGAAGTTAGATGTAACAGATCCTGAGGCTCTGGGTTCAAATCCCAGGTCGGGCCGATAAAAAAAGTTGAGTTTTTTTTGCCAAAGATTCGGATTCGCGAGAAAATGGCGTTTTTCAAGAATTGTTTGTAGTGCATTATATAACATAAGCAAAATGCATGGAATATTTAAATTTAAGATTTTTGTATCTTTACTCCTTCTTAGATTGGGATAGGGTATGCACACCCGCGCACGCAAGAACGCACGCACCTATATACGAGCGCGGGCACGTATTATACATATTTTTTTTAAATAATAACATTATATAAACTTATTATCAAGTTATATTTAAAAGCTGATTTTAATTTTCAGCTGAGAGCAAAGAGAAATTGCAATGGACGCTCTACGAGGTAGTCGTGGAGACGCCGACGGCTGTCAGGACGATACACGACGCCTGTTACAGGGACATCGTCAAGCAACTCCTGGCTGACTTCGAAATTACACGAGTGAGTATCATAATAATAATATCCTGGGACATTATTCACACGCGGCCATCTGATCCCAAACTAAGCAGAGCTGTACTATGGAAACCAGACGACTGATATACTTTATTTATTTTATAACATTTATTATGTGCTGTTTGTTTCCATGAAATACAAATAAATATAAAACCTAGTTTTAATTACAGCCAGTGAATGTCCCACTGCTGGGCTTAGGCCTCCTCTCTTTTTGAGGAGAAGGCTTGGTGGAATACACATGTGACAGGATTTTAGTGAAATTTGACATATGCAGGTTTCCTCACGATGTTTTCCTTCACCGTCAAGCACGAGATGAATTATAATCACAAATTAAGCACATGAAATTCAGTGGTGCTTGCCCGGGTTAAAACCCACGATCATCGTTTATGGAAACTATTAAACCAAATAAATAAAACTTAGATCAGACGATGCATCGCGTTTCGGGAAGTGTATAATGTTATTTATGTATATAAGTAACTGCTCTTCGGTACGTGACGAACGGGCATGTTCTTGTTTAAAATAATTATTATCTTTAAAATATATATATATATATATATATATATATATATATATATATATATATATATATATATATATATATATAGGTATATAAATATAGAACAAAAGTTGTTGCTTATGGTGTTAGCTATCTAGTTCTGCAAGGTTGCTGGGTCGTTACAAATAACCCTGGAGATATATAATTGCAATGTATATTTTTATTATTGTGGTCATTAGGTAGCGTGGCCGAGCGGTCTAAGGCGCTGGTTTAAGGCACCAGTCTCTTCGGAGGCGTGGGTTCGAATCCCACCGCTGCCATATGTTTTGGATATATTTTTATTTACAACAAACCATTTTTGTAGTGATTTTACATATTATGTATATTATTTTAAAGTAATTTCAAGACATTGTTTCTTTTTTAAATGTAAATAATTTTTATTTGTGTATTTTGTTGGTTGGATTGTTTTTTCGGGTCGTTTAGCGATAATAGTCCCAGATTCGATCCTGGTTGAAGTTATTGTCGTTCCCACTCCTAACAAAAGCTCCACACTTAATTCGTAAATATGAATTTTAGTTGATATATAAATATATTTAAAACGAGCATCGCTAATATGCTTTTGTAAATAGATAAATATGTATATACATATATAAGCTGGGGTTTAAAAAATATAGATCGTATATTATACGTTAAATTATTTTCAGGCTAAAACTTTCAAAGAGAGGATAGTGTACGCGGCGCTGCTGTTCCTGCAGGCGGAGTACGACGTCGAGGACGCGAGTCAGAAGTACGGCTGGAAAATTGCGGAAAATGTACGTTTATAGTTATATGTGGGCCGTGCTTGTAAATATCCCACTGCTGGGCTAAGGCCTCCTTTATATATAGATCACTTTTTAGCTAATATTTTTTATAAATATTTTTTGTTTCTTCCTTTTTTTATTTTTGCACTGTTTTTTAATCGCTGGCTGTGTTTACTTTTAATTGCCCTCAACAATTGGATAATTTGTTTGTATTTATTAATTATATAAATATATAAGTGTAAGTGATTGTAAGTAAACTTAATAAATAAAATTAAAGCGTAACAGACGGACAGATCGACTTTCGCATTTGTAATATCAGTATAGAACTCTATATATAAATCCTGTGGTTCGTTACCAACAAACCCACTATCGTATTTATAATGAGGTGTTGTATGAAATAATTGAACAAGGACTAAACAGTGTTTGTCCCAGCAGACAGTGGACCCGGAGCAGGCGCACGTGTCGCGCACGCTGGAGCACGAGCATCGCGCCCTCTCGCTCGCACAGCGCGCCGTCACGGAGCTGAGCGCCGCGACGCTCGACGGTGACGTCACAGGTCGGGGGGGCCGACTATTGAGCTACTTGTTTTTTATGTAGTATTAACATTACTGGTGGGATCTTCCATACTTTCAAAGTAAAAAAGTAAAGGTAGGTAACGCCCTGGATTGTCCCACTGATGGGCTAGTGCCTCCTCTACTATTGAGGACAAGGATTGGAGGTTATTCAACATGCTAGTCCAATGCGAATTGGATCACCAAATGGACAGATGTGGTAAAATTAAAAAAAAAACTAATGTTTTCTTTCACCACCAACCCAGTGGAGTTTGAACCCGTTTTACTCGGTGGTAGAGCTTTGTGCAAGCTTGTCTGCGTTGGTACCACCGGCTCATCATACTTATTCACCACACAGATATTCTATTTGAAAAAATAGATAGGCTATTTGAAAAAAATTATAATTTTAGTATTTTCGATTATTTCAGACGCGCCCCCCTCCCTCGTTCAGCACGCCCTACAGCTGTTCCAAGTGTCCGTGCAGCAGCTGCTGTTCCTGCGGCGACTCAGCGCTGGCCTGCAGTTGGCGCACGTTTGCTGCCAACTCGCCGACCTCGTTGGTGACAAGTGAGCCAGCTGTTAACACTTATTAGAAATACAATTCATGAATATGTCATGTAGGCCGTGGCTGTACCTCATGTTAGATACATAAGCTAAGATATATATATGTAGGCACAGAGGCAGACATTTCCTTTATATAATAACAGCAAACTTCCGAAGCACACAATTAATTCGTATTATTACTTACTTTAATTACCAATTACCACACACATAATTACAATATTTATTATGATTACGATGCAGCATGTGCACCGGGCAACTGATGTCGAACGAAAGACCCTCCGATTTGTCGGGCGCTGCATTTTATAGGGTTTTAGTGGTGGGGGTTGACTGTTTCACGTGCTGCTTTAAAATCAAGGTGGCGGCGCCGTCATATGTATGATTATATAGTAAAGTAACGATTTATAAATGTTCTTTTTTAATAAAAATGTTAATAAAATAGATCGAAACACGAGACAGCAACGTGTCACTTCTGTTAATATAATTATCTTATTTAAAAACTCCTGTTTTTTAGCAATAAAGTCAATGCAAGTTTATAATATAAATGTTGGTCCGCTTAGAGCCGGATTTATTACTTCCTACGCTACCGCGAAACAGCAATACTTTGAATAAGTATTAAGCGAGTGTAAAACTATAGGGACATAGCATGTCGTATGTTATGATGGGCGGTGAATTGACAAAAAGTGACCACTTACCGTCCGGGGGCTCATTTGCACTCACAAAATTAAAATTTCAGTTATATTATTTATCGAGGGTATCGCTCGTTGTTTTGGGAAGGCTTCGTTACCCATCACCAGCGCTCGTGATACCGTCGCGCGTGACCGTGCACCGACTCACCGTGTAATGTTTGCAGAGAGACGTACGTGCGAAGCGTGGGCGTGCTGCTGTCGCACGCGCGCGCGCGGCGGTCTCCACTCGACGAAGCGGCACGGCGGGCCGCGCCCTACGCCGCCGAGCTGCTGCGCGACGCGAACACCTTGGACACTGCGCTCACCTTCCAGTGCGAAGTGGCGGTACGTGGCTGGAGATGTTTGATGTAGTGCACAAGGGTCCGCTAACACAGACTAGTCACTCACTCTCATAACTCGTGATGACAATCTAGTATGACCTGGGACAGTTCAGGCGGGAGACTAACCTTAAGTGCAGTCCCAGATTGATGCCTAGGCATACATGGCACCGGCCAGTCGAGTTGCCCCGAACCCAACCGAAAATAATATTTCACTTTTACTACTCCGTAATGGGGGATCTTGGGGGGAAATGTCAAAATGCTTAAGGGCCATGAATCTCACCCTTCAAACCGAAAACTTGCTGTTTGTCGCTAGAATATCTGATGAGCGGTACCTAACCAAATGGTCTACCAAAAAGCCTACGGTCATCTAGCAATGAGACGGACTATATATAGTAATATAATTTCACCGGGACATTTATTGAAATTGAAAATAGTTCTATTAAAACTCTAAGTTTCTCTTTGATTAATAAAATCAATTAATCTTCAATTAAAAAATATATCCAAAACATATGGCAGCGGTGGGATTCGAACCCACGCCTCCGAAGAGACTGGTGCCTTAAACCAGCGCCTTAGACCGCTCGGCCACGCTACCGACGACTTCACTCCACGGATATCCAGACTGGCTCTGTGGCGTTCTATCTATAAAGTTAACTGGTGCTCGCGCTTTATCACGTACTGATCTTTCTACTGTCAAACCGCAATGTAACCCTGTGTGAAGTCAGTGTAACTACGAGTACAAGGGGCATGACATCTTAGATCATGTAAATGATGTAAATGCCCAAGGTTGGTAGCGCATTGGCGATGTAAGCGATGGTTAACATCTCTTACAATGCTAATGTCTATGGGCGTTGGTGACTCCTTCCTATGCCATAAAAAAAAAACACATAATCAATAAGGCGCTATTTTGTATCATCATATTATAATATATATATATATATATGCCCGTCTTAGGTCTCGACTAATGACATCCCGTCAATTCAAGGTCATACTAGTATTTTAATCTGTGTTCCGGCCGCGTTCATAGTGCGCGTTGTTGAGGTGCGTGTCCCGTTGCAGCGCTACGCGGCGCGCGCGGGCTGCGCGGGCGCGGCGGGGCGGGCGGCGCGCGCGGTGCAGGCGCGCCTGCTGCGCGCGCGGGCCCTCCGAGGGGACCTCAACTGTAAGCTGCTCGTTGTTAAATGTTGTCTATGGGCGGGGGATCACTTCATATCAGGCGGCCCAATTGCTCATCTGTTACATTACTTTGTAAGAAAAGTTATATAAAAAAACTTGATTTTGGGGTTTAGCTCTCGGGCATAAAAAATTGTCCCGATTTAGTCCCGGCCGCTTTTTTGCCTCGCATAACCACTCTGTGAAACTAGCTTTCGCCGCCGATTTTTCCGTATCGATATGACGTTGACCTTCAAGAAAAGAGCGTATTATTTCCTAAATGATGGATGTTGCAGGTGTCCATGGGCGGTGGTAGTCACTTTCCAACAGGCGAGCCTCCCGCTCGTTTGTCCCCTCTTATATACAAAAAACCCAGTCTGCTGCTCTCCGTAGACGTTGAGGGTGTACTGTTAAATATAATAATGATATTTCCAGTGCAATTGTCCCTGGGTCGGCTGATGGAGGTACAGGCGCTGCTGTGTCCCGACTCGGGCCTGAGCAAGCTGAGCGCGGTCACCGGCCTGCAGAGACACTACCTCGCCCTGTCTAACGACTGTGAGTAGATTTCATTAAGCTATAATATGCCGATTCGTACTTTCATAAGAGCCGTGAGGACCGTATATCCGTAGAGTGAAGTCGTCGGTAGCGTGGTCGAGCGGTTCAAGGCGCCAGTCTCTTCGGAGGCGTGGGCTCGAATCCCACCGTTGCCACGAATCTTTTGTATATATTGTAGGAATTTGTAGATCTTTTATAGGCTTACGACTCAATAAACTCCGAATATTATAACTCTGCCTCTTTTAAATCGCACGTGGCGACGTCGCACCAGTACATCGTCGAAAAGAATTAAATTCTCAGATCTCACGCCTACGAAATATTAGTAGTAGTAGGACGCGTATACACGGTCTCCACTGTGAAGCGATCGCGGCGCCAACAAAAAAAAGTCAGCTCCAAAGTTTAAAATGTACCTGTAATCGGCGGGCTCGCAGCCAGCCGCTGGGCGGCGCGGCGCGAGCGCTCCCGGCGCGCGCAGGTGTGGGCGGGGCGCGCGGCGGCGCGGGCGGCGGCGCTGTGCCGCGCGCTGCGCGTGCTGCGTCGCGCGGCGGCGGCGGCGGCGCCCGGCCTGGCGCGCGGCGCGGCGCTGCAGTGCGCGCGCCTCTACGCGCTGTGCACGGACGCCGCGCGCGCCGACGACGCGCAGGTGGGTCGCGCACTTCTACCGATCGATCGGCGACCCGTCGTCGCGCTCGTTCATCTCGATACCTTTTCTCCGATTTCCTATCAAAGAGTCGCTCGTCCCTCCATCGCCGGAATTTTTCTCCGGCCGCCTCCGATGACCGGCCGCGTATGTATTCCCGCCGGGTGCGATGAGTGAGCGATCGAAACGTTAGTGAGTAATATTAAAATGTGTTTCACAGATCAAAATCGACAATCGTATCAAGTATATCCTCGGTCTGCGCTCGTCGAGCGACGTGTCGGTCGATCCCGCGCAATCTCCTAAGCGCGAGCGGTTCGCTCCGCGGCAAGATCGGCTCGAGTCCATGCTCGACTCGATGTTCAAGAAGACGCAAGTGAGCCCGTCGCTGCCCTGCGTCTCGATCCCGGCCTTCCGGACGCCCGAGTTCCTGACTCACGTGCCCGCGTGTGCGTGCTACGCGTGCGAGCTGCCCGAGTGCGCGATCGTCGCGTGTCTGGTGTGCCACCTCGAGGCGTCGATGTATTACCGGGCGAAGGAGTTCGACATAGCGAGGAACTACTTCGACGGCGCCTCGGAAGCCTTCGGTTTGACGGAGATTAAATTGAAACGCACGTTCGACGATTACGGGAAGATGTACGACGGTACGGTTGTGGAAATATCGCGAGAGATCGCCGAGAGTCAATTTCGGAACGTTCGGCTGGAGTTTCTGATCGAGTTGTGTCTCTTCGAGCTGTCTCGCGGTGAATTCGAAAAGTCGGACGACACGCTGATAATGATACACGAAATTCTAGCGGACACCAAAGATATTGACGAATATTTACAGAACGAAATCGCTAATCTGATGGTAGTTTCGGCGCAACTGAGAAAAATTACGAGGACGTCCAAGGAAACGGGCTTGGAGAACGAGTTGGAGAACCTCAAATTGAGTCCGGCGGTGGTCCCGGAGCCGCAGACGACGCCGGAGACGAAGGCCGCTGTACCGACAGCGGACCCACTCGTAATGATCAAAGACGAAGACTTACCAAAGAAACGCAAAGTCATCAAGCTGAACTTCGACGATGTGAATGCAGAAGAAGTCGAGGAAAAAGTCAAACCGAAGAAACACCAATTCAAAATACCAGTCCCGGTAACGTCCAAGCCGGTTCTGGAGAAGATGACGCCCAGACCGACCCGGTCCCGACCGGAGATCATAATACAGCAGCCGTCGGTCGATCGATCGATAAACGTGTTCACGCCGAAATCAGATGAAAACGGCGAGTTCTTCACGCCGTGTCAGTCGACGCCGGCCGAGCAGTTCTTCACGCCGATGACTTCGATGAAAACGTACTCGAAGCGTGTCGTTAAAAATTTGGAAGCGGAATTTTCAACGCCGAAAGGCAAAGAGAATACACAGGTTGAGAACAAACCTCGCACGAGATCCAGGGTCGAAACCGGATCAGTCCAGGCCATTAGGGACAAGAGGACCCTGAAAAGGGCTACGAGTCCTGGGAAATTGCCACAGGAGAAACCACTTCGCTCGAGGCGGATAAGACAGCCGATTTTGACGGACGATAAGAAATGAAATTGCTTACGATGATTTGAATATCAAATGCACAGGAAATGTAAATACTACTGCAGTATTTTCCCCCGAGAACCCAATTGTCTGTTTGTGTGTATGAAAAAAAATAATTATATTTTAGTAAAATTTTGTAAACTGAATTTGTTGGATGAAAAATTATAATAATATTGTTAGTTATATATATTTTTCATCAATTGAATTTAACTAAGAATATCATATAACATTATACAATATTGTTAGTTAAATTTAATTTATGAAAAATTTAATCTTAATTTGGGGGGGGGTC
This sequence comes from Nymphalis polychloros, assembly GCA_905220585.2. NCBI lineage: Eukaryota > Metazoa > Arthropoda > Insecta > Lepidoptera > Nymphalidae > Nymphalis > Nymphalis polychloros. The sequence goes on along the minus strand of HG992268.1, from coordinate 292,390 downwards.
GATGAATACCCCATGTAGTCTCTGCGCTGCCATCGTAAAAGGCCTTGTCTACATCCAAATCATTTTCTAGTGAATGGGCTAAAAACAAACATGGTGTTATATGGCAGCTGTTTTAAGCCATATTCGAGAGGATAGCACCTTGGAATTAACGACATTCCGGCTGCGCCGTTGGGAACACTTATGTACTAAACAGGGACCTTATGTTATTGACTTATTTGTAACGAAATGCGTTTTGTAATAAATATATTTGATGTAATTTGTTTATTTTAAGTTGTTATTAAATCTTCAATACCTTTAAAATCAATAATAATATAAATAATAATATCTTTATTATTCAGGCATTGAGGCCTATACTTTTACATGATTACTCTCTCACTTAATTATTTATTTATACTATTTTATTACCGACGCGGACAGATTAACCCGAAAGTCACCAACCTAATGCCATCTAGCGTATACAGATAGTACTTATAATAATTTAGCAACTCTTAAGTACCACCAGGCCAAATAAGGCCTTGACCTTCCAGGTCAGAAATAAAGGACCCGGCAGTTAAGGCTGCCGGAGAGGAAATGCCCGGGTAGAGAGGAAAACCTCGAGGCCCGTACCCGTACTGGACTTAGGGCCAGTAAGGAAGAACCAACTCTCTCTCAAGTACTAATTTAAATTATATTTAATATATGTATATTTAGCATCCAGAAGTGAAAACTGATTTTATAAGAACCTGGAATTGGTCTATTCATAAATAGAACACCAAGTCACATAAATTGATGTAAATTACTCACTCAATTACTCTTTAAATCCAAATAACACATTTAAACACATTACAAGTCATAAGTCGCCCCAATAATTAATTAATTACTTTACCTTTATGTGCACTCACAAGATGGCGGCGGTTAAAAATTAGCGCGCTTCTTTTTTTTTTTTAATAATACTGTTGTATGGACCAAGGTGTCTCCTAAGTGTATTATAATTAATAATAAATATTATCAATTCTGTCGAGCGTCCCGAGTCGCACACGTTTTTTTTTTATAATTTCCCGATGATTCAAACACTGCAGTGTCTGTGGTTACAAGCAGTTGTTTAATTCCAATGATTTAGGTCTAAAAAAACCTTTGGAAAGAGGATGCAAATTTTGGTTCCACCTCGTTGGATAAGTATTTTTGAGCAAACAAAAGCTCTAAGTTTTAAATCTTCATCCGTTCAGGACTGCATTATTAAACATGGCAGTTTAAGTAATAGCAAAATAATGCTGTTTAATAATCGTTTAGTACATAGGGTTCGCCAGGCATGAGGGATTTGTAGGACCAGCCTTATTTTTAAATGAGATCATTATAAACGAAGAGTAGGAACAAAAATGTGTGATTTATTAAACAAAAACGTAAACAAAATAAATAAAGGCAACCTAAATTTTTTATACTATTTTATATTTTTATTATATAAATATTGTATTTTACTCTGACGATAATTCTTTAATATTCCATTGGCGAAGTAAAAATATTAACCATCGCTTACATAGGCAATGCGCTTGGTGGCGCCTTGGGAACTAAGATGTTACCTGTCCCTTGTGCCTGTAATTACACTGGCTCACTCACACTTACCCGTAAAAGATCAATACGTACAAACGTGTAACACTACAAATAAAACAACAAACAGTACGTTTATAAATAATTTTATTTTAAATAAAACATCTACATGATAATACTTAATATTAGTAATTACGATGCGAGCGACTTCGACTTCGGTGCCAACAATATTACAAAACGTCTGCACACTATTTCGACATACAAAAGACGAGCAAAATAGTTCATTTACTTATTATCGTACAAATTACAGAAACTAACTTTCAAGTTCACAAATCTAAACAATTTATTCACAAGTATTTCTCGTGTTAACACACGGCCACACTCAGAGTTTTAATGATCACCGACTGGAAAGCACTTAGTCCATATTGAACTAGAAATGCGACAGATAGGGCACATTTGGAGAGAGATGGAGGAGGCATTTTTACAATATTACACCCATAATTCGGTTATAAAAGGCTTGATTGATTGTTGTTTGTGACTAAGCAGCTCCGAGTGTGGCTGTTAGATGAATAATGATTGAATTTGAAAATCACACAACTATATTTGGACACGGCAGTTGCTCCGTACAGCAGTAAGCTTCACCGACAGAGCCCGGCTCGTCTCGATACAAATATGATTTTCAAATGTCTCGTTAGTGTAATATTAATTTAATATTTTACAAATCTATGTTTATGTACAATTATTATGATCTTATTCCAGATAATCTCAAACCTTATATTAATTTCAATGTATTCTTTGTACAAATTTGAAATACTAATGAATATTTTCTTACATGTTCCCTAAATGTTTTTTTTTTAAACAATTGCCTGATACGACTCGCAGGCCATCTAGTGCAAGCGTACCAGACATGTTCACAATAGCTCTACTTGTACAAAATTACATCTATATCGGATAAACGATGTAAGGGAACTGATAACAAAACAAATACAATCATTAATATATATACATATATAATAATTTAATTTCAATCTAAACAGTCATTGGTCGATGGAAACCAATAACCATCGAGCATTGTGTTCCTAGTGCTACTTTTTTTTTTCTTATTCGATAGTGTTGACGGTAGCAACGATTTGTATGTAATTCCGTCGATTCTCACAAGATTCGTCGTTTTCATTTCACACTAAAGAATAAGTAAAAGAACTCTCACTAGGCACACAGTAATTAATCTAATTAAACTGATTTTGATAACCTTTCAAGTAACTCGAAGTAAATCTACCCTCAAGTTAAGTTTTTGTTATATAAATTCCATTTAAGAATACAATTTATCTATGCCTCATCCAGACTTAGTGTGAACAATGATTTTATGTATTTACATCAAATTGTAAACAAAACAATACCGTCAGGACAACAATACAATCACACATTATATTTATTCTTTCGATGAATCTCATCGTTTCAAATAATATTTAAAAAAAAATATATAACCCCTCATCAAATGTATCTAATCTGGTTTCTGAGATTAGTGCCAGCATGCATACAGACTGAGGACACTTTATAGTACTAATCATAAAAACTAATGTTCACGCATAGTGTCTATGGAGTGAGACATATACTACATTATGTATCACAAAGGTATTACACAGAAATTGTTACTTCGCTCTAAGTAGATATAAATTTATAATTTAATATTACATCTATGTATAAATATGATTACGAGATTTCGTTTAGTTTTTATATACAAATTATTAAGTGAATAAACTTATTGTTAGTTTATTCTAAATATATCTGGGAAGAAACGATACAGTTTTGTCATATGTATATATAAAAAGTGTATATATTGGGGGAATAGGCTGTTGACCACATTTAAACACATCATACAGACACACACACAAACATGAACACACAAGAATGAGATAGCAGTAATTTTAGTAAATATTGACCACAGATTTGATTCCGGACAAAAGTTGTCCAACAACTGTTCACACCATGTCCGGTACTCAGAGAGAGTTCTGACAAAAGTTTATAATTGAATATTTTTTTTATAGCATCACATTCTTTCATCATTTGTGACTTTTTTTTTCAAACAATAAATTCTTTTCCACATCAATTAATATTTGCAAATATAATTTCCCTGAAAATATATCACTGCTTAATTTTATTTAATAAATCACGATGCTTGTTTCGAAATTTTCTTTATAATATTGAAAACATGCACCTAAGATACTAACGAGTCTATATACAATGTTTATATAACTATTATATACTTCGGTATACATAAATTGCTTCCCAATGAAGATATTCTCAAAGCCACACATCGAGGGCAGTGGTTTCCATTGAGAAGCCTAAGTAACTTATTTGCCTCGCTTGTTTCTTTATATAAAAAATATTTTAATATATTTTATTTGTTAATTTATATTATAAATATGTTTTCATCTTATCGTAAACAATATTTACATTGGATTAATATAACTATACTATTATGAAATCTATAGTTATTTATGAATATACTAATTATGTAAGGATGTTAATTAGTTTAACCTCGTTTGTATATGCATACACACGACGTTATCCGATCGTTTGTACAAGGCTTCATTAGCAAAGAATTATGTAGCGTTCAGTTGTTAAACAATTACAAAAATGATTACAAAGCCTAATGCATTTTGTTCATGATCGGCCATTTAATTTTAATCAATAGACAATCTCTTTGGTGTACAAATTTCTATGTGTTTCAATATTCAATAAATTTCAATCAGATATTATATATACAGACTGTAAATTTTGATTTTAATTCTATCGAACGATATAATTTACTCATAGAGATTGGCTACGATTATAAAACATCTTTAAGGCATATTTAAAACATGTCTAAAGCATACTATTGTGACATAAAAACACCATTTTTTTATTTAAATAATTAAACTTAAAATTTTTGCATCTTTTAGTATTTCGTAATTAAATTTGTCCCCTCTTTGAATTTAATTTTATTACATACCATATAATGGCTCCTATAGTATATACATAATATATTCCCCCCAAAGGGAGAATCACACCCCTATGTTAATTTATAAAGTAATAGGTATATAGGCAGCTCCAAACGATCATATAATAAATATATATGTAACCGAAATACTAGACTGACTGACACATTACTTGAAATTTATCATATGGTCCTCCAGACCGATTTCGGCCACGGCTGACAATCACAAGAGAGATTAGCCAACTGCGCAGGAGATATTATAGTGCACAATTGTGTGTGCAAGCATGGATGCAATCTCTTTTCCTTGGCTCCAGGACCAACGGTTTAACGTGTATTCCGAGGGACGGGAGTGTACACGCTTCCAACTTCCAGACTCCGGGCTGCTACTGATAGTTTTCCGACAGAAAAAACCCAATAAATATTTATTGGCTCGACTTGGGAATTGAACCCAGGACCACTGGGTCTGCGGCCTTATATCTAGCCACTAGACCAGCGAGGCAGTCATAATCACTCCTTTAAAATAAATTTATCATAGTCACTCCTTTCGCGACGTGGATGCTAAGAATTTTACGCAAATACAATCAAATATGAAAAGAAGTTTGGTACATAAGTTTTTAACTTTATACAAGTGTTACCCGTACGAAACCGAGACGGGCACCTCGTGCGTAATATATACTTAACTCTATCAAACTATTCAGCTCAGTAAATAGGTTTATACAAATGGATTCTCACGTGATTGAAATAATAATAAATGTAAATATATAATCGTTTGAAGTTATCTATCAATACATATTACATACGTATATATTTTTAAACATAAAGAATTCACTTTAAAAAGTCAATTCACGCCCGAAACACTAAATCACTTCACCAAGCGACTCTATCCATCATTTGACGGCAACTTCGAAATGGATACACAGTCACGGATGTCGATGTGAGCTGCGACGAGACGGTCGGAGGTGCTTCTGTGAATCATAAATAAAAATACACTTCATTCTGGTTCTCGAGTAATTTTGAGTCGTCATTATATAAGGTAAATTAAAGCCTACCATCAGTTTAGAATGTAGTCAACTGATATAGCATTTTTTTTAATTTTTTATTTAAATAACTTTATTGCACACACACAAGGAAAAGAAAGACAAATACAAGTAAAAAGAAGAAAAATAAAAGCTTAAGAAGTCGTCCTATGTAATCATAATTATGGACTGTAAAATGATAGCATGCAAGGCATAAGACCGCTTTATCACTCAAGTTCATATAACATCAGGGCGTACGTACCGAGAGCGAGCGGGTCGCGCACTAGCGGTGCGCGGCCCCCGCGGCCAGGTCGACGCAGAGCACGGCCGCGGGGGCCGCGCGCCCTCAGCTGCGCCGGTGCCGCCCGCCGCGCCGGCGACGCTCGCGCCGACCCTGCCCGGTAACAGACTTATATAGCGATACACTTTGTTTTACAATTCATTACTTGACTCTATCGCTCGTTCCACTAACCGTGCCTCCTTCGCCCTCGGCCCACCGCTCGTAGGCGCGCTCCCTCTTCAGCCACTCCTGGTACTTGTACCACCATTCCTCCCATTTCACGTAGTCGCCGAGAGTGAGACCTGTCACGTTTAAATTGATTATGGAATAAATATATTTCAATGTTAATTAACATCCATGCCTGACTGTAGATATTTTTAAACATATCGGAGATGCAAGGCTCCGCCTGTCCTGGGATTTGCACCCAAGACCTGCGGGTTTGCAGGCTTATATCTTAGCCACTAGACCAACGAGGCAATCTTATATATACATATACATTTTGTTATTCTTACCTCTCAAATATCCTCTCTTTTTGTAGTAATCGTATCGCACCCTAACGTCGTCCCACGAGGGCAAGCCTCCGGGAGCCACGGCCAGCAGCTCCTCAGGGTAGCTGCCCACGGGCGCCGGGTCGAGGCCTCTGTAACGGAGCCGCGTTATAGACGGACAGACACTAGTTGTGATGCGCGACGGCGGTGCACGGCGGGCACACTCACGGGTAGTCCGGGCGTGGCGCGTCGGGCACGTCGGCGGCGCGCTCGTCGCGCTCGATGTGCACGTGCAGCGCGCTGTCGCGCCGCGTGATGCGCATGTTCTCCAGCCGCGCGCACCTCGCCGCCGACCACTGCGCCATCTTGCCGAAGCGCTCCGACAGCGTCAGCCTGCACAGGGAGCTCGGCGTCAGTACTGGTCGACACACGTCCACTACACTTGCACCACGACGGAAGACGCCACTGACCGCTGCGGCGGCGGCTCGGAGCTGGCGTCGCTTTCGGAGTCGCTGTCGCTGTCGGCGAGCGCGGCGGCGATGGCTGCAGGCGACACCCTGTCGGTCCGGTCGGGCCGTTCCGGGCGTTCGGGGCGGGGCGGGCGCGGTCGTCGTTCGCCCTCTCGCTTGATGTGCGCGGGCGGTATGGGCGGCGCGGGTCGCACGGCGAGCTGTGAGCGTTGCCACTCCAACACCTGTACATAGGTACCGATAGTGTTACGATTATCAGTATTCCCCTTTCAACAAATACGGTTTACTGCTTGTAAACAATGACAGTTATAACAATAATCTATTATATTCTATGTATATGATGGAACATACTACCTTCTCTTCCCTCGATCTCTTGCTGCTCTCTCTGGCTTTCAACAGTTCCCTGGTCGGTTGGACTGCTCGCGCGGCTACGGCTGGCGGGGGCCGCTTGGTCCGAGGCGGTGACGGGGACGTGCGGGCACTGAAACAAGTTCAACCAGCCGAATAAATAAATGATAGTTTAGTCTATATGTAATAAAATCGATATATGTATCGATGAGACTCCTAACATATTTATATTAAATTAATAATGAACTCGACACATACCCCGGTTTAGCAACTTTAGGTGGAACCTTCTTGTTCTTGGCCGAGCAGACAGAGCACGACTCGTCCGAGCAGCTGCTAGCCGACGAGCCGGACGGGGACGACTGACGAAAACACAACATACATATTTAGTTTTTAGAAATATATAACAATAAAAAAGCAGTTGATTTCGAACGTGTCTCCAATGAGTTTCCATAGGAATAGGACACATGTCTATTTCGGGTATTTTCTATGTATTTATTTATTAAGAATGTCGCTATATAAGAGGGCGGATACCTTCCGCGGGTCGGGTGGGCTGGGCGGTCGCGGCGGGGGGCGCGAGCGGCGCGCGCGCGGGCTGGCGCTGCGCCGGCGCCGCGCGGGGCTGCGTCTGCGGGGCGGGAGGGACACTCGTCACATATGCATACAGTTGCCACGTGCGCGTTGTGTATAATTTTATTGGAAACTAATATACGGCCTCACTTGTACACGTTGTTCGTGATTGATGGTGATTAGTTAAACGATGCCGTGTCTTCTTTTTTTGAATGTTAAATTGATAGAAAAATAGAAATTAGTGTTTACCTAAACTCCGCTAAGCGAGATTCATAAGTAAGTCGATTGATATCTAAATTGATCCTTTGTAATACAAATAAATAAACGAATTAACCGTATAGTAATTTTCAATCAAAAGGTTTGTCAAAATCAACTTTAGCCTATGATACACGTGCGTGCCGGCGTACCTGGGCGGACTCCGGCGACGCGGGCTGCGCGGGCTGCGCGAGCGCGACGCGCGCGGCGAGCGGCGCGCGGGCGGCGAGCGCGAGCGGCGCGGCGACCTGCGGGCACGCGAGCGTCATGACATGTCGTAAAGCGATGGTTATGTCTGATGACGACTGCTCTCGTATCGGGGAGCGCTACCCGCACGGGCATGTATACCGAGTTATACTAGTCAGAATCTCTTGTCAGAGAAACTTCGTATTGGCCGACCCGGGGTCGAACCCGGGTTCTCGGGGTTCAGTGTCGTACAAGCTACCCACTAGATCTACGGGGACTTTCTAAATTGGTGAACAACCGCCAGGGAGAATGTTACTGCGCGCATTTAATTCCATAAATAGGAATATAAATGTCGGGCGAATGTATCGAGATGAGGTGCGTGTGTCGGTGCGGGTGCGGTGTGCGATCTACGTGGCGAGTGTGCGCGACTAGTGTACCTAGAGCGTCGCGGGGAGCGAGATCGTCTCGGAGAAGCCGACCCGGAGCCGTCCAAGTACATCTGCTTGTAACCCGTGTGACGCCATCTAGAAACAGTACTTCGATTAACAAAAAAAAAACAAAACAAACAAAAACCGACTCCACTCGCGTTAACGCTATTATTATTCGCACGCGCTTATAACATTACTGTTATATTTTATCACTACATATAAAAACACTCCCCGCCGCGTCTGTCCGTCTGTCTGAACGCGATGAACTCAAAAACTGAACTGAACGGATTTTCAAACGATTATTTATATTATCAGCAATGGACGGACCGATTCTCGGGGAAAATTTTGTTGTCTACCCGCTCGCGTTTGTAAGGACGGGGGAGATGTTAGGTCGGCGTGTAAAATTTCATTATGATCGGTTGAGCAAATAAACCGCGAAAGCGTAACAAACAAACTCACTTTCACGTTTATAATATATCAAAAATGATGACGTCATATTGAAAATCCGGTTAAGTCAGACGACACGCGGAAAATTACTGACGTTTGAGTTCATGATAATAAAATCTATTCCATTTAGAACAGCTTTCGCCGTATGAGACGAAAATTGTGATCGTATCGTGTGACACTATAGACTAATTTTGAACCAACCAACCGTTTTTTACATCTGTCAACTCTACTCTAGTCTATGACATATGTCAAACGGCATTATCGTTTAATATCTATCATTAGATTTAGCACTATCATAAATATTACAGCGGCTAGTTTAGTTCGTTAGTCGAATCGAGCAATGCATTAGAGAGTAATTAAAATATTAAGTGAAGAAATAAAATTAGTAAAATTTATGTGGTTGTAGCAAACGATAACGACAATAATCCTCTGCTACTACGAGTAGTAGGTATTCTTTTTGAATTGTACTTGGACGGCTCCTGCAAATTTCCGATCGCCGCTCGCGTCAAAAGGCATTTGTGTATATAACACGTAGTTTTGTCGTCGTGTGAGTGTTGAGTTTTGGTGTGTTGAAGCGTGTTTACATTGTTTTTTTTTTTAACAAATGTTTGAATATAATATATCATAAAGGCCGTATTTCAATACGGATTCCGTCCACGAGAGTGACAGGGGGGGGTGTCAGTTTAGTCAGGTGTTAGGCACTCTTATGTCCTTTTTTTAACTTCCATGATCGATTTAGATGTGAAAGCGTAACTAACAAACAAACAAACATTCATGGTAATTCACCTTCGACCATAGAGCATTCCGAGTGCAATTACACCAGCTCACTCACTGATTCTTTAAACCGGAACAGCAATACAGATTATTACTGATTGGTGGCCGAATTTTAGATGAATGGGGGATACCCTCCAGACGAGTCTGTACCACCTACCATCGGTTGTAAATAAGCTGTCAAATGGGGTCAGGATCGAACCTGCGACTTTAACCTCGCCAGGCGGCCCGTAAGCCATTGCGCTATTGACACATCAAACGCCCAGATGACAAGAAATATACACGTATATCTGTGTCAAACGTACAATCGAATGATTGCGTTGGTCAAAATAACTTTAACCATATGATTATTAGTAAGATCAACGTCATCATTTGGTGATGATGTCTTCCATGTCCATTTCGGTCGCGGCGACCCATCTCAGAGGGGACAAGGCATCAGGATCTGGATATATTACAGCACACAAACGCACTCCCTATTCCTCCACTCTCATAATTCGAGAGAGTTTCAGCTTTACGGGCCTTACGGTCAAGTAGGCCAACAGATGATGGCAAATACCGTCCATAGACATTGGCACTGCTATTATTATCCATCGCTTACATCATCAACGCACCATCAACCTTGGGAAATAATATGTCACGCCCCTTGTGTCTGTAGTCACTCACTCGCCGTTGAAACCGGAACATAGCAATCACAAGTATTACTGTTTCGGCGGTAGAATTTTTGATGGTACCCACCCAGACGAACTAGCACAAAGCCCTTCCAACAAACGTAAGTAAGTAAACCTTATTACTATAATAAGCCAGCGGTGCTATTCCGTAAGAAATCACTTCACCGTGACATGACAACGACTTATGGTGCCACCATGTTCTTGTAATATTATGATCATTATGGTCAATGTCGCGTAACATTATCCGACATTTCACAACCGTTTTCTGCGTTGAGCTTGGAGTTTGTTCTTACAGAATAGCTTCGATCAATAATGTTCTAGATTACCGGTAAGCGCTTCAAAAACGGCCCGAAATATAACGGCACAAATTCGATTGTGTGCTCATTTTAAGACGTCAAAATTTATCGAAATAACCAAGACAATGGCGTTAGTAAAATGTTGTCTGTAATTATCTGATTTATTACTTACGAAATAAGGTTGAATTTGAAACAAAAGAAATTGTACATTTCTTATGTCTTTCTGTCATTCATGGCGTAAGATCGTAAATGAATGTCAAAACAATCTAAAAAGTACTTTATTGCTCGGGAACAAGGCATAGTTTTGATTGAAATAATTAAACCTTTACACAGTTTTCTCCATTTTATGGTATAGTCGGTCGGTGCCACATTTGAGTATTGTTTTTGTCCGTGAAGCGTTATCTAGTAGTATTGTTGGTTGAAGCAGAATAGCCTTACAGATCCGGGCCCGTAACCCAGGTTTTGCAGCCTAAACAACGAAACGAACAAAACTAGAGCCATATACAGCTGCAATAGTACAGTAAAGCAACGTTATGACGGTTAGATGTGACAATCACCTGTTCGGATCCTTCTCCTCGACCTCCAGCAGCTTCCTGTCCCAGCTGCCGGGAGACGCCTGCCGGGCTCGCTTCATCACGTTGTCAATTTCCTTTCTCCGACCGGCCGGATTCGCTGGGTCTGTGGAAGAGTCGGCACTTGTTTACATACGAATTAACCGATTGTATTTACACGGAGCTACCTTATCGGCACCTTACGATGGTAAACGGTCACCATCGCCCATATATCGCCACAAACATTGAAAATTTAAGATATTAATTTTCAATATTATATCCCGTGTCTGTAGTTACTCCGGCTCACTCACCCTTCAAACCGGAACACAACAATACAAAGTAATGCTCTACGGCGATTGAATATCTTCTTCGTCACGTAAACCAATAGTTTTATAGTGTGTAACAAAAACCCTGTCCGACCCGTGAAGTGGTTATTAGGTATCGTGAGTCGGTTCTATTTATGAAATACAATTCTTGAAGATTTGTATAACTTTCGTACGAACCGCGGGCTGTAAGTACCTTGTCGTTGGTGTTGTCGTACGTCATAAATTATTATATTTTTATCATAATTTATTATACTGCGAAATCCCACCCAGGGTCTGAGACGTAGATAGACGGCCCGTGCGTGCGAGCGAGAGGCAAAAGCATTGTGTACGATATATATTAATTGCGCAAGTGAAAAACATAGTTGTTTCGTAGAACAAATGAAAACAATTAATTGCAATTTAAGTAAATTTTAAGTTGCATAAATTAACCCAAATAATTTTATCGCAATATACAATTAAACGTTTCATTGGATATCGCTTACTATTTAGCCAATTGACGAGTTTATTGAAAAAATAATTGTATACCGACCAACACTGACTAGCGGCGCGTAAACCTATAGTCATATCGTATTTATTACGATATAAACTTTTCATGTAGACGGTCAGTCTATCCGTGCGAAAGCAAGACGCTTAGCTGTAACATTAATAATATTGATGATATTTATATTTTCTTATGAATAATAGCAATTAAGTAATTAGTACAGTAACAGCCAGTGAATGTCCCGCTGCTGCTAAGGCCATTTCTCCTCTTTTTTGAGGAAAAGGTTTGGAGCATATTCCATCACGCTGCTCCAATGCGAGTTGGTGGAATACACATGTGACAGAATTTCTGTGAAATTTGACACATGGTTTCCTCACAATGTTTTCCTTCACCGTCAAGCACGAAATGAATTATAATCACAAATTAAACACATAAAATTCAGTGGTGCTTGCCCGGGTTTGAACCCACGATAATCGGTGAAGATTCACGCGTTCTTACCACTGAGCAATCTCGGCTTTTTAGGAATTAGTAATACATATTCCTATTTACATTTCCAATTAAGGTTAACTTTTTAAAGAAACGCCTAAGTAAAAATATGTGGGCCGTGCGGGTTTACATGTATGAGTACTTGTAGTCCTGGCTGCCGAACATATCGGCCACTCCTAAGATAGGAATAGCACTGCCCTCGTCTCGTTTCAACAACAACAACAACAATGAACATGGACAATTGCGGGTTTAACCAGGAGGCGTCCCCCTCGAGACACATCTCATTAGCTAACAGGTCTGTATTAGTAACCTAACCTAAGATAACCTGGACTTATTCACCCGTACAGTACTCGGTGGTAGAGCTTTGTGCAAGCTCGTCTGGGTAGGTACCACCCACTCATCAGATATTCTACCGCAAAACAGCTGTACTTGGTATTGTTGTGTTCCGGTTTGAAGGGTGAGTGAGTTAGTGTAATTACAGGCACAAGGACATAACATCTTAGTTCTCAAGGCTGGTGGCGCATTGGCGATGTAAGCGATGATTAACATCTCTTACAATGCCAATGTCTATGGGCGTTGGTGACCAATTACCATCAGGTGGATCAAACGCTCGTCCGCCTACTCATATAATTTAAAAAAAAAACGTTCTTTTAGTTAACCTTTTATTGCATATCTCGTAACATTTCAAAACGAATGGTTCTTATTGTAAAATATAAAAAGGTAATATTGACCTACTTTATATCTATTTACGTTCAGTCTGACCTAACAACCTATGACTGCCTTGTTGGTCTAGTGGCTAGATTAAAGGTCCCCAGACATTTTTTTCTCATAGACCACTTTCAAATTTAGTTGGTTCCGGTGGACCCCCTGCAGCTACATTTGCAGCTGACCCCTGTCGAGTCTCCCATGGACCCCTGGGTGTCCACCTGGACAACTTTTGGGAACTAAGGGGAAAATATAAGGCCGGAGACCCGGTGGTCTTGGGTTCAATTCCCAGGTCGGGCCAATAAATAGTTATTGGGTTTTTCTGTCAGAAAATTCTCAGTAGCAGCCCGGAGTCTGGAAGTTGGAAGTGTGTACACTCCCGTGCCTCGGAAAGAACGTAGCCGTTGGTCCTGCGCCTGAATTCTTTCTGGTCGTGTCGGATTACCGTCCCATCGGATTAAGAGAGCTAGGGAAAAGAGAGTGAATCTGTGTTTGCGCACACACTTGTGCACTATAATATCTCCTGCGCAGTTGGCTAATCTCTCTTGAGATTGGCCGCCGTGACCGAAATCGGTCTGGGGGATGTTATTATAAAAAAAATAAAGATTCTTGTTTTTATTGGGCTCCAATATAAACATTATATGCAGACCCTTGCTATGTCTATGTACACGTTCAATGGATCGTCCGTGGTCTCACCTGTTATCCTCGAGTGCTGTGGGTTGCGGTCCATGTGAAGACGATTCTTCGAAGCCGTCTCCGCCGCCCGCGACACGGATCCGTTGCGGCGTGACGACATTCTGCAAATAATTGTAAAGTTCAAGAAAATTGTTGTCAAATTGTTCAACGGTGGGATTATACCGTTTCATATATCATCTGCAACAGCACACTCTGACAATATCCCACAGCTGGGCTGACAAGCTTGTACAACCAGGATTTATTCAATACAGAATTACTCTTATTTATTGATTGTTAAAGTAAAAACCGTTCGAAAATAAATCACTCAAACATACAATGTCTAAGGTGAGTACTTAATAATGAGAGCTTATATTATATAACTCAGAGATTAGAGGAAGAACCAAAGTTATGGATATTTTGGCTCGTGTAGGGCATGTCTGAAGTGGGGATGGACAGGACACATGCTGCATTGTGAATTGAACAAGTGGAGTAAGTGAGTAACTATAGTACCCAAGGGAAGGCACTAGAAAACAGGGATGCCCAATAACAAGTTAGGAAGACCATCTCCACCTAACCTTGGGACCATATTGGACTAGAGTTGTGGAAGACAAGGCACAATGGAGAGAGGTGGAGGAGGCCCATGTCAAAAGCCATGATTTATATTGATTTTTTTAATGATTCAACCACTTTCCACAAGAAGTGTAATTCAACTGTGTATTACAACAACCCTTCCCAAAAACATCTCCTTCCCCCATAGGGGATAAAGCCACGGACAAACACAATTTAATAATATATTGTTTTCACATAGTTCAATTGAGACTATTAATATTAACTTTATAAATATTTAATTAACCATAGAGAATTTATTTAATTACATATATAATACCTATGTACGTTAGTAAACAAACAGATTTGACCCTGAATTGACATGACATAATGGTCGACATCTAAATAAGTCAATCAATTACAGATTTGTGATAAAATGCCATTTTGGATGATGTTATTGTCATTAGAACTTTGAAAGTAAAATTCATGTGGATATAAATTAAGTTTTGTATTATAAAAATTTGTTAAGTAAGATTACTCGAGAGCTATTTGTAGTACATAATGTATATATCTATAAGTAAATGGGTAAACCTAAATATTTGTTATGTTTACTGCTATACACTTATTATAATTTTACATGTATGTGATACCATTAATTCGTTTTAACAATTTCGTATTTTAATTAATCTTTCCACCAGTTCACCTTCACATCAGTTACATTTTTAAAAATATCTCTATTTAATTTCAATGTATATATCATTTAAATAATTATTTGACATTTACAGAGTAATAATGATGATGATACTATTCAAAATGACAACTATAGCGACAGTGTTATATTATGCAGTTTATCATTCAAGGTTGTCATAGAAAAGACAAAAGAAAGAAAGATGATATATATATAATATAGCATGTAATACAACATATGAAACTTTTACATGTGAAACAATTTTGTTTATGTTTCTTGGAAAAGGTTTGTAGAATATAAGAAACTAATAGGAAAAGATTGCATCAATTTGTAAGATATGAAGTACAGCCCTACACAAAGTATTCCTAAGAGGTAGAGCACACAGAAAGCTATGACAAACAAAACATGTCAATACACATAACGCCTACGAAATTCGACCATTTAAAAATGACAGATGTTAGAAAGTTGTAGTTTAAGATGTAAAAACAATGAGACCCTCAGTTATTACGCCTACTTACTCGGTATTCTATAATTACTTTTACAAAATGGCGGACGAGTATTGATTTTCCCAGCCACTCACCTGGCGTAAATTTTGAAAAGCTTACCTCTTTTACTCCGCTCGATATTTAGGAGCGAGGGCTCCGAACGCGCGCGGCGTGACGCGAGGGGCGAAGCCCCGGGGCGGCGCGGGCTGCGGTGCCACGCGGCGGGACGCGATGTCCAACAACGCCGCTGTAAGCCAACCGACATACTTAACATCACGTAATCGCGACGCGACGAAAGCGCGATTTTCGCGACAATACGGTCGCGCGGAATGAGCCCTCGCCAGGCGAACATGCAGCCTCCGGGCGAACGCGACGGCGGCCTCGCGATATAGGCCAAACGACTCACGCGAATCTGAAGACTTGACGAGTCACCTCCGTCGTAACGCTTTGTAGCCAATCCTTGCAATAACCAGCAGTGAAGACAGCTGAACATCAAATATACTAAATCCACCTTAATTAATCACAAAACAATGTTACGAACCAGTAATGAACACGATAACTTTCACTGAAGTTCAATGTAGATGATTATTCTTTATACATTTCCACGACACACCTTTCTCGAAGCATCGGCCATTTTGATTTGCACGCCACTTCACACTTAATCTTGAAAAGATGAAAATTGAAAAGTTCATTTGACAGCTACGTTTTGTTACCACCATGAGTATTTTAAGCAACGTTTCATAACTATATTTACAGTGTAATTATTATTTAAAACTTAATAAATATCAGAAAATGACAAAGTCACATTATCTTAAATCTATCATAATATTTCATTCAGAAATTATTTATAAGAATTTATTGCTACATAATAATGAAACTAGCAACACGTTTATTAATCTCAAAATCTAATGATTATTATTGTAGTTATTCTAAGTCAGAAAAAATATTTTTATTTAAAAATTATAACATATTACTTAAAAAAAATCTCAAGTGAAATTAGCTAAAAATAGCCTGGCAAGGTTTTTGTAAACCAACAACCAACCAATGAACGAACTTACAAATTTATAATTTAGTTCGGTAACGTCGGCGTTAGAGGGAGGTGTTATCGGCACTTTAGTTATAAGCATTATTTATATCATTTAAAGTTTTATACATAAGTTAGTTTATCATAACATAATATAAATGGCAATTTTACTTACTGCTAATATTTATTAAGTATTTACTTAATTTGATAAAAAAATCAATATTTGGTAAACTTTTTTTATAAAAAATTAAGCTTATTCTCAAAAGTAGTAGTATATTTTCTTATATTTGATGTGTGCTTAAAGAAGAAAAAGAAAAACGAAAACTAATTATGGACTTATAATATTTTTCCCAATAAAACAACGCCGCGCCGGCCGTAAAGAAAAAAAGGAAGGTATGTAAAGAATTAAACGCTATTATCATTCTAATTTCAAATCATGTAACATAATAGAGCAAATAGACTTTCGAAAGAAATTAACATGATAATAGGCGTCCATATTTCATATTTAAATTTCCTCGTATCACACCGTAACATAATTGTATTTTTTTTGTCTTATATTTATATTGTACGTAAACATAATATGCAGCCTAAAATATTTGTAACCTTTTATTCCAATTTTCCTAATGAACTTTAGTGATCAGGCTTACTATCATTAAAAATCATGATAAAATGCTCAACATTTTATTTTTAAACATATTAAACTTTATATTGGTATCGTCAAAGTAAAAGGCTAAAAAAATATACATAATTAAACAATGTTGCGTTTTAAAGAATAAATCTTGACAGGCGTTGTTCTTATAGTATAATAATAATTGTTTCTCTAATTTAAAAAAAATCTAGGATATACAACGTTGCATAGTAATGCTAGGCACAGTGATGTACCAATGTTTTTCATAGTAATTAATTTAGGCACAGACACACGCATACAGCCATATATATAGAAGAAATTTGATCCAATAATGAGCAGACGGTTCTTTTATAGTAAATACTAAGAGTCACCATCGAACTTACTCATCGAATTCATAAGCGTTGCCATTATACCGTTTAGATATCTAGATTTTTTAAATATGTTTTAATGTATTTCTAATACAAAAAGTTTTAAGAACGTTATAGTCGTGTAATTTTTCTTGTTGGAAATTTTATTAATTTAAACCTATTAAATTAAATAGATTAAATATCCGGTAATGGATAAAAAATAAGTTGTATGTCAAGAATTTTTTTTTTTATTAAAATGGCATTTATCGGACCTATTATTATTGTTAGTAAATTGGTTGTGAGAGAAAATATTTATACGACGTCAATAAGTTAAAATCGAAGCTTCCGCCCTTTTAAATTGAAAATAATATTTACTTTACAAATTTAGTACCCTGTTAGTATAAGTCGTTTTTGTGAGAAAATGTCACGAAAGTCACGTCAGGTAGCTTTTTTTGTACGTGAGCCGGCGTGTGGTATCTGCAATGCGAAGGAATGTGCCTCGAACTGCCTAATGATTATTAAAATTGTTGTTATTACTATTATTTTAATTCTGTTAGACAGACTCTCAGATTAATTCTGTTACATCTGTTAGACAGACTGGCATAATATGGGAATGATGGTAAGTGATCACCACTCTCTATAGACATTAAAATAAAATATGATTATGAAAGCATCTATGAGAAAACCCTAAAACCCTTGTGCCTGTAGTTACACTGGCTCATGCACCCTTCAAACCGGAAGACAACAATAATGGGTTTTGGCAGTAGAATAATAGATGAGTAAGACACTTACCCAGATGGGCGTCCATAAACCCTGCCACGAAGTGAAAATACTATGTTATAATGGTTATTGGTTGACAAAAAAACAAAACGATTTAGAATTTTCTAGAAGCTTAAATTTTAATCGGTAGAACTATGGGAATATTTTTTAATGATTTTTTTGTTCATATAAAACGCACAATTTCGAGCCGTGAGTATAACAAACGGGCCCGGACTTAGAGATCTAAGGCCCGTAGGGACTTTAGGCATTTGAGGCAAGTCCGAAACACTTAAATTCAAATTATATTATTTTAGACTGGGTGGGGCCTTTCTGTTTGTAGTCAGGGTCTAGGGTAGGCCTAGGCATAAATCCGGGCCTGGTAAGAAAACATTTTTATAAGAGATATCAGAATTTAAATATATAATCAATAAATTGTAAATAATTTTATAATTATTATTCATCATCATCCTTTCGTTGTCTAGTGCTGGACACAGGCCTCTCCAATGGCACGCCACTGAGCTCGATTTTCAGCTCTCAGTCTCCATCCGCTGTCAGCCACTTTGCGTGTATCCAGGCATGTACAAATATATGTCTGTTTTTGTGCTTATTATGCGTTAACTTTCTTTCCTGGAGGATAAATATATATAAAAAATGATTCATCTGTTACTTTTAACCATTAGTCAGTTATTATCAGTGAAATTCGTAAAAAAAATACTTATCATCCGTTATGACAAATACGATAAGCGATTTCTAAAAAACAAATCCTTACTGATATTGTAAATGTGGACATGAGTTTGTCTGTTTGTTGCACATTCACGTCTTAACTAACGTACACGTTATTAGGGGTACAAACATACGGTATTTAACATCTTAAATATATACCATATAGGGCCAATAAATAGTTATTGGGTTTTTCTGTCAGAAAATTCTCAGTAGCAGTCCGGAGTCTGGAAGTTAGAAGTGTGTACACTCCCGTGCCTCGGAAAGTTAATTGTCTAAACAT
Organism: Nymphalis polychloros; assembly: GCA_905220585.2. Taxonomy (NCBI): domain Eukaryota; kingdom Metazoa; phylum Arthropoda; class Insecta; order Lepidoptera; family Nymphalidae; genus Nymphalis; species Nymphalis polychloros. Next base: position 272,965 of record HG992268.1, on the reverse strand, counting down.
AGCAATTCAATGTCATTAAGACGCTAATGAAACCGTTGTTGTATCTCTAGACTTTAATGTCAATCATCGTCATTAATTATTCACGTAAACCTTCATCGGGAGTCACTCCGTCCACTGGTAAAAATCGTATGACAATTAATTCGGTAGTTTTAGAGTTTAATGCGTTCAGACAGATCGACGAGGCGAGTGACTTATTTATAAAATGTAGTGCTGGTTGCCACCATGGTCCGCTGCAGCACTGTCGGATATTCAACTCACCAACTTACAGCGGTTCGTGTTTAAGCTAATTGGAATGAAAACGTTGTACATGTATTTTGAGTTTTATTTTGAGTTTAATGTTGTGTTACCAGATATTCATGCTTTAGGTGTGTGACTGTCGGGAATAGTACATAATATTAACATTACTTTGAATTAATTTTAATATTTATACAGATCGTTGATGTAATCAATATAATGTTTAATTTGACCTCAACATTGTAAATGCGACACTCGTTTTAATTGTACCGGTTTTTTTGACATTCTGTTTTCCAATTTTAAATACATTGAAGAGTTAAGGCTTTGTTCAAACCCGTCTGGGAAGGTACCACCTACTACTATACGGTACTTATCAGATATTCTTCCACAAAAGTAAAATAGTAAAAGAGTCCGTAAATGTCCCTCTACTGGTCTTTTGAGGAGAAGGTTTGTGGTAGACTCCACTAGGTCACCGCCTCAATGCACAGTAGTATGTGCAAGCGAACCCGTGGCGCTCCTCGTTAAGACGCAAAGGGTACCGCCAGATTTTTAATGGGTATTACGATGCTCGGGGCGCACTCGGCTCCTTGGACACCGGCGAGCCCCACATACCCCCCACTGTTCCCGTGGGGGAAACGCGTATTGCGTTTTTCCAGCATCAAAAAAGGCCGAACTCAATGCGGGTTGTACACCTAGTGGAAGATTTTCCGCATCCGATACACTCACGGTTTCCCTTACCGCCGGCCAAGATGTGGAATATAAACATAAGTGCAGCTCACGAAATCTCAGCGATGCTTACTCGGGTTTGTCAAACTAAATGACGATTCTAAAGTGCTCATAGGCGACTCATTTGACATGGGATGCAATGGTCACTTCGTCATGCAAAGGTCGATTTTTGCTGTGCAATTACTTTTAATATTTATTGTTTTACATTTGTGATGTAATGTACAGGATCCATTATGCTACGGATTCTGAAATGTCAGTAATATGAATGTTATACATTTTTATGTGGAGATAAGTTGGCTATATATGTATTTAATGGCGCCGCGTTTTAATTTTGATGGAGACGACATGGTCGAAGTTTGCTGGTTCCAGTCCAAATAAGTGTCACTGAAATTTTCATGTACCAATTGTTTATAATCGTGTTTGTAAAGCATCTCATGACTGGTGAAGGTAAATGTGGTGAGGGCCTGCATCTATCTAATTTCTCTAGATTCCAAACCTTTTCCTCAAATAGAGAGAAAGCCTTAGAAGAGTGACATTTACAGGCTGCGAACTTTACTTTACATTTTAATAAACTCCAAAATAATTATGTAATTAAAAAAAAATACGTAAGTACAATACAATTTATTTATAAATAAACACTTTAATGTTTCCCAACTCACACTTGACACAGTCGTGTTGTAACCACGCGGCGGTCAGCTGGACCGGTTTATCTTGTAAACTAAATACTTATTCCTTGTGTTACCACGCGATCGGCGCGTGCGCACGTTGCTGTGCCGTTTCACTGTGGTAATAGACTTTCACTTGTGGTTATTGAAAACATTAAAAATCATTTGTTTGATGGGAATTTTAATTGAAGTTTTTTTTTTGTATGAAATAGGTAGGTGCACTGGCAGATGGCCGCCTGATGTTAAATGGTCACCATTGTCCATAGATATTGGCGATGTAAGAAATATTAACCATTCCGTCCATCGCCAATGCCTTACTAACCTTGGGAACTAAGGTGTTGTTACTTGTGCCTGTAGTTACACTGGTTCACTCACCCTTCAAACCTAAATACAACAATACTAAATATTGTTGCTTGGCGGTAAAATATCGGATGAATGGGTGGTAACTACCCAGACGGGCCTGCACAGTGGTTTACAGATAATTCCAACATGCTGGTTGTTGGTTGTCAAGATTGAATCGTTGGTAGCTTTAGACCTGCAGATCCCAGGTTGTGGCAACTGACAGTGTTAACAGTCCCGAGCCTCGCATCTTACGCTTAACTCTCTGCGGTCGTGTCTGATCATCCTATCGGATTAAGAGTGTTAGGAAATATAGGGGTTCCAGATTGGTTGTCCAGTTACTAAGTACTAACTAGACTTTGTTATCGGGAGATATAAGTCCGTACTAATATTGTACATGCAAAAGTGAGTTTGTTTGTTAATGTCCTAACTGCTCAACTGATCGTTATGAAATTTTGAAATACACGTTGTCTGGGGTACGGAACAGTAACTGGGCATCACTTAATTAATAACGTGCTCGGTGAAGAAAATTAATTAGAAAACCTGCTTGTCGCGGATCTGCTCTATGTGTAATTACAGGTACAAGGGTCATAATCTTACTACCCACGGACAAAGCCAGATGTATCAGCTAGGGCACACTTGCAGGTCACTAACGTGTAATCTCAACCTTTTTTATTAACCCTAAGGCCAGTGTCGTTTTAATTGGTATCTCTCAGTAGATAAGTATTAAATCTTGTCACGTTTATCATATAAATATTAATTAACATTGGCCCTACAACCAATTTTGTGTCAATGATCACCCAGGGGAAGACGATCGTTATTATTATTAAATATTTAATAGAAGCATATATTAATTTGCACCTTTCGTACAATTTTAATTTCTCGTTTTTTTAATTGTCGTCGTCAATGGCTATCAAAAGAAAAAAAATGTACACACATAGTGTATCATAACACAATCCGATATATTCTAAGCTTAAAGACAGTGAAATAGCGTTCACATTTAGTGTCAAATAAAATACATTGTGTACAGTATTTATACTTGGTTGTAGGACTTTGGCAAGCCCTCTTCTACCGCTAAATGGTCATACTCAATCTTTTTCAGTTCTGGTTTGTAGGGCGAGTGAGTCAGTGTAAAAAACAGTAACAAGGGACATAACATTTTAGATCCCAAGATTAATGGCGTATTGGCGATGTAAACGGTAACAGGAACAGCCAGAATGTCCCACTGCTGGGCTAAGGCCTCTTCTCCTCTTTTGAGGAGAAGGTTTTGACCTTATTCCGCCACGCTGCTCCAATGCGGGTTGGTGGATATATCAGATATGACATATGACAGAATTTCAGTGAATTTTGACATATGCAGGTTTCCCCACAATGTTTCCTTCACCTTCATGCACGCGTCAATTATAATCACGAATTAAGCACATGAAATTCAGTGGTGCTTGCCCGGGTTTGAACCCACAATCGTCGGTAAGATTCACGCGTTGTTACCACTGGGCCATTTCGGCTTAAATGTAAAGAATGGTTAATATTTCTAACATCGCCGATGTTTATGGGCAGTGGTAACCACTTACCATCAGATGGCCCATTTGTCTTACCTATAATAAAAAAATAATTAAATACAGTTCATATGACAGAGGAGAAAGAATCGAGGTTAAAGATATGAAAATGGTTATAGATAAAAATTAATTGAATAAAATTATTAAAATTAACATTTCTCGTGTTAATGCACATACTACTCTATAATATACAATGATAATAGGTCGACCTCCACTACGATTGCTTATTAGTTTATTGACTTCTGTTTTTTTTTTAAACAATACGCTTCAATTTTTATTTTAAATATTTAAATTAATTTAAAATAAGGTAAATTTAAAAGTGAAATTAATAGCGGCGATGAGCTGGCTTTTGACTGTTTCAGTGGTTCTCGGTACAAAACTCAGATCGTTTTCTATATAAATTGAAACAATTGAAAATTCGACATTTTATTTATTAAAAGTTATTATTGAAAGAACTAGATTATACTAAGAAATTAAACGAGACTTCAATGAAATTAATGTGTTATTTGCAATCATAAGATCCTTAGATAGAATTTAGCGCGCCATGCTTGTAACATAACATATTTATACGTGAATCCGTTTCCCGCCAAGAAGAGTATCTGTCATTGTTCTTGCTTACAGATTAAAAATGTACAATATTTAATAATAATACGTATTATGTTTAATATATATTACAATCTTATTGACTCTTATATTATATTTAATAAAATGGATAGTATTTATGTAGAAGAATTATTTAAACTAAAGCCTTAAATATATACAAATAATAATTAAGAATAATAGCTACTGTACAAAGCATGACTGCGTGGAATTGTGGCATTAGCTATGTCCGGAATGACCACTTACCACCACTTAGTATCAGCAGTGGCACATTTGTCTGTTCGCCTACCTATAACATAAAATAAAAACTTCATAAATGAAACTTTCATAAACGTTTTCCAAATAGGGTAAAACAATTATTAAAAAATTAAAGCACCGTTATCTTTACGATGGAGAGCAGTTACAATACGGTTTTAATTTGAATATTTTAATCTATCACAGATGAAACGTTTAAAAATCATAAAACCAAATCGAATATAGAATTCGATTTCCGAATGGAAGCAATTTGTTATCTGTGGCTTAACATTCCAACTGTCAGTGTAAGCGCGGGAACCCAATAACTCAAGCTATTAGGCACCTTACACACGGGGCGTGTCAAGACTTGTCACGTATGTAGTTGTATAAATACAAAGGAAATTTAATTCACTATTTTAAATAAAGTAATCCGTGTCTGTACGTTTGCTCTCATATATGCAAATAACCGTGATGATTGTAGGTTTGCAAATGTAAAGTTTATTTAGTTTTAATCAGGTAATCACTTATTTGAAAGCAAAGTCTTACAAAATTTTAATTTACATTCACCATGCAGATACAGATATTATATTTATATATTAAATTAACAATATAATATCCAGGGACGTCATTCACACAAGGCCATCTGAACCCAAACTAAGCAGAGCTCGTAACCACTAGAAACCAGACAGCTGATATACTACATACTGATTCTACAAATGTCTTTCCTGGGTGGGAATCGAACCCACGACCTGCAGCGCGAAAGGCCATATAGCTATCTACCAACCATGCCACCCAAATAAATAAAACTTGTCATGTCAAATTAATAAATAAATTCAAATATGTACATATATATACGCACACATATACTCCATTACATTTGCGTGCAATTTATGACCCACCCACTAAACCCACGTAATACATTCGTTTGTAAATTAAGATATTACGCTAAGTAATTTTATTTCATTAGTAGTTCTCGCCCGCGGTTTTGCTTGTGTTGTTTGATCAGGTTCTCAATGTCCTTTTTTGACAACTCGTTTGCAAAACTTCACGATGATCAGATTACCTATTTATTTATATAATAATGTTGGAATTATACACACGTTGGCCGCCGCGTTGGTGTCGCTTTTCCGGCGGACGGTGTGACCAGCCTTACGGATTAAAAAAAGCTACGCTACGGCCACCTCGTAGACGTCACGTTATTAAGAGCCAGACATTCACGTCTGTAGTATAATCCGTACTCTTACATTTCCCCATGAATAAATTAAAGGCTTATATAAAAAAAACACTGGTAATTAAAGCTATATATTGTATACAAATTTATATAAATAATGAAAAAGTGGAGTTAGTATTCGTTAAAATATTTATTCAGATGTTAAGCCTATGTTCGTCCTTGAGGTTCGAGCTGCGTGCCAAATTTCATCAACAACAGAAGAAGGGCTTTCGCATTTATAATAATAACTAGTGGTCCTGGGTTCAATTCCCAGGTCGGGCCAATAAATAGTTATTGGGTTTTTCTGTCAGAAAATTCTCAGTAGCAGCCCGGAGTCTGGAAGTTGGAAGTGTGTACACTCCCGTGCCTCGGAAAGCACGTTAAGCCGTTGGTCCTGCGCCTGAACTCTTTCCGGTCGTGTCGGATTGCCGTCCCATCGGATTATGAGAGCTAAGGAAAAGAGAGTGCACCTGTGTTTGCGCACACACTTGTGCACTATAATATGTCCTGCGCAGTTGCCAAATCTCTCTTGAGATTGGCCGCCGTGGCCGAAATCGGCCTGGAGGACCCTTATAATAATTAGTATTCGCCCGCGTGTTAGGGGCAGAGGGGTGGGTAGGTAAAAATATGTCCTATATCCGTCCTTGGAGTTCCAGCTTGCTGTATACCAAATTTTATCATAATCAGTTGAGTGGCTTATACTCGTTAGCGTAACAGACAGATTTACTTTCGTATTTATATTATTAGTATAGAATAACAATCAAAAAAACTTCTGACAGATAATATATAATACATAATGTATAGTTGTAGTCTACATAGTATACAGTCAGTGCAACAATACGTAGATGTGACCGTATCATTATAAGCTATATTGGGATAGTATTAAAATAGAATCACGCCGCGCCCGCGTGAACCACACGCTCCTGATTTATAGCTTAATGGTCATATAATTAATATAATTTATTACATTACTAAAGTAATATTTAATTTTTTAATTTTAGGCTCTACCATGTTGGGCATTTATGATTACGTTTTAATCCATTTATAATCTATGTCTTTAAAAAATAGTTTTGTCATATCTTTGTTTTTGATTTCAAATAGAATCAATATTTTCGATCTGATTGATTTAATATGTGTCTCTTTAATACGAGACATCGGCTGAATATTTAGCGTTCAACTGGTGTAGATACACGCCAGAAAAATAAAAAAATAAAATCGTACTTTATTCATCTATTTGGACTAGCAAATGCGTTTTACAATTCAGATAAATAACATAAATCCACGTTTAATGGCAATATTATGTAACAATATTTTTTATTTAATTTACTTCATTATTATTTATTGGTTTTTAATCATTTCAAGAAACAATTTTGATATTACTAATCTCTAGGGCGGCCTGTGACGGCCATTTTTTTTAATGTAGCAAACGTATTATGTAAAATCCTTTGAGGATTTATAAGTTGAAGTTTGTGTCAGTAATCACGTTTTATATAACAATAATAACGTTCGGTTCCAGCCGTGAGCCGTAGCGTGATGTTATGTAGACTATATAAGTTTTCAATAAACGCGAATAAAAAAATATACGTCAATTTGGACTGGTAAATCTAGAGATTTGCCTTTTATAACGAACAAACTTCTACTACATATATTACTTTACTGAGTTTCTTTCGCCGGTTCTTCTCGGGGCTGGGTGTTTCTTTTCCGAACCGGTGGTAGTTTCTAGTTTAACAATCAATAAGCAAGTGTAATGCTTCAATGTTGAATAAAGAATTTTGATTTTAAATTTATAAATTAAACATAACATAAATAAAAAAAAAAATAACTTTCATAGAACTATTATTTGCTTTAGTTTTTCTGGAGGCAGATGTTAAGTATAAAGAAGTATCCTATGTGCTTTCTTAGGATTCAAGTTAGCTTCATAATAATTTTCATCAAATTCGTTCAGTGGTTTAGTCGTAAAAGCGTGACATACAGACAGCGTTCCTTATAGAGCCATTTAGTTACTTATATAGATATTTCGTATCTATGCTTTTGACCGTTGAGGAGTTCCTTCAAGTCAATCTGGGTCTTAATCTGATTGCCATTAAAATGCATCGTCATCGGAACTGAACCACATAAATTCCGTGGGATAAGACGGAGGGGTTGCAATTCAATTTCCAATATACAACAAACAAACATTGATTGCAAGTTAAATGTAAAAATTGTGAATGCGCGAAATGAAATATTTCGCGCGTTCATTCATAACAAACGATTATTTCTACAATTAATATGGCGTTTGTTTTGAATTGCATCACGCCACACCTTTTGGCTGCCGCTCGTTCAAATAACTTGGCAGTGATCTCACGTTGTTTTCCACCCCCTTAATCAATTCGATCGTTGGCAACGGTTCGACTGTGTCATTTATACGTGCGAGATTTTAAACGTCCCTTCACCTTCCGCTGACGGTTTCTAAGATAAAATCAAAATAAATACATATCTTAAACACGCATTAATGTAATCCACAATAACAGTAACAGCCTTTGAATGTTCTTCTCGTCTCCTTTGTTGAGGTTAAGGTTTGGAGCGTATTCCACGCTGCTCCAATGCGAATTGGTGGAATACACATGTGGCAGAATTACAGTGAAATAAGACATGCAGGTTTCCTCACGATGTTTTCCTTCACCGTTAAAGCACGAGATGAATTATTATAAGCACATGAAATTCAGTGGTGCTTGTCCGGGTTAACACCCACGTTCATCGGTTAAGATTCACGCGTTCTTACCACTGGGCCATCTCGGCTATCCACAATGGTTGAGCAAAGTTTCAAGATGATCAGTTGAGTAGTTGACACGTGTATGTGTAACAAACTCTCTTTCGCATTGAGGTAGCAAGGATTCTCGAATAACGAATTATGTACAATCTTATATGTTATTAAAATTGAAGTGTCCGCTTGTCATTTCAAAGTAACTGCCTCTTTTAAAGTTCATATGGCTATTTGCGAATTACAAGCCGCTATTTAATATGTAATGTATGTATTTATGTAAAGCAAATAGGCGTTATGTACGTTAAAAATGGTAGATTTTGAATTTTTGTCGTCACGAACGAATATGAGTACTTAATTTGATAACAATGTTGTCTTCGCCTTGACTTTGAAACGTAAACATTAAAAAAGTTAGTTTCGATTTTAAAATCGAAAATCGAACGTAGAACATTCGCTAAGACCAAACATTAATGTTTGTCGAGTCGCTTTCGAAACTCCCGAGAGCGTGCAATTTAAAGTTTATTGGTTTAAGCTTTAGGTAATAAGACTTTCTAAATATTTTTCGTCAGAAAAAACAATAATTTTTATTATTATATATGTACTAGCTGTAGAAAAAACTTGAAACTAACCGCGGAAAACGATCGTAAGATGTCAGATAATGCTACGCGACATTGACCATAATGATCATAACATTACAAGAATACACGCGTCAAAATAGTATGGCACCATGAGTCGGTTGTCATGTCACGGTTGATGAAGTGAGTTCTTATGGAATAGTATTGCTGGTTTGCAAATTCAAAATTTGCCATTTTAGCGTTTTACCTAAAATAGTGAACAGCAAAAATGTATGTAAACTTTAATTTGTTATAACTTATGTCTGACTCAACCGGATTTGGATAAAATAAAGACTAAATTCCTTTTGCATTATAATTTTTAGCTGTTTTGAAACTGTCTCGGACAGGCAGTCAGTCAAAATGAAAATAAAAAAATTGTTTTGGTTTTCGTAACTCGTAAATAGTCATATTAATTTAAAAAGAGACAGTTATTTTGAAACCATAGACACACTCTAATTTTATACTTTTAATGAAAGTTATGGGCCATGTTGCCAGTTTGGCAAATGGGCCACCTAATGGTGAGTAGTCACCACTGGCCATAGACATTAGCGATGTAAGAAATATTAACCATATCGTACGTCGTCATTGCTCCACCAACCTTCGGAACTAAGATGTTATGCCATTGTGCCTGTGGTTAGACTGACTTATCAAAGCAGAACCAGAACAATACTAAGTAATGCTGTAAGGCGGTAGAATATCTGATAAGTGGGTGGTAACTAACCAGAAGGGCTTGCACAAATTACAAGCCTCGTATGTCTTCTCATAATAATAAATTAAATACTTGTAAAAGTCACATTAGTCTTCTTGCTTACCCCCGAAGTGATGAACGAAAATAGAACTATATTTTATTCCTTGTCCATGAACCTGATCAAATCATGTAACATTGACAATAAGCATACGAGATGGCCCAGCGGTAAGAACGCGTGCATATTAACCGATGATCGTGGGTTTCATGTGCTTAATTTGTGATTATAATTCATCTCGTGCTTGACGGTGAAGGAAAACATCGTGAGGAAACCTGCATGTGTCAAATTTCACTGAAATTCTGTCACATGTGTATTCCACCAACCCGCATTGGAGCAGCGTGGTGGTATAAGCTCCAAAACTTTATCCTCAAAAAGAGGAGAAGAGGTCTTAGCCCAGCAGTGGGACATTCACAGGCTGTTACTGTTACTGTATACGTACTATTTACAAAAAAACTTAGACAGCACGATTTAGGAATTTCAAAAAAATTATCAACCCCACACAATAAAAACATGTTTTACTCAAACAATAATATATCGATACCACTCTGTTGATACAATGTTAATGCACTCCGCAAATGAAAATCATACGACTAGACGATCAGGTTGATTCATTCGAGTTTTATGCCAAATGTTCTTAATACGTCACAATGAAGTTATTCATAGATATCTGTAAATAATCTGTGGAATTGTTGTCTGTTAGGGCCTGTTTACAGTGTGTTCACGCAGTAGTTTATAAGGCTGAACTCCATGTTCAAACCCAGGCTGTTGGGTTTTTCTGTGGAGAAGTTCAGTTAAGTATTTTTACTCAGGATCTTACGTCCGAGATGGCTCAAATTTAAAATATTCTGTTCTGTTCTGTTCTATTATATTCTAATACATATCATGGTAAATATCTACAATCGCGGCTTTTGCCATAAATGGCTCCAATTTTATATGAGATGTTTTTTGTCAATAATGAATGATATTTTATGCAATATTGAGAACTTTGGGAAACGGAAAGACTTCGATCATTTCACATATTTTTTGTCTTATTTTTAATTTTTTTCATGTTCGAAGTCTTCCCCCTCCTCAATTATTCCAAGCGACGTGTTTTTGTCAGTCGAATAAAGTTTTACGTCGTCCAAGTACATGAGGTGCGATCTGCTGGATGTTATTACCGTAAAGTGTGAATCCTGAAAAATACCTCGTCGGTTACGGATCGTTCAGTTGTTAGCGATTACACGGACGACTGTTTTATTTTCAATACAGTTTGCATCGAATTTTGAAGAAATGTTACGAGGCGTGGGTTTATATTATATTTTAAATAGTGCGGTATAATCAAAAACAGGTATCCATAATATGTTTATTTATTATCAAAAAGCCTTTGACTCAGTTCCGCATAGCTGGTTATTATATGTTTTAAAATTGTATAATATAATTTCTTCAAAATTCGATACATATTCTGAGCTCTTAGGACTCCTAACATTTGGCTTGTTTCACGGTACTTCCCGACGCTCCTCCTCCGACGTCCGCTCTCACTCTGTAAACGATTTATATGACGTAAACACATAAGTGTATTCTTGATATAAGTGAAAAGGCTGACAAAGAGCCAAGGTTGACACGGAGATATAACGCCCATTATAATACGAATGAAATAATTTTTAAATGGGTCACTGGTTTGTTTTTAACCAGTCGTGTGCCTGATGGAGTTTCCCATCTGTGATATCTCAGGAACCGTATGGTGATTTTTTTTAAATATTCTTATAAAAACCATCCTCACTAAACTTTTTTTTGTGATTGCTCGTAACTATTTTAAAATAAAAGTTGCCAGGTCCGCCGTTGGTACATAATTGAATTGAACTATATTTTTGTTTGATGAGTCGGTTGGTGTGGTTGTGGTGACAACATGTCTGATTGTCCTGAGTCTGGGTGTAATTAAATAAGTGTGTATTTACAAAAGAAAAGTAGTGTATGTAGTATGTCAGTTGTCTGGTTTCCATAGTACGAGCTCCGCTTAGTTTGGGATCAGATGGCCGTGTGTGAATAATGTTTCAGGATATTATTATTGTTGTTATTATATATATTAAAATGTAATGCAAAAGTCGAAGTCTAAATATATATCGTTCAAGGCTCCCGAGTACTTTTTGAATCGTAATTTCAAGATTTTAATATAAAGCGACCACCGGTTCAACCGCCAAAAAACTCAAAAGCTAGTCTTTTCCACCACTTACATATACTTAGATATTATATAAGTGTGTTAATTAAGTAAGATCAAACATAACTAATAAAATTGTTTCAACACAAATGCTAAAATGTTTACACACGTCTTAAATTCCATTAACAATTAATTAGTTTTTTTATTTTCCTTTGAATCTGTCAAACGTGATAAGGCCGAGAGTACATTATGGCAGCGATACCGCAGGAAGTCCTCGCCGACTTCAACTTATCAAAGGATATATGTTGATATTATTTACTTTTACACAGCTTTATGTTATGTTGATATTAATTGTTTGTTACTAAGTTTGGTAAACTTGTCTTTTATTTTTTAAACTGACAAAACTCGGCCACTACCGGTCATAGATATTAGCGCTAAGAAATATTAAGCATTTCTTATATCTTACTTATAACACTGGCTCACTCACCCTGCAAACTGGAACACAACAAAGCTAAGTACTGTTTGTCGATAGAAAATGTGATTAATGGATGATACGGGATTTATTTTTTGTCGGGGATTTTTTTTATATATATATATTATATGTTTTATTGTACTGTACAGAATTATATAAAGGACTAGCTAATCGTCCCGGCTTCGCACGGGTAAATCAGAAGGAAAATCTATTTTGGGTAGGATCTGCGTAAAATCCATTTTTAGTGAGCGCGTCTACATAAGGGAACAGTTACTCCAACTGTGACGAATTTCAAGTCAATCGCGCGGATCGGTTAGAGTGAGCGAGATCTCGTGGTGAGTGGTATTTCGCGTATATATTATAGTATAATAGTATCCTGGGACATTATTCACACAAAGCCATCTGATCCCAAACTAAGCAAAGCTTTTACTATGGAAACCAGACAACTGATATACTTACATAGACTACTTTTCTTTTGTAAATAAATACTTATATAGATAATTACACCCAGACTCAGGACAAATAGACATGTTCATGCACACAAATGTCTGTCCTGGGTGGGAATCGAACCCACGACCTGCGGCGTGAAAGGCAAGTATATATTGGTACATATACATATATAAAAGATAGAAGAGCTTGGAGTTAATATTCGTTGATACAGGATAAATAAATATAATTGTATGTGATTATTGCATATAATTTTTTTAATGTTAATAACTACTAATACTACATCTATTCAGATGCTTGCCGGTTCTTTCCAGAAGAATCTACATTCCGAATCGGTAATGATTGTGAGAGCATCTATCTAAATAAATATGGCTTAGAGTCTTTTCCACTACGCCCCACGTCGGATTGATGGATATGCAATGACGTAATATTATTTGAAACATGCAAGCTTACTCACAAATCAAATACATAAAAAAACTCCATCATACTCTCATAATCTAATGGGAAAGAGTTCAGACGCAGGACTAACGACTTCACGTGCTTTCCGAGGCGCGGGAGTGAACACGATCCAAACTCGGGACCGCTCCTTAGAATCTTTGACATGTTTGATTTTTCATCGGCCCTACTTGGGTTTCGAACGGGTGTTGGGTTGTGCAACCTTTAGCCGCTACACCAACGGGGCAGTTAACGCATTGTACATAACCATCTATATATAATCTGTTAAAACAGTTATATAAGCCACTGGCGCCAGGAGTCTCATTATATTATCATCCGTCTGTCATGTCGGTTAGAAACTGAGATGCCTGCGGTCAATATTAAATGACACACAATTCAATATAACTTACAAGCGATTTCTCTCATTGCGTTGTTAAAACCGCATTAATTTAAAATAATAAAATAAACAAGCGATTATGTAATCTAAACCTTTGTAAGGTACAGATTCATTTTTATTTTTTATAGTATAGGTAGGTGGTCGAGCATATGGGCCACCTGATGGTAAGTGTTCACCAACGCCCATAGACAGTGACATTATACATTTTTTTTTAAATAATATCGCCAATGCGCCACTAACTTTGAGAACTAAGATATTATGTCCCTTGTGACTGTAATTACATTGGGTCACTCACCCTTCAAACTGGAACACAACAATATCAATATCTGATGAGTGAGTGGTACCTACCCAGACAAGCTTGCGCAAAGCTCTACCACCAGGTATAAATATATTTTCTACAAAATTTAAGCCGGCTCTACACACGCCCTTGAATCACGGCCGCCAACAGCAATTATAAGTATTTTGTTCCAGTTTGAAGAGCGAGTGAGCCAGTATTCATTCAGGCACAAGGGACAAAATACCTTAATTCCCAAGGTTGGTGGCGCATTGGCGATGTAAGGGATGGTTTTTTTCACAGTGGCTAATCTGTCTGTATATTTAAAACTACCTGAACCAGCGGCTTCGCCATCTTGGAAATCACGTTGGGGACGTAAATCCTTCATAAGCCATTTTAAAGTTGAACCTAAAATAGTCGGCAGCAAAAATGTACGTGAACTTTAAATTGATATAACTTGTGATAGACTTAACCAATTTTAATAAAATAAAAACTAAATGGTACCTTGGAATACTATTTATAATATAATATTATTTGCATTCGAAATTTTAAGAGGTTTTGAAGATTACTCCGTACAAATAGACAGATGCAAAATACTTATAAGATGCTGCTTGTAAGAGAGATAAAGTTTTATTATTAACAACTAGCTGTGCCCCAAAGCTTCACCCGCGTATAAATAATAAAAATGTAATAAATTATTTATTTACTATAATAACACGCACACACAAACAAAAGACACAGACACACACACACAAACACATATGGCTACTGGTAAAGTAATGCGTAATTAACGATTTAATTTTCATAAGATACCGTAGGGTTTACCGATTTATATATGGCCTATCATTTGCGCCATCACATGTTCTTTGTGTGAACCAATTTTCATCAAGATTGGTCAAGCTGTTCTTGAGTTATAAGAAGACATACAGACAGACAGATAGACAGACAGACAGACAGACAGACAGACAAAAATGAAAAAAATAGTATAATGTGAATCACTGCATCATAAAACAATTATTTATCACAAAATTAAGTGAAAAAAAAAATGTGCAGACAGAACCAACAGATTTATATAGTAGTATAGATGATTTTTTCTCTGTTCATTAATGTTGAGCTATTTTTAAAGTCACGTGGCTACTTACACGTGAATTGATATTGTGTTTAAAAACATCGTAATTTAAGTCCTGAAATTAATGAAATACATCCTTAAATACAAGTAAGTAGGATTCGTTTTCGTTTGTACGAAATAAGCTCATATGTGTTGAGCTATTTACTCGTGATAACGCCGTGTAATTTATATAATTTCAATAATATTTAGTGTTTTTAAATTAAATAATGAAGCTATTTTGGTAACCAAAATATTTTCATATGTATTAATTGTTTGTTTTCGTAAAATGATAATTAGTTAATTGGATAGCGTTGCAAGTCAGTCGGGGCACCACTCATCACATTGTCTACCAAACTGGCTCACTCACCCTTCAAACGGAGCACAACAACTAAGTGTTACTGTTTGTGTGACACAAGACACCAGACACACTAACTAACAACAGACACAAGGGACATAAGATCTTAGTTCCCAAGGTTGGTGGCGCATTGGTGATACACGGATTCATATTCCTTACATCGCCAATGTAAGAATTATTAATCCTTAACGGTGAAGAGTAACTATATGGTGGTACCTTCGTTCATAGACAGCCAGAGACAACCACTTAGTATTATATTCGAGTGTATTTTAAACAGTTGAACGCGTGACTCTTAAACAGTGATCGTGGATACAAACCCGGCCAGCACCATTGAATTTTCATGTGCTTAATTTGTTTTTATAATTCATCTCGTGCTTGACGGTGATCGACATCGTGAGGAGGTGTATGTGTCTAATTTCACTGAAATTCTATCAAAAGGGTCCATCGACCCGCAAAAAAAAACTAAAGAGTTTGTTTGGACGCGCTGATCTCTGAAACTACAGGAATTAAAAAAAAACATTTGATAGCCCGATTCTCGATAAAGGTCAACGACCAAAGGTGAATCAGGAACGTTTAATGTTGGTTAACGTTTGTTCAAAAAACAATACATTCATCAGTTAACTATGAAAGTAGGCAATTGATAGTACGCATTAGGTAGTGTGTAGTAGGTGGGCACGCATCACTCATCCGATTAATGATAACGACGCTTAACATGTCCACGCCGGTTGCCCTTCAGCTGTGACCCCAACGAAACCGGCGCCACTGTCACACCACGTAGATAGCGAATTATCGCATCGTATGAGACACAGCGGCTATCTGTATACAGTTTAGTAAATACATAAGCTTGTTACTGAACGCGTGTATATAAAATGTAGGCACATATACTTGGAACGTAATTGTACGTTAATAATGATAGCGCTGTTTGAGATGTTAATTTTAACTCGTTAAAATATATCGTGTACTAACCAAACCCTTTTCTTGCATGTGATAGGTATATAAAAGTAGACGATGTCTCTCCTATGGGTTTTAGCTTGCTTTGTAACTGTTTGTAAATTTCATCTAAATCGGTTCAGCGGTGGAAGCGTAACGTAACACACAGACAAACAGAGTTACTTTCGTTATAATATTAGCATAGAATTAGTAATAGATCGGTGATGCTCTCCCGAACGACTTCGGTGACGGAGCACAGATATACTCTCTCGTGTGAACTTCCAGGCTCCGGGCTGCTTCTGAGAATCTTACACAGAGTAACTTTTCATTGGCCCGATTTTGAACACTTTTTGTCTTATATCTAATCACAAGACCAAGACGTCACGTTTAGCTTCAAGTAATTCTTGCCTAAAACTAGAAGACAATAATCACGTGTTCTGAAAAAACTTGACCGTGATCTTAGACACAATTGTTTCATTAAAAACAATAGACAGTATAGTTTGCCGTGAGCGCACTCGCTTGTATGGTTCTATCCATATTTGGGAAGAAGTTATCGATTTATACTCGTAAACTGAAAGTGGAGCCAGTCTTTATATATATCCTCGATTTATATTTTTATTTTTATTTAAAGTGGGTGCACACTTATGCCCTATAATATGTCCTGCGTACTTGGTTAACCTCGTTTGAGATTGGCCTCTGTGGCTGAAATCGTTCAGGAACACATCATCCTTATGCAAGCTTAAAACTTAATAGAAAGTTATCTAATGAAGGTTATATATGTACATAAATCCAAATATATAGTCTTCCTTTGAGAACTTACTTGAGTCATTTATTCCTCTGTACAATCATACAGTGATGATGGGGGACTTTAATACCTGCCTTCTCAGGAACGATACGCGGTCATTGCGCTTATACTCTATCGTTAATGAAGCTAACCTAAGCGTTCTGCCACTTTCTGCAACTCACTCTTTCCCAAACTCAACTCTCTCTTTACTAGATTTGATTTTTGTATCATCGCTACATCATGTTGAAACATATGGGCAATGCGCTGCACTCGCTTTTCATATCACGATCTAATCTTCCTTTCCTATAAAATGGGACCCCCTAGAGCTAATCCTAGAATTCTCCTGCAACGCAATTTTGGTGGAATGTGTGTGGAGCGATTGCGTGAAGACGCGGCTAAAATAAACTGGCTGGAAGCTTTGAACGGTGCAACGGTTGACGAGCAAGTGAATATATTTAACTCTCTTTTGACTCAATTGTATGACGCTCATGCTCCTATTAGGCGTGTACGTATTAAGCACTTGCCAGCACCATGGATTACTTCTGAAATAAAATAACTCCAGCAAAAAAAAAATTTGACAAAAGCGAAATATAAGGATAACCCTCTGATAAAAATAAATTAACTTATAAAAAATATCGGAATCATTGCAACATGCTGTACAGGGATACACATCAAAGACACATTTTGAAATATGTTGTTGAAGAGGACAACACTTCCAGAGTCTGGAAATTTCTCGCCTCTAGGAGTTGGCAAGACACATACCGACACTATCCGACTCTGACTTTCCTGCCCTTTATTTTTCGTGATTTTACTAAGTGTGATATTAAGAAGAATATTTTAACCATAAAATCTGATGCCGTTGGTTCTGACTGTATTGGACGTAAAATGATTCTATCTATTGTTGATTATTTCACTCCGGCTTTAACTTACATATTCAATAACTCCATTCATTCCAGTACGTTTCCTGCTTCCTGGAAAGACGCTCAAATAATTCCTTTACCTAAGAAAAACAATCCTTCATCTTATGGCGATTACCGTCCTATTTCCATCCTCCCATTTCTCTCAAAAGTTCTTGAGCGTCTTTTGTATCAACAGCTTAACCTTTTCCTGTCTTCCTACAACCTATTAAATCCTTTACAATCTGGTTTTAGATCTGGTCATAGTACGGTTACTGCATTGGTTAAGATTACTGACGACATTAGATTAGCCATGGATAACCAAGATATTTTAACATTGCTAGATTTTAGTAATGCATTTAATACATTTACATATACATTTGACATACTCCCAGCTAGATTAAATTCTCTTAATATTTCTCCTTCGGTAATTAAGTGGTTTAATAGTTATCTCAAAGGTCGCCGTCAGCGTATACGAGTCCAGGATTCTCACTCTGTTCCTCAAGGCGGTGTCTTATCTCCTCTTCTTTTCTCAATCTTCATAAGCTCCGTAACTCAATCTATATTTTCTTCCTACTACTTGTATGCCGACGATCTCCAAGTTTATGCTCATTCCAAAATTACTGATCTACCTCAGACCATACAATTAATTAATTCTGACTTAGAATTTTTTTTTACAGTGGAGTATTTATTTTGGTCTTAAAGTAAATCCTATTAAAAGTCAGGCTATTGTAATTGGTAGTTACAAATTATTACCCCGTGTAGACTATTCTCTTTTGCCACCTATTGTGTTTAATAAAACTATAATTCCTTTAAGTAAAAAAGTTAAAAATTTGGGTATATATTTTGATCAAAATTTCTCATGGATGTCACAATTAAGCGAAGTTAGCAGGAAAATGTTCCACTCGATTGGGTTCATTCGCAGATTACGTAATCTTCTACCAATTCCTACCAAAATTGCTTTAGCTCAAACAATTCTTCTTCCCATCCTTGATTATGCTGATACCTGTTATCTTGATCTCAGAGAAGAGCAATTAAATAAACTCGAGCGTATTCAAAATCTTTGTATTCGGTTTATATTTGGTCTTCGCAAATATGACCACATTTCTGAATTTCGCAAAAAACTCGAGTGGCTCCCAATCCGTCTACGCAGGAATACTCACATACTTTCTCTTCTCTACTGTATACTTTTTCATCCAAATTCTCCTCACTATCTTAAGCAACGTTTCGAATTTCTTAAAGACTCGCATGGCTGCACACTACGATCTGATGAAAATCTTATTCTTAAAATTCCTTCTCATTCTTCTTCTTTTTATTCTAATTCCTTTTCCGTCCAAGCAGTTCGTCTTTGGAATTCCTTACTGATTCACTTAAAACGATCTCAATCCATCAGCACGTTTAAAACCCGACTCAAGGCGTACTATTTAACTTTATGAATTGCTTGCCCCATTGCTTATTATTAAAACTATCTAAGCTACATATTTACTTATTATTACTTTATTATATGTATTTATAAATATATTATTTTATTATATTAGATAAAGATATATATATATATATTATATTTATATATAGTTTATGTAATGATGTACATGTATTAAGTTTATTGTATATGTGTAGACACGTGTGTATGTATATAGTATATTAGTATTATGTATAGTAGTGAAGTAGAACAATTTTTTCGCTAAAGTATTTGACCTGTACACCTCCACCGCTTATTAACCCCATGTCCTTGTCCCAAAGTTTGTCTGGAAGAAATCGCTCTCTTAGCGATAAGACCGCCTTTTGTATAGGGTTTTCCATTAAGGGCGCTTGATCGTGCAGAACTTCCATCGTAGCGTGTGGTGTGTGGCACGTAGCGCCGTCATGTTGAAACCACATGTTGTCCAGATCCATATTCTCGATTTCAGGCCAAAAGAAGTTGGTTATCATCGACCGGTATCGCTCACCATTGACGGTGACGGCCACACCATTATCGTTTTCGAAAAAATACGGACCAATCACGCCTCCGGCCCAAAATCCGCACCAAACAGTCACTGTCTGCGGGTGCATTGCTACTTGGTGAACCTCGTGTGGATTGGTCTCGTCCCAAATACGGCAATTTTGCTTGTTGACATAGCCATTCATCCAAAAATGCGCCTCGTCGCTGAAGATGATTTTTTTGCCAAAATCGGCGTCAACTTCCAACTGCTCTAATGCCCAGTCAGCGAACACACGGCGCTGTCTATGGTCATTAACCTTGAGCTCTTGGGTCAGCTGGATCTTGTACGGGTGCAGGCTCAAGTCACAACGCAAAATTCGCCAAGTTGTCGTCTGCGAAAGGCCGAGTTCCTGTGCGCGACGCGGAATTGACTGCCGCGGGTTTTCGAGGACACTGTCGCGCACAGCGGCGATATTCTCGGCAGATCTCGCGTTACGTTGACGCACGGGAACCGGCTGATTGTTAACTGACCCGGTTGACTCGAATTTGTCCACCAATCGACGGATAGTCGACTCGGCAGGACGATCATCGCGACCGTAAAACGGGCGAAGTGCGCGGAACGTTGCTCGAACTGAAGACCCATTTTCATAAAACAATTTTATGATTTGCACGTGCTGCTCGACACTGTAACCTGCCATGGTGGTTTGGGAGGACGGAATGAATATAACACACTGCATTTGACAGCTGTCACTCAAACAACATGGCCGCAATCAGCTGTCAAAGTTCAAGCGTCCCTATTGGAAAACCCTATACTACCGGAATTTATTACTTTTTTTCCCATTAATGTATGTTTCTTTTACTGTGTGTACAATAAAGCATATAAATGTAAATAAACAAATAAATATATATAAGTACATGTTATATATGTGGAGGGCATGTGCAAGTGAGGACATGCTTTGAGATAGAGGAATGGCAGATCTTAGTCGACATTGCATCAGTGAGCTTGTTTACAGTTCTCAAGTGCTATCATAACCCGGACTCGTTCGGACTGATGAATCCAGATACCGTGGTGCCACTGAGACGGGCCCTGAAATGATTTTCAGGACTACTTTTTTCGGTCTTCCTAATGAGGCAGTTAAAACTCAATAGTCTAATAAATCAGCATCAGAAATTGACATTTTAGACTATTTATGAAGCACGCCAAAAATTATTAAGGGATGTTGTTGAACAGACTATTAAGTATGGACTTTTATTTTGGAACATAAAATCTTGACTTTTGGCACGCTGGTAGCACGGCGGTGTCACGCGATAACAGCTGAGAATTAATAACAGATAAATAAAACACGAGATCTAATTAGCGATGTTTACGCTGGTAGTATTTCCTCATGTTATAGTGTGCACTGTTTCCAGCACGTGGTCTACTGTCGAGGAAATGGTAATCAAAATTTATCCATATCTTTATAAAAATCGGCAAAGACTTATTACATGAAAAAGTCAGCTTAGCAACTTTTTCTAATCTTTTTGACAAACGATTTATTTCTTTATACTATATATTATTATTGTGTTATATTATCAAGTCTAAAGTTAAACATATTTATTTAATATATATGTAGAAGCGTTACACTAACTTACTGATTGTCATAAATCTACCACCGGTTCGGAAATAAACACCTCAGACCTGCGACGAACAGGCGAAAGAAACTCAGTTTTTATTAATCTCTTATTGTACATTTATAGGTAATATACAATAATATAATTATGTATATATTTTTTTATTTGAAGCGATCATTTCATATAATTTATATACATAATATAACTGGTTTTAGGTATAATTTATTTTTATGTGTTTGCGCAGCGTTTTCACTAAACAAGAAAGATGTGAGGATTGACAGCGCTGTAGATAGATCGGAGATTTTCACTATATATACATTGCATGTTATCAATGAAAAAACATTTGTAAATATGTATGAAAAAAACATGGCAATTCAACTAAGCTTACCTCAATTTATAAATTATCTTTATAATCAAATTTTAAACACTAAACGAACACTTGTTCAAGTAAAATGTTTTTTAATTTATAAATCATTTAAATTATTATTTTCAAAACCTGTTCAGTATTAATTAATGTTCATAAGTGCTCGATAACTGATACTGCGGTAAATATGGCGCCTATATATTCACTGTAATTATCCATCGTATAGCTTTTCAAGAGAAGCATCAATAATTATTTTTAGTTCAACACATCATTATAAATAGATAACCTGTCAGATAATTCTGTTTTCGCGCGTTATCGGTTAAACTAAAGCGTGTATTCGATGAACTGTCACCCGAGATACGCGCGTCTCGAGCTAAGGAATACCCCTGGAAAAAAAACGAATTTAGTCTGGTCAAGTTAGTTACAAGCTGAGATGGGCCAGTGGTTAGATCGCGTGAATCTTAATCGATGATCGTGAGTTCAAACCCGGGCAAGCACCACTGTATTTTCATGCGCGTAATTTGTGTTTATAATTCATCTCGTGCTTGACGGTGAAGGAAAACATCGTGAGGAAACCTACATGTGTCTAATTTCACTGAAATTCTGCCACATTTGTATTCCACCAACCCGCATTGGAACAGCGTGGTGTAATAAGTTCCAAACATTCTCCTCAAAAAAGGAGACGAGGCCTAAACCTAGAAGTGGGAGATTAACAGGCTGTTACAAGTTAATTAAGAATAAGAATAAGAATAAGAAAACATTTATTCAGGACAAACATACATTGCAAACATAAAAAATAAAAGAATAAAAATAAAAACAAAAGGAAATTAAACATTAACTAATGATTATAAGAAAACAATAAAAAAAAAACTATATATTAAAATTACAATAAAAAAAAGAAAAAAAAGAACAGAAAGCTACAAATTTATATACATACACAAACACAATCTTATCATATGATGTCTGCAACCGTAATGTGTCCTGAAAAGGTGTACCATTCAGCTTTTATGTTGGGGTAGGACCCAACGCTGATTTTCAATGGTACCCTTTGTGGCTGTGACGAGTCGTGACAAAGTGATAAATAAAAATTTATTATAGTTACATAAAATAATAATAATATAATATAAATAGATTTGTTACATACTTATTATAATTCATGACGATATTAATAATTAAATAGTAATAAATACATGCAAGTTTTAAAAGTAAATGCAAAACAAACCGCAACAAACAAGCCCAACAACAAAAAATAATAATTTTTTGACATAATATACATAAAATATAGCAATATTAACATGTAGCAGCGAGTAGTAAAAGTCAAAAAAAAATCAAAAAGAAAGAATTACAACTTTGTCACGGTAGCATGCGTAAGCGATCCCGTGGCGCACCTCGTTAAGACGGGAGGGGATCGCTTGTTTTTTAGTGGTTATTCCGATGTTCGGGGTGCACTCGGCGCCCTAGACACCGGCGAGCCTTGCATACCCCTCACGGTTCCCGTGGGGGAAAGGTGAAATCCGTTAATCCATAAAAAAAAACAACTTTGTATGGTAAAAACCAAATGTTTCTTTGGTCAAACCCGTCTGGGTACTACCCACTAAAAGTGTTGTAACTACAGGCACAAGGTCCAAGGTTGGTGGCGCATCGGCGATGTAAGTGATGGTTCATAGTGATCACAAACAATTAGGAGGCCCATATCACTTTTAACCGATTTTAAATTGAAAAAAAGTTAATATGTATTGTAATATATTAAATTGTGTTGTGAAATTAATATTTGTTTTAACAAAACTGTCTCTACTTCATATTAATTATTTATTGGTGTAGTTTAATTTTATTAATAGCATTAAAAATCAATTATGATGTTTCACGTGACAGTCGAGTCTGTTTTCTGAGAAGCCAGACATTGGTAGTCCATTTAAGGACCCAGAGTATGTACAGCTTACAGGCATCTCCTGTTAGGTTGCCCAAAGCGTAGCGCGTCATTAAAAACAGGAAGGATTTGCTATTAAATGATTTTTTTGTTTATATATATACTGTAACTGATAGTAAACTGATAGTAACTGAAAGAAAAAAACTTAAATATCGTGATTCAGAACCGTTATGAATGTTTATATAATGTTCACTGATTTATTGTTTTGCCATTCAGGCGAAATTCTTTTTGTTTCTTTGCAATCGGTTCAAAATAATAGTGGTAGGCTAAATATATTTATCTATATAAATAAAAATGAATTTCTGTGTCTTTGTCATCTAATTGTCCTTGAGCTTTTCACCGTTTCCTGCCTCGCACAATAACTCTGTGGAATCCGCTTTCGCCGACGACTTTTCCGAACCGATATGACATAGAAACCTTTAAGAAAAGAGCATACAACGCATCTGCGGCCCTCTCACAATCCGTTACTTTCCATCTGGTGAGCCTCTTGCCAGTTTGATCTTACTTAAAAAAGATTTATTCTACCCGTGTGAAGAAGGGACGAGTGGCTAGTCTTGAAAAAAAATTAGACTAGATTGAAACGTGCACTTAAATAATGTCATAGACGTTTTTATAATTCTTTTCACACAATCACTGACGTGAACGGTTTTTTAGCGATTTTCGTCTTTATGTAATCACAATACGAGTTAAATTTCAAGTTTTTGGAATGAAGTTCTTTTACGCTGCTTACAGTAGAGTGAAATGGCAGTGGCCCAAGGTCACGTCATATAACGAAATAGCGTTCATACTGTGCCTACCAAATGCTACAAAATGCGATGCGTTGGGCGTTCGAATTGAGGAGGTCGATGTAAAGAAGGTTGAGGTGTTTTTCGGTGCGACAAAAATACAGTAATATTATCAGTTAAAATCTATGTAGTGTTTGAGTCGAAAAAATATCGCACAGAACTTCGTTCCTGAGGGGCGTTCGTCCCCCGACCGCATAATCTTTTTTTTATTTGTTTCTTATGTTAGTATGACTATGTAACTCAGTGTTAAACTAGTAATCGAGTTATGGCCCATTAGGACAACCTAATGAGTAATGACATATAATCAACTTTGTCATTGAAAAGACGCGATATCATTGGTTGGTGATCAGATCCGTGAAATGTTGACAACCGACTTATGGTGTTTTTTTTTAAATATTTTTTATTGCATATATAATAAGTGGTCACCAACGCCCATAGATTATAGCATTGTAAAAAATGTTAACCACCACGTACATCGCAAATGCGAAAACCTTGGGAACTAAGACGTTATGTCCCTTGTGCCTGTAAATGTACTCGGTGGTAGAGCTTTGTGCAAGCTCGTCTGGGTAGGTACCACCCACTCATCAGATATTCTACCGCAAAACAGCAGTACTTTGTGTTGTTGTGTTCCGGTTTGAAGGGTGAGTGAGCCAGTGTAATCACAGGCACAAGGGACATAACATCTTAGTTCCCAAGGTTGGTGGCGCATGGGCAATGTAAGCGATGGTTAACATTTCTTACAATGCCATTGTCTATGGGCGTTGGTGACCACTTACCATCAGGTGGCCCAAACGCTCGTCTGCCAACCTATACAATAAAAAAAAAAAAAAAAAAAAGGTAGGCTACTCAACGTTTCCCCTTCAAACACTTGGGCACAGCCGCTGTATTACTTATATTGTGTATATACATTGGAACATATGATAATTTTCTCTTGTTTATTTTTGTTATATATTTTATTCTTTCTTTACCTAAATTAATAATCATTACTCATTAATTATTACAAACATTAATAAAAACGTTCGAATAGTTATGATTTTACAAAAGTATTTTTACTATTTTACACGTAAAAAACGTTACAAAAGTAACATTGTATTGATGTATTTCGTTCGTAACTACTAATTATTAGTTAATGGCGCGTGCGAATGTTTTGCAAAACGTAACAACGATAAGATTAGTTTCATTACAACACGTTCACTTTACGAAACTGAAAATCGTATTACATTTTAAGTACATTTTCGTCTCTGCGCACATCGTTATTGCACAATAATACAATTTAATAGTTTCATATGAAGTTATTTTTTTTTCTTTTTGAAGTGATAACTTCTTATGGGAGGGTAAACCACTTCGTAACGTAACGCGTTACGGTGCCACTATTACCGACGCGGACTGCTATACCTGAAAGTTATCAACCTAACGCCATCTAGCGTATACAGTCAGTACTTATAATAATTTAGCAACTCTCAAGTACTTAAAAGTAAGCACCACTCATGTGTATGCAGACAAAAGGCCTTAGCCTAGCAGTGGGACATTGAAAGGTACAGGTTGTTATCACGGTCTTAAACACAGGTCTATCAACAACGTCCGTCGGCTTAATGATTGCGCTGTTCAGTTCAATTTACGGCCGCCAGAGGCATGACGATAGATGGGTGTGCTGTGCAACGAAGACAGAATAGCATTCTATCTCTTTCTCTCTCACACGTAACGCATGCGTGCCGCGTGTCACTCAACCAGCACGTGATAGCAACGACGTACAGCGGTGTTGACGCGAAATAAAAGTTATATCACGATCGTACCAATCTCTTACCACTGAAATTGGGTTCCGTTGATAGACCTGTATACAAGACCGTGGTTGTTACTATATTATAGATAACGAATTTTAAGGCTTAGCATCCCTTCAATTTAAGGAAAACGTATTATATGATTAATGGTAATTCATGGTTAATTAAGAGTAGGTAGGTAGCTAATAATGAGTTTTAGAGCATTTGTGTGATGTTGATTATGTAGTTTCTTTAATTTTCTTTGAAAAAGTCAAATCAAAAACTAACAAAATATTGTAGGCAGTAGTAGTAGGTTGCCGCCCTGGGCACGTGACCCCTTATCCATGGGGTATTTACGCCAGACATGTATGTATTGTAAGAGTAGATATTATGTAACAATATTACAGTAACATGTTAATCAATGAACTTCTAAGATTTTTTTTATTCTATCTTTTATTACTTTTCTTTACCGTAAGTCTTTCTCCCTTGGCTGTTTTATTTTTTATTTTGACAGCTGTCAAATGTTGTCATTAATTCGGTATTTTTAATAATCTGACATATTCCTAACAAAATGTTGCTAAGGAAGTATGTTTATGAGTTAAGTTGTAGACATACTTATCGAACGAGAGGCCAAAATGACAATTGTTAATTATATGATATGATATATCTGTCAATGTGTGTCAGCATCACGCGGAGAGCATGCTGTACCCCAGCCGCGTACACACAAACACGTTTGGGCGGCGTTTTTGACATTTCGTATAAACGCCATGTTAGTTTAACCTCAAACATATTTTTCGTATCAACATAATAGCGCATCGCCTGCGGCTTCGCCCGCGTCGAATTCGAAAATCCAGTCAAACTTTTAAATTTTTTTGGATATGTTAATAATATTTTTTGTATTGATAGTCATTTAAGTTTAGTTGAACAGCCATGATGGCCCAGTGGTTAGAATACTTCGAAACATCCCGAGGAAACCTGCATTTGGTGGGTGAGGATCTGCCATTTGTATCCAACCCGGTTCTAAACAGCGTGGTGGAGTAAGCTCTAAAACTTCTCAAAAAGTAGAGAAAGCCTTAGTCCAGGAGTGGGACTTTTCAGGCTGTTACTTTAACTGTTTTCTTTTTTAAGAAATATGATAATTGAAGATTTTAGACCCTTTTGAAAATTCTATTTAAACTTCTCCCTGTCCATCATGTATCCACTGCAGGTTGGATCCCAACTTGCAGTAAGACAATTTGAGCTCCAACCTTAAAAAAATCAAAACTAACAAGATGCGGATTATATTATTAAGGAATCTTAGATTTACATTAACACAACTGTTGGCGGTCCTTTGCATGAGTGCACCAGGCTCACCAATTATAGAGACATATGGCGAAAGCTCGTGAGGCGAACAACATCCCTGCCGATAAATTCGTAATACAACATGGCGACCACGACCGCTCTGACAAGAGTGCCACGAAGAAGAAGAAAAAGAAGAAGAAGATTTACATATTACACGCGATTCGCAACAGCTCTGCTGAAATACGCGCTACAAACAGTTCTCGATTAATTGACGTTTATTTATAATACAACACTATTACACTCATGTCTAACTTTAATTTTACTTCCAAAGTTCCGATAACAACGTCGCCGACATTCAAAAGGCTATTTCTTCGCATATCCTTAATGAATGTCATAGATTTATTCAAGGTTTCGACCGTCAATGCTTTAAATTCAATGTCAAACGTGCTATATTATTTATATGAAAATAAAATACACTATGTAAAGTATTTTCTATTAAGATAAGGACCTAAAATGCTTATATATACTTTGTAAAAATAATTCAAAATTCATTAATGGCGTAAAAACGATATAAATTAGAAACAATTGTCTAAATCAACAAAATGGCGGCCTTGACATTGGTTTAAATTCGGAATGTCAGATAACGTTAAGTAGTTCATTCAACTCTTATATCATATCGTGTTTCGAACTATTTTTTTTATTGTCATCAGGGATTTAATACGCACAGATCTAGAATTAAATTTGGTTTTCGGTGTTGTTATTATCTGATGGATATTATGTAAGTATTTGCATAGACGTTGTGTGACATAGTGTTGATGTGTAAACATGTGAATCTAATCTCACGCACACATTGACGCACTTACAAAAACAAATCGTACGCTGACGTCATCTGACACTTGAAATCTTACGCTTATTCTATTCGTCTGACGGCCGAAGTCTCAGTTAGCGCCTACCGTGAAGCGCTGATATGTTTACACATCAATAACATGTGACTTTCATAACTTTTTTTCTACGCATTAAGATACGATACTGGCATAGTGATAAACTATCAATTAATTTACACTTCACATAGTAAAGATAAGATTCTCATAAATCATATTAGTTTAAAGCACTTTAATATTGTCTGTGACAAATAACAATATGTTATCTTAAATATTTTAAATCTATCACGTTGGTATGACATGTACAAAAATGGCGCCAATTGTCTGCCATATTTAATATCTGTTACGAATTAAGAGGGCTCCTAAAGCTAGCAATATTTCGACTCGGGATCTCATTAGACCGAATGCCAGTATTAGATTTATTTTATTTTTGCATATATTTTACAAATTATTCTGGATGGATATAGTTAGTTTAACTATACAGTAACAGCCTGTGAATGTCCCACCAAGGCCTCCTCTCCTTTTTTGAGAAGGCTTTGGAGCTTATTCCACCACGCTGCTCCAGTGCGGGTTGGTGAAATACACATGTGGCAGATTTTCGGTGAAATTAGACACATACAGGTTTCCTCACGATGTTTTCCTTCACCGTCAAGCACGAGATGAATTATAATCATAAATTAAGCACATGAAATTCAGTGGTGCTTGGCTGGGTTTGAGCCACGATCATCGGTAAAGATTCACGCGTTCTTACCACTGGGCCACATGCTCACATGTGTGTTTCAATTCTCGTCAGTACCATGACCTTCACACCATTTTTATAATAGTATCACGTCCTATGGGATATTACTCCGGCATAATGCTGGAACTACTCTATTCATTCATCAATACACGAAGCCGCGGGCGAAATCTATTACTTTATAAATACATCAACGCTTGTATTAACAGGAAAGTGCCCTGTCAACTGATACGTTCACAAAATGACGTTTCAATCGAAAACGTACTGATAAGATAACAGCCAGACTTCTTATCGGGCACGTGTCTGGTTGCTGTAGCTGATTGAGGATAAGCTATTATTAAACACATCTTAAAATTACATATATATATAAAGATTTTTTTTTTTTGCATGCTATATATATATATTTATATAGAGGTATAATTATGTATTTTTGTATGTTTGTTTGTACCGGATAAACTCAAAAAATAAAGAACCGATTTAAAAAAATCTTTAACATATAGAAATCTACATTATCAACGAGTAACATAGACTTTATTTTATTTTCAATCAAATAAGAGATACCCACGAATTGCAATAATGTAACCCAAGGTATAATTTTTCTTTCTTTATTATTTGCCGTGCACTGCGAAAACAATTGATGTTACCTAAAATAATGTATTACATTTATATAGTACTTATCATTACGTACAGAAAAGTCCGCGAAGTTATACATATATCTAACTATTATAGTTAAGACATAATCATTGTTTTTTGTTTCAATTACTCTCAAATATCCGAATAACACAATTGAACACATTTAATTGAAGACATTCAACAAATTGAAATTAATACACATTTTTTTTACAACGCTGTTATGAAAGGGTGGAGGCGATATAAGAGAGTTAGGAGATTTAGGACCTATACCTTTTTGAGATTGATAGACTTGAGCACCGCTTGAGCGATAACCATTTATCATATATAAATTCTCACCTCCTGGTGATCGCTCAAGCGAGTTATTTTTCAAACAGATTTACTTGGTGTAGCCCTTGGTGAAGTCCGTCTGAGTAGGTACTACATACTTACCACATATCCTACCAACAAGCGACAATGTCTAATATTGTCATGTTTCAGTTTGAAGGGTGGGTGAGCCAGTGTATGGACACACGAGAGAAACATCTTAGTTCTCAAGATTATGCTTAAACAAACTAAGCACACTAAAATCGAGCTCTCGGTATGAACTTGGAATCATGATTTAAGATTCACTTGTTTCAACCACTGGGCCGTCACGGTTAGTACACTTAAAATAATAACTTTAAAACAATATTTATAATTACGGTGATGATAATTATAAAGTTGACGATATATAATAATGGTTATTTAAATATTTACAATATATAATCTGTTATTGTGGAATTGGTGGCGACATAAACAAACGAATCACGTGGAGTGGAGTTAAAAAAATCCATATTCATTTAGAAAAAAAAATCTAGCAGAAATTGGATTAATACCATGTTAATTGTATTATTATATATCGACCAACCCGCCCTGGAGTAGCGTGGTAGCTCCAAGCTCCAACAAGATGTTATGAGTGGGTCGTACCTACCCAGGCGGGCTTGCGCAAAGCCCTTCCACCAATCATTCATCTCGTGCTAGGTGGTGAAGGAAAACGTGAGGAAACCTGCATGTTTCGGATGAGAAACTAATGTTTATCCACCATTCGGTATTAGAGCAGCGAGGTGAAGTAGCTCCAAGTCATCTTCAAGAATAGAGGGCCCCTTGAGGATGTACAAACTATTACTTTATAACTTTACATAAATGGAATGAAGTCGGACTCATAATATATTGATTATTAAATCGGACTCATAAGATACTATGATTTTCCGCATAGTGCCGTAATTAAATGTATAAATAGCCAAGTTGTCCGGACCTTGGGCAACGTGACAATGTCTATGATTATTTTAAACTTACGTGTGACGCGTGGAGGAAGACGTGACGTAACGGAGGTGGGGATAGGGTGGGGTTACAACGTGATCGTAGGATCGTTACAATTGAAGTTATAGTATATATGTTTATAAGATAACACATTGCGAGTTCTGTATGTGTGTGTGAGTGTGTTGTAATCTCGTCCTCCGTAACGGTGATTGTCACCCGGTTGGAAGCGGTTACCATCGTCCATATACATTCGCGCTGTAAGAAATATTAACCAGCCCATGGGACTTGCATCGTCAATGCGCGACCAGCCTTATTTTTTTTTGAGGAAGATCGAGAGTAGCCTTAGGAATTAAGATGTTATGTCTCTCTTGTCTGTAGTTAAACTGGCTCAATGACCTTTCAAACTGAAACACAACAATATTGTCGCTTGGCGGTACGATCTTCAACGCGCCAATAGTCTTGGGCACTTAACTTGTTACATACCTAATGCCTGTAGTACTCACTCACCTAAACCAGAATAGAACAATACTAGTATTGCCTATAAGCATCATATCAGGTATAAGATCAGCAGCATTGCTTATCAGACGGGCTTACACAAAGTCTTACCTAGTAAATAACACGCACCTTTTACGTTTATTCTATATATATACATATATTGACTGCCTCGTTGGTCTAGTGGCTCGAAATAAGGCCGCAGACGCGGTGGTCCTGGGTTCAATTCCCAGGTCGGGCCAATAAATACTTATTCGGTTTTTCTGTCAGAAAATTCTCAGTTGCAGCCCGGAGTCTGGAAGTTGGAAGTGTGTACGCTCCCGTGCCTCGGAAAACATATAAAGCCGTTGGTCCTGCGCCTTAACTCTTTCCGGTCGTGTCGGATTGTCGTCCTATCGGATAATGAGAGCTATGGAAGAGAGAGTGCACCTGTGTTTGCGCACACACTTGTGCACTATAATATCTCCTGCACAGTTGGCTAATCTCTCATGAGATTGGCCACCGTGGCCGATATCGGTCTGGAGGACATTTATATATACATATATAACGAGTACGCCAGTATAGAGGCACGCGTTTCAGACGAAACGCACTTGGCAAGCTCCTTGACAAAGCTAGTGAAATAACGTTATATTTATATCCATATATAGAGGCGATCTTGCATAAGGATAATGTTGTACTAGTTCCCGCCCGTGTCTTCCCCTGTGAGTGTGTGTGTGTGTGTGGGTGGGGGTAATTAGGTACAATATATCTTCTGTAGCCAACGGATACGTATAATTTAATCTGGTGGTAGCTTGCAAGGCTGATTACGAGGCCCTGGGATCAATGAACGAGATGATCGCCGCCTGGCTATTTCTTTTTCAAATAAAATCAACCCGCTGAGTTTCTTGCGTCAGTTCTTCTCAAGGCTGGGTGTGTCTTTTATGAACCGGTGGTAGTTTATAGTTTGACAATCAATAAGAAAGTGTAATAGTTCAATATTGAACAGTGTTTTGAATTTGAATTTTACTTGGTGGAAGGGCTTCGTGCAAACTCGTCTGGGTAGGTACCACCCACTCATCAGATATTCTACCGCAAAACAGCATTACTTGGTATTGTTGTGTTCCGATTTGAAGGGAGAGTGAGCCAATGTAATTACAGGCACAAGGGTCTTATCATCTTGGGAACTAAGATGTTATGTCCCTTATGCACATCCCAATGTTATAACAAAAAAGAATGAAACGTTGAGTTTTTCTGCTAAATCCTGATCCCTTGTGCTATAAATGTCATTATAACGTGAAAATACATTTCTATCACTTCATTAAAATAGCACTCAAGTTGAAAATTTTGAAAGAAATTACACGCAGTTGCATAATTTATCGATTTGAATATACCTTAAAGTGTTACAATTTCTATGTCATTTTTCTTATAATATTGGAGTATTCCTGGATGCACACCACACTATATTTCACTATATTTTCTTGTTAAACATATTTCGTTTCATTTCAATAATTAAACATTTACAAGGCAATATATTTTAATAGGAAATTATCAATTAACTTACGTAGGAAATGTGTATAAATTGTAATTGATTTCATAAGCCTTTATACGAAAACATATTACAGCAATTAACAAACTTGATAATTTACAAATTAATTAGTAGTTATTGTAATAGGATTATTGAATAACCCAGCATTGGGCTTGATTCTATCTCGCAGAGCATACGATCTAATACAAACACAAATTTTCTAGGCGGAAGGGCTTTGTGCAAGCCAGCAAGGGTATGTACAACACCCTCATCAAAGATTCGACCACTAAACAACAATGCGAAGGGTGAATGAGCCAGTGACATTACCTGTAGTGTACCTTTCGAACTAAGATGTTGAGCAGGCACAAGAAACATAATATCTTAGTTCCCAAGGTTCGTAGCGAAACGAGGATGTACGGCCGGCCATACACGGACTGCTCGAGCGGTTAGCCAGAAATCAACATACACGGACCGCTCTTGCAGTCAGAGTCAACAGCTTGAAGCTGCCATTGATAACTGCTCGAGCAGTTAGCTTAACTGCTCAAGCAGTTAGCAATTTCCATGTTAATTCAAATCAGTAGCATCAAGACTGAAGTGGAAGACTGTCTTCATAGGATGACTGAGAAAGCTGATCACAAGCTGAGACAGGTGTAGAGGTATAAGACTGATCACTTGTTGATGTAGAGGGCGCAGATTGATAACCCTTGTTGTAACTTGAATAGTTGTAATTAAGTCCACGTTGCTCACTAGCTGAATGTGCAAAATATCGTGCGTGCGCGATGTGCAATGAAGAGCGCGGGCCGAGGTAACTGCGCGAGAGCAGTCGACAGCTCGAGCAGTCAGTGTATGCCTGGCGACTGCTTAACCGCATGATGAAATGCCCGAAGCAGTTGCAACTGCTTGAGCGGTTCGTGTATGTACGTACGTAAAATTCTGCAGTTCACTATGCAGTCGCAGCTTGAAGCAGTCAGGATGGACTGCTTCAAGCGGTCCGTGTATGGCCGGTCTAAGGAATAATCAATATTTATTAAAGCGTCAATGTCTATGGGCTGTGTTGATTTATTATATGAAAAATGACATGGTTCTGATTAGAGGTGTAATCTCATAGGACGAGAAGACACCTGGATAGACGAAGCTCGAGATGGTTTATATTTCAAGGCGGAGTCTAGTTCTCGCCCCGCCTAGTCACGTTTCCAATAGGGTATAAAGACTTGAACAGATACACACGACATCGCATCCGACGACACGACGTCTGTATCAAGTTGTGTCGAGAAACTTGACGATGAATCTGCTCCGGTGCCGCTTTTGATGTTCAATATAATCAAACGATGCAGGACTTTGATGTAGATCAATTAATATAGAAAAATCGGCGGCATGAACATATTATGTGTGTGTGATTTTCAAATTTAAACACAATCACAAAAAAAGATCCATTGGTTTTTCCGCTTTACCACGAGTTTTAAATTAAATTTAATTAAAATACAATGCACAGTTTAAAACAGTTATTTTGTTTTATATCTTTTTCATATTCAAACCTATTATTACCGCATTTTTTTTCATGACAAACCATTATATTATATCACCAATATTTTAATTGTACTCGATAGTTGCGTTTTGTGCTGGAAAGTGGCATTGTAGGTACCACTAACTCATTACCTATTCACCACTAAACACTACTTATCGTTAGTATAGTTGTGTTCCGGCTTAAAGGCAAAAGTTACGAGCTGCATAACATCTTAGTTCCCAAGGTTGGTGGCGCATTGGCGATGTAAGGTTAGTGTTTTTTACATCGCCACTTTCTATGGGTGGTCGTGACCACATTAAATAAAAACTTGTGTTTTTTTTTAATTTTTTAAATAAATATTAATTCAAATATCGAATTCGAGCGATCGACAAGCAATGGTCCATGGTAAGCGGTACATTATAGTTGATGGAAATGATTGGTATTTTATACACTATCAATATTTATAGATTGTTGACTAGGAAACTAAACGAATCGAGCGTTTGCCTTATTTAAAAAAAAAAAACTCATAGCTCGTCAAACGCTGCGATTTATTTCTAAGACATGGCATTGTTCTTTGACATTAAAATCACTAATATGTTTGTCTGTGTAACATTGTTTGAGATCACACGACACATAACAAATACGGGCATGTATAAATAGTTGTACGTTATCACGCGCGGAGCGGGCGTGTGGCAGTGTTAGCGGCGTGGCCTGTGGGGCGGCCATGTTTGGGGAGAGATTGGGATGACTTTTTTTAATATGAAATATTAATTTATTGCAGTCGATTTTTTTTGTTAATTAATTTTGATTTAATAGTTTTACGTAATTGTGAATCTTCTTAAATAATCCAGACGTAATATACATTTATATACATAATCTTTTTTTTATTTAGAATATAATTTATTTAAACGAGATGACTCAGTAGATATATATCGTGGACGTGGAAAGTTTCAGGTTTAATTTCGGACAAACTCCGCTAAGTTTTCATGCGTTTAATTCAGAGTTTATGCGCTTCGAACACAGGGCAAGCCGCGAGTCGGGCTCACGCGGGAATTTTCCCTAAAACCCGCGAACGAAGACGATCCACACACGCCGTTGCAATTGTTAGAACAAGCGCGAACGTTCCTGAGCGTTTCTTACGCCTCTGTCTGTTTTAATAACATCGGCTCAGTAGGGCTATTAGGTAGTTATGGTAGGTAGCTATAGTAGGGCTACGAACAAACTCAAAACTCAGCGCGGACAATGGTCATATGGGACATTGCTATTAATTACAATAAAATAATACACTCATCAAAATAATCCTATAAGTCGGTTGTCATTTTACGATTGAGTAAAATGAGTTTTGAATAACACTGCTGGTTAATATTTATGTAAGTTTTGTTTACAACTTGAAAATAGCAGTAAATATTTATTTGCACTTTGGATAAGCTGCAAGACTATCTTATATTAAACATGCAATTAAATATTCAAATTAGCGTTTGTGGGAGGAATGAATAACAAATTAAGTAGTAAATAGTTTTAAGTTAATTACGATTTGTGACACTAAAGTTCAATTAATGTTACAATATAATTAATAAAGCGCTTATTAGTAAATAAGAAACATATTTACCTTACATAATAGCTTCAATAATTAATATAATTTGTCCTGCCTTCATTTGCTTACAGAGGCACATCTTAATTTGTTATATATAGGTGTGTTAAGTCCCAAAAAAACTGCGCTGACAATACTGTGCACATGCGATAAGATAAGGATTAATGAATCGATTTATTTACTAATACGTCGTATTATAAACATAACACGGTCATATGCATAACTTTATTATTATATGTTTAATTTATTTACTGTTTTAGATAAATGATTGAGTAAATAACAATATATCGTAATTGCTTATATAAATTGTATTTTAAAGCGGATACGCTCAGTGGATATTATGTAAACAATATGGCTTAGACTACGTTGTATATAGCTTATCTATATTTATAACAATAAAAACCCCATTTCTATCATTTATATAAGATAATTATTTCCAATTAAACTCCTAATTGACTTATAATAATAACAATATAAACCAACAAGCGAATAAGTTTCAAAATTTTCTAATTATGATTAATTTTCGCTCCGAAATATTTTCATTGATACGCTTTAAATACAGCGTTTACTTCTACTTTTAAAAAAACCATTAAATTTATAAACAGATGATATGATTACTCGGTGGTAGAGTTTTGTGCAAGCTCGTAGGATAGGTACCACGCACTAATTAGATATTTTACCAAAACAGCAGTAATTTGTATTTTTGTGTTCCGGTTTGAAGGGTGAGTGAGCCAGTGTAGTTACAGGCAAAAGCGACATAACTTCTTAGTTCCCAAGTTGGTGGCGCATTGGCTATATAAGCGATGGCTAACATTTCTTACAATGCCATTGTCTATGGGCGTTGATCACTTACAATCAGGTGGCCCAATATGCTCGCTTATACAATAAAAAAGTGATATAAATGCAAATTAAGCTATAATTAAATCGTATCTCTAAATATACATATATGTGATTGATAATTTTCTATTTGTACGACATTTATTATGACTTAACAGATTAATAATGTCAATAACCTTATGCGAGATAATTACAAACGATCTTAAGTCATGTATCGTCTTCATGATCGCGATTATTGTTTAAAACTTTCCGGTCGATCGTAGTATTGATATTGTTTTATTCAATGTTACATCAGAACATTATATTATATCTGCCCGTGAAAGATGGACTTTGGACACGGAAACATACATAAACATTTATAAAGTAGACCGACATAGAGAAAACATATATAAAAAATATTTCTCCTGTAAGTAATATTAACTATCGCTTACAATGTCAATGCGCCACCAATTGAGAAATAAGTTGGTATGTCCCTCGTGCCTGTAGTTAGACTGGTTCACGGCTCACTTGTCACTTTTTTTAAATATAAAACAGGAAGGCGGGCTGGCAAATGGAGAAACTTGATGGTAAGTGAACCATCGCCCATAGACATTGGCAGTGTAAGAAATATTAACTATCTCTATCATAGCCAATGCGCCACCAACCTTGGGAACTAAGATGTAACCTACGCCTGTAATATCACTTGTTCATAAACCGAAACAATGCAATACTAAGTATTATTGTTCGGCGCTAGAATATATGATAGGCCTGTGGTGCCTACCAAGACGTGCTTACACGAAGGCCTACCACCAAAAAAATAAACGTTAATATTAATATGTACCAATAATATTTATTTATTTATTTAGCCGGTTGGTGTGGTTGGTAGACACTTGCCTTACACGCCGCAGGACGTGGGTCCGATTTCCACCCAAGACAGACATCTGTGTGCATGAACATGTCTGTTTGTCCTGAGTCTTGGTGTAATGATCTATACAAGTATGTATTTACAAAATAAAAGTAGTATATGAAGTATATCACTTGTCTGGTTTCCATAGTACGAGCTCTACGTAGTTTGGGAACAGATGGCCTTGTGTGAATAATGTCCCAGGATATTTAATATTTATTATCTAACTCTCTACTAAAATCTTAATATCAATTTGAAAATCGGAAGCTTTATTTTATTATAAAGGACCTTGTACCATATTTTAATTATAACAGGCCTTTAATCTGGAAAGAGAATATGTCGGCAGGACAAATGCTTTAATTTGTTCACAACGATAATAACAGTAATAATAAAAATGACCGCTTAACACAATTCGCATGTTCACTTAACACAACACACTCGCAGCGCTCTTGACCTAATTCCTCAATTAACATAATGTCAATAAACCCTTGTCCGAAAATTTCTCCCTCACGTTGTGTCACACTACAAATGTTTCGTATTAATGCGTGACAAGCGCCCGCGCAGGTATATAAGCGTGCGGCGCGTGTAATTCTGTTTAGTTCACCGCTGACCGCGGCAATATACACACGTGAATTTCTTTTTACAGAAACGCGATGTGTGCCGCGATAGACATGCTCGCGTCGGAGCAAATGTTCTACGGCCACAGTCCACCGGCCGGTTTCTTGACCGACTACACCCATACACCTCAAGTGCGAAGACCGTCGAAGATCACGACGCGTGGTTTTTCAGCACCATGTCTGTCAGTTCTCAAGCCGGTGCAACTCACCCTGAAATCAGCTCCGCGATCCTGCATCAGGTTATCCACAGATAAGAAGAACAAACGCGTTGTCTTTGCTGATGACAGAGGATACGCTTTGGAGCAAGTAAAGTTCATGACTGAACCGTCTCACGTACCTCCGTATTGGGCGTTAAAAATAATCCCTAGTCCGTCCCCAGAACGAAAACCCCCGCCGCAAAGTGCCGTGGATTTATGGGAGCCGAGGTTTCCGCAGCCGGCGTCCGACTATTTAGAATTCAGGAGGCGTATCACAGAAAGTTGTGTCTCCTTGGAGAATGTGATAGTTAAGCAGGACAAGTGCGCGGTGGACGGGACAGTGAAGGTGAAAAACCTGGATTTCAACAAGGAGGTCTTCGTCCGTGCTACGTGTGACGGCTGGCGGACCCAGGAGGACACGTATTGCGCTTTCGTCGAATCCGGCCCATTGAGCAAAAGCGGTGTGTCGACATACGACACGTTCGGCTTCAGACTTCAACTACCAATCCATTCCCGAAGGCTGGACTTCTGTGTGTGCTTCCGGTGCAAAGGCGACGAATACTGGGACAATAGGAATGGCGAAAATTACACAATAGAGAAGTCATCCGTTAGGAAATCGCCGGCGATCGCGTGTGCACGAATCAATTATGGTAATTCGTGGACGGTCAGAGCGAACGACAATGGAAACACGCCGTACTGGTGAAAGGTGCTATCGGTGTTTCTGGTATCGGTGTCTGTTATTGGCGTTCGCCAGTCTGTGATCTAGTGCCATATCTTCGCGACTCCACGGAGCAGAGGTCTGTCGTTTATTTCTTAAGCTCTAAGATAAACTGCTCTCAGTAATTTATATTTTTATATCTGTTGTTTAAAGTGAGACTGAATAGAGTCGGTGAGAAGTTTTTTTAATGTGCTCAATAGAAGAAGTAGGCTCAGTGGGTGATGCAGCTTAGAATTTACTTAGACTTACTGTGAATTAAAGAAGTCGATATTTCTTATACTGGACTTAGTTTAAATTAATTACATATCAAACGAGTTATATTCGAATAGTTTTGATCCTTAAATAACTGGCTTTAATATATTTAAAACAGAAAACGGTAATTTAGCTACCAAACATTCCCATAGTTTATAACTAGGATGAATGTTTAGTCTGTGGACGAAATTTATCCAATTTTTTATATTATCTATGGCAGGACGTTTGTTTTATATCCCTTTTATGATAAATATTAAAAAAATATATATCATTGGTTTATGATCACGCATTTATGTGTATGTGAAATTGGAATTATGTAACTAATTTTAGAGTCATGGTGGGCGAGAATCATAACTGATGGTTCGTAGTTCAAACCCGTGCAAGCAACACTGTATTTTCATGTGCTTAATATGTTATAATTAATTTCGTTCGCCGATAAAACTTAAGGCAAACTGCTTATGGCGGATTAGAATATACCTTGGAGTGGAGCAGTGAGACATTTACAGTTTTCCGTGAAACTATGTTCAACAAATGAATTCAAATTCATCCAAGATTACTAAATTTAGATCACTCTAAAGTAGATAATAAATGTATGGGTCGCAAAAACTTCGCTAGGTCTATTCTGTACGAACAAACTCGAAACTCTTCGCTCAAAACGGTCGTAAGATGTCAGATAATGATATGCGACATTGACCTTAATAATCATAACGTTACAAGAATACACGCGTCAAAATAGCATAGAACCATAAGTCGGTAAGTAGCGAAATCGGTTCTTATGCACTGTTGTCATATAAGAACAGACTCTAATATATTATTAATATTATTAATTTGTAACATTGTTTCGCTTTCATATCAGAACATTTAACGCGAGTAAAACCGCGCGGTGCAGCTACAATTTTTATATATCGTTGTTAATTAATTCATAAGTTAATATATCAAACGAGATAATAAGTGCCGCAATGGTTATCACTAAAAATAAATCAAGAACTATTAATAAACGATTATAATATCACATAAAATGGTATATACATTTATACATATTTAAATGACTTGAATGTGAACGAACTTGTACCATTCGATCGCCAAGAGACGTGACAATTACAGTTTGATAAATATATAATATATATGACCGATATGACTTGTAGGACGCTTCAATGTTGAAGGCAGGTTCAAGTTAGCGACGCTCAAGATCGAAATTATACTTTACTTAAGTAGGTATTTACAAGCGCTTTTAAATGGTCAATATTTAGGATTGTTTCTGGAGGTGTTCGGTATAGAAGCTGAGGTAATTCCTTGCTTCAAACGCGTTTTTAACTAATTTCAAATCTGTTTATTTAGTTTAGCCGTGAAGGCGTAACAGACAAATAGACAGATTTACTTTCGCATATATAATATTAGTATAGATAACGCTTGAATATTAATTAAATTGCCGAGTTTACAATTTGTAAAATAACATCGTAATATTGTTCTTTATGTTAAAACGTCGATCACAAACAGCGAGAGAATGGCCAAAACATAATTTACAATCAAACGATATCAAAAAGGTCTTGGGGATTTTAGGAGACCGTCTGGTTAGCTACCACCCACTTATCGTATATTCTACCAAACAGCAATTCGTAGTACTGTTGTGTTCTGATTTGAAGAGTTAGTACCCAAGATCGGTGGCGCATTGGCGGTCTAAATAATGTCTAATTGCGCTGGTGACCACATGTGATCAGGTGGCCCATTTGCCCGTCCACCTTTCCATTTTATAAAAAAGAAAAGCTCATTCACTAAGTGTTTGTAGTGTATCGTGCGATAAGGTACTTCGTTTCAATAAAGAAACGAATTCAAGCATCCTTATTATTGTAAATGATGAATAATAGTCCCTCCCATATCTGGCGAGTTTGGGTGATATAATACATACTCTATAGTAATAGTAGGTACTTATGTTAGGTATAAATATGCTTTATCGTACTCATTAAAGATAAATAAAACTATTATGGATTATTGCCATGTTACTACGCAAACGTCATTTTATACCTCTATCCACGGTCGTATACGCAGGTCTTGCAACGTCAGTATGGGGTACGTTGACATAATGACGCTGTTAAGTTTAATTTACGGCCGCCAGAGGCATGACAATTCGCGTGATAATTATCCCGAACACTTTTTCAAATCCAAACAAAACAGTTAAATAACAAAACAAAAATAACAAAAAATCCTCAAAACTCAACAAAACAATGATTAAATAACACAATACTTGGGAGAGAAAAATATCAGTTTCGATAGCAGCGACGTAGTACCTCAAGCGGATGGTATTGTGAATTAGCAGTTGTTACACACTCGCACCTCATCTCTCACCACTGAAATTGGACTCAGTTGCCAGACCTGTGTATACGACCGTGACCTCTATCACTATTTTAAGTTTGACATTAACTTGCCGAACGGTTGCTTTTTTTCTGTCACGGCGTGTGTCTTCGCGCTATGAGCGCAAAATATTCTGCCATTAAAAATTACACAAATGATAGTGGATTGACCGGTTCTAAATTTTGAACTGTTATTGGTAGGAATAATATTGTTACGCAATTATTAAAAAAGTAAAGCGTAAGCACTGATTAGATAAAGTCTCACCCTCCATTTTAGGAAAAGGCTTGGTGCAAATTCTACCCATGCAGGTTTTCTTAATATTTTTTTGTCCATTGTCGAGCACGAGTTGAATTATGAACACAAATTAAACAGATGCAAAATTCAGTGGTGTTAGGCCCGATTTGAACCATCTTATCTCGCACAAATATATTTGCTAAATACATGTTTAAATAAAAACCACTTAGAAAATGTACAGCTAATAACAAAAATATATCAAAAGAGAAACAGATAACCTATAATGTCTTTGACATATGCAGAATCGATATTAACTTATGTGGTATATAAACTAGTCTATTAATATTAGATAAATGTAATTATATTGTTTAAACTAAATAGTTTTTATCTAATAATATAAGACCGTTTACAGTGGGATTTGATATTTTTACACGGTTTATTTCCTACTTCAAAGACATTCCTCGTGTAACATTAATAAAAATATTATCGTCTTCCATTTTCAAGTTAATAAAAGTAAATTTTTCTTAACTCAATATTTTAACAAAGTATATATTACTTATTTGCAATAAGTTTCTATACTTCTTGTCTTCATATCTCGACTAAATAAGTTTCGTAAAAGTTTGACCGATCTGAGTGTATTACTAGGCATTAGGGCTATTCTGTGAGAACAAACTTAAGACACCGCAGAAACCGCAGAAGTGTCAGATAGTGATTTGCGACATTGACCTTAATAATTATAACATTACAAGAATACACGCGTCAAAATTGTATATCACCATAAGTCGGTTGTAAACATTTCATGGTGAGTTATGAAGTGACTTCTTACAGAATCACATTTTTTTTTACATAAATAAAGTTCCAATTTCAAGCGTGAAACGTCAAGAGATTCTTACAAAATAAAGTTAATGTTAGTTGTATTGCTGAAGTCAAAAAGAATTGATAGTCTATGAAAAGCCAGTTATTGAAGAATTAAAAAAAAACTATATACTTATTGTTGTTAATGGGATTTTGTTTACTGTAAAGGTTGTCGGATCTGATGCTTAAAATGTACCTGAAATTTATAACTTGTATTTTTTTTTAATAATGTTATATTATTTCAGGATATTTAATAATATTTATTTATGAGATTTGGATGAAGAATAGCAATCATAGTCAGTAAATTTTAACCATAAATTAAAAATAAATAAGGATCAAAACTATTTTCTACAAACTGTAAAAGAAAAAAAATATTTTAAATATACATATTCAAATAAATACATTTGTTATTTCTTATGTAATTACTATTAATAGATAATTTTAAACTATAGCCTCGAAATTATCAATTGATATAAACATAATACATAATAATTGTGTTTAAAAAAAGGGTATAAAATACTTATAAATAAAATTAAGAACAAATATCGAAAG
Source organism: Nymphalis polychloros (assembly GCA_905220585.2). Taxonomy (NCBI): domain Eukaryota; kingdom Metazoa; phylum Arthropoda; class Insecta; order Lepidoptera; family Nymphalidae; genus Nymphalis; species Nymphalis polychloros. The sequence goes on along the minus strand of HG992268.1, from coordinate 229,310 downwards.
CTGTAATTTATCTTTATTTAATAAAATATATTTTGAATTAATTTATGTATAACATTTTTACTAATTATCAATTTAATAGATATTTTTTTAATAATACTGGTAATAATTTTAATATAGCAAAGGTATGACAGACATAGGTTCTCGTTTTCGTGCTAAATATTTAAAAAAAAAATAGTTTTTGAATGGAAGTGATTTAATTGTAATTTTTACTAAAATTTACCTTCGAAATAAATCTATCTGTATTTAAAACTTAATTGGGATTTAGGATAGATTAAAAATTAGCTAAATAGACGGGATTTTTTTATTTTCATTGTTAAAATAAAAAATAGAACTGATGATTAAATTTTTTTTTTTTTTTATCATACTACAGTTTTGTTAAGCAAAACTGCTTAGTTATTGATAATAAGTTATTATTATATGGAAACGTACATATTTAATTGTTTTTAACAGATTATACAAAGCAAAATTGTCATTTTGGATCTCATGTGAATTACAATTATGAAATTTATGTTCTATGAAATATGTTTTTGTGATTAAGGTGTGTCTTGACAAATCGTAATGGTAATCTGTTAAAAATATATTAAATTATCAACTAACTGCAAGAAGTTATTAACTGCAAGAAAACATAAAAAACTGTTGACACCAAACAAGAAACAATTACTGTGAAATGCTTAGAATTAATTATTTTCTAGTACAAGGGGCGTTTTCATAGCTAATTAACAATTTCTGACAGACTTTCAATAACAAATTTTGTTTACACAATGTACAAGATAATAAATATAATGAGATGGTTTAATTATGTTCATATATTTTCAAGCAATTAATGAATTCTTGCAGTTGGTTAATAGAGACACATATATGATAGTGTATTTATTATAATATTAGATTTTTAATATATATTTTTTTATGAAAACGGGGTTGTATTTAATGAGCCAACTGTTTTAATGAAAGAACTGATTAATGATAAATATTAAGATGTTTATATTTTTATATAGTTGTAATGATATAAATAATTATAATGATTGTATACAGATATAATGATGACTGGTCTTGTCTCGTTTTTGTGGTTATTAAATATTTAATTATGAAAATTGTTGTTCTTTTATTTCATACACAGATAATATATAATCATATAATAAAATCCTACTACAGTTAAAATATCGAATAAAGACTTTTTAATATAATATTTAATTAATCTTACATGGATTAAATAAAAACACTTTATTTTTGTAATTAGACTAGTAGGTTACTGATGAGTAATACAGTGTGGCGTCAATGTCATTTTATCATCAAGAAGATGTCCTCCATGCTCATAAACATTTCACAAGTTGAGTTCATGTAGGCAATTCATTATTATTGCTTTAATTACACAATTAACAAAGATGCATGTTACTTATTATGTATAAACGTTTCTTGGCCGTTGTATAGTTATTTAGTCTGACAATATTGATCGTACAGAAAATGCGCAGCAAATTAAATGTAGAGAATCGCATGAACAACAATTTAAGTCCTTATTATTTTTGCTGAAAAGTTAAAAATGACCGAGTTATTAACGAAAGATGGTGGCTAACAAAGGGGTCCAATTTGGTCGCCATTTTGAATTTAGACTCCCGCTAACCCCCTCTAAAGGGTAGTGCAATAAAATGTCTACCTAGAATGAATGCAAGGTCAAATGCTAACCCGACTGGGCTATATAAGCAACATAAGGTCCATTTTGTTAGTGTGTTCCGTACAATACAAACTAGTAAACAATTGGCACTTGCAATATTATTAACGAAATAGGAAAACATGTATACTAATATTATAAATGCGGGAAGTAACTCTTTCTGTCTGTTACACTTTAACGGCTAAACTATTGAACCGATTTTGATGAAATTCGGTATGAAGCAAGCTCGAACAGCTGCTTCACAAAATGGCTGCCGTGGCTGTAATCAGGAAGACATTAAATACTGATTATTATAGCTTTGTTATTCGCAACTTTTTATTAATGTTTTTATTTTGAGTCATAATGAATGATATAGTATGGATGTATTTAAGATAAAATGTCAATGACCGAATTAGATAATCATTTTAATATATTACTCTCGTATTATTGTTGCTAAGCTTTGTTTATTACTAATAAATGAATTGAATGTTGCTCTTTGTGGATTCGCTCGCGTTAAATTTTACTGCTCAGATTGTAGGTCATTACTCATTATGTTGTATGGCCTATATCAGTAACTCAACCTTTTCTTTATAGGGGCTACAAGCACGCGTAAAAACCTTTAAAATTTTAAATAGTTTAAAATAAAGTAACATCTATTGGGCCAACCACGAAAGCCCGTAAATATTTTAATATGGTTGTTTACGATCACCTAGTGACCACCACCACCAGAAGTCGCACTCGCTCCATAATAAAGATTGGAGTCATAGACAAGCGTATTAAAAATCACGAACTTCAATACCAACTATCATCTGATTTTTCATCCTTTACGTGTTGAACTTTCAAAATAGCTTTTTAACTGATAAATCCTACCTACTGATTGCCATATTTCTAAAATTACAAATGACGAATTTCCTTACAAACTTTCATCTCCTATTTAATCTTTTTACGAGATGAATTTTCAAGAAGAAAATCCTTTCTTAGTGCTCATTTAATTTCCATAAGGAGTTTTTGTGCTCAATTTTATCTTAGTAATTCTACTAACATAATTGCCACATTATGGGAATCGAATCGAAACATAATCGTTGACGTATAGCTTTTTCCCTATTCTACTAATAAAACGATCCAGTTGCTTCGTCCTTTTGGTGGAACGTCAAAAGTTAACAATTAAGTTTGACTTTTGGTTTTTTAGCTTTTATATATGGTAACATCATACTGAATCGGTTTAATGAGGAATAGTCGAAGCTGTATCGAAATCGAATTGAGAACGTTCATAAACGTTTTACATTTGTAGAATTGGCCTCCTGTTCGACTCAGCGGTTTAGCGGCGTGGTATGTCAGTTAAGTAGAAGACTATTAATGGCATTAAAGTTTAATTCCGGCATACTAAAGGGCACTATTTGATATGTTAAATTGTATTTTGAACTCTAAATTAATGGTTTTAAATTCAAAATTGTGTAATTTACACTGACCTTTGCAAGTAACCTAGCGAGTAAGGTTCAGACCTTCAATTGTATTATTCAATACTACTCTCGACTCAGGCGACGTTTACGTATTTAATTTTATGGTATTAATTTTGTTTCTTCGTTACCCTTTCAAATTAAATATATTTATGCTTATTCCACCGCGCTGTTCCAATGCGGGTTGGTGAAATTTGACACATCCAGGTTTCCTCACGATGTTTTCCTTTACCGTCAAGCACGAGATAAATTACAATCACAAATTAAACACATGAAATTCAGTGGTACTTGCCCGGGTTTGAACCCACGATAATATGTTAAGATTCACGCGTACTTACAACTGGGCCATCTCAGCTTAATAATAATTCTTTATTCAAGGCTTATTAACCTTTCTTTACAGTATGAATATAAAGTGAATAATTCTCCCGATAAGAACCGGCAAGAAACTCAATATCAAATTTTCAATTATTTATTAGTGTATATTTAATACAGTCAGAAAACTTCAATCTAGTATTGTTTTTTAAATAAACTATTTGTGTATCTGTGGATGCCAATCTATAATAATATTATAAAGAGATAAGATTTGATTTTTTGTATTTTTGTTTGTAATGGATACAATAACTATTTAACCGACTAAGTCGACTAAGACTTTATTATTATTGCGTGTTTACAACAATCACTAAACCGGTACACACGGGTTTGAACCGCTTCAAGCCGCTTCAGCCATGTATCTAAATTGAAATCAACTATCCTATTATTGTATGATTTGCTGTTAGCAACAAATAGACCATGTGGGTGTGATTTATGCTCATCGTTAGTGATGTGACATCACAATAATATCGTTAAAAAATATCGACAAAAAAAAGATTGAAGTGATAAATATAGTATGAACCGACGACGGGATTTGCCCGAGTCTTAGCTCCCTTAGGGTCGTCCATTAATCACGTGATGTTTTTTAGAAACTTTTTAACCCCCTCCCCCCTCTTTGGTTTGGTTTGGTTGGTTTGATTTTGGGTATGGGGTAATCTAAAACCTCACCAGATATGGTGTAATCACGTGTACTAAGTATGTATATTGAAATTTTATCTTTATATACAGAATATTAACTTTAAATACAGGTATAGTCCGATAAAATTTTGGAAAATTAAGCATCGTGATAAAAATATTCAGACAGACATAAACGTCGGTAGGTTGTTTTAGACTGGCATAAAAATAATATAAGAAGGTAAAAATAACATAAATTTGTACATGACTATATTTAATGGACATTGTCCTCGGACCACGGATTAGCGGGACTTTCTTCAACACTAACAAGTGGATAAGCATCTTGAAAATCAGCTGTTGGCATTGTGTTTTGTTGAAGATCAACGTCGGTTTCAACAAACCACTCGGCGTCATCATTTTCCCGCACTACGCATGGTATAAATACACGCGATATCTCATTCAATCCTCCTCCTTGTGATATTTCGTGATTTTTTCCGAACCCCTCCCCCATTCAAGCCTCACGTGAATAATGGACGATCTTTTGCGTAAATCTTTGTACCACATTATGAACGGCTGAGCGATCAAAGTCAAGGCGCGAAAACGAAACAAGCTGTTAAGGTTATGCCAAATCAGTAAAAAAATTGTCTGTTTTTGTCTTTGATTAGTGATTTATAATGTTTGACCGTACGGTAGAAGGCCTTTGCGTATAGTCTGCGCATGATACCAAAAAAAAAAAAATTGATAAAAAGAAACGTCAAACCACATTAAAATAAAATGTATTTCATTAATAAAATATAATTCCACTGATAAGTGAATGTCATAAAAATAAATATATCAGATATACAACATTCAAAGACAAAATAATATATGTATGTTACAATATCATCTTCTATGATAAAATTTAGACCTTAAAAAGTTATATATACAACTTAGTTCTTATGTGATATAGTAAAGAATTACAATAAAAATGTTTTACATTATGACAACAAATATAAAGATGGCGGTTCCTATTAGAAAATGTCAAAATTCAAAAATAACTTCCTGACATTTGTGCTGTTCGAATATAAAAAAATATACTTTTTATTCGCTACACACAAGTGTTGCTGTAGCTTTATACATTTAGTTGCGCGAATGTATTCTCTTATAACACAATATAAATATATATTAAATAGACCTATACTTGTTATAAACTTCGTGAAATTATAATTACATAAAATTAACGATTAATTAATTAAACATTAAGCGTAATATCATATATTATAATGCGTGCGCCGACCATTTTAAATTAGCCGAGCACAATTAAATTCTATCAGCTAAAAAATAGCTGGGTTCTAAAGTGCTAAATTACATTAAAAAAAATTATTACAATGTAAACTAATTTCCGGTTAATACTGCTTTTGACTGGTTTAAAGTAGTTTGGCTAATGTCATATTTTGGGTTACTGTTGTCTGTAATGTCATCTGAGTATATGACTTGCTTAAGGTGAAATAAAGCTCTCTTTTAATGACCATACGTAACGCAACGCGTAACGCATATCCGCATGACGGTATCCTCTCCGTCCTTGGAGGACGTGGCGAAAACTCACCTATGTCATTAGTCAAAAGTAATTTTAAATGATTTCGTCAATCAAAAATTCTGACGTAAGTTGTCGGGTGGTTATTTAAATTACAATTTGCTATAAAACATGTGAAGGCACCTATGAAGTTTTAAACAGTTTTAAAATATTTTATATAAATACGCTTAATCAGCCCCGTTTTTATGCCAAGGCCTAAAAGGTACCGGCTTAGGGGCCATGCAAAAAATAACAAAATTTTACTTTAACCGGAACGTGCCTCAAATGTTAAAATGTCTAAAGGCCCTGATCTCTAAGTTCCGGCCTGCGCTTAATAATAACAAGAATCAAGCTAACCTAATAGAAACGATGTTATAGTAGTAGAAAATAATTGTAACTGACGCATTTATGATCAAATATTGTGTTAAATACGTACGTTCAAGAGTTTAAAACCTTTACATAATTTGAAATCCCTTTTACAATTATATAATTGAACTGTACGTAGTAATGAAAAAATCTATTCAATTTTAATTTATGCTATTGTCTGTATAGAGTAGCTCTATTACTATACTAATTTAAAAATATATATATCATTAGTATATTGTAATTAGTAAATGTAGTACAAACATGAAAATGACACCAAGTATTAAAATATCAATTGTTGATTGTGTTGTATATTGTTTTGGTAATTGTATGGAAACATGGCGACACAGCTGGAATGAATCACAGTCACATACAGCCATACATAGTAACAGTAACAGCCTGTGAATTTCCCACTAAGCTTAGGACTTTTCTTTTTTGAGGAGAAGGTTTCGAGCTTATTCCACCACGTTGCTCTAATGCGGGTTGGTGGAATACACGTGTGACAGAATTTCAGTGGAATTTGACACAAGCAGATTTCCTCACGATGTTTTGCTTTACCGTCAAGCACGAAAATTTGTGTTGTGTGCTGGCCCGGGTTTGAACCTACGATCATCGGTTAAGATTCGCGTGTTCTTACCACTGGGCCATCTCGGCTTTTTTACAGACATACATACAAGAACAAGAAAATACTACAGTTCGGTCGTGTCCAAGGTGATGACTTCATGACCAGTTGTGCCGTTTTTTATGAAGATTATAATCTTTCCTAAGTATAGATCAACATTAAAAGTAAACTATGTATATTTTTGATATACTGAGCATAAAATTTAATATAAATAATACATAATATTCTTATATATTTTCAAGGTAAGAACTTAATTAAATTTTTATATTGACATTTAACAATATTTAAATTGAGATTTAGAACATAAAGTACCATGATATAACGTTTAACGATATGAATGGGTAAACGCACAATCGCGCAAACTTGTGCAAGGTCGTTTGCGCAGTTAAGCGTAGCGTAAGCCGGTAAACGATAGATCGTGAAAATAATTATATGTCTTTAGTAAAACTATTATAAATATCGTGTTTTTACTGATTTCTTATGGGTCCTTAAAATAATAAAACTTCGTATCCTTCATTTCACTGCGCAAACTAGTCCACACATGTTTGCGCGTGTAAACGCACTTTAAATCATTATTAAATGAAACGTTTTTATATTATAATTATGAGTTATTAATCCTACATTCAAAAGGATAGTATAAAAATTTTTAGATACATATATTTTCAAATTTACATTTATTATATAGTTCTTTATATAAATTCAACTTTCCATACAATCTTAAGAACGATAAATATACTATATTACTGTATCTATTCAAAGTTAATATGAATTACATGTAATTTCTATCATTATTAAAAATCTCACTAGTTGCCTCGATATTCGAGAATAGTCCAATGTCCACGTACAGCGCCGACGCTGGCCCTTGATCAGCGTAGAGCGAGATTGTCTTTCTATCTATAAAATCAAACAACGCTTATGTATACCTTGAAATTGAACCTTTTGCTACCTGGATAGCTATCCCTCTTGCTCTACCCCACGGCCGGCGCTATCCACGCACTCTTTCCATCTTTGGGAGAGAAAAAAAAACAGAAGAGATGTCGCTAATAAGAAATTAGTAATTACAATTATCGTTCAAAATATTATTATTTGTTATTCTGATTTACGTTACGTCGTTCATCGAGGGATGATGATGTCCCCTGACAGATATCTTGTCCAACGGGCAAGCAGAATTTAGTATAGTTGTGTGTGATCCAGTTTAACTATAGGCATGATGGACATTACAAGTGTGAGCACAAACACAGGTGCACTCTTTATTCAGTTCAGGCGCAGGACCAATGGAAGCAGAACGAGACACGGGAGTACACGCTTCAACTACCGGACACACAACAGAAGAACTCAGCCCAGAATTGAACTCTAGACCGACGAGGCAGTCAACTTGATTATAACAATAACATAATGGTAACAACCGCGGATTAATTAATAATAATACTTTACGCGTTCATTAATTAATATGAATAATTTGATTAAATCGTTTGAATTATTTAATGTACAAATAAACCGTCGATTTATTAAAATTAACTAAATATTCAATTTTTGTTTTAGTTTAATTGCATTTAAAATTTGTTTTTTTTTTTTAATATAGAACTGATTACGTCCACACGAAGGCTGTGTATGATATAGCCGTGATTTATGTTCATATATTTATCAAAATGTTCGCGTTATGATTTATAACATATCTCACACGGGTCAAGCAGAACAATCTGCTGCGTTGCGACGACTGAGTTGACGAATGATACCAATATTCATATAATGCCACACAGTGCGCTAGGGAGACCAGAGATCAAGGAAACCAAGCGGGAAGAATGGAGACTTCGTAGCGCCGTAGTGGCAATACATCGCAGTATTGTTTATACTGTTGAAGACTGTTATAACCATCCTACGCTCCGGTATTGTTGCGGCGTATTACTGGCATCAAGGCGTTGTGACACCATCGACGTTGAAGTTAGCGCGTAACGGACAGGGAGATTATGGGCAAGAAGTGGGGAGTAAGCAGACGTCGTAACGCCAGATCGGCAACACACCTTCTAAGTTCAAAGCCAATGCAATGCTCGGTACTCAATATGTTAAATATAGCGTTGCGACGACACAACACACTGGCAACTCCCGTGAGGCTTCGCTCTTAGATTTGATGAATTTGAAGTACGTTTTCAACTTATTTTATTACGATATAATTTTTTTACAAAAACACGTTTTATATGCATTATATGTTGTTTTTAGAATTATATTTTATTACTAAAGTTCTATTCGGGTGTAAAATCCTCTATCGAAATTTTTAACTACTTTTCATGTAAAAATCCATTGAGTATAAAAGTGACCGCCATTTTGTTTAAACTTCTGCACACAGGTCTGACTTTGACAAGATCTCTGTTTTATTATCTCTTTCTTTCTCATTATCATCTTGCAAGTCCTCGACATCGTCTAAACTCGTCTGTCCTGCTTTATAACCAACGAGATCTTTAACCTCCACCTCCTTGGGACTCTTAATCTTCTCTCCGTTCTCTTCTAAGCTCTCATCAATAATCTCTAGTCGAGATTTCGAGAAGAATCGATGCAATGATTCTAGTTTATCTAATGCTCTTTCATTCCTCTCGGAGCTGGAACTCAGTGTCGTGTCATCCGTCATGCAAGCTGAATCGATACGTTTCGAATACTCGGATAGCGATTCCGATATTTCTGTAGTCGATGTCGATTTATCGATTCTCACCACCTTTGGTTTGATTATCATACTCGGTGGTAGATCTGGGATGTTTCTCAGGTCGACAAGACTTATTGATTTTAAACTCGGACTCAAGTCGAACTCCCGGCTGTACTCTTCTGTAGACGGTCCAGAACTGTCGTTATCTTCAAATGGATAGTTCATAACTTTATGTTCTATATATCTTACTAGTTCTTCTGCGGTTTCCCGTATTTCTGCCGTATGATCTCTTTCCATGCAGTTGGAAGATGGTTCCGGTTCATCCTCTTCAATTATATCTGATAATTCAACACTGAAAGGCATTTGGCCGTATTGCAGCTGAGGTTTGGTGTAAGTATTGAAATTCTCCACATCTTCTTGTTCACTCATCGTGTCGTCTTCAAACATCATATTCAATTCGCAAACTCTTAATACTGCTTCTTCAAAAATAGCTTCTAAGTCTGATTTAATGTAACTCAAATCTATCATAGTTTCTGATATACGTCGCTTCTCAACTTCCTCTCCTCTGTCGATGACTGTATCTTGAGTTTGTGTTAACGTCGAGTCCGACTTCGTCTTGCTCATATCACTGAATGTTTCCAATTTACTGATGGTCATGTCTGACTTCGACTTCTCAGACAGCGATGGTGTTACTGACAAGGACTTGGATTCTTTGTCTTTACCATTGTAACCTTCCATGTATTTTAAAAGCATTTCCACGAGAGTTTCATTGTCTTCGTCGCCTGGTGTCTCGTCGATGTACGTCAGGTTTTTAACATTAACGTTCGATTCAGATAAGCTGATGCCTTTTGTATTTATTTCAATGACCGGCTTTTCGAATTTTTTATCCTCCGTTAATAGAAACTCCATTAAGGTTATCTTTTTATCGTCTTTGTCGTCTTTTTCGACGCAACCGGTTGACGCTAGGAACTCAATCAATGTTTCCATTTTCTGTTCTAATTCCGTGTTCACTATCGTTGGTGTGTATTTCTTTTCTTCGGGACTGGACTCGCTCTTGAAGCAGCTTCCGCCACTGCCCTTCCTCTCATCCTTCTGGCTTTTCACAATTGTGAAGAAGAAGTCTATGAGATTAGCGATCCGTCTCTCGGTACCGTCCTCATCATCTGAGCTTAAATCAGACTCTTCTTTCACCAATGGGCATTTTTTTTCTTCGAACTTCTTAGAAAATACCGTTTCTTGAACAACTTGGAACAGGTCTCTGGCGAGTTTAGCTGGTGATTTGGTATCGACTGGTTCGTAAGTGCCGGGTGTTGAACGTCGTCTTTCTCTGTCGATGCGGAAAAAGTCCCAGAGTGATCCGAGTTCTGAAGATAATGAGGCCCGATGGTTCGCCAGGCTCGTTCCAAGCCGGCGGAATACCTAAACAAAGAACATAAACAAAATCAAATACTGCTGGTCTTATTACCGGTTAGTGTTCAAGTTCACTAATCAAACAATAATTCCAATATTTCCCAGTTACACGTTAATCAAACATAGTCACATTTTAGAGGAAAAAATACGCGAAAACCAGTACAAATGGGAAACTTTTTAAAAATTTGCTCAAATAAGATATCTAACAAGGTATGTAAGTAAAGATTATTACCCTCACCTGCCACACTCAGGAGCGCCACGCCCGTAGCTTTCGTAAAGATACTCTCTTGAAGCGCGCCATCTGAGCTGCTAGCGCCTCAGCACCCAGTGAGCCTCCCGACTCTCCCTCTGAGTGGACCTTGTAAGTATACAGTTTACACTTAAATTGATATTTTGTTCAACAGTTGTTCATATATCTGATAATATCTCTAAAATTATTGGTATATTTTAAGTTTAAAACGTATGTTTTTTAATAGTTAAAAAGTCCTATGTGCCTTTGCAATTAATTATACTTGCTCGGCAGTGAAGAAAAACATCGTAAAGAACTTGTTATTATAGGATGGCGTTATATCTCATGTGTTTTCATAAAACCATACACACAAAAACGGGACCAGTATGGCTATTCTGTAAGAACAATATCTAAACTTACCGTAGAAAACGGTCTTGAAATGTCAGAAATTGACACGCGACATTGACCAGAACAATAGCATAGCATGGAAAAACGCAACAAAATAGTAAATCACCATAACTCGGTTGTCAACATAGCACGGGTGAGTAATGATGTGGGTTCTTACAGAACAGTACTGCAGGAGCTTCACTTGCCTTTGACAGCAGTAGGACACTTTTATCGAAGACTAGTGTTACTTACATCTCTCGGACCTGTTCTTCTGTGAGCGTAGGAGCTGATATCTCTTTCGGAGTGACCTTTTGACCGGCCTATCCCCTTACCCAGCGGCGAAGTCGAAACTCTTCTGGAATAAGCACAATACGTGAAATACTTAGTTCGTAGTTATGTAAACTATACTATTGTTTAGATAGGCGGACGAGCATATGGGCCACCTGATGGTAAGTGGTCACCAACGCCCATATCTGATGAGTGTCACAATATCTGATGAGTGGGTGGTACCTACCCAGACGAGCTTGCACAAAGCTCTACCACCGATTAAAATAATTATAGTCATGTCATGGATACGATATAATCGGTCTATGAAGGTGAGGGATTAGTGAGTGCCAGATGCATTGTAATGTGAAACATTTATTGGCATGTCTGGGGGTAAGATCGTCTCATATACTGTGTTGGCAAACGGCATGACGCTCTCTAATGCCTTCATGCCCCTCTCCGACGTGGCGTACAGCTGGTCTTATAGGTAGGTGGATGGGCGCCTGATATGAACTGATCATCACGGCCCGGCTTTTACTATATAGTTCGTTGTTATATTTAATAATAATAATAGAGAAATATATATTTATTTTATTAACAAACTTTGTGTTTATTTATTTTATTCCATAACCATTCCTTACATCGTCAATGCGCCACTTGGGAATTAAGATGTTATGTTCCTAGTGCCTGTTTTTTCACTGGCTCACTCTATTATATAATAAAGCTTCTTGAAAACCATGATGGCTCTGACCTGCCATTTTTATGTTATCTCTTATCGCGGTCTAAAATTGTCTCTGATATTGGTCACTGATTCAGTTAGACGCGTACGCAAATATATCCACTCTGATGTTCCTCGTGAACTCTGTGGTAGTTGACTGGGTGGTGTTCTTTAAGCTCTTCAGCAGATGGAGCGAGCCCTATTGCTCAATATGTTGATTGTTTATTGCATAGTTGCTGTTTCCACGTCACCGATGTTCGGTGAGCTCGGATTCCAAACGCGACGACGGCCAGTACAGTCGGAAAGAACGATCTGCACTAGGCGTCTCCGCCTTGCCGGCCTGCAAGATGCCTTTTCAAGCCTCATTTGAAGGAATACAGGTCATAGGAGGTGGGGTCCACGTGCGTTTTATCATACTAGTTATTTGTGTACCTGCAATGCGTGGGATCGCTATACGCGGTCTGGACCGGCGTCTTCCCTTCCGCCACGGTGTCATTTGATATGATATTCCCGAGAGGAAATCCAGCGGTTCCTGTGAAAAGGGAGAAGTATATGTACAAAGATAATTATATCTTTATTCGATTGAGTTCGAATTTGGCACATATATAAAGCACTGACTATTCATTACAACGTCGATGCCTTCTTTTACAAAATCAAAGTCGAAAGGCAAAATATACTTAATTGAAATAAGCCATCACGAACACTTGGAATCGGCATTTTTCAATTTTAATTTTAACATTAGTGAATAATCGGTTAGAAACTCAGTGGTTACTCTCTTTAACAATCAGAAACATACATGTAATAATCATATACAATTATATTTATATATCCTGTATGCAGTGGCGTAGTTAGGTGGAAAAGGGACCCGGTGCATAGAAAAAAAATCGGGCCCTCTACGCCTCTTCTCGCGTAGCTTGAACTTATATTGGCCTTCAAAATTATAGTTAGGAATAAGAATAGGATGTGAGTTGAACTTATCCCTAGTGGCGCATGTGTTGAAAGTCTTAAATCAGGAGGTCTGTAATTGTTGATGTTCATTTAAAAATATATAAAAAATATATATTTTCTTTTCTGTTTTTCTTTTATGCTCCTGTCTTTTCAAAGCTTAGGTTAGAGGGCCCCCTGAGCTCTGGGGCCTTGGTGCACTGCACCACCTGGCCCTACGACAGCTACGCCACTGCCTGTATGAACATCAACGAATACTAACTCCAAGCTCTTCTATCATATAACCAATCCCATACAGTATCATAAGACCTATTTAATAAAAATAAATGTATAACCTAGCTAGGAATATATAGTTTGGTTTTTTTATAATAATTAAACTATTATTCAAATTTCTAATATAATTAGTAGGTACATAATGTATTTTTTGGGCATTCTTATCAAAACATTTATATAATCAATCATATACCTAAGTATTTTTAGTGATTAGAATTACATTAGAAATCTTATCTAAATAACTTGTCGTCGTTACACTGTGAAATTAGGTAAATATTAGAAATAAAATAGCCAACGCGTGTAGCGTTACAGTAGGACTATTCTGTAAGAACAAACTCGAGACTCGCAGCAGAAAACGGCCGTGAAATGTCAGATAGTGATATGCTATATTTAATAATTGTAACTCATCAGTACAGCAATACAGTAAACCATGGCGATGGCTTGGCGATGTTTTCGCGTTTGTAGTAGTGTACACACAGTGACTTAAACCGGATTAAACCAGCTTGAGCTAGTCACCACGCTCCTTTTAATCTCGCAAATAGAAATGTCATTCCATTTTGTTAATTATTATTTTCTTATTAATAAGTTTATTATTTGATTTAGATCCTTGTTTTTACAAATTTTATTCGTATAATAAATTGTTTGATATCGCTATTCAATAATAGATGGCATTACTTGCAACTTAAATCGAGCTTATATTTTCTACATGCAGTTATATGAACTGTAAAATAAGGCGAGGTTTGTGGAGTATAACATAGACAAAATATTACAACGGTCATACACAATTTGAATTTAATCCCATAGGCGTAGTGCCTGATCATTGATGGAATTCTGGGTCATAGATGGACGATAGTGAAAACTTACGTCGCAATAAGAATATCACATTGAATATTAATGCTTTAATGACGTTAGCTGACAGAAATTTCAACGCCAAAACTGTAGAGGAAAGGAGAAATGTTTGAAAAGAGAAAAAGTGAGTGTAGACACAATATCAGAACGAATCATCATTAACATAAATGACTGAACATCGAATGAGGATGAAAACTTATTATTAAAAATTACGTTTAATGTGTATAAGGTACCAATAAAATTAAAAAAATATATTCGTTTTTTTCCTGCTGACTTTGCACTACTACAAACGTAAAAACGTTTCCAAGCTGATTTGACTATAGGCACATATGTATATATATATATATCCATAGTCGCGTCAGAAACGTTTCGTTTGAAGTATGCATGAACGTGTACTATCAGTGTATTGACTGAATGAACTCTCTGAAGAGTTATCATGTGATCTCAATGATAAGTGCAGAGTAATTAAAGTGAAGTTTTGTAGATAAGTGAAGTGTTAAACAATTAAATAAGTATATCAGCAAAGTTGAAGGAAGTTTATACCTTATATTATGTATTATAAATGCGATTTGTATGTTTGTTTGTTTCACGTCTTAACTACTCAACCGATCATCATGAAGTTTTACACGCCATACACGTCGTGAGGGGAGAAAAGGATTTAGCTCCCTCATGTGCGAAGCCGTTGGCAGAAACTAGTAGTTTATACAAATATTATTAATGCGAAAGTAACTCTGTCTATTACACTTCCACGATTAAACCGTTGAATCGATTTTGATAAAATCAAACAAGCAAACTTGAACCCTGATGAAAAATATTTGCTCCGATGTTTTTGAGAAAAAAGTTCTGTTATTGCTGCGCTTTTCTTGGCCAGGACGTGATTGTAAAACTCTTTTTCATACTGAGGGATGGGTTGCCAAGTGGGAGCTTATGGACTGTTGCAATTATCAAAGATGTTCCTCACCGGCGATAGCTCCCCTGGTCATGCTGAGTCCGCGCTGTATCCTGGCGATGCACGCTCTGTGTCTCGGCAGGGGGGCCGTGCTACCTTTCTCTTGTAGCACGAATCTACCGAGCGTTTTCCAACTCGCCTGTGAATTTATTACAATTGAAACTTAAATATTTAACTGGTATGGCTTTGTGCAAGCCCGTCGGTACCACTTACTTATCAGATATTCTACTGACAAGCAGAAATACCTAGTATTTCTGTGTTTCAGTTTCAAGGGTGAGTGAGTCAGTGTAACTACAGACTCAAGGGACATAACATCTTAGTTATGAAAGTTGGTGGCGCATTTGCCATGTAAATGTAATTACCCATCATATCTTACAGTACGATGTCTATACAGCGACGGTGACCACTTACCAGCTGGCTCAAACATAAAAGAGAAAGCTAGCAGAAGTATATAACAAACCTGAGCTGTGTAAACCACCTCGTCATCAGCAAGGGCTCGTTGCTGAGGACCGGCGCCAGCTCTGCTCCCCCATTCCAGCTCCTCCACTAACACAAACCTGAAGATAAATAGCAGCGTGGTTGAATAAGCTCCATACCTTCTCCTCAGAAAAGGAGAGGAGGCCTTAGCCCAGCAGTTCTCAAGCTGGTGTTGTACTGGTAATGATTGTAGATATTTCTCACCGTTTTGGATTATCGTGACATCTTGCCTTGGTCAGCGCCTGGTATACCACGTAGGACGCTGTGGCGGTCAGTGGTACCTATAAGTAAGTGAAAGTTCTATTTCTTATAGTTCTTCGTTATGATCTCCTGGTACATGAATATCATTATTTTATGACAGTTTATAGTACACTATATATAAGAAGATTCTTCGTATTTTATAAGTGAAAAGTTGCAAATAAATCTCTTTGGTTGCACTGTTTGTATCTGTTAAAAAGTTGACGTTTTAAAAACTAGTACAGTCGGTTTCCTGACATTTTTTCTTTGTTTTTCTGTCCGCTAAAATGAGTGAATAAGTTGTAACAACTTTAAGCTGGACACAAAAGTAATCAAAATAGCCAAACCTTCATTATAGCGTATGGTATTTCATGGCAGACGTTGTGGACGCAGACCAGGAAGCTGTCCGGTGGCTTCCTGGTCTCCTCCTGTGTGCTGCTCTCCTCGTCCGAGGGTATCGTGTGATCCTTGACCCTGTCCGCTGTCGATGCTGATCTATGGGTACATAATCAATTATTCTTATGTTAGTTTCAGATTTATGTGCAAAACCTATACATATATATTTCTTGCAGTCTCGAATTTCACTGCGAGGTGTGCCCCACACCCAGCCCACAAATATTGTCGTAAATAGGGCCGTAGTATATCCTAATACTATGATGTTTACGATAGCTACAGTACAGGTACGAATAGAGCGTGCGGCGCGACTCACCGGATGCTTGTGAGCCAGGCGCGGCTGCTGGGGTCGTCGCCCACGCGCTTGAGCAGCAGGCGCGCGGCGGGGCGCTGCGTGGCGGCGCGCAGCACGCGCTCGTGCGGCGCCAGCACGCGCTGCGTGGGCGCGCGCGACGGCACCTCCTCCACCAGCACGTACCCGCCGCGCGCCGAGCGGCAGCCCGCCTTCGACAGGCACTGCGCGATCGCCTGCGCACACCGCCACACTGAACGCTGTCACTCTGTCGCACTCCGGTTAAAGAGTAAGTTTGGAGCGGGACAGTCATTCCTCACGATGGCGAGATGACTTGTTAATAAAAATTACGAACGTGAAATTATTTTTATTTTAAATATTATAATTATCATACCTCGTTGGTGGTGGTGTCGTGCGTCACTTTGAGTATGGAGTAGGGCTCGTGCAGCACTACGGCGTGCACCACGAGGAAGTGTATCTTCCTGCGCTGCGTGGGCGACGTGGGCTCGGCGTCCGCGCGACAGCTCTCGCCCGCCTGCTCCTCCGCGCAGCGGGAGAATATAAGCAGCGACGCCATGTTCAACGGCTGGTTTGTTGGAGATCTGAATGGAAGAAGTGAACCTATATTCGATTTAAAATTGCATCCACTACCATTGGATTTGGAGCTAATTCCACGTTGCTCCAAGATGTGTTGATGGATACATATTTCGCAGATTTCCATCCATTTAATTCTGGGTTCCTCACGATACCTTACCGAGCACGACGTGAATATAAAGTATAAACACAGGTTAAGCATGAAGAGATTTATTTGTTCTGGTTGGTTTGAACTCGAAATCTTCGTTAAGATTCAGGTGTTCAAGCACTGGGCCACCATTGGTTGATCAACAAGACATATTATTTATCTATTTTTACTGGTGCAAACTTTGTGCAAGCTCGTCTATGTAGGTACCACCCACTCATCAGATATTCTACCGCAACAATACTTGGTTTTGTTGTGTTTCGGTTTGAAGGGTGATTGAGCCAATGTAATTACAGGCACAAGGGATATAACATCTTAGTCCCCAATGTTGGTGGCGTATTGCTGATGTAAGTGATGTAACATATCTTGCAATGCCACTGTCAATGGGCGTTGGTAACCACAACATCAGGTGGCCGACATACTCGTCCGCCTATGCTATAAAAAAATCTGAAATGTTCAGACTACACTAAGAATAAAACGTTACCTTAACCGCACGTGTCTGTACCCGGGACGCAGGCAGAGCAATGGTATCACACGTTGAGACAGCATGTAGTTGGTGTCCGCGTCGTATACTTCGAAACGAACAAACGCCAGCTCAGGGAAATTCACCTGGAATTTTCGTCGTGAGTATTAATCTATGTATATTCAATTAAGTTTATTGGGACAAATAAATTCCTTGATATGGGATTTTGACCGTTGCGGCGCATCGCGAAAAAATCTCTGTGTGATGAAATTTGATGACGATTACTGCTCTCATTTCAGAGAGGCTATTGTCATACGTCACTAATGTTACAAATATGACAAAACTACAAAAAGTACTAAAAATTGTCTACGACCTCATCTTCATATCTTTCATAAGGTAACTGACAGTCGCGTACATCAAAATAACTGGACAAAGTGAGGAAGACGACGAAAGTACGAAGTGAAGTGTAAAATCAGTATTTTAAAGCTGATCTGACCCTTTGTACAGTCTGCCTCAAGGCTGCGTCTGAAAAAGGTCTATGACAGTTAACTCAGTGACCACTCGTAATACATACATACATAATTAGGTTAAGCTTACCTTAAAATTGAAGGTCTCATTCCATATAGGGTTCAAGGCGTTTCTCCTAGCGACTCTGGTCTTGATCTTCCTGCAGTCAGCGGGAACACCCAGTATTTCAACTTCGACGAATGCATTATAGAAGGAATAAACGTTTTCAGCGACATATTGTCCGGAAATTACGGCGAGGGTGAGGTGTGCGGCGTGGATGCCATCGAACTCCTTATCCATGGGGTTAAACCTGATGAAAGATATCATAAATTAGTGCCCACAACTATTATCCTTCATAGTTTTGGACTTCTTCCAAAGTATCCGATCCTCAGCTGATTATAACACTGACTGGTATCAGATAATAGTAAACAAACAAATTTAGTGTCATTGCAAAGCATTAGAGATGAACCAGTGGTTCGCGGGCTTAAACCCAGCGGGCTTAAGCGCCACTGAGTTTTCATGTACTTAATTTCTGTTTATAAATAATCTCGTGCTTCGCGGCAAAGGAAAACATCGTTAGGGACCTGCTTGTTTCCTTTGAAAATCTATCACATGTGTGCAACGCTGTGGAATATGGTCGAAATTCTATCCTCAACAAGAAGCCTTAGCCCAGTAGTGGGATATATACAGTCTGCTACTTTTATTGCAACGCATGTCGGTCAGCCTTTGCCAGGTTTTTACACAACGTTCATGAGGTTTATGAATGGGCTCACCGTCGAAAGGCGATGTGGTTCGGGTCCCACATGACTCTCGGTTTCCGAACGTATCCCAGGCAGCCGTTGCTCTCGTACATGGCCGCGTTGACCGCCATCGCCGCGTCCTCCGTCTGGTAGTTGAGCGCGACGAGCTGCACGCCGCACGACCAGAACGTCACCGGGTCGAAGTTGGAAGAGTCTATCCGTAGGCTGGGGAATACACTTCATTTCTAAATGTTCTTTATTCTTGCAACTTTTGAATTGTTATTTGCCACCTGTAAGCTACCTCCGGCTTTAAAGGTTCTAGGTAGAATACCGACAAGATGCCGTAGCAACTAGATTAGTATGGATGATGAACTATTCATAAATATAAAATAATATATACTTTAATTTCCCTATTTATATTTATTATCTCATTTCTAATTTGAAGTTTATTTGGCGTTAATAGTTATATGTAGCTTATTCATAATTCTTCATCATCCCGGAAGGTCTTTTGTGATTTGACATCACATCTAAATCTTCAACGGTTAGAATGTTATCAATTCACTTTCCGTAAATATGTAATTTTATCAGTTACCCGGCGGGATATGTCCTGACGAGTTGCGTTTCCGTGTGCGCGATGAGGGCCAGAGGATGTTTCCTGCAGATCTTCTTGGCGATGGCTTCGTTGACGGACGAGCAGCGGTAGCACGGGTGGTGGGCGGCGGGGGCATTGAGACAGCGCGCTCGGGAGTGCTGACTGCTTACGGCTAGTTGCTGGTAGAAATATCAACGGTAAAGTATGGGTTATCCGTTACTACAGATAACAATTACTTCTTATTCATTTTCTCATGTTTTTATACATGTTGCACAAGTGTTTACTCTTAATCTTTTCAGGCACAGAATTACAATTGCTGCAGATTCGTCATTTAAATATTAATCATTTCTTACATCACCAGCCCAGAAGTGTAAACTCATTGTTATTAATAATTTCTATTCAGAAAAGTGTTTTACTGGCTAGATTCAGAATTTGAATCCAGAATCTTGATGTACTAGAATATGTGAATGTATCTGGTGATGCTTCCTACTGTACTTACTGTCCCAGCGCTGTCGCTGCTCTCCGAGGACTCGAAGCTGCTGCAAGCGGCGGCGCTGGAGTTGTCCTTCACGATATTGCTCGGTTGTTTCATGGAACTTCTTGGCGATATTGGATTGAGACCTCGGAATTTTATAGCCTGTGATATTTCAAATTTAAATTCCTTTATCTACTTAAGAGACACTTCACTTCCTCATTGATAGTTAAAGTTAAAACTACAGATTTGGAAAAGGAAATGTGAAAAGAACCGGCAAAATTAACTTGCAGGTTTTTTGCGTATATTGAATCCATAGCCCGTGAATTTTAACCGATGATCGTGGGTTCAAACTCGGGCGAGCACCACTGAATTTCATGTGCTTAATTTGTGATTATAATTCATCTCAGTGCTTGACGGTGAAGGAAAACATCGTGAGGAAACCTGCATGTGTCAAATTTTACTGAAATTCTGTCACATGTGTATTCCACCAATCCACATTGGAGCAGCTTGGTGGATTAGGATTCAAACCTTCTTCTCGAAAGAGGAGCCTTAGCTTAGCAGTGGGACATTCACAGGCTGTAACTGTACTGCACTGAATCCAGGGAGGCGCATCCCCAAGGTGAGCTATTATTATGAACTTAGTAAGTGTACCCCTAGTGATAGCTTTCTGGGATCTTGAGGAAACCTAAGTAGGTTAATGCCTGATGAAGAGTTACTGACTACATGCAGTCAAGTAATAGGAGCAATAAATAGGTTTTTGGTTATGGTTGTGCCAATGTTATTTGATTTTTTTTTACTTTTTTTACCTATACATGTTACAGCTGCCGTTGAACATATTTAAATATCAAAACCATCTTTTTTAGTGTGGAGCATTGTAACAAAATTACATATTTTTTCTCTTAATATCAGAGTTTAATAAAATGCCGTCAGCTAAGACTAACTAACCTGAACATAAGTGACCATGTCGCTGAGCTCTCTCGCTATTTGATTGCTCCGTTTTCTATTCGTCGCGTGTTTTAAAGCAGCCGAAGTTTCTCCTTCTCCATCACGACGGAAACTCTGGTAGAGTGAGAGGGACGTCCGACCGACTTTCTCCTCCAAAGAGTTAAGTATTTTGTGTAACTCTTTTTCTGAAAAATGGTAGTAAATGAAATATATATACAAAACTTAAAAGCTTTTAGTTAATGTGCTCTCACCGCTGTGCCTCGTGTTTTCTAACCTTCATCTATTTTATATTTTTAATTACATATTTCACTTTTTACACAATATTTATGTCTGTTATAGATCGCGAATTGTATCATTTTGGAGTTGGTTATATGTCATTGATAAGGTCCTCAGTACGTTGGCCGAGAACCTGGACTGTTTCATATTTAAAGCTAGTGTTTAAATATGAAAGATTCAGTGCTAAATATATAAGAGACTCTAAATTTCCATTATTGGCAACAATTTATTTTGTTTCTATTGATTTAGTAGACCTTTTTATAGTGGTTTTAAAAATGTAATTTTTTGTATATTGTTTAGTGTTGATAACTTTAATAAAGGGATTATTATTATACTTATAAGGAGTTGACTTTGCAGGTGGTGGTAGATATTCAGTAGAGGCATCCCCATTATTTTTCACTCACCACAAACAAGATTATAAAAACAAATGAAGCACATGGTAACTCAGAGGTGCTTGACTGGAATTTCAACTGCGATCTTCAATTAAAAGTGTACAGCAGAAAGTATTTAATACATCTAGAAAAAGTTAATTTTACCATCGATTTCATCATCTTCATCGTAGTCCTCATCAGAGAAGTACTCTGTGAGTGATGAGCCAGCGGATTGGTTGGACATGATGGAACTGGTCCTGTTGCTGGCGTCTGGGAGAGACGAACTCGTTTGACGGATGCCGTTGCTCCTGGAGATATTCAGAATTGTTAGTTATGATAAGCTGATGACTTTCGGCAGGGGAAATGTAACGTATCGATTTACCTGAACGCTGTGGCGAGCACGCCGCCATAGCCTTGCGCGGAACTTGCACCAGTAATCCCTATAGTTGGACTGGACTGCACCGGAAGTAACTTCTTGTTCTTTATGAGTACCTGATGAATTCATTGTACAAATTAATGTTATGATTTGTAACTAAAATATAATGTACCTATCCACCTCGTGGCTGTAGATCGTCTACCACAGTCTTTGAACTACGAAGCGATTTGATGAAAATAGAAATGGTAGTCATAAAGAGTTATCTGTCAATCACGGATGGATAGGGTAAATTAACGAATTCTATTAATCTGGTTTAGGTAGGTAACACCACTAAACAGCAATACTCAGTGCTGTTGATTTCCGGTTTGAAGAACGTGATCCGGTATAACTACAGGTAGGTTGGTGGCGCATTGGTGATGTAAGGTGTGGTTAATATTTCTAACAATGCCCACTTTCCATCAGGTAGTCTTCACTTGCCAGTCTGCCTAACTAATACAATAAAAACTGGCATTCTATCCTCTTAAGGAGCATGTTTATAGGATATACAGTACTCTTGTTGATAGTTGCTTGAATTTGTGGTCTCAGTCAGTCAGCATACCTTATACTTTAATTGGTCTGGACTGGGTAGACGCGGATCGTCCGTGTAGTCCACTTCGAACAGGAACGACGTCACCAGTTGGTCTCCAAACACTGCCTGGATGAACATGGTGTTAATAGAGTGTGCGTAATCATATTTCGAACTAAGTTTCAGTCTACGGCGGGAAAAATTCAATTAGGATATAATATGTATACACTACAAAAGATTTTGTTGTTTTTTATATGACTTTCATAAAGTCTGCGTAACATTTTTATTTCTTATATCGTTGTGATAGTTTTCAATTGTCCAAACCAGCCTGATTAATAAAATTTAATGTATTATTATTTACTGTGCACAGTAAAATACATATTATGCTACAAAAATAGATAAACATTAAAAACATGATTTACCATGATTATGACATAGCTATGGAGAAGGAAGTCGAATTAATTTTCGATTTATAGAATTTTACAATCAAAAGTAACGTTACGCCCATATGAATGGTTAATTGTAGCTGAATGTTATAATGCACCATATTTAAAAAAAAATATAAACAAAAATATATTTAGCCGGACAAAGATCCGAATTAAAAGTACTAAATAATATAGAAACTATAAGAAATATTTATATAATTTACAAAATTACTGACCTCAAAAGTGCTAGCCATCACTTGCTGTTGCGGGAGACTGCAGTGGTTTTCGATGCTCAAAATTAGAGGATATGGGGAAGTAACGAATGCACTCCTGGAAAATATTTAAATAGTACAAATATTTTAACTTTGCCGCTCTGACCAACAATAAGAAATATGACGCTGATTTATTAAAATCAATGTAAAGATAATGCTAGCAAAATACCTCTTCTCACCTCTTTTCACCTCTTGAGGAGGTTTGTTAGATATACACAAACTAAAATTTAATCCGACATAAACTGCACTTGAATGCTCTTTAGAACCCGGAAACTTCAGTTAAGATTCATGTGTATTAGCTACAGAGACGGCGTTAGGCGTTGGCGACCTCGCGGTCGGGGGTCCTCGCGCCTTGGAGGCTTATGCATTACTTAAAACCCGCGAACGCGCCGAAAATTGGACTCGTCATGATTTTTGATTGACATAGCCAATTATATTTTATTCAGTGTAGGAAGAGGGCCTCGCCAGGGCAGATGTACAACTTTTTGTTTATCTCGCTGGAAAAAGTTGAATGTACCAATAACCAGTAAAAAAGGTGGGCCAACCGTCCTGCCGAAAAGGTGGTAAAAGCGTTTTTACAGCGACATTAAAAAAAGGGCTTCGCAAAATGTATCTCAGCCACATACAATTTTGGTCTTGCCCCGCCACTGCCTAGCCACTGAGTGGTTTAAGGGATTTAAATCTACACGACTTGATATAAATGCCAAAATTGTGTGCCGATTTGTCATCGTTTAGAATTTAGTCTCTATACTGCAAGAAATATAAAACGCGCTTCACACTGAATGTCTCCTCGCTAACCATGATATCCAAGATGTTATATCCCTTATGCCTGTAACACATTAAACCGGAATGTATTAACAGATACACATGTATGTTTAGTGGCAGAATAAAATTGACGAGTGGGTGGTAGCTAGATAGCACAAAGGCCGGTGGTACTGAATAACATTAAGTCATAAAAATACCTAGCGATCGTTTCAACGACTCTTCGAAATGGTATTTTGGTAGTGAACGTGTGCCCGTGGTAGATCACAGGGTTGCCATCGTCACCATCCCAGCAGTCCAGCTCGACACAACGGCAACCAGTCAATAACACCTGAAATTAAATATAGGGTTCCTTATGTTACATATGCTTTAGTAGTTCCCAATGTTATGATAGAAACAAAATACACTATTCGAATAAGTTCTTTCGAATCATTTAACAAGATCAAATTATATTTAATGTCACCAGTTTTAAATATAAATTGATTTGGATTAGATAAATTGTTAAATCTACTCAATTGTTTTTATATTAATTCTGCCTTTAATTCCCTCGTTGGCCTAGTGGCTTTATGTAAGGCCGCAGACCCGAAGGTCCTGGGTTAAATTCCCAGGTCGGCCTAATAAAATGTTATTGGGTTTTTCTATCAGAAAATTCTCAGTAGCAGCCCGGGAGTCTGGAAGTTGGAAGTGTGTACCGAGTCACGGAAAGCCGTTGGTCCTGCGCTTGAACTCTTTCCGGTCTTTTCCTATTATGAGAGCTAAGGAAAAGAGACCACCACCATCCACCTGTGTTTGTGCACTATAATATCTCCTGCACAGTTGGCTAATCTCTCTTGAGATTAACCGCCGTGCCGAAATCGGTCAGGACGACATTATATTCATTCATATAAATCATTTATATTTATGTAGACATCTACGGACTTAGAGTTCCGAGGATCCTGGGCACTTTGAACTTTGAGGCCCTTTATTCCGAAACTAGAGTTAAAATATATCATTTTTGGCTGGGGTCCCTCAGCTGGGGCGGGGCCTGTATTATGTAGGCATAAATGCGGGGCTGTATGTATAGAGAAAATATAAAGCCAAAATATGCGCGGTAATAAGCGTGTAGGAGCTCTAATCCTCTGAAACTTTACAAATATATACACAATAATGTTATAAATAGAAGTGAAATATAACTAATAAAAACAATTGTATATATTAGTATTTTTTTTTAAAATAATGATGCAATAATTGAATATAATTTGACGTATCAAAAATATTTGCATCTCGTATGAAAAAGCTAGCGTTAAACCATTTTATTCAATTATATAGTTTAAATTTTAAATGAAACCAAAGGAATTAGATATAATATTTAATCTACCTCACTGATTTTTTTAAAATAATTAAACATTTTGTGTTCAATAGTTAAAAATATTTAAATAATACTAAAATCTCGTTATGCGGTGAAAGTAATTAAATAGACTTAATGTTGCGTGTAATTTACAATGACATCCTTTTTACACTCATTAGTCAAAGCTGTGCTCACACGTGCGGTAAATAGTATTAATCGTTCCACTGCATATTCGTGAAGCTCTTTATTGTTGGACAAATATGTGAGCGCAGCGTTAGACGCATGATCGTGATTATTGATTCGATTTAGTCCAAGCGAAGGCTCAGTCTGTGTCGTAGTCTTTTTACATTATTTGAATTATACTGTTTGATATTTATCGTTTTTACAAAGATATTTTGCGAAAGTCTTATAACACGTTTTTAGCGTATAAAGAAACGTCAAGTAAATTGTCAAAATACCCTGATTTTTGACAGCTTGTAAGTTTGTTAAGTTTCGTGTTGAAAAACACTTTGTTTATTTCGCCGGTCCACTGAAATTATTCAAGATTGCGTCCGAAACGGAAGTTATAATGAAAGATGTTCCCGTGGACGTGGATACAAGAAATGTTGTTAAAAATAGGGAACTGTTGTACCGGATGATTATAAGGTAAAGTTTTCGTTGTTACTCGAACTTGGTTAACGATTGTTTAGTGTTCAAAATCATTATTAGAGCTGATATGTAATTGTATTTCAACCTATTATTATATTGCAATTATATTGCTTATTATAATATTTAATAATATGATAGTATAATGTCATGAAAAAGTTTTGGATTTAGGTTATGTTTACGAATTTATAAAATATATTTTTTTACAATTTAAACGTTTAATGTTATCAAATTGTGTTCACTTAGAAGTTATAATTATTAAAATAAATAATTGCTTCATAAAATTAACTAATATATTAAAGTTACAATTTTTCCGTAAAATTAATAAACTAAATAATGAAAAAACAATTCATTACTAAAGTGTTAAGTTTTTGTGCTAGCCGATCTATTTAGGTTATTCTACAACTAAACAGGACTAATTAGTATTATTGTGATCCGGTTTGAAACGGTGAGTGAGTTAGTTACAGTGCTTTATTGGTTTTGAAGAAATATTTGTCTATGAGTGTTGATAATCTCAAATCATGAGCTATTATATTTTCCAGCCCGCCATATTAAAAATATTTTGAACAATATTGTACTATTTTAGATTGCAAATACCACTTAATAATAATGAATTTATTTTTAACCTATCATTTCTTAAGTAATATATTAGTTTTTTTACAGTCAACTCCATTATGATGGCTTTCAACCGATCGCGGCTACTCTGTCAGTGGCTGTTCACGCTGATCCACCATGTCCACCAAGCGACAGGTAAAATGGAGTCGTAGCAATATAATGTGTGGTAACAAAGTGATTTGTTATTGGTTGAAATTAATTGACCAACTGATAGAGATTGGTCAATTAAGAAGGCGTACATTCACAGGCTGGAATGTCCCACTGCTGAGCTAAGGCCTCTTCTCTTTTGAGGAGAAGGTTTGGAGTTTATTTCACTACGCTGCTCCATTTCCTCACGATGTTTTCCTTCAGCGTCAAGCATGAGATGAATTATAATCACAAATTAAGCACATGAAATTCAGTGGTGCTTGCCCGGGTTTGAACCCACAATCATCGGTTAAGATTCATGCGTTCCGCTGGGCCATCTCAGCTCTCGAAGGAGGCGTAGATATAATCGAACCTTGAATTTTCACACCCATTTGATTAGTTAAATAGTTCTACATTTATCTTTAATGATAATACAAGACTATTCCACATCCATCCATTTTAATTTCACTTCACTTGCTTCTTTTATCTGATAAATATATAATTTTATCGATGGTGTTCTAGGCTCTTAAATCTCATGATGGTGGGGCTCCAACACGAGCCGGACAGGAAAGACCGTCTCGCAGCCTCTAGCGGAGCTGAACATCTACTAGGAACTACAGGATTTGGTGTGTATTTGTTGAAAACATTTAAAAATCTTTTTTATCATACACAATTTTTTTGTTGTGAATATTACAACACTTGTTTATGTGTGATTTAAATTTCCTATTAGTGTATTGAAAAGATTGAGACTATTGATTATGTGGGCTGGGTTTGAATTCCTGTTGAGGTCTGGGGAATTTCTCTAGAGCTTCGAGCTTAGGAAGCTGAAGGAATTATATAAAGCGATTGGTCCTGGGCTCAATTGTAGATGGTTGTCGTATCGGGCTATCATAGTGAGAGAATAGGGTTTATATCTCCAATACAATGGCTTGTCTTAGTTAGGTGTTGCCGCTGTCACGGAAATTGGTGATGGGGATCATCTCTATTTAATAAAGGAAGGCATTTTTATGATTCTTTCTCTTTTAAAATAGATTGCCACCCTCCTTTGTACCTAACTAATCCACCTGGATACGGATCGGAAGTTTGTTCCCAAAAATATAACAGAACAAACGTATTATAAAAAAATAAAAAATGTAATAGTGTGTCCCACACGCAAATAGACTTGGAGTTCGAGATGGACGCGTCGTCGCTGGCGCCCGAGCCGGCCACGTACGAGACGGCGTACGTGACGTCACACAAGATGGCGTGCCGCGCCGGCGCCTTCAGCGCGTGCGGGCAGCTCGTCGCCACGGGCAGCGTGGACGCCAGCATCAAGGTGCTGGTGGTGACATCGCACCGTCACTTTTACTATTATATTCATTTATGGATTCTTTAAAGGAGAAATTTGGAAGTTTCGTTTGAATGTTAGAAAAGTTGCTATCGGTAATGAAAGTGAAAATAATTTTAATCGTTTCTCGTAGTTTAATCGTAGTTTAATTACATTTAAAAGTTATTGTTGTTGTTGTTTTTTTATAGATATTAGATGTGGAGCGGATGTTGGCGAAATCAGCTCCAGAAGAAGTGGATCCCGGTAGAGAGCAACAGGGACACCCCGTTATCAGAACATTGTAAGTGAATATAGTTGTCAAATCAAGGTCAAAGGTGTTTTTTTATTTTAGTTGCCTAATATATTTCATTTAACAAATTTATTATCTGTTCCCTAGATATGACCACACAGACGAAATAACAGCACTGGACTTCCACCCTCGAGAACAGATCCTGGTGTCAGCGTCTCGCGACTGCTGCATCAAACTCTTCGACATAACCAAGGCGTCCGCTAAGAAGGCATACAAATCTATCACAGTGAGTGTTTCTTGTCTAGTTGTTCTTATCTATTTATATAAAAATAATTATAACTGTATGTATATTCCAGGATGCTGAGCAAGTCTTGTGCGTGGCGTTCCACCCCCTGGGCGACCACATCATCGCGTCCACCACTCATCCCGTCATCCGGCTGTACGACGTGACCACCAGCCAGTGCTTCGTGTGTCCCGTGCCTTCGCACCACCACAAGAAACAAGTCAACTCGATCAAGTGAGTTCCGGAGTGGTCAGAAATTTACACCAACTTTGTGCTGACCCTAAACTATGGTTAAGTGTGATTGTTTCGTTGGTCGGATGGCTGGTCTGGAATTCGATAGAACTTTGGAAGCCGTTGGTCATGCACATGATTCCCGCAGATTATAAGAGTGAGGGCACTCTTGTGCAATATAATATGTCCCGGAAAGTCTGTCAGGATCTGCTGACCGTGTCCGCTTGCAGGTTCTCCCCGAACGGCAAGTACTTCGCGAGCGGCAGTGCGGACGGGTCGGTAAAGCTCTGGGACACGGTCTCCAACCGCTGCTTCAATACCTTCATCAACGCGCACGAGGGCTCCGAGGTGTGCTCCGTCGCCTTCACCAGGAACAGCAAGGTGCCTCACCTCAAGTTGCTTCGAACTCCACCGCGCGCATTTATCATCCGTCGATAATGATACGTGCTTATATATCTTAACTATATGATGAATGCGAAAATGAATTTGTGTATTTGTTTGTTACGCTTACGTCTTAAATACTCAGCCCATAATAAAGAAAATTTGCATATACGTTGTTAGAAAAGGACAGAGTACCTAACGCCCCCCCCCCCTTCCCCGTAAGTCACAGGCGGTAACTAATACATACAATATCTGTTCCGTAGTATCTCCTGACGTCGGGCATGGATTCGTCGATCAAGCTGTGGGAGCTGGCGTCCAGCCGCTGCCTCATCCAGTACACGGGCGCCGGCACCACCGGTAACTGACCACTGACCACTCCTACACGATACAGCGCAACGTATACGAACAACGGGATGATTATGCCCTGATTAAATTCATAAATTAAATAAAAAAATTATGGTCACCATTGTCGAGTATGTCATTTTATGTATGATTTAGTAGTGGAGCTGCATGAGAGTCATGTGTTTATCCTTCGGCAGGCAAGCAGGAGCACCACGCGCAGGCAGTGTTCAACCACACGGAGGACTACGTGCTGTTCCCGGACGAGGCGACCACCTCGCTGTGCACGTGGCACTCGCGTAGCGCCAGCCGATGTCAGCTCATGTCGCTGGGGCATAACGGGGCCGTCCGGTAAGTACGACGCCGGAGTGTGTCTACACGGACACGTGGGGCACAACGGGGCCGCCCGGTGAGTACGACGCCGGAGTGTGTATACGGACACGTGGGGCATAACGGGGCCGTCAAAGAAATGGATGCGCTCAAAGTGTTCGACTAGGAGTTTTATTGGCGTGCGCCGCGTAAACCTATTTTATGTGGACCGTTATTAGCGGGTAGCTAGTTAATGATAAAACATAAACTGGGGCAGTTATGTATGGCTGGTGGTGTTGCAGGTACATCGTGCACTCGGGGACGGCGCCCGCCTTCCTCACGTGCAGCGACGACTACCGCGCGCGCTTCTGGTACCGGCGGAACACGCACTAATGTCTACTTTTAATAAATAATTAATGTTTCAAAATAGTGTTTTTATTTGTGACCCAGTCAAGCTAGTACATATATAATTTGAAATAAATGTATAAATGTAAATATCTACATCAGTCGGTGGATACCTATAACAGGCATTAAGTTGTGTAAAAAATATTTTATTATTATTTAAGTAGTAGTATCCGCTCGTGGCTTCGCCTGCACGTGAGCCCCCCCCCCACATGCGGGCATAATATGTTACATACACTATGTCCTTTTTGGTACCCCTGGCTAAGAAAGCTGTGCCGTGAAAGTATGACAAACAAACACATTCATATTTGCATTTATATGAAGATGACGGCGTTGCTACGTTTTATATGGGATGTGTGTGTGCGAGACAGAGACAGAGAGTGTATATATAATCTCCAAATAGTATAAGACAAACATGTCTGTATCTCCGCTTCCTTTTCTAAACCTTGCAACAGATTTTTGTACGGTTTTCAGTGATGAGAAAGAGCGATGAACGGTTGGATGGTTTATTTGTATAATTTGTAAATATTTTGTATGAAATGGCTGAGCTATGTCTGTGTATGTTGATAAAATTGTTTCCGTACGCTTCATGTAAGCAAGCTAACGCTGGCTAAATCTTAGAAAATACCTATTCAAATATACAAACAAGAAAGTTGAAGGTCTTAAAAATGCCTACAGAAAAGTCCGCCATAGCATATGTTCTTAGGTACACTCAAAATTACTATTACAGTAAAAAATATATAGATTAGGTTTTCTCCAATTAATTGTTAATTCTTATTAAGATTCAAAGCAATTTTGATATGATTCATATTACTCATTTAAGACATACTTATATAAACTTATAAATACTTTTAATTAAATAAATAAACCGACTTAATATTTACTTATTAATCGTACTTCTTCATTCGTAAATCGCACCCTAAGGGGTGGGACGCCATTAAATGACCTACCTGACTATACAGCTCTACCGACGACTCCCCCTTCAGCTGGTGCCCGGTGAGGTAGGTGTTGTGACTGCTGGCTATGTAGTACTGGCTCAGGGGGCCCGTCATCTCACGGGATAGCTCCTTGGGTAAGTCATCTTCTCCATTAGTCGCGGATTTCCTAAAGAAAATTTAGTTATAATAACATTTGACGTCCAATAAATTTATAAATGGGAAAGTAACTTTCTGTCTGTTACGCTTTCACGGCTAAACTACTAAATCGATTTTGATGAAATTTTGTACGTAGCTATTTTGAGCCCGAAGGAAGGACATAGGCTATATCTTATATCTATCACCTGTCATAAATGCCCCCCTCCCAATACATGTGCGAAAACTAGCTTATAATAAAGGGCATCAATTAATATTCACACGTGTTCCATCAAAAATGCAATATGTGGCTGAAGCTGGACGAGTCTGAACTGGGGATGAAAGCGCTTGCTGGATACTGGAGGAGCGAATATGGACCGCGAGGTTCACGAGTAGCAGTGTTGACTTTATATTGGCAACTAATGCTTGCAATAGTACATCGGCGTCTGACCGAATACCGAATAATTGTTAACTGGTGTGGCTGGAAATGTTGATATTTAAAAGCTTTTATTTAACTTGCAATGTTATTTGTGTCAAATCTTGCAAGCTGAGTTAGAATTAGAACCATCTCTTACGGAGTTGACCCATTTCGGTTCAGTTCTGTTCAGACAATTCTTTTTTATGGTGGTGATTCCCTAAAATTGTCTCCAACTTCACTCCTCAGCGGTGAACAGTATAGATGAGATTTGTTTATAAAACAGGTTTTTAATAATTTAAGTTTACTAGTAGTTTATCAACAAAATAGCACTCACCCCGTAAAATTGTTAGCTCTACGCTGCTCAGGCACGAACGCGTAGTTGTCTTTGTCCGTGAGAAACCTAACGAAGCCCTCGAATGAGAAGCAGTTCTCTGCGCGCAGTGTCGGGTCTGGCTCGTGTCTCTGTAGGTTAAGTATTCTTTAATAGCTATAGGAGTTTATATTATAATCAACTTAAATAGCTCCATGTGATGTGATAGTCTGCGGCCAAGAATGTCCCCTCGTCACCTCTTCTAAAACCTGAATATTTATTGTCGGAGAAATGTTGTAATGTAAAAATTAAGATAACAGCCAGTAAAAGTCCCACTGGTAGACAAAAGCTGTCGGTCGGTAGCTATCCATCGTATTTTAACTGGCACATGCAATTTTTCTCGTGATTCCTTCAAGTAAAACCATAAAAATTCAGTATTGCTTGCTCAGGTTTGTAACCGTACTCTTTCGTTATGATTCATGCGTTCTAGTCGCTGAGCCATCTGGGTTAAAATTATCAATCAATGCATACGAGTTTCCAATATAAAAGAGCTATTACTAAAGGTGTAAATCTTTGATTTATATATGTTCTCGCTCACCTGTATAATATCTTTCAACTGTTGTTCAGTCTTGGGTTCATTTTGTCTCGTTTCGCAGAACTTCCCGAGTGTGGGCAGTGACAACACTCGACCGCTCACGTCGGGACTCGCTCCTGAATATAAAACTTGGTTAAATTGTAAAATATTTTGTAGTTTCAATTTTCACCAAAGGGAAGCGGAGCCAAATGGAAGTGTCCAACTGGAGCTTTCGAACACTCAGGCAGTGCCAACGTCCAACATCACAGTTCAGGCTATGGCAGTATGAATTTCGTGACGAAAAGCTCAATGACTTATAGGTCTGCTTAATAAGCATTCGACTAGACCAACGATGATATTGATTTTATTTAATGTACCTGGTAAAGCCGCCGCTGCGAGGATGTCAAACGCTTTCTTTCTGCCCGCCTTGTCACTAGGCGGTTCTAAGTCCAGGGATCCATTTCTCGTCAGTAACCCTAACAAATCGAAATCTTTATTAAACATAAAAGTGATACACTTGCTGAAATACAGTCAAAAATGTACGATCGGTTCGGAAATAAATAGTATAATATTTGTAATTTATTTATGCGTACTTACCTGTGCGGAAAACATTTTTGCTTCTGAAAAGTTCTGGGGAGCTTCGACTTTTTTCAGCACCGAGCAGTGGGTTCCGCATCCTTGGCACCGCCAACTGTTCGAAGACGTCCCTCAACTCCGACCTCATCACTAGACTGAAACATACGTTTAAGCATTTAGTATCCGGGTACGGCTAAGAAGGGACTCGTTTTGTTCTGAATTTACTACGAGACCTAATTATGAAGCTATCACGGGTATGCTACTTATGGATCAACGGGTTGCAAGTAAATGATGGGTAAACGTATGAAGATGATAGATTGTAGTGATTTTGAAAGTGTCACATAGACATGTCTACTACGAGTGAACAAAACGATTCGTATTTTGAATGTAGTAGTGATTTACACGATATCAATTAAGTCATTGCCAATGCGCCACCAACCTAAGGGACGATGTTGTTAATATGTCCCTTGTGTCTGTAGTTTCACTGGTTCGCTCATCCGTGACTGGGGTGGGGTGGGAGTGAGGTGTACCTACCCAGACGAGTTTGCACCAAGCTCTACCACCGAGAAAACTCACCTAAAACTCCGAAATAACGCCACGAAATCCATGAAGTCCAGCTGCGTGTCGTATCCCACTGAGCCCGTCCTCAGATGTTTTAGGTTCTCCCAAAATCTCTCGCTGGTCTCTAATCTTCTTAAACTATGAAAAAGTCATATAAATATTTAGAAAAGATCTTGAATAATATTAAAACAGAGAGTCATGATGTTTTTTTCTAGTAGTCCGGTTTACGCTAGAGCTTAAAATAGTTGGTCTTGTTGGGCCAATAAACAAATAGGTTTTGTCACTCAAATTCGTAGTGCAGCTCTGTCTGAAAGCACGTAAACTAGTTGATCTTACGTTTAAGCTCTGTCCAGCTGAGTTAGATTGCCGACCTAACAGACAGAAAACAAGTACACTTTTTCGTGGTCGTAATCGGTCCGACCGACATACGTTATGACGTGATATTAAGTTGTTCATGTAATTAATAAAACTTATATAATATAAATAAAACATCATAAATTACGAGATGGCCCGGTGGTAAGCGTGAATCTTAACCGATGATCGTGGGTTCAAATCCGGGCAACCACCACTGAATTTCATGTGCTTAACTTGTGATTATAATTCATCTCGTGCTTGCCGGTGAAGGAAAACATCGTGTAGGTTTCCTACATGTGTCAAATATTCACTCAAATTCTGTCACATATGTATTCCACCAACCCGCACTGGAGAGCGTGGTGGAATAAGCCACAAACCTTTTATTTATTTATTTATATATTAAGGAACTCCAACAAATAATACACACTTACATTACATCGTGGAATAATGTTTTAAAATATGTGTGCTCCTTCAATTATAGACCACATCAAGCACATAAAGTAATGACTAAACAGAAATTAAAAATTGCTGTGATGCAGCAGGATGGTGGATAGTAATAACCAGTTAACAGCTTAATAGACAGAAAATATGTTTAACCTTGGAGCTTACCTACTGCGGTTAGGGGAGCCGCTGAACACGCTGGTCGCCGCGGTGAGGCTGCTGTGACGTAGCGCGCACGAGGAGTGCTGGCTCGACGCGGCCGAGTACGAGCTGAACACAGACGTGGCTTATTCTTTATGTGTAAAAAAGAGTAATAACCTGTCATTGTCCCAATGCCTGTCCTCTTGAAGGTTTTACCTGCATTGGTGTACGAATGCGACTTGGAGGATACACATATATATGCAGACGTCCATTCGACATATGAAGGTTTCCTCGAGATATTGTCCTTTGATAGCGAGTACAAGATATAAGCAGTAGAGCTGGGAGTCCAGCTCTACTGCTTATATCTTGTGCTCGCTGTCGATATGTACTTTAGGTATATAAGGAATTCTCATGGTAGAGTCACAATATATTTATAACAATATAATAATAATAATACTTTGTTGTTATCCATTACATACATATTCTAAAAAAATATATAGCCCTGACTCCTGAACTGGTGTTCCTTCCCATTAAATTATTACATACCTATTATTACAATACAAATTGCCTTATTACTAATTATTGTAAGTAAATCCAAACCATGTGTTTACGTGTATGTGCATGTGTGTGTGTGTGTGTGTGTTA
The DNA here is from genome assembly GCA_905220585.2 of Nymphalis polychloros. Taxonomy (NCBI): domain Eukaryota; kingdom Metazoa; phylum Arthropoda; class Insecta; order Lepidoptera; family Nymphalidae; genus Nymphalis; species Nymphalis polychloros. The sequence continues at coordinate 193,817 of HG992268.1, read as the reverse complement.
CTTAGAAATTCTAGCTAGATATATGGTAAGGCACTTATTTTCTCAAATGCTCTTTCTGTCTTTAAGGCTAAAGAGAAATTAGCATATGATATATGAAATTTTGTAATTTTATCAGGCCATTAAATTTTTTATTAACACAAAATAAATTTCACCTGTGTCTTGGTGATCCCTGGACTACGTCATCATCACTGCGCGCGCCGGATGTATGTGAGCTGTAACTCTTTGGAGAACTCTTCAATTCGGACGTAGATTTGTTCTTCTTGAACTTCATGCCCGTATTTTTGATAGAGTCCGTGTGGGACTCCGCGTATTTGACTGGCGTGGAGTGTGACGAGCTATCGCAGACTGACTCTCTGCCTCCAAATACCTGGATGATCGAGGTGGAACACTAAATTGAGAAAAATACATCTCAAAACCCATTGCTAATCTTGTAGGTAATATCTGTAATGATTATCTTTTAAGTAAGTAACAGCCTGTGAACGTCCACTGCTGGGCTAAGGTCTCCTCTCCTCTTTTTGCGGAGAAAGCTTGGAGCTTATTCTACCACACTGCTCCAATGCGGGTTGGTGTACTACACATGTTAGGCTTGAACCCACGATCATCGGATAAGATTCACACGTTTTTACCAGTGGGCAGCTCTCGGCTTCCTTTCCTTCCTTCCTTCCTTATATTTACATCCAGTCTTGGTTTTCATATAACAAACCTTGAAGGCGGCTTAAATAATAGTAGACGTAGACTTAGAAATTGTTATAAAAGTCAAACTTACATTTAACGTAATAATAATAATTTAGTATAATTTACTTAAATTACTTGTTGGTAAGGATTTGTGCAAGCTCGTCTGGGTTGAAGTGGGTCCCACTCATCCGATATTCTACTGCCAAAAAGTTGTGGTTAATATTGTTGTGTTACAATTTCAAGAGTGAGTGAGCCAGTGTAATTAGTCACAAGGGACATGTCATCTTACCTACCTATGTAAATTTAAGCGAAAGCTGGTGAGACTTACCCGTATAGCATCAGATACCAGCGGCTCGCAGCAGCATCCATCTTCGTAGTAGAGCGTCGTGTACTTGTTCTTCAGCCACGCGAGACTCCTGTCTGCGAGCTTCGTCTGACTTATCAAGGCCCTTATGACAGAGTGTAGGCCGACCGCCCACACCCTGAAAGTAAACGACGAAAAGATTTATAAATATTTTAGTAACACTAGGTATTCATAGGAATATAATATAATTAAGAGATTCGAAATAATGCAAAGTATGTGACATTTTGATTATTTATACTAGAGATTATAAGTTCGCTAAGATAATAAGTTTTAAACAGTTTTGTAGTACATATAAAACTTGTTTACCAAAACACATAATACTTTAATTTTCACTATCTACTTGGCATTATTTCTTTCTTTTTCAGAACGAAGGTTTTTTACGCGGCTTACAGTAGAGTGACATGGTAGAGGCCCAAGGTCACGTCATGTAACGAAATAGCGTTTATACTATGCCTACCAAATGCTACAAAATGCGATGAGTTGGGCGTTCGAATTTGAGAAGTCGATATAAAGGAGGTTAAGGTGCTTTTTGGTGTGAAAAATGCAGTAATATAATCTTATTTAGATATCAGAGCTTCTCTTTCTCTCTTTCTATATATATATATAATATGTTTATATATATATAGATATATGTTTATATATATATATAAACTATATATACTATACTATAACTTGTACATAGTTTTGTCAAAATTTCCTCTTGACAAAGTCAATTTGATTCTTAGGGCGATACTAGTGCCTTGTTTATGCATTTTTTTTTTAAATGAGTAACTATGAGTTCTTGGAAATACAGACAGCAAGACAAACTGCTAGCAAGACTTGACATTTCTAAATTTAAAAAATAATTTGGGGGTAAGAAGGGGATCAAACTAAGCAAATATTTACCTAAATGAATACGGTGGTAGTACAAAATGCACTGTTCTGTTATCACTCAAAGTTTTTCCGTACACTAATGATATGATATGCGGCCGTTGGCTGCACGTCTCGAGGCCATGTTTCTTTGCGCACGCGCAGAGCTCCGCTATATCACGTGGTTCCAGCAACTTGCCTCCAAGACGCATGTCCTTGACGCACTGGAGATCGATGAAGCTGTAAAAGATTCCAATTTTAATTCGGTTCCTTTTTGTTCATATTATTTTATTTAATAGGGAAAAACTGTGGCGCCAAGTCTGTGTAAGAATTAACTGCAAATTCGGGATGAATCATGAAATTACTTAAGTCAATAAAGGCCTTTGCAATGATAGCGTTGTAACTTATAGGGACTAAAGTTAATTCTTCTGATTACGAATTACATTTTCGAAAAAGGAGAACCTCTGAATTTCTTGCCGAGTTTTCTCGATAGAATCTACAGTCGTTTACATTCCTTTCAACCGCTGGTTTGTAGCCTAACACAGATTAAAAGTAATGTTAGGAAAATTGCCTTTCTACTTGAATATAGGAAATTTTGATTTGTTCCAAGTCGTCTTAAAACGAGAGGAGTGATCACGTCACAAAAATCTTTGTAGAATTATTCCCAGAGGAGCACAAATGAAAACCAGTAATCAGTAATATATTATAATTTGAAAATATTGTTTGGAAATTATAATTCATATTAATAAAAAAAATCACACCTTATAGTATAAAGACAGTGCGACGATAGCGCGATTTTAAGTACTAGCCATCTATTGGTGAAATATATGAAACATATACATATATATCAGAATAAATTTAATAAATATATAACAAGTAAATAATATTGTGGCATTAATAAGAAGAGTCTCCTCTTACTCACCCCTCTTCTCCGACCACACCAGCTTCATTCTCGTGCACCAAGTTTCCAGAATATTTTAGGGGTATGACTTCCTCGGGGTTATATGATAAGCTAATCTCAGGTTGCTGAACGTTTTCTGATGGGGTTTCACCTGAAAATTAAAAGCATTGTTTTTAACGAAATATTCGAAAATGTTCATTTGTTTTTTTTACACGGACGATCTTTTAGGCGGACGGGTAGATGGGCCACTGATGGAAATTTAACCATTTCTTACATGACCAATGCGCCAAGGATTTGGGAGGCATGGGTCATCAATATCTTAATGATGTCCCTTGTGCCTCTAGTTAGGCTATGTCACTCAACTTTCCAACCGAAACACAACAATGCTACGTATGATTCGTCTGATTGGCGGTAGAATATGTGATAAGTGGTTGATACCCCAGACGGGTTTAATAGAACGGTACCCAAGTACACTCGCTCACTCACCTCACCAGTGAAATATGATATTGATATAAATTCTTACATACCGTGTTGTGAGTGCGGGCGGTGCGCCGTGCGGCACCACGTAAGCAGTGCGCACGATCGTTCCAGCCTGAGCTGAGCGAACGCGCCGCCCCACTCCGTCTCCCCCACCACACACGCAGTCCCGTGGTGTAATATCTGTAATAAGAGTGTAAATACATGAGGAAATTGTATTTTTACTATATATATATATATATATATATATATATATATATATATATATATATATATATATATATATATATGTAATATACAAAGGTTTGGAGAGAATTTCTAAGAGTTTGAAGGTGTACAGTGAAGAGTATTAGATTCGATGATAAGGGTGATTACAATGACGCAAAACCTGGACCAACTTTACCTGTAAGACGTGCCTGTCCATTCTCTCTCCGTTCTGGGGAGCCAGGGGGAACATAGTGACGCCATGATCGTGAGGTAGAGGTTGTACAGGACAATATCCTCCACCTTCCAACTCGTACAGCGCTTCGTTCTCAAAGTCTGTTCCCGCGGTCGTCTGTGCTGGTTGCACGAAGACGGGTTCTTCGCATGCTTCTATAGCTGTTCTAAAAAGATAGGGGGTATTTAAGGCTTACGATCTTACCTATAAATATTGTAGTTGGTGATCAGTTAAATAATGTTGTGTTTTCTTCTTTCGTATATCAAATCACTAATGACAGAAAGGGAGACCTAATCAGCTGCTAAGTAACGCTTAGTAAGGTAAATACTTGATTTCGGATGTTTCAATGATGCTACTTGGAAGATCTTCATTCGATAGATGGAGATGTCCTCGTGATATGATTCAAGCCCACCAACCCCATGACTCGACTATATACGAGCGCATTTAATAGTCTGAGCATAATAGGAATGCCCTAATTTATATGAAGTTACTGATATTCTTATTCGGCCCTGCTATAAAGTTTACGGATTGAGTTAAGCGTGGAGACGAAAATAGCCCAATGGGTCAGAATCGAACGTGCGACTTTTATATCGCTATGTGGCTACTATACCATTGCAATATTGAATCTTCATCATGCACTTCTAACTAGCCGAGTCGGTCCAGTGGTAAGAAAGCGTGAATCTTAACCGATGATCGTGGGTTAAAACCCGGGCAAGCACCAATGAATTTCATGTTCTTAATTTGTGATTATAATTCATCTCGTGCTTGAAGTTGAAGGCCCTTAGCCCAGCAGTGGGACATTCACAGGCTGTTACTGATACTTCCAATTTCGATTAAGACAATATGTAACCATCTCTTATAGCTAGTAAGACGGTGGTCGTGTACGAAAAATATTTTATTTAATACCATCGTTGAAGATATGAAGGTATTTCCCTATAATCGCACTATTCACAAAATACCAAAACATATATACATATATATATCAAATCGCTAAATCGTTCATGGATGCAGTCTTAGCTAATGTTCCAGTTATCTTCCCTGTTATTGCAGAGGTATATCAACTATCGGTTACGAGAGTAAAACGGACTACATGGCGGAACTCGCTATCATATAATACTATATGAATTATGTTGAAAGTGCATAAAACAATAAATAATAATAATAACAGAAAAAAAGTCATTACTTTATATGCTTGATGTGGTCTCCTACACTTGGAGGAGCATATATATTTTAAAACATTATTCCACAATTATACTCGTAAATGTGTATCGTTATTTGGAGATTCTAGACAAAGTTTATGATGGGAATTGTGATAAAAGCCCATGGTTCGAATCGGGGACTTGCGTGCGACTTGTAATGGTACTTATATGGTTTTGTATTATCTGTATATTTTTGTTTTTGTATTTTTAGGCGCTCGCGCAATTCTGTATTCGAACGCCATACGCATCGCATGTTGTAGCATTTGGTAGGCACGATGTATGAACGCTATTTCGTTTCTGACGTGACCTTGGGCCACTGCCATTTCACTCTACTGTAAGCCGCGTAAAAGAACTTCGTTCCAATAACCTTGCGCGTGTTCAAAGTATATAATTTTTAATAAACGACTTCACCTAAACCAACATCTACGTTCTTGTTGGAAGTTCTTGTTTTTTGGACTTGTTCTTGTTTTCTCCAACCAAGTCTAGGTTGGTTGTTCCAGTTTGAACTAACAGGTTACCAATTCGACTTTATATTGGTTGTACATTTGAGTTATATTCGAGAACTTTCTTCGATCAATAGAACACGTTAAAACTTAATACTATACCACCTTAAATAATCCCCAAAGACGGGTGCAGTTGTCCTCGCGAGGCTGTATCGGTGCTGGTGGAAGCTCGCTATGTGGTCCATCACAGCTTGCGTCCGGTACACCTTCTCCAAGTTCATCAGACCCTCGGGCCCGACCCGTCTGAACTGTTCGCCTTCTTCATCGAATGATGCAATGTACTAGAAGTTTAAAGACAGATTCCATTAAATCTGAATATTTTTTGAAAGTTAGATTTGAAGTTGAATTTGGGATATTTATTTTAATTGTCTTTTTTATCTGTTCTTCACATTGCAACGTTCTCTTCAAAAAACGAATGCTCATTAAACAATTATAAATACGAAGATAATGCTAAATCACTTTGTTATATTTATAACAGTCTTAAACGCTTTATTTCTATTACTATGTAATGAGATCATTATAATGTTTATTTATTGATTTGTTTCTGCAGTTAATATTAGGATATAGGACTTCATTTATTAATAATAATAATAAAAATATCCCGGGACATTATTCACACAAATCCATCTGATCCCAAACTAAGCTGATATACTACATATACTACTTTTTTTTTGGAAATAAATACTTATATATATAAGTACACCCAGACTCAATGCACACAAATGTCTGTCCTGGGTGGGAATCGAAGCCACGACCTGCGGCGCGAAAGGAAATATCTACCAACCACGCCAACCGGCTTATTCTTCTTCTTCACTTCATGTATTTAAACCAATTTTAAATTTTCGACGTTTTATCTAAATATATGTTTCAAGCGTAATGGCTGTAGTTGTTAGCAAGTTTTCCAATCTTCGACGCCTGCTCTGCGCTTGTGTGGCTCATAGTTGGTATGCGTTCGGGCGACACACCACTCGCTTAGGAGTTGCTCATTGTTTCACCACCCACAATATGTAAACAATAAAATGATCTCTATTCTATTCGTATATTTATTAGATCTTTGTTAATTAGAATGAGGAGTTTTTTCTTTTGATTTTTTAATTATCATTTTTAAAATGTAATATTTTAAATTCGAATTTTATTATTTATTTAAAATATTGGCTGTTTAGTTATATAAGATGGATGCTGTGGTTTTCTATAATTGAGGGAGTTCTTAGATATATAACTCTAGTGTAATGTGTAATCCTTATAAAATAGAAAACAATTGTCACGACAATTTGGCTAATTGGTTTTACGACTTGCAAGCTAAGGATCATTGAGAGCGTTCAAAATGCCTTTGGTGATAAATTTAAAAAAAAAAACATTGTAAATGAACGCTTTTGTGCTAAAGGTTATTATATAATTAGTGAGTTTATGGATTAGGAAAGGAAAGTACACCTTGGGAATGAAAGGATCGCCTTCTGGCTATTTTTATTCTGAAAATTTGTACATCAGACATGATAAAAACCCGCCGAGTTTCCGCTTTCGTTCTACTCAGATTAGACTCTGTTTCCATACGTTAGTAGTTTCCAATTTGACAATCAATAAGTGTAATGCTTCTATGTTGAATAAAGGATTTGATTTTTGTAAACTCACCACTTGTCTGTTCGTCTCGTTGTACCGCGACTCCCGCTTGCAGCTGTCTCGTAGTGGACTGGTGGTCGTGCCTTGGTCCACTTTCTTACTACTCTCTCTCCTAGTATCTCTTTTAATTGATGATCTGTTGGAATTGACTGTTTTTTATTATTTTGTTGGAAAAAGTTGTGCTCAAAATTGATTGAGTGCAACATTAAAAAATTGTAATACACTTTACTCTAGTATGTTCTTGTAAGCACTTTTTACATTTTCTCTTATAATATAGGTAGATATATAAAATAGGCAGATGGTTCACCTGATGATAAGTGGTCACCACCCCCTATATCGTTACCGTTACCGCCTATACTGTTATCGTTATTTTTCGCAAGGTTATACTTGATCAAACTTTCTCGTCGCAAATTTTAATAATAGCCGTCTCGTAATTTAGCTCTTGATAACACTTAGTATTTTTGTGTTGCGGTATAGAGGCTGAGTGAGTCAGTGCAGCAGGCACAAGGCATATTACATCTGAGTTCCTATAGTTGGCTCATTAACGATGTAAGGGATGGTTTACATGTTTCACATTGCGAATATGCATAAGGATATATTAAAAAAAAACTATAATCGTGATCTATATTTACCTGTCATCTTTGCCTGAGTCGCGTTTGGTGTCTCTCCTGTGCGTCGGTGTCACGGCTACCGAGTGTGTCGTCAATGACGGCGTCGCTGCCAGGATTTCTCTAGAAAATAAATCAAACGCTCGGAGTTAATGACGTATATCACATGAATGATAGGTAACGTGATTCACGTGAAGGCTTCTTCACGATGTTTTCGTATGCTAAGCCCGAGAGTGCTTAAAGAGGGCTAACTTTTAGTTTAACTTCAAATGCCAAATTTACACTCCTCCGTGCGCCCAAAATGATTGAAAAGGGGGTAAAAAAAAATCTCTTCGCGTATTTAAATTAATTATATTTGAACTCCCAGTTAAGTGTTAAGCTAGTGTTCGGAGTAAGTGCAACACCCAAAAGGTCAGGATCGAACCTGTTACTTCCCAATGGCGAGGCTGCTCTAATACCATTGAGCTATCGCTGTCCAATAACAAAACAAATATTAAAAACATCAAAGCCAGGAATAATTCCAGCCAGCCATTTATCTATGTCAAACTTGGGTAATTAACCCCTCTCGCCTAGGGGTAATTAACCCCTAGGTTAACCCCCGAGAATAAACTGTTGTAATTAAAAAATAACACATTGAGATGAGGCCACTCGACCGAGAGGATGTGTGTGATTAATATCTGCATGGAGTTGATGTTACCGCTATATTTTAATTAAATGTAGTCTGAGTTATTTTAAAAGAAAATATTATTAATATACAAAAGTAACAGCCTGTGAATGTCCCACTGCTGGGCTAAGGCCTCATATGCTTTTTGAGGAGAAGTTTTGGAGTTCCACCACGCTATTATAATGCGACGCGCATTATAGTAGGTACTACTATTTTTTTTTATAGAATAAGATAATCGCACTGCGAATGGTTTTTTTTTATTGAATAGGTCAGCGTACGAGCATATGGGCCACATGGTGGTAAGTGGTCACTAACGCCCACAGATATTGGCATTGTAAGAAATTTTAACCATCGCTTACATCGCCAATGTGCCACCAACATTGGGAACTAAGATGTTATGTCCCTTGTGCCTGTAATTACACTGGCTCACTCAACCTTCAAACCGGAACACAACAATACAAAGTACTGCTATTTGGCGGTAGAATATCTGATGAGTGGGTGGTACTTACACAGAGGAGCTTGCACAAAGCCCTACCATCAGTAAAACTATAAATATAAGTCAATTAATTAAATTATTTTGTCCAGAAGTTAAATGGTCACTAAAAACTTTCTATATGTACAAAACATGAATCGAATCTAAGCGTAATCGTTACCGTTTTCCTATAATTTAATTTAAGTATCGATTATTGGCATAAAAGTTAATATTTAAGTTAAGATTTGACATAACTGTTATTTCAAATCTAAACTTAAGTATTATATGTGAAAATCATATCGGTTCGGTTCCGATCCCAATAAAAATAGAACAGTCAAAGTTGGATTGGAATAGAATCGGGAACGTAAAGTAATCATTAAAGATTAGTAGGATTGGGCCTTATAAGAAATATGTTTTACATAAGTAAAAACATATAAGAATTTAAATGAAAAAGTTTAAGGTAATGTCAGCTCTACGTCATTCACAATAGTTAGTTAGGTACGTATCCACGGAGTGTAGTGCATGTGTAATATGTTAGTGGTTTTAGGACTTTATTTTTAGCTTTTAACAATATTTTAACAAAAATGTTTTTTAATCTCATAAACAACAAACACATTTGATAGGTATTTCTTACTAAATATTAATATACTGCGAATTAAGATTACATAGTCGGTGATTATTAAAGAAATTGCTCTAGTATATAGTGAGTAAGGCGAGGGGGCTCTAACTATATTAATATCACAGATAGATGCCTCAGTTTTATTGAAGTGAAAACTACTTTAGGCGCGTTGCGCTGGTTTATCGTAGGGGATAGACTGGTGGCTTCGCGTCGCCGACATGCTATTGTTAATATAATGAAATCGTTGAAAGTACAAACAATTTAAGTATTGTGAAAATGAATGAGGATAATAATGATTGAAATTTATTTGTCTTGTTCTACTTGTCAAGGAAAGGGGAAGCAGGAAAGAGGGAGAATAATTCCTCATATACAAATAATATAAGTGTACTTCAACTATACTTAGTGGTAGAGCTTTGTGCACTTGGTGGTAGAGCTTTGTGCACTTGGTGGTAGAGCTTTGTGCAAGCTCGTCTGGGTAGGTACCACCCACTCATCAGATATTCTGCCGCAAAACAGCAGTACTTGGTATTGTTGTGTTCCGGTTTTAAGGGTGAGTGAGCCAGTGTAATTACAGGCACAAGGGACATAGCATCTTAGTTCCCAAGGTTGGTGGCGCATTGGCGATGTAAGCGATGGTTAACATCTCTTACAATGCCAATGTCTATGGGCGTTGGTTACCACTTACCATCAGGTGGCCCATAAGCTCGTCCGCATACCAATACTATAAAAAAAACTATTATTTATTTAAATTAAGCTGTATTAATATTTTGTTAGTTCCTCCAGACCGATTTCGACCACGGCGGCCAATCTCAAGAGATATAAGCCAACTGCGCAGGAGATATTATAGTACACAAGTGTGTGCGCAAACACAGGTGCACTCTCTTTTCCTTAGCTCTCATAATCCGATGGGACGGCAATCCGACACGATCGGAAGGAGTTCAGGCGCAGGGCCAACGGCTTAACGTGCTTTTCGAGGCACGGGAGTGTACACACTTCCAACTTCCAGACTCCGGGCTGCTACTGAGAATTTTCTGACAGAAAAACCCAATAACCTTGGCCCGACCTGGGAATTGAACCCAAGACCACCTGCGGCCTTATATCTAGCCACTAGACCAACGAGGCAGTCAGGTATTATTGTGTACCGAGTTTGCGACATGTTGTGTATTTAGATGAATAAAAAGCTATATAATAAATGGGATATAATTATTACTCGGAGCCAATAGATGCGGAAATTGCACGAATGTATTTAACAGTTTTAAGTCTTCAGTTCTTTCGACAGTAGCTATGACTGTCTGTTTCTTTATTTGTATAGACTAGTTTCCGCCCGCGTGTGCTCTTCTATGTCACTGACAATGTCTTTGCTTCGTGATATTCTTTCGACAACTTCATGTTGAAGTTAAAACGTGAAAGCGTTACAAGCAAATAAACAAACAAACCTACTTTCTCGTTTATAATATTAGTAATGGACGTTCATACAATATCGTATCGAGTACGATCGGGGATAGACGAATATTTGAGATGCTTGGATGCTGTTTTCTTAAAACTGGGTTAATATCCTGGGACATTATTCACATACGCCTATCTGATCCCAAACTAAGCAGAGCTCGTACCATGGGAACCAGACAACGGATATACTACATATACTACTTTTCTTTTGTAAATACATACTTATATAGATAATTACACCCAGACTCACGACAAACAGACATGTTTGTCTTGAGTCTGACATGACAATTAACTATATAACTGGGTTAGAGTGTCAGTATATATCAAATGGATTTAAAAAACAGTCTGCAAAGTTTATACTTCTGAGTTTTAGAGCGTATTCCACCACGCTGTTTCGCGTACCGTTTGGTTTTCTCACGACGTTTTCTTCAACGCAGAGCGCAAGATGAAGACAAATTAAGTTCAAACTTGCCAGGTTAGTACTCGCTTCGTTTATATTCCACATTTTTTACCACTGGACCATCAGGCACGTATTAAACTGAATTAAATTTAATAAACTAAGTACGCATACTAAATTGTGTTTTCAAAATTTCAGCTTAATCGCTTGTGTGGAACTAGTTTTAAATTCATTTGCAAAATTTGACCCAGACATAATAACGCTTGCAGTTAAATATTACCTCGTGGAGTCTATTTAATTTTATATCTTGTACGATAAATAACGCATACTAACAAAACGCTTTACTTGGTGGTCGGGCTTTGTGCGAGCCTGTCTGGGGAGGTACCCTCGAAGTCGGTACGGAGAGCTTGTAAAGTACATTTTGCTTTCGCTTTTTATAGAAATGCGTTTTTTTTGTAAAATAGACGGACAATGGGCCACTTGATGGTAAGGTGTCACCACTGCCTGTATAAAATTAGCGTCGTGAGAAATATTAACCATTTCTTATATTGCCAATGTATATAATGTAATTAATGGTAGTATAAGTTATGAGTGTGTGGTACTGTAGTATATATTAAGTTATATCTTAAAAATATGCAACATATTAACATATTAAACATTCGCTGGTAGGGCTTTGTGCAAGCTCGTCTGGGTAGGTACCACCCACTCATCAGATATTCTACCGCAAAACAGCAGTACTTGCTATTGTTGTGTTCCGGTTTGAAGGGTGAGTGGGCCAGTGTAATTTCAGGCACAACGGACATAACATCTTAGTTCCTCAGGTTAGTGGCGCATTGGTGATGTAAGCGATGGTTAATATTTCTCGCCAATGTCTAAGGGTGACCACTTACCATCAGGTGGCCCATATGCGCGTCCGCCTTCCTATGCCATAAAAAAGTATATCCTATGTCCATAGTGAAAATTTAAACAAAAACACTATTATAACATTTCCAATAACCGGATGTGTAGTTTTTTAGTGAAAGGGCACAAACAAACGGACAAAACATATATCTTTATAATATGATTCGACTAGGCCCTTATAAGTTCTTATACGCTATTAGTTTTACCCAGGGCTTCGCCCTATGGGTAGATTTTAGGTATAAAAAACTTGATTCATAGCAAGTTTTATCAATATCAGTTCAGTGGTTTAGCTGTGACACAGACAGACAGAATTCCTTCCGGAATTGTAATATTAGCATAGATTAATATTATCTGCATAATATTAATCATACTAATGCCTGCAGACCACGAAAAATTCGTTATATGTTTATATAGAGTACTTTAATAAATATAATTTTTTCATTAAAATATTACATTTATGAATGAAAGCTCGTGTTTGTTAAAAGTCTTCAGGGTGGGTACCACTCATTCAGCACATATTCTGAAGCCAAGCAGTAATATCTAGTATTGCTTGTGTAGTTTTGTGTTAAGGAAAAGATGAGTTATCTAGTGTAAGTACAGGCACAGGGGACATAACATCTTAGTTACCAAGGTTGGTGGCACAATGGCAATGGAAGTGGTGGTTAATATCATTACAGTGCCAATATCTGGTCACTGTTTATAGCCAGTGGTGACCATTTATCAAAACCGTCATGTGGTTTTGATAAATGGTCACCACTATGCTTGACTATTTAAAAAAAACAAACCAGGCTATAAATTTTGGTCACAAAAATTGGGCAACTTTGCTTTGCACTGACTGTATTTGAATACATGATCTGGAGATTGAGCTTCGTAATAAGCACTAGATCAACATACCTTTCCTAAAACTATATGGGTTGAAACCTGGTTGGTTAAACCCATTTAGATCTGACTACAGATTCATTGACCAACTAAACCATAAATCAAAAATTTTCTTTTACCTATAAATGTTGCTTCAGGATTGACTAGAGAAACGATACAGTGTCCTTTTCTTTCGGATGTTAAATCAATAATAAAAGAAAGAGAGCAATTAATATTTAACTGTTCGTTTATAAGTTAACCCGTATATTAACTAAATAGCCTTATTATTATTATAAATGCATGAAAAAAAGTTTCATGCAAATGACATTCTTATGGACACGAGAACAACTCGACATATATTTCACGTGATCTTGAACTCTGTTCCGTATGAGAGAAGATTGAATTTACAAAATTTTCGACGAGTTCCACTCCAAACTATTTGGGCCAAGATCACCGCCTCGTCCTACATTCGGAGGTAGCAGTTTTTAACCGACTTCTGAATATGATTGTTTTGAAGGGTTCAAGTGGTTCAGTGGGCTTAAATTGATGATTGTGGTTCCGAATCCCGTTCTGTACCGGTGATAGATTTATGAAAATCAATAAGTATAACGCTTTTAATTTGTTCAAATTCAGTACTGCGCAAGCGCTTCTGGTGGTAGGACTTACGCCGAATTTTTGAGCGCGATAGTTTTGAGTCGAAAAAGTAGAAAGAACTTCATTCCTGACGAGGTCCCCCGACCGCACAATTTTTATTATTTTATTTTATTTTTATTTTCAACGTATTTTATATTTGCTTTATTGTACATTATTTCTTAATTATAATTAAGTAAATGTATTTAACTCATTAATTGACCCAGTGTACCCATAATATAATACATTAGTTTATAAAATTTGTATTTCAATAAATTGATTAAATAATAAATTCCCTTTATTGATCTTCACAGATAAGGCCTCTAAGTTTTTGACCTGGATAATAGAGACCACATAAAATAAAGATAACTTACCTTAATTCTCTTAAAAAAGCTCCAAAAAAAGGTATCAGCCTGCACTCCGGCATAGCGAGAGCGCGGCCCAGAGCCCTCTCGTACTCAGCGGAAAGCAGCGCCGCGGAGAGGAAGTCCAGCGTCGGGAGCGGTTCCTCTGATATGCTCAGCCAGAACGTCTTCAGCTTATGTGACCTGATGAATTAATTACATTTGCTTAGACCTCTAGAATGCGGTAGGCGGACGAGTATATGGGCAACCTAATGATGATGAGACGAGTATGTGGTCACCTACGGCCATAGACATTGGTATTTTGAGAAATGGTAACCGTTGCTTACATCGCTATTTAAATTATATAACCGAAACCCGCCCGATAATAAAAATAATATCCTGGGACATTACTCACACAAGGCCATCTGATCCCAAACTAAGCAGAGCTCGTACTATGGGAACCAGACAACTGATATACTACACATACTACTTTTCTTTTGTAAATACATACTTACACTCAGACTCACGACAAATTGACATGTTCATGCAGACAAATGTCTTTCCTGGATGGGAATCGAACCCACGACCTACCGCACGAAAGGCAAGTATCTACTGAACATGCCAAACGGCTCGTCCTACATATAGCCTAGTCGGGTTAGCAATTGACCTTGCATTAATTGTAGGTAGAAATGTTATTGCACTACCCTTGAGAAGGGGCCAGTGGGAGTCTAAATTTAAAATGGCGACCGCCGCCATCTTGATTTAAAGGTATTACCATTCTTTATTAATAACACGGCCATTTTGAATTTAGACTTCCACTGAACCCCCTAAAAGATGATGCAATAAAATTTCTACCTAGAATTAATGCAAAGCTCGGCTCTTTTTTCGACTAACCCGACTGGGCTAATAGCGTAACTTCCCTCATATGTGGGCGTGGCAGCGGGTGAATACTAGTACCAGTAATAATTTATCATACGTAAGGTCCATTCAGACATGATATCATGGTCATCATGATCTGTACCGCTGAAGTACCGAACTTTAATATGATCCCCTTACTTGATTTATCACTTCTAATATGGGACAGCTCAGCATTCATTTCAACGCGTAATGAAAAGATTTAGGATGATATAGAGGCTGGAAATATTCCTTGCTCATGGATCAGAGAAGATGAAGTCGATTTAATAATATTTTATAATATAATTTAATTTAATTATCTGTCTGTTTTTTTGCTGGTTCTTCTCAGTGGAATTTATGTTCTTAACCGGTGGTTGCTTTCAATTTAATTTAATCTTGTAAAACTATGAATTAAAAGGACTTGCAAGAGCCTACTAGTATATTTCGATTTTGATTTTATATCTGGTAGTGTTGGACATGATTATGTATATTTTGAAGCTGAAAAAATATTTGAAATAGACAGATAAATGGTGATGGTTAATGGTCACCGCCTACGCACCGCCATATAGTAACGATTTTACAGAAAACGCGTCACGAAAGATAAATTTGCAAAAATAACATTCTATTATAATACAAAAATCTACAAATTTCAACCTTAAAGAAATACTCTGAGTAAAATATTATAGCTTAGAAGTTTATGAAAGCGAAAAGTTTTCAATGGATGGGCGTTACAAAGAGTTTCGTCAACACCTCCGCACTGTACAGCCCTTGTACAAGCGTTGCGTCATTACAAAAAATCTCAAACATTTCAAGTTATAATATCTATTTTTAAATTGTTAGAATTGTTGTTCTTTCGTAAACCGTTCATTGTCCTGACAAACTTGTTTGGTTACGTTATATGGCTACCGATGTTTTTAAACTTTTGCTTTTATAAAATTATTAAATAAGGGCTTAGTGGTAGGTCCATGTGACACACATTCTATACTACCGCTAAACAGCAATTGTTGTGTTACGTTTTGAAGGGTGTTAGTGTCATTACAACCTTGTAACCAAGGTGGTGGCGCAATGTAAGGGATGGTTAATATTTCTTATAGCGTCAAAGTCTATTGACGTCGATGACCACTTACTATCAGGTCCATGTGCCAGACCACCTACCTATAAATAAAAAAATAAAGACAACGTTTATGTGTAAATTAATCAAAGCATGACAATGTAATTCACTCTGTGACACAAGTGTTACTATGAATTAGAAACTCTGTTATACATGTTTTCGCGTTGTGTTTTTATGTTATAGGTAGAGCAAATGGGCCACCTGATGTTAAGTGGCAGAACTTTGTGCAAGCTCGTCTGGGTAGGTACCACCCACTCATCAGATATTCTACCGCAAAACAGCAGCACTTGGTATTGTGGTGTTCCGGTTTGATGGGTGAGTGAGCCAGTGTAATTACCCACAAGGGACTTAACATCTTAGTTCCCAAGGTTGGTGGCGCATTGGCGATGAAAGCGATGGTTAAAATCTCTTACAATGCCGATGTCTATGGACGTTGGTGACCACTTACAATCAGGTGGCCCATATACTCGTACGCCATCTATGTCATAAAAAAGAAAACAATTCATGCAAATAAATTATTATATAATTATCTATTGTTGTGATCGTGTTATCTTCCTTGAAGGGTTCTTCGTCTTGGTCTTCCAGCAGAATTTAAGTGACATCAGCAAGTAGTTTCCGCCGGCCTACAGTCTAGAATAGCTGAAGGCCGAAAGAAACCCCTGCTGACAACACTCTACTCTTCTTGATCTTCACTTCTCATCTTTCTTCTATCTTCAAATTGAAATACGTTTATAGTAAAACAGTTCTAGAATAGTTGATGCAATATCTTATTTATATAAGCAAACATATATTTTAACTAATAACATACAACGATACTTAAGTTCTACAAATATAAATTAATATTTTTAATTATAACATGGATAGACTACGGGCACACGGGCCACCTGACGGGTATTGGCCACTATCACCTATTTTCGAAATATTAACCATCCATTACATCGCCAATGCGCCACATTGGGACTAAGATGTTATGTATATCCTAAGTAGTTACACTGGCTCTCTTCAAACCAGAACACAATAATATTAAATGTGGTTCGCGGTAAAATTGTGATGACTGATACCTACCCAGACGACATTCAAAATTGAATTATACCTCTTATGAATGAATGAATTATAATATTATTTTGGTCTTCGAAGCTCTTCGAATTATGAGAGGATATAGAGAACGGCTTATCCACAAACTCCTAATATCCTACATAGTCTTTGAAGTTGACTGCTTTTGTTGAAATCCGGCCAGGAAATGTGTCAAAGACTAGTCAAGCTCGCCTTTATTCAATTTAGTTAGTTACAGTTGATAAGAACAAATTGCGCGACATTTTCTGCTATACAATGATCGTAACTTGCGTTGTAATCAAATAATGTCCCTTTTGTGATTAATGACTTTAAATATCTAATGTTTTACCATAATAATAATAGTAATTGTATCCTGGGACATTATTCACACGCGGCCATCTGATCCCAAACTAAGCAGAGCTCGTACTGTGGGAACCAGACAACTGATACACTACACATACTACTTTTATTTTGTAAATACATACTTATATAGATAATTACACCCAGACTCAGAAAAAATAGAAATGTCCATGCATACAAATGTTTGTCCTGGGTGGAAATCGAACCCACGACCTGCGGCGTGAAAGGCAAGGCTCTTATCAAGCGGCTCTTTAAACGTCACCTTAGATTAAATATACCCATAACTGAACCCTTACCACCAGAGGGACTTCCTGATAAATTCTAATAAGATCTTGCAAATCATAAAGAAAAAAAAATGGTCGAGTACCGAGGTGCTCACGATTTACTTGATGTGAACATGTATTTTGCACACATCGACGCACTTACAATGACGTCATTCAACGCTCAAAACCTTAAGGTGCCGTCATCGTGCGCTCGAATCCTCAGTTAGCCTATATCGTGTACCGAGCAAAGAAACATATAAAAACATTTCTTTATTATCAGACTTACTTCAAACCAGCAACGATTTCCATGGCTCCGTTGAAATTTCCAATATTCCAACACGTGAGTGCTACGCGCAGGATGCAGGCGAGGGTCGCTTTCCTTTCCTCGGAGCTCTGAGAGAGCACCAGCTCCGTCACCCACGCGGAGACCTGGTAACAAGATACAAGGCTCTATTAGGTACACTTATTAAAGTATTTTAAGTTAGAGCGATTGGACGCGATACTTTTCGATAAAATGTTAAAAAAATTGCTATCAGAAGATGGAAATTCCTCTTAAATACAGGAATCTATTATTCAAATCAAATCAATTGTATTTTTTTCAAGTATGCTTACAGTGAAGCGTTTTTCCCCGCTTCGGAAAGCAGCCTCAAGCGAGAAGAAACGGCAAGAGACTCGCGTAGTTGCTCTTTTTAAAATAAATCAGATTTACAATATAGTTTTCACAAATATTGTTCATTAGTTCGGCGTTGAAACCTGACCTTAAATACATGCATCTTCAATAATAATAATGATTGTTTGCGTGTAGGTCCTTTAATATAAACGTTACATATAACCCTTTATTCCACCCTTTCAAAGACGGGACGGGTAGAATTCAATATGAAAAAAGATACCCAATATTTACTCGGTGGTAGAGTTTTGTGCAAGCTCGTCTGGGTAGGTACCACCCACTCATCAGATATTCTATCGCAAAACAGCTGTACTTGCTATTGTTGTGTTCCGGGCGTTGTTGAAGGGCGAGTGAGCCAGTGTAATTACAGGCACAAGGAACATCTTAGTTTCCAAGGTTGGTGGCGCATTGGCGATGAAAAATCCTTTATTTTATTTTATTAGGATCTCTAACAAAGAATACACATCACAAGCTTAGATCATACAAGTTATAAATCTATGTGCTCCCTCAATTATAGGAAACCAGAGCATCCATCTTATATAACTAAATAACAGCTAAAAAAAAAAACAGCTAATATAATAAATAATTAAAATCTATTATATATATAAAAATGTCGTGTCACAGTGTTAGCGTTTATACTCCTCCGAAACGGCTTGACCGATTTTGATGAAATTTTATATGTATATTCTGTAGGTATGAGAATAGGTTTATAACTAATTTTTATACCCCTAAGTGTTAAGGGTGGCTCACCCCAAAAAAATTTTCTTCATTTTTTGACATATTCTTTTATTTTTATTTTTTTATTATTTGGCATAAAAAAATACATACAAGCTTAAATTTTCACCCTTCTACCATCAACCCCTATTTTTTAATAGAGATATTAGTAATTCAATCATTTTCAACCTCGGTCGATAACTGGATAAATTAACACTTGATCAGTTATCCCCGTCGGGGGCTTTTGGTGTCACTTCTCACCATGTAAGCAGCACGGAGTAAGGATGGGAGCGTTCTCCTCTCTCTTGCAATAAGCTGTATCTCATTTCTTACACAGTTTTCGGAAAAAAACTTGCCATTATTATTGTTTGTACATCGATCGCAGTAGTGATCTTTACAATTATCATTTTATCATTTCCGTGTAATTCTCAACTAAATTTATTATAAATTTGCAGTGCTGTAATTATTGTTTTTATGAATTATTAATATTAAGAGTATTTATACTGTACTATTCTTAAGGAAAAATTTTGTGAAACGTAAGTTAAATAACAAAAATGTGTGTGTACTTATGAACATGCGTTAGACCTATAATAATAAATTAAAAAAAAACAAATAACGGGCCAACTTTTTTAAAAAGTTCTATATCATAGTGGACCATTGTACGAGGAGCATGAGCACATAGAAAACGAAGACAGAACCTAAAAATATAAACAAAATGTGCGATTGGGGGACCCCGGGAGGAACGAATTTCTTTGAGATTTTTTTTTAACTTAAAACGTGTTTTAAAATGTAGATTTTTAATGATTTCTGTATATTTGTCACACTCCCGTGCCACGAAAGGCACGTAAAGCCGTTGGTCCTGTTTCTTACCTGAACTTCTACCGTTCGCGTCGGTTTGCCGTCCTATCGGATGATGAGAGTGTACCTGTGTTTACGCACACACTTTTGCACTATAATACGTCCTGTGTAGTTGGCAAATCTTTCTTGAGATTGGCCATCGCGGTCGAAATCGGTCAGGAGGAAATTATTCTTCGGAGTGTGCTGCGTGGGGCCTCAGAGACATACCCTAGCGACGATAGTCGGTGGAGATCTCTCGCTGCCGAGCGTGATTAACGCCATGTTGGAAATGGTCTCCTTCTGCAAGAGTGTCATGTCGCAAAAGGAGGCCGCGGAGCGGCAGTGCGAGGAAAGTGCCTCCGCTGATTCGATCCGTCGTAGAAGACCGGGGAGAAGGCATAGGCGCTATGCGCACCTTAACAGCCACCGGGACTAAGGGGGCTCCCTGTATCTGGGAACTCCGGGGCGTCACGGTAGCATGCGCAAGCGATCCCGTGGCGCCTCCCGACCAGACGAAGAGGATACCGCTGGTTTTTTAGTGAGTATTCCGACACCTTCAGCGCCGGTGAGCCCCACATAGCCCTTACTTCATGTGAGGGAAACGCGTAAATGCATTTTTCCAGCGAAAAAAAGGAGGAAGTTGTTCTTACTTTTTTATCACACCAAAAGCGTTGCCCTTCTTAATCAACTCTCCCACACATGTGTATATTTTATGTTATTTTTATTATGATTTTAATGCAAAAGAGTAAAGTAAGAATTAAAATTGAATACTTTAGGAAAATAGTAATTTATTCAAAATTAAATATAAAATAGCGAATTATAAGTTAAAAAAAGAGTTCAACTTATATTTACATTTGTATAGAATTAAGGTTATCTCATTAGCCGCACACAATTCTTATTATCAAATCTGAAAATTTACTCACACATACATTCACATACAACTGCTAGAATAGAAAGAATCAGTAAGAAAGAAAGAGGAGAAAGGTCGCTTGGAGGACAACGCTTTTTTTTACATGACAATTTCAGCCAGGTCACTCTACAGTAGTAAAAGAACTTTGTTCCAATAAATAAAAAAATATGTAGAGCATGTTGTACTTTACTTTATGCATTATTATTATACGCCCTGTACCGAACACACATACACTGTACTGTATGGGCGAATGTTTATATCTTATTGATTAAAAAATGCACGGGATAAAATCCTTATTTTACCCGTACGAAGTCGGGTCGGGCAGCTAGTTATTATTATATAAATTTATTAATTTATTGTGTAACAAAAATATTACTTTAAACATCGAGAACTTTCGATCGACCGTTACCAGTTGTTTCCGAAAGGCCGTTCAAATCATTTACATAATCCTGCGTCGTGTTTATTCATGAATGTTTCAGTTTCGACGATTTCGCTTTTCGAGTTTGTGATTCGACTGTTGTGAATATCAAGACACATGGCGACATTTCAACATAGTAGGGCAAGTCTGGATAGGTACTAGGTACCGCCTCCTCATCATATATTCTTTGGCCAGATATATATTGCCATACATGCCGAGATGGCCCAGTGGGTTGGCCCAGTGGGTGGGCCCAGAATTCGTAAATCTTAACCGATGATCGTGTGTTCAAACCCGGGCAAGCACAACTGAATTTTCATGTGCTTTATTTGTGTTTATAAATTGGTTAGTAGCGACACGTAACGTTGTAACCTTTCGGTAATACGTTACATTTATATACTGCCTTGTTGGTCTAGTGGCTAGATATAAGGCCGCAGACCCGGTGGTCCTGGGTTCAATTCCCAGGTCGGGCCAATAAATACTTATTGGGTTTTGCTGTCAGAAAATTCTCTTCAGCAGCCCGGAGTCTGGAAGTTGGAAGTGTGTACACTCCCGTGCCTCGGAAAGCACGTTAAGCTGTTGGCCCTGCGCCTGAACTCTTTCCGATCGTGTCAGATTGCCGTCCCATCGGATTATGAGAGCTAAGGAAAAGAGGGTGCACCTGTGTTTGCGCACACACTTGTGCACTATAATATCTCCTGCGCAGTTGGCTAATCTCTCTTGAGATTGGCCGCCGTGGCCGAAATCGGTCTGGAGGACCTTATATACATTTATATAAAATAGCCGACATGCCGGAGTCATCTTAATTTGTGTACTTAATATGAATTAATGATCATCTTCAAACATCGAAGAATTGCAAACAGTTCAGCCATTGGAATGCGTGTGGAATAAGCTCTAAGCATTCTTAGCCCAGATGTGGGACATTAACAAGCTGAACCACAGCTTGTATACATTTTATTATGCGTATTTATTATAAAATAATCTTGCGACAAATAATAAATCAGAAGGCTTCTATGTTTGCTGGAAGCAATCTAAACTTCAGCCGCCATCTTGAGTTGTACAGAGAAAATTTAAAGCGTTATTTGTCAGTTAAAATACGACAACTTAAGTTTCTGTTAGTTTCATAATGTATTCAACTTTATACTATAGGAGCTAGCAACGTCGCGAAAAAAGGATCTTAGGTTAGCTGGTTTTATATATCATTTTTATTCACCTTATGGAATCTTGGTGGGGGGGGGGATGCAACCAATTTGACTGCGTGTGAACGGTTGCCTTTTACTATGCGCATATTTATGCTGGTGCGAAATTCGTCGCGTTCGGTGAGATCTTCGCACCTACATGACACACACGCTCCATCAAGATTGGAGTCATACGCGTTCGGTAAGCCCTTCTCACTGAGTGTGATCTCCTGGTACATGTCACACTCGCTCCATAATCAAGATTGTACTTGTTTAATTAGTGTAACCGTTTCTCAAAAACGTCGCAAACTCTCGCACCATTGTTGTTTATTTGTTAGCATATTTAAGTAATACTAATTGTAAGTGTATGCATGATTGTGTGCGTAAATATGTGTTCTAGTGTGATGCGATGTACGCAAAGGGACGTCATGGTGTGTGTCCGTGCCGTGTATGTATGTGTTTGTTTTAATTTGATTTCTTTTGTTTAAACCTTAAACGCGGACAGTGCAAATTGATTTAGATTCATTTTTTTATTTTATTTAAATATGTAGGCACGCTAGTAACGAGACGCGCTTTACGAAATATAAACCGTCCCTTACGTCGCTAAAGTGTCACCAACTTTAGGTACTAAGATGTTAGGTACCTTGTGTCTTAGTTACACTGGCTCACTCACCCTTCAAACTGGCGCTCAACAATACTAACGTAAGTAGCGGTATAATAAGCGATAATTGGGTGGTACCTACACAAACCGATTTATACAAAGTCCTATCACCAAGTAAACTAATAATTTATTATATAGAATAGCTATTATTCATTTTGAGTAATTAATGTAATTGTTACTTTAATATCCTGGGATATTATTCACACACGGTCATCTGAAGAAGAGCTTGTACTGTGGAAACCAAACAACTGATATACTACATATACTACTTTTCTTTTGTAAATACATAATTATATAGATATCTACACCCAGACTCAGGTCAAACAGACAGTTTCACGCTCTAATGTCTATCCTGGGTGGGAATCGAACCCAGGACCTGCGGCGCGAAAGGCAACCACGCCAACCGGCTCGTCAGTCGTTTTTTTACTATTAAAAAAGTTATATTTACGTCTAGCCCGTTAAAAATATCATTGCACATCAGAAACAGCTCTGTATAAAACATTCGTATCGGTTATCGGCGATGTTGCCTTTTGTTTCAAACATCTGTTGGGGACAAGACTGTTGTACAAATGTTAACAATATAGCCAAGTTTATGTCTAGGAGCAACATTAATATTTATTTATTTATATATTACTAGCGGCCCGCCTTATCTATCTTGGTAGATATTTTATAGGAAAATTTTGATACTTTGGATTACATCCTTGGATGAAATCATTTTTAAAATCGATCGATTTATTTATTCTCAAAGCTTAAGTTAGTAGATTCTCTGTGCGGCTTCGCCCGCCTTCAATTACTACTAACGACTGTAGAATCATTTCTAATCTTTCGGTTTGTATTTGAATTGGTTTCGACCTCGGCAGCCATTCTCATGAGAGACTAGACAATTGCGGACATATTATAGTATACAAGTGGGTGTGCAAGTACGGGGGAGGGGGGTTCTCTATGCTCTAACTCTCATAATCTGACACGACCGGAAAGAGTTCAGGCGTATGACTAACGCGCGCTATTCGAGGCGCGGGATTGTGAACATTGCAAATTTCTAGACCCCGTTACTGATTTCTCGAAAGCGAAACCCTAAAAGATTATATGGCTATGGACCTCAAGAGTTGTATCTTATAAGCTAACAAGTCTAACTATAAAAATACATTTCAATAAGAAAATGACATTGAAAACATGGCTAGAAGATGACATAATGATTATTATCTGAGCCCCGATAGCTCAACGGAGCGCGGCCCGCGTAGCGTTTATCACAAAAGTGTATAAACCCTGGCTCTTTCTTAAAATTTCTAGCACAAGTTTAGTCCTTTATGCCAGTGTGCAAGCCAGTCTGGGCTTACTATTTATATATTTTAACACCAAACAGTAAAATAATAAGAAGCATCGTGTTCTGGATGAATGGGTGAGTGACTCAGTGTAACTACAGGCGCAAGGGTTGGTGGCGCATTAACCATGTTGAGATTGGTTAAAATTTTGTTCAGTGTGAATGTCTATGGGCGATGACCATTTACCATTAAGTGACTCATTTGTCCGTTCGTCTTTTAGTTTTGTAAAAAAAACATCCCCTCCCGTTGCATGTACCATTTAACCACTGGGCCGTCTCGGCTCTCACCGCTATGAGAATACACAAGCAGGACACTGCGTCGAGTGTTGCACGTATTATATAAACGCCGACTATTTTACTACATTCATCGTCAATAAATAACTCGACCAAGTCGTATCCACTTTAGGGGTAGTTGGGATCAATTTACTTTGAAAATGGATCAGCTGTTCACGGCATTCGTTTGCATTGAATCTTGAATATCAAATTAAGCGTACGAATATTATATGACGCGGTATTTTTCTAAATAATAATAGTAATAATAATATCCTGGGACATTATTCACACAAGGCCATCTGATTCCAAACTAAGCAGAGCTCGTACTATGGGAACCAGACAACGGATATACTACATATACTACTTTTCTTTTGTAAATACATACTTATATAGATAATTACACCCAGACTCAGGACAATATAATTGAACTGAGATATTTATTGTTTTGAAACATTTATTGGCACCCACTCGGTGGTAGAGCGTTGTGCAAGCTCGTCTGGGTAGGTACCACTCACTCATCAGATATTCTACCGCAAAACAGCAGTACTTAGTATTGTTGTGTTCCGGTTTGAAGGGTGAGTGAGCCAGTGTAATTACAGGCACAAGGGTCATAACATCTTAGTTCCCAAGGTTGGTGGCGCATTGGCGATGTAAGTAATGGTTAACATTTCTTACAATGCCATTGTCTATGGGCGTTGGTGACCACTTACCATCAGGTGGCCCATATGCTCGTCCGCCTACCTATAAAATAAAAAATAAAAAAACCCTTAGAGGGTAAGAACGACTCGTACGCCGTTACGGTAAACGGCTTGATGCTCTCCTATGTCGTCATACCCTAATGACGTGTACATGACGCGTATACTATATTTATATTTATATATATATTCATTTGATGCTATATATTATAATAATTATAAGGAAAAGATATTTTTTATAGTAACGAAATTTTATGTCTTTATTTATTTTACCCGATTATTGTGGGTTCAAGCCCAAGTTCAAGTTTTTAATTTGTTTATAATTCATCTTCAGAAAGAATACATGACTAAAGATGCATGTGTCTAATTTTAATGAAATTCTGCCACATGTGTATTCGACCAACCCTCCTTAGAAGTGGAGCTCGGGACATTTAAAGGCTTTTACTTAATTTGCCTGGCGTCGCATGGATAGCCTTGTTATCATTATTATAATATCTCGTTATGGCTGCTGACGATACATGGGTAACAAAGACCCATAAAGGGTTAAATGTAAAGGACGTAAATCTAATATAGGTCAGAAAGACGTTGTATGAGGGAAAAGTATTCTTGCTCCACGTCCCGATATAATGCAAACGACGTAATCTCCATCTGAATATTCCTCATGATCCGATTACAAATGCGAATGTGTAGGGTGGGCACTTTTCCTTGTTTACTCGGATAGTTTTAAGTTGACTAGATTTGCTCAGTGGTCGAAATTCACTAGGCGGTGGGGTTCTGTGCAAGCCCTTCGGGGTCAAACCTACTCATCAGATATTCTACCGCTAAACATTAATTAACATAAACATTATTTGTTCTGTTCCAGTTTGAAGGGTGAGTACTCGGTGGTAGAGCTTTGTGCAAGCTCGTCTGGGTAGGTACCACCCACTCATTAGATATTCTACCGCAAAACAGCAGTATTTGGTATTGTTGTGTTCCGGTTTGAAGGGTGAGTGAGCCAGTGTAATTACAGGCACAAGAGACATAACATCTTAGTTCCCAAGGTTGGTGGCGCATTGGCAATGTAAGTGATGGTTAACATTTCTTACAATGCCATTGTCTATGGGCGTTGGTGACCACTTACCATCAGGTGGCCCATACGCTCGTCCGCCAACCTATACAATAAAAAAAAAAAAAAAAAAAAGAGTAAGTGTAACTACGGGCGTAGTAATATCCTAGTTCCCAAGGTTGGCGGCGCATTGGCGATGTAAGGATTGGTTAATGGCTTTTACATCACCAATATCTATGGGCGATGTTGACAACTTGTCATCAAGGTTTAGTGGCATTCATATTCTCACTTTTTGGGGACGCGTAAAAGCGTTATTTGGCGCAGCGAACGAGTTACTTTTTTATATAAAAAATATTGAACAAATAACTACCGAGTCACTGTGATCTAAATAGTTTGTTACATTATATTTGCACAAAATTATTTTCATATAATTTGCTATACTTATCCTCGTATAATAGTAAACAATGGTCACCCTTCTTGAAAGGTTACCCGAAGTACTTCCAGCAACCCTTACAGAGGATGTAATCTACTTGTAATGGGTGGGGATGGAGGCTTTAATCCAATAAAACAAACTTTCCATATAGGATGATTGAAATATTTAAATAATATACTAATCTTGATAGAATAGTTTTAAGGCGTTAAGTAACTTGAATGACTTGATGGTTTAGATCGTGAGGTTACAGATCGTGAGGTTGTAGATCGTGAAGTCCTGGGTTCGAATATCGGTTATTGGATTTTTCGTTCAAGAAATTCTAAGTAACAGTCAGCAATTTGCAAATTGGGTGTCAGAGCTGAGGAGAACCGGCGAAAGAAATTCAACTAGTTTATATCTTTTTTTCATTAAAATTTTTATAATTACAGGTATGAAACCATAATACAATTATATATTTTTTTAAATTTGAAATGGCTTGGAGGCGATCGTTTCATTCCCAAGGTGTGCGATCATATAAAAAGTCATTGGTTGTGTAAATATCCTTTACCACACAAACATAAGGAACGATTCTTTTTAATTTCACAATCCAATTGAAATTTCCGCGAGGGAGCCAATGTACTACAGCACATGGGCCATAATATAACATTTTAGTTGGTGGCACATAGATGATACTGGTTAATATTTCCTAAAGTGTTAATGTGATGGTGATTACCATGGTGATTGCCAGCCCATCGGATTATGAGAGTGAGGGAATATAGAGTGAACCTGTGTTTGCGTACACACTTGTGGATAATATGTCCTGCGCAGTTGGCTAATCTCTCTTGAGTTTGGCCGCCGTGGCCGAAATCTGGAGGATCAATTAAAATCTTTATCTGTAAATGATATATTTAACGCAAACATATATTTTCATATCGGACAGTTAGGTCCTGAGATTAACCCTTTAGAACACACAAACTCGTCCACTTTATAATGTCAGTATAGATAAAAGCATTATTATTAGGTTTAAAGTGTGATGACACTTGAGTAACATAAACTGAAGTTCAGGTCGATACGAAAAGGTCTTCACAGCTAAATCCAAAGCAAACTTTTTGAGCAAATTGACTTAGAGTTCGTGAAACTTCTAGCCTAGATTCTCATTTAGATAAGTAACGTCGTAGTGTCTATATAATATTTATCAGGAGTGGTATTCTGTATATACTCCCTATCCTATCCTCGTATCTCAGTCGTCAAATGTTGCCAGCTTAACGTAAATGGATACCACTTCTCATAAATATGAGCACTGTAAGAAATATTGACCACACCTAAGATTGCCAATGCACTGCTAACCTTGGGTACTAAGATATTATGTCCTTTGGGCCTATAATTAACTGTCTCACTCATCCTTCCAATCAACACAACAATACTATGTGTAGCTTTTGGACGGTAGGATTTGTGTTGAGCTGGTGGTGACCACCCAGACGGGCTTGCAAGAATCACTATAACCAATTTACATGTTATAATTATTATAATCAATGTCAGATATATTTTTTAGTCACATCACGATGGGCTTTTCGAGTTTGTATTTATGGAGCAACTAAATAAAAATTTGTAGGCCAGATGAGGTCAGGCGACGCCGTTACAGGAGACTTCAAGCTTATTCTACCACGCTGCTTCAATGCGGTGTGATGGATACACGTGTTTCAGAATTACATCACAGACAAGTCTTTTTCACCAAGCATGTAATATAAACTAAGTACATGAAAATTCAGGAGAGTTAGCCTTTGTTATCTCGCTGGACCAACGCAATTACGCATTTCCTCCACATGAAATGGGGGTATGTGGGATTTGTCGGTGTTTAGTGCACTCACACATATAAAAAACCTGTTGTACATACTCTTACGTCACGGGTTCGCTTGCACATTTGTGTTGCGCGGTTGGGCTTGACTGACAATTAACTAACTGACTCACGTGGTATAACAGCTGTACCATCACGGCTCTGTGTAAATGGAATCTTGTAATTAAGACACTGATTTTGTTAATAAAACCAGTGATATTATTTTAAATCAACGCGAAGAAAATCGAGTGTAATAAAACACGTAATGAATGGACAGACGAGAATAATCAGGCAATTGAGTGGTATAATTATAAAGTAAAGGGACCCCCGCCGGAGTTGGGTTACTAGTGATGTCTATGTGTCGATATAATTTGACGATAACAATTATTTCATGTACACGTAAATATGTATACAATTCTTTATAAATAAAAATGAGTGATTGTTTGTTTGTCCTGTATACATTCCCAACTGCAGCGTTGGTCTAGTGGCTACATGTAAGGCTCCAAACTCTGTCCTGGGTTCCTGGGATTTGAACGCAGGATATTGGGCTTTGCGGCCTTAAATCTATCCACTATACAGGGTTATTGGTAATTTGACGTATTCTCGTTAGGAGGTGATAAGGGTGACTATATACGATAATTTTAACGCCATTATGAAGAACTCAAAACAAGAATTATAAACGCAGCAAATGCGATACGGAATAATTTGATTACTTCGGTTGTTAAGTCACAACTCAGAAAAATAATGCGACTTAATGCTGGCAAAAGAGGAAGTAACTTCGAGCAAGAACTTTAATTAGGCTAAATTACAAAATGTCTTAATTGTTACTTATTATGAATTATTATTACTGCCAAACTGTTACTGGTTCTAAATTTTATTTAAATTTGTATTTTGTGTTTTATTTACATTGGGTATTGTTTTTAATTAATTTTATGGAAAGTTTAAAGAGCGACCTTAAGTTTAGTTCGAATACGAATTTCCGCCAGCTTTCTTCGTGACAATTTTTTTTTCGGTTTCTTTGAAATAAGTTCCTAGTTGATATACATTTTTGGAGAGCTAAGAAAACGATTATGTTTTTAAAATAATCTGCAAGGCAAGTTTCACAAAGTTTTTTTTGTTTTTAAGGAATTTTAGTGGAAAAAAGTCTTGAAAAAATATTGAAATGATATCCCGCATTTTTAAATTTGGATTGATAATTGTTGTTTTAATATTGATAAATAACAAGCGTTTAATCGTTTTTATGAATCAGAAGAAAAATTGCAATTTTGACTTATTTTGAAACAAGCTAAAAAACATAACTCAAAAATGGTTCACTTTTGCATAATGCATATAGGGGTTAAAATTATCGCAAATAGTCACCCTTATCACCTCCTAACGGGAATGCGTAGAATTATCAATAACCCTGTATATCGAAAAACTGAATTAACTTAGCTATAGATTTATCTTAGTATACCGTATATATAAGTATCGATAAGTAGGCACATCACTACGCTTGATACCCCCTAATGATGTCACGTGCCAAGCGATGTCACGCGCTCGTTAAACACAGGGACGAATTGTTGAAACAATATGTTAGGGATTAGGGGGCTCGGTAGTTCGGTGGTGGGGAGATTCAACATACACATTCCTTGACACAGATTTATTTTACCCGATTACGTAGACTATAAAGAGTGTAATTTTGCTAACTTTAATTGTTATTATCACGTTTCTATTGGAACGAGAACCTTATTTTTTCGACGATTTTTACTCTGTGTACGCCCGTCTGGATAGGTTCCACCCACGCATCACATATTTATCATTTAAAGGGTGAGTGAGCTAGCGTTGTACATCTTACTTGCCATGGTTGGTGGCACATTAATGAACTAAGGAATGGATATTTTTTTCTAACAGTGCAAATATCGATCGGCGGTGGTGACCATTTACCATCAGATGGCCCGCATATCCTACAGTCTAGACACTACGAATGCGAGCTAGACCGAAATAAGTGTAAGAGTCAACCATCACGATACTTAGAAATGAACAATTGTGTCTCTTGGAAACAACTTCAAGATTCTGTTCTACTAGTGAGATTGAATTCGAAAAACGTATTGTTGGCCTGACACGGGGTTTTTTAATTATAGTATTGGTAGGCGGACGAGCATATGGGATATCTGATGAGCCACCCACCCAGACGAGCTTGCACAAAGCCCTACCACCGAGTAAAATAATGAATAAATAATCCTGGTTTGAATCCAGGACCAATTGTAGATGTAGCCTTATAAACTAACCACTGAACTAACGCAGCGCACAAAAGAAAATAATATTACTAAAAAAGGCTTAAACATTTTGTTGAGTAGTTTGTATTATAGCAATATGAAGACGAAATCTAAAGTTTAATAACAAAATAAATTTTATTCAAAACGCAGGAACAATAAATTGAGTTTGAATAAATAATGTAGACACGTGTATCGTCTATTTAGTGTACGGTTAAGTGGAACGGTACACTGAACGCTATAAGCATTAACTAACCGCGATCCGACTACCGCTTGAAAGACATTTTCATTTTTTTTTTTTTTTTTTTTTTTAACTGTATAAGCTAGCGCTTGGCTGTTATCACACCTGATGGTAAGTGATGATACAGCCTAAGGTGGAGCGCGCTTGCCTAGAAGGTGCCTATTCACTCTAGACTTGAAGGTACCCATATTGTAGGTGGTGGGGAATACGGAGGTTGGAAGGGTATTCCAGATCTTAGCGGTGCGTATCAGGAACGAGGAAGAAAATCGTTTCGTACGTGTTTTAAGTACGTCAACTACGTACGGGTGCAGATCTTTTCGATGCCTCGAAGTTCTGTGGTAAAAAGGTGAAGGGGGAACCAAATTGAACAGTTCCTGAGCACACTCTCCGAAATATATCCTGTAGAATACCGACAGACAGGCAACCTTACGACGGTGTTCCAAGCTCTGAAGTTTTTTATTGACCAGTGTCTGGTCGCCAATGAGCCTTCTAGCACGACGATCCACTGAATCCAAAGCATCAAGCTGATACTTAGCAGAGCCGTCCCATAGATGGCTACAGTACTCCATGCACGATCTAACTTGGGCTTTATATAAGGTTAGAAGCTGTTCTGGTGTGAAGCACTGTTTGACCTTATTGAGGATGCCAAGTTTTTTGCTAGCAGTTTTAGCTTTGGATTCAATGCATTGCCCAAAGTTGAGTTTGGATGTTAAAGTAACGCCTAGAAGCTCAATATTGTCGGTGATGGGTACAGGTACACCCCGGAAAGTCGGAGTCAGGGGGAATGGACTCCTCTTGGCGGTGAACAAACACGCTTGAGTCTTGGTAGGATTAAATTTGACTTGGTTATCGTCGCCCCAATCTGATACTTGTTCCAATGTCAAATTAATGCGTTCTACCAAGGCCTCCCTGTGCTCAAGAGTTTCCATTGCACTAGCCCGGGGACCGGATACGTATCTCTCCGTTACAGTGCTGTCGTCTGCGTACCCAAAGATACCGGGTTTCAGCAGATCGTTTATATGCAGCAGGAAGAGTGTAGCGGAGAGAATTGATCCCTGAGGAACACCGGCATTAATCGCCATTAGATCAGAAGAGAAGCCATCTAGGACAACTCGAAATGATCGTCCACTCAGGAAATCTGATATCCAGTCGCAAAGCCCAATAGGTAGCCCGTAGCTAGGAAGCTTGCTCAGAAGGCCTTCATGCCAGACTCGGTCGAAAGCTTTGGACACATCGAGTGAAACGGCTAACGCTTCACCGTACTTGTCCATCGCTTCGCCCCAGATGTGAGTAGCGTACACTAAAAGATCTCCTGTTGATCGATTCCGACGAAAGCCGTACTGTTGGTCCGATAGGAGATCGTTTTCTTCGAGGTACGACAGGAGCTTGTTATTCAATACACGCTCCAAACTTTTGCAAAGTATGGAGGTGATTGCTATGGGTCTGTAATTGGCCGGGTCGGCACGGTTACTCTTCTTAGGTACAGGTTGTACGTTGGCAATCTTCCAAGCCTTAGGGACTTGAGCGGATTTAAGAGATAGGCGATACAAGCGTGTTAGAACAGGAGACAACTCAGGTGCACAGTTCCTCAGGACTATTGCTGGAATCCCGTCAGGGCCACTGGCCTTATTCACGTTCAAGGTGCAGAGAATCTTTAGAACCTCTCTTTGGCGAATTCGTATCTCTGGCATGGTAGAGTCGCAAGATGGTAGGTTTGGCGGTGAGGTACTTCCCGCATCAAGGCGCGAATTCTCGGCAAACAGAGCCGCTAATAAGTTAGCCTTTTCTGTTGCCGTAAAGGCAAGGGATCCGTCGGGCTTCAGCAGCGGAGGCAGCGATGGACGACAGAAATTCGTCTCAATCGACTTGGACAGGGACCAAAATGCTTTACTACCACGGGGATAGGAAGCTAGTTTGGCCCCAAGGCGTCTAGTTCGGTTGAAACGAGCCTTCTTGAGAACCTTCTTGTAGGACTTGGCAGCAGAGTTAAAGGCTCTCTTCTTAGATGCAATGTCCGGAGCTTTGGTGGTGCGGGCTGTAGCCCATGCTACAAACGCTGAGTTTTTACGGGCCTCAGCCTCGGCGCACTCAGCGTTGTACCACCTAGGAATCTTGCCATCTAGTGATACGTCAGCATATGGAATAAAGTACTCCATAGCTTGACATATCACTTCAGATATGGCTTGTTCGCAGCTCGACGGATCGTTGGAAGAGAAGCATATCCGCTGCCAAGGGTAGGATGCAAAAAAGTGTCGCATCTCATCCCAGTCTGCCGACTTGTATCGCCACACCCGTCTGGTTCCAGTGGGACCAGAGTCCAGAGGATGGAAGTTGCAGACCGACTTGATCACACAATGATCAGAAGTGCCCAGGGGAGCCGCAACTGACACTGAAATCCGGTCAGGGTCGGTAGTCAGCAGAAGGTCCAGACAATTAGGTGTGTGACCGTCCACGTCTGGCACCCGAGTTGCTTCATGTACCAGCTGAGAGAGATCTAGGGATAGGGCGAATTTGAGCGCTTCTCTCCCGGCGTGGTCGGTGGTCTGGTATGGGAATAGCCAATCTTGGTGGTGAGCGTTGAAATCCCCCAGAAACACCATTTGAGCAGTCGGGTACCGTTGTTGGACGGTATCAGCCGTCACGCTGAGATACTCAAACATCCGAGTCGTCTCCTGGTCACCATTATGCGACCTATAGACGCAGGCATATATAATCTGCTCCAAACCTGTATCCGATAAGCACCATATTACCGAAAAATCGGGCACCTCCAAGTTTCGGAGACGCCGGCAGCAGACGTCATTACGAGCGTACATACAGACCCCAGCACGAGGTTTGAAGTTGTGCTCAAGTGAATATCCGGGATACTGTAAGTACGTTACATCTGCTGGACTGCCAATTTGTGTCTCCGTAAGAAAGAGCAAGTGCGGCTTGGCGGCCTCAAGGTGGTGGTGGACCGCAAAGAGATTGGAGTGCAAACCTCGTATATTTGAGAGATGCACTGAAAAAGAGAGGTGGTGCAGCCGCTGTGAAACTTTTCTTTTTCTATTTTCACGAGTCATTTGGTGTGGGAGTGAATAGGTATGGGGAAATGGAAGTTGTACGAGGCGTCGCATTTTGGACGCCGTGACTTTCACCACAATGACGCAGATGGTAGACTCAATTGGAGACCGCGGGGATGCCCGAACCCCCCTGGAAATCGCCACCGGGACCTCTCTCTGGTCGCCAACCAGCACGATGGAAACCATCCCAGGATTTTTCGCAAGTTGGCGGGGCAGCCTTTCGTAGATGGCGAACCTACTAATTGGGCCCCCTACTAACTGCGGTCGGCCAGCGGTGCACCGTGCTTCGGATCCCGCTGCCCTCCAGATGGAGCCTCCCGGCGCCACTACGACTACGGTCAGAACCTGTCACCAAATGCAGAGCACAACTGTACAGACCCAATCCCCCATGAAGAGCTACTGCGAGCATCGCACCGGAACACGACGTGCCGCGTGACAAGGTAAATCCAGCCACTCGACAAAATCGCTTGGCGGCGTGGCTTTGTTCGCAGGGTGGTAATCCTAGCTACGGCCGGAGCCTACCACCTAGAGTATGTTGCTCAATTAGCACCACCCAGGGGCCACGTGTAGGGTAATGAGGGATAAAACCTGACTTTGGTGAGACCTACGGACGCGAGCAACTTTGACCCCCAAAATTTTAAATATATGTTTATAACCGAGGACTAGGAGGAGGTTTAAGATGAATTTTAAGCACAGATTATACAATCAGAAATTTAGTGGTGCGGATCGTTGGTTCGATTTCGTCATGTAAGTTTAAACGCTATCTCATTTTGATTCAAATAAATAAATATGGACAACATGGTGCTAAGTGGCCACCGTCACCTTAGGAACTGGCTCTGCAAGGGCGCACTCATTAATAACAATAATAATATCTTGGGGCGGAATTCATAGAACGATATTTGAACCCAAACTAAGCAGAGCTCTTACTATTGAAACCAGACAACTGATTTACTACATATAATAGTACTTTTCTTTTCTAAATAAATATTATATAGATAATAATTTCACCCAGATTCAGGACAAACAGACATGTTCGTGTACACAAATGTCTGTTCTGGGTGGGAATCGAACCCACAACGTGCGACGCGAAAGGCAATCTTCCAACCACGCCAACCGGCTCATTACACTGTCATCCCTAGGTGTGATGTTAAATCATCTATTTTGGACTTCACATGACTTAATAGACAGGCTTTTTTTAAGTTACATTTTTTTTGTTATATATTATGGTGTAAGTTTAAATAAAGGTTCTATCTTATATTTTTTAAATAATAACAGTGGCTCACTCACCCTTCGAAACAAATGCGAACAATAACTAACTTTAACCTACCCAGATGGATATTTAAATAAGGGGTTTTCCAATAGGGACGCTTGAACTTTGACAGCTGATTGCGGCCATGTTGTTTGAGTGACAGCTGTCAAATGCAGTGTGTTATATTCATTCCGTCCTCCCAAACCACCATGGCAGGTTACAGTGTCGAGCAGCACGTGCAAATCATAAAATTGTTTTATGAAAATGCCGAGTCGACTATCCGTCGATTGGTGGACAAATTCGAGTCAACCGGGTCAGTTAACAATCAGCCGGTTCCCGTGCGTCAACGTAACGCGAGATCTGCCGAGAATATCGCCGCTGTGCGCGACAGTGTCCTCGAAAACCCGCGGCAGTCAATTCCGCGTCGCGCACAGGAACTCGGCCTTTCGCAGACGACAACTTGGCGAATTTTGCGTTGTGACTTGAGCCTGCACCCGTACAAGATCCAGCTGACCCAAGAGCTCAAGGTTAATGACCATAGACAGCGCCGTGTGTTCGCTGACTGGGCATTAGAGCAGTTGGAAGTTGACGCCGATTTTGGCAAAAAAATCATCTTCAGCGACGAGGCGCATTTTTGGATGAATGGCTATGTCAACAAGCAAAATTGCCGTATTTGGGACGAGACCAATCCACACGAGGTTCACCAAGTGGCAATGCACCCGCAGAAAGTGACTGTTTGGTGCGGATTTTGGGCCGGAGGCGTGATTGGTCCGTATTTTTTCGAAAACGATAATGGTGTGGCCGTCACCGTCAATGGTGAGCGATACCGGTCGATGATAACCAACTTCTTTTGGCCTGAAATCGAGAATATGGATCTGGACAACATGTGGTTTCAACAGGACGGCGCTACGTGCCACACAGCACACGCTACGATGGAAGTTCTGCACGAGCAATTTCTGGACATGGTCATCTCGCGCGGAGGCGACGTGAACTGGCCACCGAGATCGTGCGATTTGACCCCGCTGGACTTTTTCTTGTGGGGTTTTCTTAAGTCGCAGGTCTATGCCAACAAGCCGCAAACCACCGATGCCCTCAAAGTCAACATACGCCACGCCATCGATCAAATACAGCCCGATTTGTGCGCCAGAGTCATCGAAAATTGGACCTTTCGTGTGCGCGCCACCAACCGAAGCCGTGGCGGTCATTTGAATGATGTCATATTCCATACATAACGGGGTCGATAGACCTTCCAAATAAAAAAAAAATTTCGCAAATATCTCTCCTACATGTATTTTTTTTTGCATTTCAAAGATCAAGCGCCCTTAATGGAAAACCCTATACTTACTTTTACGCATTATGTTAATGTCATAAAAAAACCTATACATGTATATATCTTCTCAATTTATCTAAATAAATTATTAGCACACGTATAAATAATACGTATATTGATATGTGTAAGTGGTGTGTCATTTATCTTTCGTTTAATTTAATAAAATCTGCTAAGCTCGAGTTATTAATGATTCTGCGACGAAGAAAATTACCGCCTCACGCCACATGGATGTTAGGAGTTAAAAGAAAATAGATAAGATCTTTATTAACTGATTACGACACATTTAAAGATAAAGAGAGGTTAGGCATTTAATTTTTCTTCGCGTCGCTATACAGAGATATTTTAATTTAATTCTACGTTCTATTTCAAAAGCCTTCCCGCAAGTATCGATAGTAACTGTCGCCATGTGTTTTCTGAAGGGATATTAAAATAATCAATTTCCAAATATCAGGCTGGTGATTGTGGCTTAAGGTCACGATCTTAGGTTCTGCAAGCAGCCTTATTAAAAATAGTCTCCAGACAAACAAGACAGGCCACTCAAAAGAAGATAAATATAGGACAGTATAGTAGTGTATTATTGTGTGAGAAGGTTTAACCGAACCGTGAATCCAATCTTGGTTATGGAACGAGTGTCTCATGTATTAGGAGATCATACATACACAGTGAGAAGGACTCACCGAACGCGGATGACTAATCTCAGTTAAGGGCTGAGTGTTTCTTGTACCAGGAGATCATACACAGTGAGAAGGAAACGCGGATGACTTTAAGCTTTTGGTTATGAAGTGAGTGTCTCATGTACCAGAAGATCATATGGTCTCACCGAAGTCGGATGACTGCAATCTTGATTATGGAGCGAATGTCACACGTACCAGGAGATTATAAACAAGTAGAAGGTTACACCGAACGAGAGGCAATCTTGATTTTTTTCTCGCCATTAGATCAATGAGGCAGTCCAATTAATACAGGAAGGGGAAGCGAATGGCGATGATAAATATGTTTACCGATTATATTCACGCAGCCGGGTCGCGTTCGCGTACACACGGTCGTGTAGATTGATTATTGTGATTTCAATTTGTCGCTACGTTATTAAATGTCAGAATGGATGGATGAATCTTTTGAAAGAATATTCGTATAATACAACTTCAGAATTAAAATTAAAATATATGTCGAAACATACAAAACATCTTTTGTGTGCAGTAGAATATGACACCCCACGCTCTGTTTGTGGTATTTAACGCACTGTTGACAATCTTATTTTGCGAATTTGTTTGCTAAACACCAAGTATTCCAAAAATGTTTGATGAATAGCGACCCATCTATTTGCTCGATATTTTTTTAGTAAATCCTGCAGTTTTATTAAATTATTAAATGCAGTTTGATTTTGTTCATTGTAATAAACAACTGTGTTTTTGGTAAGGTCTGTCGACAGAACACATTCCGAACCAGTGGTCCCTCTCGCTTAAAGCCCTCTTTAAACTTTTATACTGACGATTCAAAAGTGCTTGTGGCGTACTTGAATAAATAATAATTCATTTGTACATTTCCGGCGTGGTACCAGCAAGATGAGGGCCCAAGTGAAACCCGCGTGTTGGTTTTATTTTTATTTAAAAAAAAATAGGTAACGTGAGCCAGATGGTAAGTGGTATCCGTCGCCAATAGACATGTGCACTGTAAGTAATATTAACCATATCTTACATCGTCAACGTGCGACTAACCATGGGAACTAAGGTGTTATGGCTTACTTATTTCAATTGCTTGAAGAAGGTGAAAAGGTGGTGGGACCCGAATGGATGCGGAAGGCGCAGAGCCGGGAGATTTGACACAATTGGGAGAGGCCTGTGTCCAGCATGGATGGTAGTCGAAAGATGACGCCGACTCATTTTAAACCGGAGCACAAAAATACTAAGCATCGATGATGATGATAATGAAGTTAGGCGGTAGAAAATCTGATAAAAGGGTGGTACCTACTTAGATTGGTTTTACAAAGTCCTACCAAGTGTTTGATCTGAGTCACGAAACATTATGTGATCAATACATTATGTTAAAACGCAAGTGTAATTAAATACGAGAATATTTAAAGGTATTAAGTCTGTGGATCTGTTTGCGTAATTCTTGTAATTGTTGTAACTGTTGCTCTTATATATATAAAAGAAGCAATTAAATCAGTTGATTTCCTGACTAACTCACCATGTTTAACGTCGTCGCACTCAACGTTGCCACGCAATTACAAGAATTACGCAAACAGATTCACTCTTTTTTATTTAATGATTGCCTATTATTAAAGTAGCACGTCGCAATTTCATTTATAAGTTAGTCATTGAATGTTCTGTGTATACTTTGTTGGTAGTCCAATAAAATAAAATAAAATTAAATATTAGCTAGTTACAGCTCGCGACTTCATTCGCGTGTGAGACGTTAGTACTTTATATGGATTTCTGAGTCCGCGATTAAGACGTCAAATTGTACAAAATGCGTAGTATTTTTAATATATATTAGTAAGTTAAATAAACAAGCCGATCGCAGGTTCAAACCCGGGCAAGCGTCACTTAATTTTATGTGCTTAATTTGTGATTATAACTCATCTCGTGCTTGATTGGAATATGCTCCAAACCTTCTCCTCAAAAGAGGAGAGGAGGCTTTAGCCCAGCAGTGGGATTCACAGGTTGTTACTGTACTTAACAGTAACAGATATATTAATTTGATTGAAAACTCCGAACCAAAATTCACAGCTGTTACTGGCTCCAGTTGCCGAA
Source organism: Nymphalis polychloros (assembly GCA_905220585.2). Lineage (NCBI taxonomy): Eukaryota > Metazoa > Arthropoda > Insecta > Lepidoptera > Nymphalidae > Nymphalis > Nymphalis polychloros. The sequence continues at coordinate 154,328 of HG992268.1, read as the reverse complement.
AAATTGTGAAAAAACATCTAAATTTTACGATGTTCGATGATATCTTTCAACGCAGAGCACGAGATGGACTTAAAACAAATTAAATAATAAAAAATTCTGAGGTCCTCGTTTAGGTGTGAATCTGTGATCATAGGGTAAAATTCACCTTTTATAACCATTAGGTCGTCTCCACCCATAGAAGCTATTAACAAGACATCTTAAGAGCTTCTCATGGTGTTATATAACAGCTGAATGATATTTTAATATGTTATTAGATTTTACAATATTTTATTTTATTTTCAGATAGGCATAACGCTTAATTAAATATTTTCTTTGAACGCATATGTATGTTCCTCGTGATAGTAGAGTTTAAATTCCAACTCATATTGTGAATATGAAATTGACTTTGTGGCGCACCTCAGGACACTGGCTATGTAAGGAATGGTTAATATTTCTTACATCGCCAAACCGGTGGTGACTATTTACGATCAGGCTCTTTAACCTGTCCGCTTACCAATTATATAATAAAGAAAATTGGAATGACAAAATGACTTTGAATCACCAGGCTGACGCGCACGGTTGTAAGAGTTGGTGCGGCTCGTGACATCAGCCTGTCGAATATTCCCAAGAATCAGACACCATGGAAAGTCACCTTTAGACTGTAAATTACGACCTCTTACGTAACTGTAGAAGTACAGATATAAAATACTCAAAAAAGGAATTAATTTTTCTAAAAATATTTTTTATTTCGCTACATAAATTAATTGATTCTGTGATCTCGGACGATCAATCTCCATCGTCTCCATTCGACGTGACGTTAATGAGATAAACTGACCCTGTTCGAACAATTATATGTCGTGTTAATTGTTTGGTTTGTAGTATTGAATAGATAGAAATTGTATTTAATGTCTATGCCAAAGTCTATGGGGGTTGGTGACCACTTACCATAGGGTGACCCATATGCTCGTGCCTACATTTGCTGCCTGCATAAAAAATGTATATACACTGTACTATTGAGTTTCTTGTGCTTCTTGGTAGAACATTTCGAAGTGATTGTAGCTTTACATTTAAATCAATTCTGTAACATGACGATTGAAAAGTATTTATAAGTCAACTCGAATAAAAAAAAACAGGCAGTCATAAGGACTGCCGATAGAAGAGAAAACTTGAAACTGTTAAATATACAGTGTGTAACAAAATTCGTGTCCGACCCGTGAAGTGGTTATTAGGTATCGCGGGTCGGTTCTATTTATGCAATAATTTTTAAAATACAAAGCATTATTTTTTTGAAAATATAACTATGTTACTCAGTAAACATGTATATAGCTTTCTGATGGTAAAAAAAATTAAAATCAGGAGAGTAGTTTTTGAGTTAAATCGTAACGAACAAACAAACGAAAAATACAATCTTTCCTCTTTATAATATTAGTATAGATAAGAAAATGTATATCCTTAACAAATAACGTTTGCTTTCTAATTAATAAAAAAAATAAAAATAAAAAGAGTATTATACTTAAAATATTGAGAATCGTAAAGTAACGCAAATCGTAAATTATGCAAGAAAGATCAGTACACATTCTACGAATGAGATGTTTTCGTTTTTAAGGGGACTTCCTCTAGAGAACGCTTGGTATAAAATGTGGTACGCGTTGAAAAATATAACGTAAGTCAATTTGTGGCGCAGCTACTAGTTCCTATAAAGAGTACTATTTAAAAGGAAAACAGTTCGAAAGTTCTAGACTCCCGCGGGATATTTTTACAAAGTCGCGCGTTCGGTTGCAGCGCAGATAGCTGTGACGAATACTGTGTGAGTGAAAGACTAAGTTATAACTCAAACTATCGAACTTACGAAAGTCTATGCATTTTTATCTGCAGCGCTATGCTGTTACTCGCTTCGTGTTTAACTTATGAAATATTGAAACTCACGCCGACAACAGTGAATACGCGTTAGGGACACTGGCGACCTCTAAAGAGTTTTTGGATTACAACCTAAAAATGGCGATCAATTTTTTTTTATACCGTAGGTAGGCGGACTAGCACATGGACCATCTGATGGTAAGTGCCTGTAGTTACACTGGCTCACTCACCCTTTACACCGGAACAAACAATACCAAGTACAGCTGTTTGCGGTAGAATATCTGATGAGTGGGTGGTACCTGCCCAGACGAGCTTGCACAAAGCCCTACCACCAAGTCATCCATACTAGGGATGGCCCGGTTATAGACGTTAAAGTAAAAGCCTGCAAATATCTTAATGGGGCTAATGCCTTATAGCTGGAACACGCTGCCCCAATGTGGCAGAATTTCAGTTAAATTAGACACATGGTATCATCACGTGGTGCTACACAAATGAACTTTTGAACTTTGAACTATTCGTTAATATTTAGGCTTTCTGGGCCATATCGGCTCTGGATTAAATAAAAGCTCGTTTGAAATTTATTAAAATAATCGAAGTCATTGAACTGGATAAATAGAAGTATATACTCGTATTATGTACTTGTGTTGCATGTAATAACGCTATCTTTGCTTTGTCAAGCGTGAACATGCAATTTTCCGCAAACAGCGTTGTATCCCGCAACGGTAATCTTTAAGAGCTATGTAATGGAGCAAAGTCAAATGAATTTATGTAACGATAACTTTAATTAATAAGTGGTATTGTTCAATAGAGGACTAAATTTGATGAGTTGGAGTGGTTGGTAGACTTACCTTTCGAGCCGCAGGTCGTGGTTTCGATTCCCAGGACAGACATTTGTGTGCATGAACATGTCTGTTTATCCTGAGTCTGGGTGTAATTATCTCTATATGTATGTATTTACAAAAACTAGTATATGCAATATATCAGTTATCTGGTTTCCATAGTAAAAGCTCTGCTTAGTTTGGGATCAGATGTTGTGTGAATAATGTCCCAGGATATTTTTATATAAATGATAAAGAAGAATGGAGTTCATCTTCGTTGATTTCCATTAAGGATAAATATGAATTCAATTACATTTAATTATCTATGTGATTTGATTGTAGAAAAAGAGTAGCTACCGAGTTACTTGCCGGTTCTTAACGGTAGAATCTACAATTCTGACCGGTAGCTTTCAATTTAATCTTGTAAGACGATTCAAAAGAGCCTACTTGGATATAGTGTGTTTTGATTTGATTAAAAAGCAGTGATCACGTCGCTAAGCCGATGGCATAGTATACCTTGGCTGCTCTCAAAAGTCACTAATATTGATTTAAAAAAAAGTAATAATGTGTTGTATTTTGACTAACATGTAATGATGGTTTGTGACTGCCTCGTTGGTCTAGTGGCTATATGTAAGGCCGCAGACCTGGTGGCCCTGGGTTCAAATCCCAGGTCGGGTCAATAAAAAGTTATTGAGATTTTCTGTCGAAAACTCTCAGTTGTCGCCCGGAGTACGGAAGCTGGAAATGATGCTTGAACTCGTTCCAGTCATGTCGGATTACCGTCCCATCGGGTTATGCGCAGGACATATTATAGCGCATACACTTGTGCACTATAATATGTCCTGACGTATATATCATCACGTCATCTGTAGTCAGCTGACGATCAAACTCTCGGCTAGCCCCTAGCGTCTACCGAGCGCTAATTCTTTTACAAGTTTTATAATAATTGAAAGAAAGACAGGCGTATATACCTCGTTGAATCGCCTGATCAGGGTCCTGACGCTGCTTTTCACTTGTGGAGTGTGTGTGGGCGGCACCCGCCTTATCATGTGTCTCTCGCTGACCGTCCCCAGCACACCCTCGCCGCCGAGGTCCAGGGTCACTTGGCGCAGGTAATCGATCGGGGGTACCTGGAAATGATAATGTACATTAGTTTTTGAAGCACTAACTTTCATTACAATGGTGTGTATATATTATGTCAACAAAAATGAATGTTTAAATATTTGTTCTCTAGTTATTCGTAAACCAATAACTCAATTATGATAAGACTTTTTCGTTTCGTCGGGATTCGAACTCAGAGCCTCACGATCCGAAACCGTGCGTGATAACTACTAGACTAGTAAAAAAGTGTACACTCGATAATCTCAGCTGGAATGAACTTCGTTATCTGTGGCAGCTCCATTAAGTAATACATAGTCCACAGATAAGTAAGAAACAAGAGCTGATCTCACAATATTCAACCTCAATTTTACGTAAATTACATTTCTCAAAGTCTTTGTCAGTGAATTTAATTTAGCTAATTGTGTGTTTTTCATTAAAAATATTACTAACAGTATTCAAAGATTTTTTGTTGTTTAGTTTTTTAAATAAATCAAAAAATATTACTTTGTGGGGCTTCGTGCACGTCTGGATAAACCACCATATACACAATGCACTCAATGTCCGGTTGGGGTTTTTTTTTATAGGATAGGTAGGCGGACGCGCATATGGACCACCTGATGGTAAGTGGTCACCTACGCCTAGACATTGGCAGTGTAAGAAATGTTAACCATCGCTTACATCGCCAATGCGCCACCAACCTTGGTAACTAAGATGTTATGTCCCTTCTGCCTGTAATTACACTGGCTCTATCGATCTAAGTACTGCTGTTTTGCGGTAGAATATCTGATGAGTGGGTGGTACCTTCCCAGACGAGCTTGCACAAAGCTCTACCATCAAGTTGGTGGGTGAGTCCAGTGTAACTACAGGTAGAAGTGACATAACATCTTAGTTCTCAAGCTTGGTTGTGCTGTGGTACAATATATGTAATTTATATATCGTAGAAGATAAAGAAGATAAGACAAGGAGTGGGGGTGAAACGTATAAAAGGCGACGCCTCACCGGCATCGTTCTCTTTACGTGTCGGCGCTCATCGTGGTAGCATCGATAGGTCGATACTCTGTCGGTTTATTTTTCGAATACCTGTTATTGTTAGTAGCTTAGTATTTTGTAAAATAAATTGTGTTGAATTGAAAAGTTTTTAAAAAAATAAATCACTTTTGGTCTGATTTCCAAGAATATAATGATATATTAAAGAACATGAAATTCACGTTTGCACGTCAATAGTCTAAATTTAGAACGGATGAAACTGCAAAGCGCAGCTACTTATGAAGTTACATTATGTAATAAAACCTTCGGTAAAATTCGTTACATCTAAAGTTTAATGTATATTACCTAAATAGTTTTTTTTCAGTTAGGCGTTACAACGGAAGCGTCTGTATACTCGTAGTTACCTATATAATAGATAACATAAAATTTTAGTAAGTAAATAAGCAATTTTTGTTCGTTGAATTAAGTAATTGTTTACAATTTTCATCTTAACAATCTTTAAACTCGCAAATTGTGTAATAACCTTTTGCATAAAATCGCTTACAATTTATCAAATTGAACTGAACCAAATATATAGCAAGTATAAAAACTGTAACATCCCGTGAATGTCCCACAGCTGGGCTACTGCCTCCTTTCTCTTTAAGAAGAATGGTTGGAGTTTATGCCACCACGCTGCTCCAATGCGGGATAGACATGTGGCACAATTTCTATGAAATTAAACTTTGTTGTTACATCACAAAAAACTAATTACACATCCACAAGTATGTACGGAACCCTTGGTCTCAGTCCTCATTATGCATTAATAGTATGACATGGCTGGCATTGTCTCATATATGTTTAAGTAACACAAGGTCACTCTTGCCCCGCTGTGGTTTAACTTAAGCGAAGCGCGCCGAACTTGGCCCACTTTTTAGCATTTCCGTCCGTCTGTTTATATTCTAGACTTATCTCACATTTAAGCTCGCTTTGAAATACACACCTTAGTAATGGGAATGGAAAAATTACGAATAAAGTTTTATGATTCATTTTAGTTTTTGACGTATAATTTGTGAAGCTAAGCCCTAACTAATATTATAAGCGAAATAGTTGGTTTGTATACTATACTTAGATATGCCGAGCCGGTTGGCGTGATTGGTAGATATGTGACTTTATCGTGCCTTTCGCGCCGCAGGTCGTGTTCGATTCCCACCAAGGACAGACATTTGTGTGCATGAACATGTCTGTTTGTCCTGAGTCTGGGTGTTATTATCTATACAAGTATGTATTTACAAAACAAAAGTAGTATATGTAGTATATCACTTGTCTGGTTTCCATAGTAGTTTGGGATCAGATAGCCGTGTGTGAATAAAGTACCAGGATATAAAAAAAAAAAAAAAGAATATTGTCAGGGTAACAGGATAGGACATACATAAGGCATTTACTTGGTGGTAGGTGGAAGGTGGTAGGAAAAAGCTCCAAAGCTTCTCGTTGCAAATTAAGCTCCATAAATCACGACGTCTTGATTGGAACAAGTAACTTGCTGCTTAAACTCACATTTTCTAACCACGGTATTGATCAATCAAATATTGATCGTGGTTTTATTAACTCGATTTGATTAATTCTTTGAAAGATAAAGGTAGTTATATAAACAACAAAGACGCAAGAAATATCTGTATAATTATATTTATTACGTCACATTCTACCTCCTGTCACTCACAGCCCTCCCACTCCCTGAGGGCGCGTGATTTAATATAGAGACGGACAGCTCACGTAAGCTGAGTACGGATAGAATGATATAATTCCCTATGTATAAGCTATAAAGACGTATATAGTTTGGTTAAAAAAATTTATTTTTATTTATAGGTAGGCAAACTGCCTCATCGATCACCTGATGGTAAGTGGCCATGCCATCGACATCGCCAATGATCTGCTGAGTCTGTAGACCGGAACACAACATTACTAAGTATTGCTGTTAAGCGGTAGGATATGAGATGAGTTGGTGGTACCCAGACTTGCACAACTGCGCAGTCCTATCTCTAAGTGAACTACTTTTTAACTAATAAATCATAATTCATATATATATATATATTTATTTATTCTATAGGTCTGTGGACGAGCGTTTGGGCCACCTGATGGTAAGTGGTCAAAGTGATCCAACCAGAACACAAGAATAGTACGTATTGCAGTTTGACTCCAGAATGTGTGACAAGAAGGTGGCATTTGCACAAAGCCCTGCCACCGAATGAAGTTACTATACTTAGTTAGTTACTTAAAAATGTTGTTTACTGTTTCACTCACAGTAGCTTAACTAAGCTCTTCAAATCCACTATTATTACCATTAACATAGAAACTTTTCGTCTAAGCTTAATATAATATGAAAGTACAGAATACGTCCTCTCGCTCTAACTAGCTTGATAGAACGAGAAAGTGATATACGGGCCATATTTACGCGGTTTGCTCCAAACAAAATAATTCATACAAATCTTACCTTTAAATATTTTGAGGTAAAATGAACTTTATTAAAATGTGATAGAGTCCTGTTTAGATTGATAAGTTAATCGCATTACGTTTTTGCTTATAAACAGCTATTAAAATATCTGGCTTTACTACCTTTGAAGATAAGGGCTAATGTATTTTTATTAAAGCATATTGCTAAGGGTACACGTTTCATATTTAGACCCGTCGTCATCGTTGATGATAAATTTCAGATATTGAGCTGTAAATATTATATATTAATTAAATCGAGGTTCACGTTCAACAATATCGAAGTTAAGGTATGGCACCCTTTAACTTTGCAATACACTTATTTTCTAGGAAGGAAAACGACAAGGTATTATTAATTTATGCATTTTTTCGCCCAGAGAATCGGAATTGCGATTCAAACGGGAAATGCTGCTAGCATTCTTGCCACCATTCCACGCCGCCACGTATTTTTCATTTTTATATTTATTTAAGCCGAGATGGCTCAGTGGTTAGAACGCGTGAATCTTAAGCACCACTGATTTTCCATGTGCTCAATTTGTGTTTATAATTCATCTTGTGCTTGACGGTGATGGAAAACAACCTGCACGTGTCTTATTTCACTGAAATTCTGCCACATGTGTATTCCACCAATCCGCATTGGAGCAGCGTTGTGGAATAAGCTCCAAGCCTTCTCCTCAAAAAAGGAGAGGAGGCCTTAGCTCAGCTGTGAGACATTCACAGGCTTGTACTATTTATTTAAGGCTTTAATGTAAATATGTTTATAATTTTCATATTAAATATTTATGCATGAAAATACTTACTATAACAAAGCAAGAGTATGTTTCATGTCAGGACGCCTATAGCTGCATTGCAAGTACATTGTGTGCAAGTGTTCATAGCGCAATGGTTTGCGGGCCGCCTAGCGATGTCAAAGTCGCGGGTTCGAACCTGGCCATGGCCTATTGTTGTCCCCGTAGTGCTAATACAAGCACTGTTAATACAAGCTATACGCTTAATTATAGGGATAATTAGGAATGTTAGTATTAAAATTAAACAAAAAGAGAAATGCTAGTTAAATTAAAAAGGCTTAAAACGATGCTAGTGCTGGTCTTCTTTAATTTCACGGTAGCATGCGTAATTGCATGCGTGCATGCATGCGTCGTCTGGTTAGGTACCACCCACTCAACAGATATCTTACCACTAAACAGCAGTTTTTGGTATTGTTGTGTTCCGGTTTGAAGGGTGAGAGACACAACGGACTTAACATCTTAGTTCTCAAGGTTGGTGGCGCATTGGCGATGTGAGCGATGATTAACATTTCTTACAATGCCATTGTCTATTTGCTCGTCCGCCTATCTTTTCTATAAATAATATTATTAACACGAGCGCTCGACAGATAAGTCCCTGTTGGTCCTTTGTCATACGTTATGCATCATACGTCAAGTGGCTAGTTTATAAGACTGTAGAACCCGGGGTCCCGGTTCAAAGCGGAGTTTGTAAATTCACCCACCCACTTTACGCGAATGTGAATTATAAATAAATTAGGCAAGTTGGCGTCATGGTTAGGAGACGCGTCCTGTCTTCTAACTATGACGCCATCTTGCGTCTATATATTTTATCAATAATTTTGTGTAGATTAAAAACACTTGGTCTATCACTGCCTTACTTACAAATATTGTTTAGCGGGTGAATAGTAGAAATGCTGCGTCTACTTCTTTCGAATGTCATATCATTAATGACAGAAAGAGACAAGATAAGAGATAAATCTGCGTTTAACTAAACATCCACTGTTAACGCCAAGCAACAACACTCACGCAAGACACAAAATTACAAATAATTGCTAAGCGTTAAACATCAGGCGTAACATTATTTGATATGATGTTTCGCACTATACTATGCATTAATTACTTGTCAATTGCAAACTTGTATCGTGAACATCAAAATAAATTGTTAAAGACTATTTATCTGAAATTATTTAATTGAAATTCCAAATATATCCGAAGATACACCCACTAAGCATACTTTATAAGTAAGAGCGTCACTGATTAGCAGCATAAATAATTGTATTAATTTAACTAAATCACATCTAAAATTGTTTATTATTAATAAATGGCGTTATAAAATTTACGAGCTATAAAATCTAAGTAGCGATAAATGCGAGGGCTGTCTGTTGCAAGGTAATGACTAGCTGTGACCTATTTTACTTGATGACTTTGCTCAATAATTTGACGTTATATATTAACTATATTAGCAGATACTGCTCTACCTCTAAGCGCCACTGTTCCACTCTCTAGGGTTGAAACGAGAAAGTTGGGAGATTTTTTTTTTTATAGAATTAGTAAAGATTTTGCAGTGAAAACTTCTTTAGGCGCGTTGCGCTGGTTTGTCGTAGACTCATGGCTCCGATAATGAAATCGGATGTTGAAAGTACAAATAATTTAAGTATTGTGGAGATTTCTTCTTCTTCTTCGTGTGCTTCGTTACTGAAGGTAGTATGTGTTGACTAGATTCCTCCATACCACTCTGTCCTCGGCTTGTCTCAGGGCAGTCGGAATATTGAGTCCCGTTATATTTTTAATCTGGTTGGACCAGCGGGTAGGTAATCGACCGCGTGATTTTTTGCCTTCGACCTTCCCTACTACAACCAGTTTATTCAGATTGTCTGGTTGTCTCCGGGCAATATGACCAAAATAACTTAGGACTCGTTGGTAGCATATAGTGGATAGTCTGTTATTAATCTTGTGTGCATCAACATGTCTGTTTGTCCTGAGTCTGGGTATAATTATCTATATAAGTATGTTAAATACATACTTATATAGATTATAATATATAGCATTAAATAAATATATATATATAAATATAGTATACGCGTCATGTACACCTGGGGATGACGACATAAGAGAGCGTCAAGCCGTTTACCGTAACGGCGTACGAGTCGTTCTTACCCCCTAAGGGTGCCAATAAATGTTTCAAAACAATAAATATCTCAGTTCAATTACTCATTTGACGTACTTATGTTTGTCCTGAGTCTGGGTGTAATTATCTATATAAGTATGTATTTACAAAAGAAAAGTAGTATATCAGTTGTCTGGTTTTCATAGTACCAGCTCTGCTTAGTTTGGGATCAGATGGCCGTGTGTGAATAATGTCCCAGGATATTATTATTAACCGATGATCCATTTCAAAGCACCATTGAATTTCATGTGCTTCATTTGCCTTTACAATTCATCTCGTGATTAATTGACGGTGATGGGAAACATCGTAATGAAACCTGCATGTGTCTAATTTCACTGAAATTCTGCCACATGTGTATTCCACCAGCCCGCATTGGAGCATCGTGGTTGAATAAGCTCCGAAACCTTCTTCAAAAAGGAGAGCAGGCCTTAGCCCAGCAGTGGGATATTGTAAGACTATTAAATACATACAAGTGATACCTCAGTGGTTTTTACTGAACTTAAACCTCTGATCCCCGAGTTATTTTAGGTATTTTGTCGACTAGGCCTCTCAGACACTTCGTTAATATTATTTGTTCGGACTTTTTAAGTGTTCACGTTAAAAGTAAGACTAATGTCGCGTTAATCGCGGGATTATTTTGTTCATTGTGATGATAATCCGGCTTGAAATCCATACTACGCTTTTCCAAATTTTAAATTATGGTAGCAGATGGTAAATTGCCCATTTGTGGTAGGGCTTTGAGCAAATTGATCTGGATGAATATCTGATAAATGGATTCCACCTATTTATCAGATATTCTACCGCTAATCTACTTAATGCTGTTGTGTTTCAGTTCGAAGGGTTAGTGAGCCAGTGTATCTACGGGCACGAGGGAGATAGCACCTTAGTTCCCAAGGTTGGTGGCGCATTGATGATGGAAGGGATTGGTTATATTTCTGATGGTAAGGTGGTAGTGAGCACTATGCAGGTGACTCAGCTGCCGGTCTACCTATTCCATAAAAAAATAAATTATTTGTGGTGGTAGCCACAAATAACGGCACTGTAAATATCAACCATTAAAACTTTCTTTATTTTCGCTGTTCCTCCCAAGCATGTAATTTATCCCGACTAACCACTAATGAAGAGAAATAAGGCTAAGCGTGAATCCACGTCAGTCTTGACTGTGCCCTTTTATTTAAGGTTTTTTTTATTTAATGCCTTGTCTTAGAATAAAATTAAACTTGCAACCTTGATGAATGTGAATACACGATGTTAAACTGAACTGAAAGAAAGTCGCAGGACGCCCACTTACAAAGCGAAAGTGAAACCTACATGAGGCGATAAAGAAAAATTATAATAAAAGAAAAACAATCATGAAAACTTAAATATATGATAATAACATTTAAATATGAGTTATTAAGATGAATTGATATTTGTATATTTTTTGTTTAAAATTTTAATACCAGCCCTGAATTCCAAACTAGCTTTCGCTGTGTTTTGGAATTCAATTCTTTCCCAGATTTTAGGTACATTATACCTTATTATATTGAACAAATAATAAAAAAAAACAAAAAAATCAAAAACACAAAAAAGGACACCAATTTTTATACCAATGAAAGCTATGTATTAAAATAATCTAATTAATTTTATGTGAGCACGCGTGTGTGCGTAAGAGTATGCCTGTATGTGTAACAGTCAGATTACATCTGTGAAAATGTAATCTGATTGTTGGCCTTTTATCTTGTTATAAGTTTATAGTTATATTTTAATACAAACTTTATCATGTCGGGGGACCGCAATTTCAAACAATACGAAATGAGCTGATCATCAAACACCTTCATATATCTTAATTTATAGCTGATATTAGCTTATTATTATTTCCATTTCGTAAAAATTATCGTTATTTGCTCAATTTCAAACAAAAAAAAAACTGCGTCATAATCGGTCCATACAATTGGGAGCTACCATGCCACAGACAAACATACAAATACACATGTTAAGCTTATAACACCTCTATTTTAACGTCAGCGGTTAAAACCAGTGTTTCGTCAGTAAAATGAATATATTCTCTTATCATTTGCTCGGTGGTAGAGCTTTGTGCAAGCTCGTTTGGGTAGGTACCACTCACTCATCAGATATTCTACCGCAAAACAGCAGTACTTGGCACTGTTGTGTTCCGGTTTGAAGGATGAGTGAGCTAGTGTAATTAAAGGCACAAGGGACATAACATCTTGTTCCTAAGGTTGGTGGCGCATTGGCGATGTAAGCAATGGTTAACAGCTCTTACAATGCCAATGTCTATGGGCGTTGGTGACCACTTACCATCAGGTGGCCCATATGCTCGCCGCCTACCTATACTATAAAACAAAATCGTTACAATCCTAACTAATATTATAAATGTGAAAAAAATCATTCACCAATAGAAAGTTACATGATCAGCGAGCAACATAGACTAAATTTCGTTCCCGTATTCCCACGAGAACGGTAAATACGCGGGGTAAACGCTAGTCATATACATCGAACTGAGAGCCAGTATACAGTCCCAAGATGCGCTAATAGATGTTTCACACCGAAATAATAGTCTGTCTATCTTTGCACATGTATATATATAGTTGTACGTAGTACATGTATATATTATGAAATGCCCGTCTTATTATTCTAGAGGCTTTCTTGTAAGTGACACTAGGGGGTACAGATCATGAGATTTTGATTCGAAGAGTGATACGATCCGTAACCGAGATTGGAGACGCGTTTGGTTAAACTTTTTTACTTTTTATGATATCCTGGTACATGAATATCGTAACAGATACGATATATTAATATTCTATTAGTAAAGATTTTAATTAATAACATTTTTACTTGATCTTGACTTTCATTTGAACATGACGAGCCGGTTGGCGTGGTTGGTGGAAACTTGCCTTTCGCACCGCAGGTCGTGGGTTCGATTCCCAGGACAGACTTATGTGCATGAACATATCTGTTTGTCATGAGTCTGTGTTTTTCATTTAAATAAGTTCATAAGCAAAATGGTATATTTCAATATATTGCTTACTTGATAAAATATTTTGTATTCCGTGTCCGTGAGCCTCAGAGCTACTTCTTCGGGGAAATTCAGTATCGTCTTCAGTGTTGCCAGTTCTTCATAGCTGCTGTCATCAGCCGATGATCCTGTTGAAACAGAACGAAATATTAATTACTTATGGAGTGGTTACTTTGTAGGAATGAGACAGAAGAAATGAGAGTAAAATACCGGCTAAACACCACTGAATCATCATGATGTTTATTTGTGTTTATAATTCATCTTATGCTTGGCGTTGAAAACATCGTGAGGAAACCTGCACCACATATCACTGATACTAATCCGCATTGGAGTAACTTGGCAAAATAGGAGACTATTTTGCTAAGTTTAAAAGTCAAGTATTATAGTCCAGCACTGGATTACATAACTATAGAGACTGCTTTTTTACATTTTTTATGAAAGGAGTAGGTTTCCTTGCTAATCTTCAATCTCTAGGACTACCTAGCTAATTTCTTTCGTCGGGGTCATTGTGGCCTAAATTATTAATACAAGCTACACACTTGAGTGGAAGAGTGAGTAGAAATATTAGCGTCCTCTTCAAATGAAAGTATTATGATAAAAATGTATGTATTTTGAATCAAAACGCTATTATTATTACTAGTTTTGAAATGAGTTCGACCATTAATAGAGTAATGGAAAAGAAAAATAAATATTGGCGAAATGACCTCAGAAAGGAGAGCGTGGGTTCTGATGATCATTTGTACGCGGATCAAGGGTTCGTCTTACCTAATGAAGTGGAGAACACCATCTATTCACTGGGTTACCAAAGACTGCCTGACGTGGTCGGAGATGGTCAGGACGATATCAAATACGAGTAAATATAAACTGCACTGCTATTTCAGTTTCATTATACACATTTAAGATTAATTTATTAATGACTATTAAAAAACAGTACGTACTACGCTTCTTTGCTAATTTTTTCTAAAAACCAACCAGTTTAACTTTACATTCAGTTAAATGTAAAACGACGATTCAGAAGTACTTCCGAGTGCCTTCTTGAATAAAGTAAATTTTGATTTTAAATATAAATATACTCGAAGCATTATTTAAATAGCGGGCATGTCGAGTTGAACACGATAGATGGTCCGTGGACGCTCTCGCCATTCAGTTTTAATTAAAAATAGCCTCTACCTCAGATTACGAGTTGAATGATATAAATTCATTTATTTGGGAAAATATGTTTCATATAGAGATGAATACATCTGATATATTATATCTGTCCGGTAATGCTGCTGGATGAAGAATTTACCATCTTACCTACTTTTTTGGGAAAAGGCTTAGAGATTCGACGACGCTACTCCAATATGGATTAGTGGATACGCGTGTGGCAGAACTTCAATCGACACATGAAGGTTTTTACACGATGTTTTTCGAGCGCGTACTTTATTTTAATCAAGATTAAGCACATCACTCAATGGTACCCGAGAGATGGAAAGAGAAAGAGAGGTAGACCACAAAGACGATGGGACGACGACATTAGACAAGTAGCGGGTAAATCATGGGGTAGAGTGGCCATAGAAAGATTGGAGTGGAGAAGATTGGAGGAGGCCTTTGCCACCTGGCAAACGGACACGCAAAAGTGGAACAAAAGATTAATATACGAATGAAAAAAAAAATAAAAGAAGTAAAAAAAAAAAAAATATAAAGAAATTGAAGTATTACGGTCATGTCCGAAGGAAGGCTATATATATATATAGCCACATGAGTATTCAGTGGTATACAAGCACATGAGTATTCAGTGGTATTTGATCAGATGTAAGAGATGGTTAATATATCTTTCAATGCCACAGTCTATGGTTGGAGTTGCCTACTTACCGTCAGACTGTTGTCAGTCAGACTACCTAATAATCTAAAAATATATAGTGACCATTTTATGGTAAAAAGTTATTAAAGGTTTTACGTATTGTAAGTATTTTGGAAAACAGAACTGACTCAGTTTACTTCGAGTCCGACTTTATTAAGTATTGCTGTGTTCCAGCTTAAAGGGTGAGTCAGCAACTGTATTTACAGGCACAAGGGACATAGTATCCTGTCCTATTGCCACCACGTACCATTAGTTCGTCTATTTGCCAGTCAGCCTACACATAAAAAAATGCGAGTTGTCCCCCTAAAATTATTTAAATGGAGCTGAGAGTGGGAATGGCACTTCCGGCAGAGTCTGGGGACTGCCCCAGACAAGCAACGGTACTGGAGAGGGCGCATGACGGCATTATCATTTTAATTAGCCATTCATAGACTATATTTGTTTTTTTTACCTCGAATACTATAAATTGTTTCGTTATACAAACTGTACGGCTATGATCAGAAATCGAATCTACCACATACATCCCCTTATTTCCAGTCTCCCCTTCAGGGTACTAACTCTCACGAATATTCTTTTCTAACATTAATACATAATAAAATGCAAAAAAAATCCTACCTTCACTATCTTTATCCGAAACGTGCCCGGTCGAGCCTCCACTCGGGCCAGGCTTAGACCCGTCTCGCATTTCACTTCACTTCACTTGAATCATTAATAACTAAACACTTCACTATATACACTCTCACTTTTGTAACACTCATCTAGAACGGCATCTATCGCATGCGAGTGACGTCATAATTTCACTCTGTAACTAACACTCCTGGTATGTTTCACCTGTAACAAAAAAAAAACATTAAAAGTCTATACTTATAAATGAGGATATTACTTGGTGGTAGGGCTCTTTACAAGTCTGCGTAGGTACCATCCAATCATCATGATTTCTACCACCAAGCAGCAATACTTAAAATTGTTGTGTATTGTTCAAAGGGTGAGTGAGCCAGTGTAACTAAGATACAAGGGACATAACATCTTAGTTCCCAAGGCAGCTGGCACATTTCAGTGATTATGTAAGTTAAAATTTCTACGGCGCCAATGTTTATAGGCAATGGTGATTTATCATCAGGTGGCCTATATGTCACTCCATCTACCTCTATTATACATAACAGATATTTCCAAATGTAACTTTCATGAAAATCTTGAAACTGTTTTCCGAGTTTAACGCTACATAATAAACATTTATTGTTTTATATAATACCTTTTAATGTTTTCATATATTATAATCCTACGCAAGCGTTGTTCGAACTCGTTACGAACTACGTGTACCGTTAACAGAATAAATTGGGCAATTAATTTAAAAATTAAATTAAAGTAAGAAAATTGTAAATGTCACAAATATGAGCTAAGACCTCTTCCAGAGGGTTGGAGGGTACTCCATCACGCTACTATAATGCAGATTGGCGGTTTCTTTACGATGTTTTCGTACACCGCTGAGCACGAGATGATTTACATACATATAACGTTAAATAAATAAACATAAATTAGCACATAAAAATTCAGTGGTGCTTGCCTCGGTTTGAATCCGCGATCATTGGTTTAGATTGACATTCTAACCACTGGGCTATCGTGGCTCCTTACAATTAACAAAAACTTCCGTGAACTCAAAGGGAAGATGATTTCAATCTATAAAATCATTTGTCCATAAGCTTACCAGTTTGTAATGCATGTATCAAACTTATGTTTGATTAAGAAATCAAAATTAAAAACAATCTCACAGTGAATAAATAATACTTAGTGGTTGGATTTCATACAAGGCGTGGTACCACCCGGCACCAACTCATAACATACTTCACTTCAAACTTACAACTGTTTTCCGTTTTGAAAGGTTAATTAGTCAATGTAACTACAGGCACAAGAGACTTTACATGTTAGTTCTCCAAGATGACGGCACATTGGCGATGTAAGGAATGGTTACGTAAATATATATATCTCTATATATATTATTTTTCTGACGCTACTGTACCGCGTCGAGAAAAGTTTATGACGCGGCGATTTATGATTGAGTATCGTGCCTAATGAGTAATGTTCGGTGTATGTATTGCCAAATGTGTGACAACGTTTGATTTGTACCGATCATTCATACATATTTTCGACGTAACATTTATTTATAAGCAAATATAATTCTAACGTCTATCTGTTTGACAAATTTAAATAACTGAATTATTACAAAAATCGTTCCAACGCGTCGTTTAGTGTTAATTTCATCAAAATCGGTAGAGTCCTGCAAAAGTTACAATCATGTCATTAAAGACATGATTGTAACTTTACTAAATGATGTATTTACGTACAATATAATATTGGTTACGATACCAATATTATATTGTACGTAAATAGTGACATACATACATACACACGTAGCGATATTAATATTTCAGTATCAAAGAGCAGAATTTCCATAAAGCCTACTCCACATTACATTTAAGCATCGCAAATGTCGTGAGGGCTTTAAAAAGAAATTTTTAGTGATGTACCGAGCATGTGTAACACAGATATATCGACGAGTTAATGCCAGCCTTAACTACTTGAAGTTGAGCGGTCATTTTCACCTATAAACATTGGCTCGATAAATATTAACCATTCCCTACACGCAAGGCCTACACTGTTATATCACGTCTGCCTGTATTTCCACTGACTCACTCACCATTTAAATTGAATCACACCAATACACCTTTGTAAAGGTAGAACGACCAGTAAGAGAGTGGTATCTACCCAAACAGGACTGTACGGAGCCCTACAATTAATGTTATTGTCGTTTTATGTGTGGTCACTATACGGCCACCTGATGTCGTCACACAGAGTAACTGAAAATCAGTGTTAGAGTCGTGAGCCTCAGTTTCCTATTGAGTAGTTCTCTAGTTTAGATGTTACACCAATTAAAACACATTTTGTTTGAATCTTTTGATTTTTTTTATATACATTTTTGGATGCTTTTGTGTAAGCTTTTTTCTGTACTTTGAAAGTGATGAAAGTGCAAATAAAGGTTTTATTAAGAGCGCATTAAAACTGTAAATGGAGTGAATTTCTATATTTATTGCAGTGGATTTGCGATAATAGATTTCCGATCAATTTGTCAAATAAATAAAATAATTAAAAAATAAATAAAATTTCCATCGATATCGATGTATATTTTCAAATCACTATACCGAACCGTTTCCACTGTCTTCAAGTCTCTGATTTGAATGTGCTCCAAGCGCTCACGACACCTGCCCGTACACTAACGTATAAAGATACATATCTAAAAAGGTAAAATGGGAGTAGTTCGGAATATCATTAGCTTCCGTAGAAAAGCTGAGATGGCCGCCCAGTGGTTAGAAATGTGAGTTTACAAAGGCTATTTTGACGATGGAAAGTTTTGTGGGAAAAACTAAATGTGAGAAAACCTGTTATACTTGTGTAATAAGCTCTAAATATTTTCCTCGAAAAGACCGCTTTTGTCTAGCAATAAGATATTTATGGTCCAGTGGTTGACACGTGAATCTAAGCCGAAGATCTCGGATTCGAATTCAGGCAAGCACCACTGAATTTTTTTGTGCTTATAATTTTTATCATGATCGGCGGTAAAGGAAATATCATGAGGAAACCTGTACCTATCGGTTGCGTATCTGCGACACGAGTATTCATTACTCTGATAGGAAACTCGGTGGTAGAGCTTTGTGCAAGCTCGTCTGGGTAAGTACCACCCACTCATCAGATATTCTACCGCAAAACAGCAATACTTTGTATTGTTGTGTTCCAGTTTGAAGGGTGAGTGAACCAGCTTAACTACAGGCTCAAGGGACATAACATCTTAGTTCCCAAGGTTGGTGGTGCATTGGCGATGTAAGCGATGGTTAACATTTCTAACAATGCCATTATCTATGGGCGTTGGTGACCACTTACCATCAGGTGGCCCATATGCCTGTCCGCCGACCTATGCAATAAAAAAAAGGCCTTAGCCTACCAGTGGGAATTCACAGGCCTTCACTTTTTTAAAGACATTTGACTTTAACGTTATTTGCGAGAGGCCTTCATCAGCACTGGATTGTGATTGCCTGATGATGAAAACAATAAAATTAAAATAGCAAACAGTATTTATTTGTTACCAAAATACTTTTTTTATTATATTTTTTTATTTACTGTCACAAGCCCCAAAATAATTGCTTTATTTCATTTCAATTTAGTGAAACTGGTTTAAAAATTATAAAATAACACCCATACTAACAGGTGGAGTTAAATAAAAGCTCGTAAAAAGCCTCCAGCCAGATGGACCCAACTGGATTTGGAAGGCGGTAGCTTTGGCGCCCCTTCGGACATGCCTAAGTTCAGATAACGATTGGCTAACAAAACAGAACAGTTTGAAAGCTATAAGTAACGCCAGTGAAGTCGAAAGCTTAACTTGTAAAAAACATGTAATTACTTCGAAATGACTAATGAGATGTGTGGTATAATACACATCACAAATAGACCGAAACTTTTTCCTTGATAAAAAGCTTTGATGAAGCTTTCAAAGTTTCTTTATTGAGCAAAGCTTTGTGATGTCTTCCAAATTCTTGAGAGATTATTTTTCATGCTTAGCTTTTAAGAGTAATAGTTTTAAGCGTTTTTGTGGCAACGGTTAGAAAATACCATTTTTCTCTGTTCTCATCTAAAAGCTCCGCGGACCGGAATATTGAATTACGTATTTATTAACTTTGTGCAATACTCACAGTTAAAGAATAAAGGACATGGCCAATATTCTGTTTGCATAGGTTTGCATACATTGCATAGGTATCGAATTTAAGTCACACAAATGAGTTGTGAAGTTTCATGATCGTGAATATTAAGAAATTAAATTGCTATAAATATAAAAACTCAAGAAACTCGGCATTACAACAGAATAGACGTAAACATAAAATCCTTTAATAAGATTGCTGTCAATAAGTATAGATTATGATTTTGCTATAAAAATGTCAAATGTCAAATGGCTTGATGAGTATTTATCTTTCTCTGTGGTCCATTATGGTGGAAGTTGATAAACGGTACTTAAAATTCATCTTGTATTACATACTATTTTGTAATAAAAACTCCAAGTTCAGTGAGGTTAAAAACTACGTAGCAATTCATTTTTGCAATTTTTATTGTATATACAATATTTTTATGACCTGTGTGCGTGGAATGTACTTTGTGTTAACAGTGGAAAGCACTTTCTCAATTTCATTTACCATTTGATGATTATTTGATTATTTATTTATTTATTTGACTCCCTCGTTGGTCTAGTGGCTAGATATAAGGCCGCAGACCCGGTGGTCCTGGGTTCAATTCCCAGGTCGGGCCGGTAAATAGGTATTGGGCTTATCTGTCAGAAAATTCTCAGCAGCAGCCCGGAATCTGGAAGTTGGAAGTATGTACACTCCCGTGCCTCGGAAAGCACGTTAAGCCGTTGGTCCTGCGCCTGAACTCTTTCCGTTCGTATCGGATTGCCGTCCCAATGGATTATGAGAGCTAGGGAATAGTGAGTGCACCTGTGTTTACGCACACACTTGTGCGCTATAATATCTTCTGCGCAGTTGGCTAATCTCTCTTGAAATTGGCCGCCGTGGCCGAAATCGGTCAGGAGGACATTATTTATTATAATTTCTCATCACAAAGAAAAATTACAGGTAATTTAATTAATCAGTAGTATTATACCGTTAATAAAGTTCACATTCCCTTGTGAGAGATTGGTATCCATACTCGAGATAGCTGTTTTACTGATTACCAGGCTCGCACTCGCACGGACCGGTACAGATTTAATAATTACTATTGACTCATATATTTAGTCGATTAATGTACGAATTATACATCATATGAAAACGTGATAGAAGAAATATAATTGAAGTATTAAATAAAATGTTAAACAATATAATAATGTAAAAATGTCATGAATATGTTGATCTTCCGATATTATAACAACACAGCATACTGTGACACAGCGTATGTTATGCGCGCAATACGCTCAACGGCGATTCAGTTACAAAGCTAACGAAATAAAATATAAAAAACTTACGTGTGTCATAACGTCACGTCACCCGTGCTGTACTAGTAATACAACACTCAAAGGAAATGATCAAAAAAGCCGACGACTGAGCTGAACACGCGAAGCCCATAGATAACGGGACTTGCTTTAAACATTAAAAGTATTGAAACTGTCATGGGATAAATATTTCTTTCCTATATTTAATAGCGATAATAATAAGCATAAAATCATTAAAGAAAGGAAAGGCTTTTAACTTTTAAATAATTAAACATTTTTCGAGCTATTTTTGCGTTTTAAAGGATTTCAAGAGAGGTCGCCCGCAGGGGATGCTTTTATTAAAAATGAACTAGGACCCTTTTGTCCCTAAACGAAAATACATGTTGATATCTACATTTAACAACAGGAGGACCAAATGTTTGTATATTAAACTCTATGTAATAGAATATATAATTTTTAGGCGACTAACGAGTTCTATGATTATCATTTTTATTTACTTGGTAGTTACCACCCACTCATCATATATTCAACCGCGAAACACCAATATTTGGTATTGTTGAGTTCCGGTTTGAAGGGTGAGTGAGCCAGTATAACACAGACACAAGGGACATTACATCTTAGTTACGTCGAGTCAATTAAAGTTATAGTGATTTTAATTCATTTATAAGTTTAACGTGTGTACCTTTATTTCTATCTGTGGCACGAAGTCAATTTAACACATAATGTCTGTAAAATTACAAGATATTTTATAAGAGACTTTAACAGCTATGTTTAATAATTCTTATTGGATTTGATTTTACATGTTTATAAGAGAATAAATCACTTAAAACCAATGTCAATAAAGACATTACAACATGACTTTCCAACAAAATATCCGCACTAAATAGATAGATAAAAGATAATTGACGAAGCGAGACGCTTACCAAGTTAATATTCAGTTTGCTCTATTTACATATTTAAATCTCACGATGGCCTTAGTTTTATCTCTGGAGCTCTGTTTGCGAATAACGATAGAAGTTAGAATGAAGTTAGTTATAACATTATCATTATCCCACTGCTGGAGAAGGCTTGGATCCTACACTTACTATTGTGGGCTGCTGGATATTTGTGACATTTTTTAATAGAAAGATGTAAATTCATTACTAATCCGAAATAACAAAAAATAATATTAATAATTTAAACTTATACATAGCGTCGTAGAATCAGTAATAGCTCTACGATTTTTATGTTTATTGTATTTCAAGCTTTGTTCCAGACAAAAGAGAAAATAAATTGGTATTTGAGAGTTTGATAATTGCCGGTACAAGACCTACAGGAGTAGATCACGAGCTCAGTCATTCGTGCCATGAAGGCAGCTACGCTACGGAGAATTTTTGAACGATAAAATCTGTAATCAACGTATGCCAACTGAGTGATGGCCGAGTCTAAGATGGTCACCGTGGGTCAGTAAACATAAAGCATGGGACCGAACTAGCGGAAGCTTTGTCGCTTATGCCCTGCAGTGCTCTATGATTGGCTAGAGATAATTATGATAACAATAAGATATATCTTACTCTAATCGCAGATACATAGACTTGTACAAAATATCCTCCTACTAAGGCTTCATCTATGCAAGGAATATCCGACAGATGCTCGTAATACGATAAAGCCCCGCTTGCGCCGGACGTGTAATGGAAATTCAATTTATAAAACGACTAGTTAGCTTCACTCATACCGATAAATCGATTTCAACTGAATAATTAAATTTATCTGTCGCTTCTGTTTTGTTTTATTCAATAAAAATGTAAATTCAATATGGTCACAATATGACCCCTCGTGGTAGTCAGTGAGAAACTAACAAATTATGTGTGTAGAATTATGTGTGTCCCAGTATATACTGGGACGGCAAGTCTGACCCGACAAGAGTGTTCAGGCGCAGGACCATCGGCTAAAACTCAATAATTTTATCGGCCCACTTGGGGTTCGAACCTAAGTATGTGTAGCCTGTTGCTGCCTCGTTGGTCTAGTGGCTAGATATAAGGCCGCCGACCTGGTGGTCCTGGGTTCAATTCCCAGGTCGGGCCAATAAATAGTTATTGGGTTTTTCTGTCAGAAAATTCTCAGTAGCCGCCCGGAGTCTGGAAGTTGGAAGTGTGTACACTCCCGTGCCTCGGAAAGCACGTTAAGCCATTGGTCCTGCGCCTGAACTCTTTCCGGTCGTGTCGGATTGCCGTCCCATCGGATTATGAGAGCTAAGGAAAAGAGAGTGCACCTGTGTTTGCGCACACACTTGTGCACTACAATATCTCCTGCGCAGTTGGCTAATCTCTCTTGAGATTGGGCGCCGTGGCCGAAATCGGTCTGGAGGACCTTAGTATGTGTAGCCTAAAGCCATTACATAAATTAAAATGGTGTAACATGAATGATGAAAAAGAGGGTTTATTTCGTTTCATGGCATTGAAGGTAGAATTCAATTCCACATTCCAGCAGGTTTTGTACTGATAGCCTGGTTACCTGGTTGACTATAATGTTCTTTGTTATAAGCTGTTATTATAAAATGGTAGTTAATTAATGTATTGTAAATTCATTTTACGCATTCATTCCATAAATTTCTACACTCAAACATAATATATTATACGCCAATAAATATTATTGTTACCTGATTCTAAGTAACCGGATGCTGACCGTTATGTCGCTTCCGCCGGACGTCCGTATAGAACTAAACAAACAAGTTAATACCTTAGAAGCGCTATTGAAATATCCTAACTAATACTATAAATACGAAAGTGAGTTTGTGTGTTACTCACGTCTTAGTTACTCAAGAGATCACCATTTTAAATAAAGGTCAGAGGTACATGACAGGATTTAGGGCCTATCCCATAACACGCGAGCAAAGTCAGGAGCGTATACTAGTAACCTATAATTTTTTGCAATCTACAGTTGAATAGAGAATTGATACCCATAGACCAACAACCACGCTACTCTAATACGGGTTGGTGGAATACACATGTGCCAGTTTTGCATCCGACACAGGTTTCCTCACGATCCGTTATTAGAACAGCGTGGGTAATCTATAAACCTAAGAGGCTTCCTTTTTTTATAAAATAGGCGGGCGAGCATAAGGGCCATCTGATGGTAAGTGGTCACCAACTCCCCATGCCAATGTCTATACATTGGCATTGGTTACATCGCCAATGCCAATGTATAGACACCTTGGGAACTAAAATGTTATGTCCCTTGTGCCTATAATTATACTGGCTTATTCACCCTTCAACTGGAACACAACAATACCAAGTACGGCTGTTTAGCGGTAGAATATCTGATGAGTTGGTGGTACTTACCCAGACGAGCTTGCACAAAACCTTACCACCAGTAATCCTCCTATAACTATGTCAACAAAGTGCAAGAGAAAATAGTAAAACGCTTTTGTGTCCCATTATGTGTAACACGACTCAATCGTGACGAATATTACGAAAGTTAGTATGGGAGAACTCTAAGAGACCAACAAATAAGTTCAACAAAACTATATCTTTCATATAAGTTGTAAAATTACTTAAGTTATAAGTTGATATAACAGGAAAAATCTCAAGTTTTATTAAGTTCGTTACAGCTTATGCAATGACAAAATCAAGAATATATCTTATCCCAAAAGGCTCTTCCAAGCTCTTTTCGGTCGTCATTTCACAGGATGATAATGATAATAAAAATGATGGTATAATGATATAAAACATAGCTATTGGAATTTTGTGTCGGAAAATACTCAGTAGCAGATGGAATTCTGGAAGTTAGAAGTGTATCCCCCCTGTACCTCGTATGGCACGTTAATAAGTTCTCTCTCTATTGGATTGCGCCTGTGTTTCCCTTACACTTACACTTCCCTTACACTTGTGCACTATAATACCTCCAGCGCAGTTCGCTAAATAATAATAATAACTTAATACATATTATAAATGTGAAAGTTACTCTGTCTGTCTGTTATGCTTTTAGGGCTAAACCACTAAACCAATTTTGATGAAATTTGGTATGAAGCAAGCTTTGACTCCAACTTCAAATAAAGGTTACTTTTTTATATCTAATCCCCCCTTACACCCCCCAAAACAAGGCCGAAGCCTCGTATTGAATAAAATATTCATTTATTTAAACACTATGAACAGTTCCATTGTTAGTTCCAGACGCGATCGAGGACGGACGAACGGACGAGATTATTTAAGTTACAGAACTCGGCCAAGGTTTTATCTTAAACTTGCTTCAATCTAAGTTGTCCAGGTCGATGTGTATCCGGGGTCTCGGGGGAGAATTGGGAAATTTAATCCGTTTTACTTATTATGAAAGAAAACTTTTCGTTATATATTTTAAGCATGCCAGCAATAAGGCACCGTTGTCAGTGTAAGGTTATTTATCGTCCGATACGTGTAAATAATCTCACACTACAACTCACTTAATCCACTTTTTACTAAATTATACTTAATATTTTAACATACTTAAATTAAGCACACGTCCGAACTTCATCACCGAACGCCCTGTATCCGTTGGTTGATTTTTTTTTTACATTATTCACACAAGGTCATCTGATCCCAAACTAAGCAGAGCTCGTACTATTGAAACCAGACAACTGATATACTTCATTTACTATTTTTCTTTTGTAAATACATACTTATACTACATGTATAACATTACATCCAGACACACAGATATGTTCATGCACACAAATGTCTGTCCTGGGTGGGAATCGAACCACGCAAACCGGCTCGTCAAAAGTAACTTTAAACAACGACAGTTGTTACGTCACCAATAATGACATTTAATGACCGGGTGTGCTTTTATTTAAAGTTATATCCATCCGACCGGTACCGACGATCAATAAATATAATAAGGATATTAGCCAGGATGACCCAGTGGTTAAAACACATAATTCTTAACCGAAGCAGGTTTAATTTTCATTTGGTTAGTTTTGTGTAAAAATTCTATGTGCTTGGTATTGACTGAATATTTGCTACATGTGTATTCACCGACACGTAATAAAGTAGCGTGTTGGAATAAGCTCTAAATCTTCTGTCCAAAAAGAAGGGGACAGGCAGATACTTTTTACTGATATTATATATATACCCCTAAAAAATTGTTTAATAAAATTACATCATTGCTGTATATTATACGTGGAACTGAACCAAATATCACGGGTTCACATAAAATAAGATATTATGTAACATATTTAATCATATTCTTAATATATTTATATGACTTTGAACACAACTGCAGCTCATTTACGTTTGCTTTCATTTGATATTATAATATTTGAGTAATATAATGTAATATTAATAATATGTAATGCATTACATTACATATTATTAATATTACATTAATATAATGAGTAATATTATTTGAGTAATGTAATATTAATAATATGTAATATAATGTAATATAATGAGTAATATTATTTGAGTAATACCGGTTCTACGCGGTAGTATCTATAATCCGAAATCTCGGTAGCTTTACATTTTAAAATGTCAATTTAAAAGCGATCGTAAGAGGCGACTTCGAGTATATATTTGGTTTTTAATTTTGAAACTCGAGCTTATAATATATGTCAAGCTGTCAGTCCTCTAATATCGCATGCTACGACGTAGCCACTGATGTAGCGACACCGTAGCTATTATGTTTAATCACCGTTGTGGCCCAGAAGACGAGAATATATCTATATATACATATGCATTTTCTACATTGTATTATATATTTATAAAATTCAAGTCGGTTCTGGTTCAGTAAACACCGACTTATTTTTAATAAAAAATCTATTTCCAGCGTCGTATAAAACACGCCAGGCAAGGGGTGTGGCGACAGTGATAGCGTTCTAAAAATCGATTCGCGTTTCTGCTACAAATAAAAAATATATAAACTTTATACATTTTTCATATTCTTATAACAACCGGTCGTCTGTTCCTAATGTAGCCTGATGTCTGTTTTTTTTATAGCATAGGTTGGCGGACGAGCATATGGGCCACCTGATGGTAAGTGGTCACCAACGCCCATAGACATTGGCAGTGTAAGAAATGTTAACCATCGCTTACATTGCCAATGCGCCACCAACCTTGGGAACTAAGATGTTAGTCCCTTGTGCCTGTAATTACACATTAGTTTTGTAACAGCCACCTGATAAACAAATTAATATAATATATAATACATACTTTTATTTATAAACACAAGGCACGGTCACGGCCAACTGCGCAAACGGGCCAGTCATATTATGATAACTATAGTTTCTTCTTTAATAACGATACATTTTACCGTTTTAAAATGGTTATCATTGTTTATAGACATTTGACCTTAAAGTCACTTCGAACAACTTCCAGAAGATCCAACATGTAAGATTTTGTGCGTGTTATATTGACAATATACAAATAACGTTTTATATAAGAGCGGCCAAAACATTCCAGTTGATAGACACGCCGATCTAAACTGCCAATTGCGGGTTAAACCCGTTTGAGTTTCATAAGCTAAATTTGTGTTTATAATTTAACAAGTGCTCGGTAGCGAAGAGTATTTTTCGGATGTTAATCTGCTCTGATGAATCTGATGCTGAGTTACTGGGGAGCCTTTTACTGCTAAGGTAAATGTACAAGCTGTAAGTTATTAATATAACCTTATTCTTATGCATGTTTAAGTCATTGAAGATGACGTCAGCTTCGTCTATGTGATATCATCCATGTAAGTTATGAATGCGTTTGACTTTTTAACAGCTGTCTGTTGTGTGGTAGCGCGTTTTCACGCTCACACAAGCACCCCGCCATAATACAATCTCGCGTGATCCTCGCTAATAATCGTGAATTCTCATACGTGTTTTATTCTAAATACTCGGCTGCCGATGGGTAGCCGTCTTTATTGACATCCCTTCGACTACAATGGAACGAGAAACAACCCACGAGCCTTTGTTCTTGTATTGGCTGATAGGTTTTTATTTTATTTTAAATAAGTAGATAGACTGGCAAATAGACTGATGGTAAGTGGTCACCACAACCCATGGATATTAACACTGGAAGTTAACAATCACTTAAGGGACTACGATATCATGTCTTTAGTGTCTGTATACAGTGTCTCACTCATCCTCAAAAACGGATCGCGTGATGTAGAATACGTGATGGGTGGTCCCAGGCAGCCACAAAGGTGTATAACTCATTAAGTATTTGTAAATTGACTGATATGTGCGTTGATTATTGATGACGGAAAAAATCATGACACGGGGATTTACTGACGTGCACCGCGTTAACTATTACAGACATAAGTATTACCATATAAAGATTCTATGTAGACCCTTATTCAATTCTGACTAGTATTCTATTTTAGTATATAATATGACTGCCTCGTTGGTCAAGTGGCAGGATATAAGGCCGCAGACCCGGTGGTCCTGGATTCAATTCCCAGGTCGGGCCAATAAATAGGTATTGGGTTTTTTGTCAGAAAATTCTCAGTAGCAGCCCGGAGTCTGGAAGTTGGAAATGTGTACACTCCCGTGCCTCGGTAAGCACGAAAAGCCGTTGGTCCTGCGAATGAACTCATTTCGGTCGTGTCGGTTTGCCGCCCCTTTAGATTATGAGAGCTAGGGAATAGTGAGTTCACCTATGTTTGCGCACACACTTGTGCACTATGATATGACTTGTTGGCTAATCTCTCTTGAGTTTGGCCGTCGTG
Source organism: Nymphalis polychloros (assembly GCA_905220585.2). Classification (NCBI taxonomy): domain Eukaryota; kingdom Metazoa; phylum Arthropoda; class Insecta; order Lepidoptera; family Nymphalidae; genus Nymphalis; species Nymphalis polychloros. The sequence goes on along the minus strand of HG992268.1, from coordinate 125,640 downwards.
ACCGAAATCGGTCTGTAGGACATTATTATTATATAATATGTAAAAGATAATATTCATTGCGAACAATTTAAACTTTGACGGGTTCCAAGGAAAGTATTGCTGAAGAACTACCTTATAAACTTGCTTTGTTTTATAGTAATAAGCCGGAGTGTTATTTTATTAAGTTAGATCAACTCCATATTGGAGACTTCTGTCGATAAGGTTTCAGTTAAACTTTTAAACAAAATAAACGGAAGTGGTATCGTTGTAAAGTCCATTTGTTCCACTGCTTATGACGTCACTTCCTAATTTATAAATGTAAATGCGAAAGTGAGTTCGTTTATTTCTTGTACGTTGTAACTCAACCAGAATTAATTTTTGCATAAACTCTGTCAGTGCAGAAAAGGGCATGTGGTACCAAATACTTCACCACACAAACACTCGCGGACGAAGTCGAGGTCGGAAACTAGTTTCATTTCAATATGTACAATATTTTATTTAAGAAATTATGTAGTATTATAAAAAAACGACTGACCAACTGATTGAGATATCAACCTATATCCAAAACAACTGCCAGGGAAAAATTGGAAGCGTGTTCCTTTCACAGAGTTAGCGTTAAGAAAGGATTTTTGAAAAATAAACCCCTAAAGTAGACAAAGGTCTTGGAAAGTTTGTATAAATATTCTTCATTGTTGAAGAAACAGCTGTGGATACTTAGTAATTCCGAATAATAACGCTAGCGAAGCTGGTAAAGCACTAGTTTAAGATAATCAAAATTGTACTTTATTCATTCCCCTTTAATACTTAATTTTAAAAGATTATAAAGTGCACCGGCTCGTAATGTAGATTCTATTAAAAACCAGCAAGAAACTTTGTACTCCTTAACAAGTATATATATGTCGTGGAAAGCGATATCGTTTAATATTCAGTTGCTCATTTGAGTATCATAGTACTAGAGATGGGGTAAACGCCGTGAAGTTTTTTTTTTTTAATATGATGAATTGGGGATTTTTTTCACACAAGGCCCAATCTGATCCCAAACTAAGCAGAGCTTGTACTATGGAAACCAGGCACCTGATATACTCCATAATATACTACTTTTCTTTTGTAAATACATACTTATTTAGATAATTACACCCATACTCAAGATAAACAGACATGTTCATGCACACAAACGTCTGTCCTGGGTGGGAATCGAACCCCCGACCTGCGGCGTGAAAGGCAAGTGTCTTACCAACCTCGCCAACCGGCCCGTCGGCACATTACGATTGAAACGGCACATTACGATTCGGGACGCCGAACAGGTCACTTCTCCAAAATGAAACTGTCGGGTTACCTAGTTCACTTATAAGTGTTTATTGTGGCCCATTTGCTCGTCTGCCTACCTACACTATAAAAAAAACTAATTACCAACACATATTTACTTTACTCGGTGGTAGAGCGTTGTGCAAGCTCGTCTGGGTAGGTACCACCCACTCATCAGATATTCTACCGCAAAACAGCAGTACTTAGTATTGTTGTGTTCCGGTTTGAAGGGTGAGTGAGCCAGTGTAATTACAGGCACAAGGGTCATAACATCTTAGTTCCCAAGGTTGGTGGCGCATTGGCGATGTAAGCGATGGCTAACATTTCTTTCAATGCCATTGTCTATGGGCGTTGGTAACCACTTACCATCAGGTGGCCCATATGCCCGCCCGCCAACCTATAAAAAAAAACACATATATATGTTTATACATACAAATGGTTATTGGTAACTTTGTAGAGATTAATTTATAATAGACTTCAAAATCTTCCTTAGTGCAATTCAATCTATGTTTATCAATCTAGATGGTAACATTAATTAAAACTAAAATTGTTTCGTAATATCGATTCCACCGAGATAGGCCGTTAATAACTTCAGTAAAAGACAACTATATGCAATTAAAAGAACCGTCCTGTATGGTAATCATCAAATTCGTGGGAGGAAGCTGGTCAAATACTTTCAAAGATAATGCCCCTGTTTTCCCAGCCCACCGAATTAGGAGTTGGTGACAAACTTTGTTCTCCGTGGCTGTTATGTGTAATAGGATTTCAGCTGCGAAATTACATAATAAGTTTATAATATATATATAAATAATAAAGTGGTCTGGACGCGACTCGTGAGGTCCACACGACTAAATTCCCGTATGTGAGTAATAAAAAGTATTAAATACATTTTCAAATCAATTTCAATTAATTTATTACTTTTAAAATAGCATTAAATAATTATTATACATTTTAAGATGACGCCGCAGTCGTGCATTTTTGTTTATTTTTTAGTTAGACCGACTTTGCTGAAATCTTTTTCAGTTCTTAATTATGTAATTACGCGTCGAATAAGCCCAGTCCCATGTCAATGTCACTTTTGGTTCGCGAGATAATCGAGGCGAAAGATAATTCCGAACGTACATACGAACATACACACACATCTCTATAAAAATGTTAAATTTGGATTCTGGTGACCTTAAAACGTGGATATATGCAAAAATTGGGGATTCACAAAGTCGGCCTCATTACACTAACTTCCTCTGGGACAATAAATAATGTTTATATTTCCATTTTTATAATTTAATTATAATAAACTTAAATCAATTTAAAACATTACTATCAGGTGGAGTGACATACGCAAAGTGGTAGCGGATGGAGATTGAGAGCTGAAGACCGAGCTCAGTGGCGTGCCATTGGAGAGGCCTGTGTCCAGCAGTGGACGACAAAGTAATGATGATGATATTTCCATTTTAAATGTATATCTAGGCGCTTGATCTATTCGTACGAAGCCGGGACGGTGAGCTAGTATCTAATGTAATAAAGTAAATGTAACATTAGCTTGTGAATGTCCCACTGCTGGGCTAAATTCTTCGCTCATTTTAGACAAAGATTTGCGGGTAGGTGTGTAAATAAATGGTGTAAAATTATAACAGCTGATAGTTCCTCGTTAAAATATTTTTGACAGTCATTAGGAGTTCAGGCTGTAACGAACGCTTGACACGCTCCAACACGAGTGCCTTCGAGTGAGCTCAATATAATTCTGTTCATTTTTTGAATGAACGATTTCCGTTACCATTCACATGAATGTATTGAAAATGATTTGAATTTTCGTAGTTATCACATAAGTAACTAGAATATATAAATAAATGTATATATTATAATATATAATTATATTGCGCACCATTTAATTTTTTACTTAATTTGTTTTAAGACAATAATTAATCCTAACTATTATTATAAATGCCGAAGTGAGTTTGTTTGTTTGTTTGTGACGCTTTCACGAATACACCACTAAATCGATTTTAAAAATGATTTCATCAATAAGCTATATTATCAGCGAGTAACATAGGCTACATTTTGTCCCCGCACTCCCACGGCAACGGGAACTACGCGGGTGAAAGCGAGGTAACAAAACGCTAGTATAGTATCAGTTGTCTGGTTTCCATAGTACGAGCTCTGCTTAGTTTGGGACCAGATGGCCTTGTCTGAATAGTGTCCCACGATATTATTGTATTATATAATGCAATAGAAAACACTTATTTTACGTAGTTCGTACGTATAAAATATGCCTTTACGCAAGCAACACCTTCATTTTATTAATACACTAGCTGTGCCCCGCGGTTTCACCCGCGTATAATTAATAAAAATATAATAAATAAAAATAAGCCTGGAGCCTTCCTCGATAAAAGGACTATCCAACACAAAAATAATTTTTCAATTAAAACCAGTAGTTCCTGAGATTAGCCGGATCAAACAAACAAACTCTTCAGCTATATTAGTATAGATGACTTACAAAATGATTTATTAAAACAAAAATTATTTTGCTCCGTCAAACGAAGTAATTTGAGATTATAATTATATAGACTCTTAATAGTAAAAGAGTAAAATTTTAACGTGTGTAAGATGGATTGGAGCTAATTCTACCATGCTGATAAAATGCGAGTTTTTGAAACACAATGCAGGTTATTTGACGGTGTTTTCATTCAACCTTCATTATAAATACAAATTAATGATATGAAAAATTAATGGTGCTTACCTGGATTTGAATTTACAAACATCGGTTAAAATCCAGGTGTTCTAACAAATGGGCCGTTGCGGCTTTCTTCAGATAAAATATTCTCTGCAACATTAGTATTTATGTGATAAATAATGTGTTTTCCCGCGTCTTGTCATTATTTAAGCGTCAAGTTTTAAAATGTCTGATGTACATAAAAGTGTTTTTATTTTGACATCGAGGTCGCATCGACGTAAGTAGTTCGGGGCTTACGAGGAATTGATCGACACCCATCAACGTTGCTTTGAATCTTCTAGGTTTCCATTGAAAGAAATATATTTGTAAAACTTCCCACTATTTAATGGATATTATTGATGAATTATTCTTCGAACAATTACACAGTATTGAAAGACCCTTTTTATAAAATACGTAGCCGGACTGGCAAGAGCCACCTGGTAAGTGGTCATCATCGCTCACCATCGGCATTGGAACAATTTAAGGCCAGCAACCCACCTGCAAGTCCTCGGATGTTGCAGGTGTCTATGAGCGGTGGTAGTCACTTTCCATCAGGTGAGCCTCCTGCTCGTTTGCCCCCTCTTATATAAAAAAAATCGTTAGAATGTGCTACCAACCTTGGGTACTATGATGTTAGCTCATGTGCCTGTTATTACACTGGCTCACTAACTCTTCAGTCTGCCTACATATTTTAAAAAGAAAACAGAAACATCATATTAATTTGAAATGCAATTATTTGTTTGTCGATTTTGATATAGAAATAAATATTTATATTCAAGAGATAGAACAGATGGATCCTGAACGAGGATCGTGTATTTAAATCTGAGTGCTACTTACGATGTTATTTTTTTAACTCCTGACGTAGTAAATGAGGTGTTATCTGTTTAACGTGCGTATCTGTGTGTCTGTGGCAGTGTAACTCCTAAACGAATGGTACGATATTTTTTTAATTTATATTTTTAATAAATTTTTCATTTTCGTTAATAATTAACGAAACGGTTATTACTTGGACCTAAGAACAACGCAGGAGCAATAAACAATTTACAATTTAGTTAAAACATAGTGAAGAATCCCCCATAGTAGTTTCTGGGATTAGCGCGAACATAAAGACCGATGCGGCGGCGGGGAACTTAGAGATAATAATATATTACAGATAGGTACGATGGGAATATCTTCTGAAGGGGCGTGGCCTAGCGGCTCGACTTGATCAAGCGATGGTCATCGTGGTGGGGACTGGCCCTGCCGAACTTATCGGCTGGCCAGGCTGGCGTTAGGCACTCTGGCTCGGACTCTCTGCTTTGGCGGATATCTCATAAATAATATTTCTGTTGCTCAGTATTGATTCCTTTGTTCTACTTTTGCGTGTAAATTGTATATGTCGATATTGTTGTATAATTGTTTTGATTTATCTTTTTAAAATACCTATTTCTATCCTGATTCCTAAATCCTCAAGAGATATAATGTATAAAATTGTCAGCTTCACAATAACTAACTTAAGAATCGTCGCGGTGGAGGCTTGTTTATAGTTTCTACCGACCTAACGAGTATAATCCGGTTATAACTAGATAGGGGCGGTTGAGAGCAGTTAACAATGGAAGTTTTTCAACGTTTATGTATAACATAAAACAAAGTGCCCCGAGCGCTTCTGTCCGTCTGTTCTTGATACTATTAACAATTTATTTATAGATTATTTGGCATTGTATGGTTTTGGAGAGGTTTATATCAATTGAATATTCTGGAATAGTTTTAATTACTGGTAGAAGGCAGTTGGGTAGGCTACTGGGTAGGTTTAACTCCCACGTATACCGCCAAATAGAAATACTTGTTATTTAGTGTTTTTTTTTAATGTAAGAGCTGGCAAACGAGCCGGAGGCTCACCTGATGGAAAGTGACTACCACCGCCTATGGACACCTGCAACATCTGAGGACTTGCAGGTGCGTTGCCGGCCTTTGAGGAAACAGTACGCTCTCTTCTTGAAGATTGCAATGTCATATCGGTTTGTAAAAGTCGCCGGCGAAAACTATGAAACTATGAAAAAATAAAATATATAATATAATATAAGACTATGAAACCATAGTGGTTGATATCGAACTTATTCACAAATTTGTTGGTGCCGCGTTTCGCCTGAAGCTCGTCGTTCGCGCCGCCAGACGCCGCTGCCAATGACATACTTTGCACAATTACATTCATTTCATTTAATTGTAATACACGTCGACTTGCTGCGTCGACGATGCGCATTTGAGGTACTCACTTCAGCGAATATTTTTTTTTATTATTCAATAGGAAGGCGGACGAGTATATGGGCCACGTGATGGTAAGCGGTCACCTACGGCCATAGACGTTGTTATTGCCAATGCCTCACCAACCTTGGGTACTAAGTTGTTATGTTTATTGTGCCTGTAATTACACTGGCTCACTCTCTCTTTAAGCCGGAACACAATAATAAGAAGTACTGCTGTTTTGCGGTATAATATTTGATGAGCTCTACCAGCAGTAAAAATGTCCCGTGTCAAGGCCGTTATTAATATTATAAAAACACAAGTGAATTTGTTTACTTGTTTGTACGCTTTCAAATCTTAGAAACTGATCATCATGAAATCTAGAATACAAGTTTAGAAGGGTACAATAACGGACATAGAGTAATTCCAAGAAACTATTTCAAGCACTTATGAATCAGTTAACAAGATAAAATTAAGTGTAATTACCTGATGCTAATTTAATGGTTACGGTAGGTCGTTCTGACAACTGTCATAATATTCAGTAGTCACTCGTTTCAAAATATCAAATTACATACATAATAATCGCTAATGAATAAAATAACAGTCGAGATGACCCAGTGGTAAGAACGCGAATCTTAACCGATGCCGTCGAATTGCCGTCCCCTCGGATTATGAGAGCTAGAGAAGAGAGTGCACACTTGTGCACTATAATATCTCCTGTGCAGTTGGCTAATCTCCCTTGAGATTGGCCGCCATGGCTGAAATCGGTCTGGAACGTTATTTATTATTTTTATTAAGGTAAAATACTATTTTTGCTTTTAAATAGTTTTATAAAAACATGACGCATCTCTCTATAGCTTACACAAATTGCTGACATCTTTAATTTATTTACATTCCGCGTGTAAGGGATACGCTATCATTAGTTACGAGTTCGCGACGACTCGACGTCTCCGTCGCTAATGGACTACACTCGACCATTTATCTTATTTCAGTCAACAATTTGCGACTACGTGTATGTAAAATCTACTTCTTAAACTGTGTCACACATGTCATTACCTACTCTACTAACATGTCAACTTGGTAACAGGCTGGGAAGGTACCACCCACTCGTCATACATTCAACCGTCACACAGGAATACGTAGTATGGTCCGTAGTGTTCGGTGCGAAGGGTGAGTAAGGGACAAACAATCTTAGTTCCCAGGTTGGTTAGTGCATTGGCGATGTAAGGGATGTTCAATATTTCTTAAAGTGCCGATGTCTATGGGCGGTTGTGACTTACCATTAGGTGACCCATGTGTATATTGTTAGAACAATAATGGATGCCCTATTTGCAAGATGGAGGTGGTAGTAGAGGAAATGGTCGCATAAAAGCTGACGTGATACCACGCGGGTCTCTCTTGCTTACGGGCATTCGAGGCAAGTGGGTATCTGCTCTGTTGCTGTTCAGTAACAGCCTGAGAATGTCCCACTGCTGCTGGGCTAAGGCCTCTTCTCCTCTTTTGAGGAGAAGGTTTGGAGCTTATTCCACCACGCTGCTCCAATGCGGGTTGGTGAAATACACATGTGACAGAATTTCAGTGAAATTTGACACATGCAGGTTTCCTCACGATGTTTCATGTTTTGTAATAACATGAAGTATGAGATGAAATCCGCTGAGGTCGATTTGTTGTTTTTAATTTTATTTATAATAATTTTCTAATAGTATATATATATATATACCTATTTTATAAAATATATATTCAATTTCAGTAATAAATAACAGTTAAGAAATATATTACAATAATGTCAATTACCGACCGGACTGGTGGCGCCATCCTCTATTATATATATTTTACGATGAATATAAGATGGAACAAATCCATCTTATATTCATCGTAAAATATATAATATGAATGTACATTGTTGAATCGAAGCGGCTCGGCTTAGAGATGGGTGGGTTCGTTAGGCTCACATAGAGTATTGTATGCTGGAAGAGCTATCCAGTACAAATCTATTCAAGTAAGCTTTCACGAGCACTTTTATATCGTAAGTTCACAGGATTATATCAAACTATAGGAACGATGTTTTTTCTTTTACAGTAGAGTGAAATGGCAGTGACCCAAGGTAACGTCATATAACGAAATAGCATTCATACTGTGTCTAAGAAATGCTACAAAATGCGATGCGTTGGGTGTTCGAATTTAGGAGGTTAAGGTAATATAATCAATTAAAATCTACATTTTAAAACACGGTTTGATATATCGCACAGACCTTCGTCCCTGAGGTCCCCCGACCGCACAATTTTTTTTAAATGCTTTTCATCAAAAAATGGTTTATCCGTGAAAGCGTAACAAGCAGATAGTTTCGCATATCTTCGAATCGTATTTATACTATATATGTAAAGTAATTATCCTATGTAGATTCTACCGGGACCCAATCAGAATCTCACTAGTGACACTTCGAATTTTTTTTTTAAATATTTGTTTATCATTTATTAAAACTACAACATTGTCGTGCATTGTCAATGTTGCAGTTTTAATATTATTTTTAATTTGGATATTAATAAATAGTATTTCTAATGTTATATGTTTTAGTCAATTATTTCAGTGTTTTTTATATAATTATGTATTTCAATATATGTTACCGCTCACGGCTTCGTCCGCGACTGATGAGGAGTAGGCATTTTGTCTTTTTGGGTCAAAATGATGATCGGTTCATTAAGTAGGAGGTAACAAATAAACAAACTTACATTCGCATAATACTAATAATTGAATCAATATGAGCCATATAATGCGCCCCACGTGCGCGCCACGTGTACAAGTTTCTACTCTATGCACGGCACAGAATGGCAGAGCTCACGAGCCCTCCCGCTACGAGCGGTTACTGTGGCTACAACGTTCCCGTAGCACGGAGACACGTGTATTAACGCAGGGGATCAAAAATACTTTATTTATGTATTTACAAGCTTAAGGGTTGTGGGTTTTCGTTGCCGAACATGGTATGATTTATGATTCGGATTGTTTTAGTATTTTCACGTTGTAACAATAATCACATACATATATAACTCTAACATATAGGTTAAATATGTTTTGAGATCAAAATTAATATGTTTTATATAGGTAAGCGGATGAGCCTAACGGGCCACCTGTTGGTAAGTGGTCACCAATGCCTATAGACGTTGGCACTGTAAGAATTGTAAACCATTGCTTACACCGCTAATGCGCCACCAACCTTGGGTACTAAGATGTCTTGTGTCTGTAATTTCACTGGCTCACTCACTCTTCGAATCGGAACAGTACCTACCCAGACGAGCTTGCACAAAGCCTTACCACCAGTCAATATATTTTCAGATCAAAATTAATATGACTCATATTAATCTCAACTTTATCGCTAGCGAAGTGAATTAACGCCGTATTTTATAAGTCTCCGTCGCCGTTGGTATAAGTCCGATGTAACCCTGCATGTAAATCGAAAATCGTCCACATTAAAAAAATATCAACAAAATAGGTACTCCATGACTATGCCTCGTACTGAGATACTTGACTCGACTGATACAGTTGCCAGTAGAAATAAAAAACGTAAATTTATAAGTTATATGAACAGTCAAAAGTAAAATGACACACCCCAAAAAACAACCATTTTAATTGAAACGTAATACAGAAATATTTGCAAATCAAAAACAGGTAAGTATTTCTAGCATTCAGCAGCGATGCTTACACAATAGAACAGGTTATTAGTTATCTGGATGGAGCGAGGAACAGTGTGATGAACTTCACAATTAAAATTCCACGCTCCAGAGATCGGTTAGCTTCGATTAATTAGCTGCAGCTTTCATTTACTTGGATACGAGTAACGAATATCGTTGGATAATAGTAACGTTCGATTTTTTTAAAGGAATTAGTAATATAAAGCCGAGATGGCCCAGTGGTAAGAATGCGTAAATCTTAACTGATGATCGTGGGTTCAAACCCGGGCAAGCACCACTGAATTTCATGTGCTTAACATGTGATTATAATTAATCTCGTGCTTAAGTAGTCACCGCCGATATTACTATATACTTTGGGCTGGTCAGAAATAATACACCGTTGTCAGTGTAATGCTATTTAATGTCCTATATAATCTTAATAAAAAAATCACACTGCTACTGTCCCTTAATCCACTTTTTACTTCCTATTTGATAACATTTAAGCATAATATTTTAACGAACTTAAATAAAAGATATTTCATGGCCTGTTTTGTTGGTTGTTAGTTCAAAATTTTAAACTAGTTTTGCATGTCGATAGTTCAGTATCGATAGACAATCGATTATTTATTTAATTAAGGATCTCCAACAAAGTATACACGCTTACAAGTACATTGAATCGTTAAATAATATTGTAACATATGTGTGCTCCTTCAATTACTGGAAACCACATCAAGCACATAAAGTAATGACTAAACAGAATTAAAATTATTAAAATATATAAAGAAATATAAAGAAAGAAAGAAAAAAGAAAGAAATGAAAGAAATGTGGTACTTAATAAATTAACTGGAACTTAAAAGGTAAACAATGGTAATTAAGACTATGGTGTGCAAATGTGAGTTAAGTGCATATTACAAAAGAAAATATAAAATTTATATAAATAGTAATGAAAATTTAAAACAAAGTGATCCTATAAGGGTTCCGTTTTTTCCTTATGAGGTACGGAATCCTAAAAATAACGCAAATAATTGTAATAAGACTTCGATAATTAAGGTGTAAGCAATTGTTGTTGACTAGCCTGTTGGTGTGGTTGGTAAGATACAGACATTTGTGTGCATGAACATGTCTGTTTGTCCTGAATCTGGGTGTAATTATCTATATAAGTATTTATTTACAAAAGAAAAGTAGTCTATGTAAGTATATCAGTTGTCTGGTTTCCATAGTACAAGCTCTGCTTAGTTTGGGATCAGATGGCTTTGTGTGAATAATGTCCCAGGATATTATTATATTATTATTATTATAATGGTATCGATAGTTTATCGATATTATCATCACGTGTCAATATTGTCGATATTATCGATAGTATCGATGGTATAACAAAAGCCATTCGTTTTAACCAAAATCTATCGATACTATCGATAGTATCAACGGTTTTTGGACTATCGATAGTTAATGATATTTCATGTCACATACACACTTCTCAAAGACACTTCCTTCATCTCAAAGAATACGAGTCCTTCGTTTAGCGTTAGCAAATTAGCGTTTTGCCCGCGACTTCACCCGCGTGGCTCCTGTTTCCATGGGAATACGGGGACAAAATGTAGCCTATGTTACTCGCTGATAATGTAGCTTTTCCTTCGTGAAAGAATTTTCAAAATCGGTTTAGTGGTTTAGAAGTGAAAGCGTAACAATCAAACAAACAAACTCACTCGACTTAGATTGCTCGAATACACACGTGTTCGATTAAATAATCCGGTGTGATTATGTAAATTTAAAGGTTTAATTGGGAACCGTTTCGTGTTGATAGCAATCTTATGTTTCCGGAGGAAACTATATAGCAACTATACATTTGTATTTGTGTGTGTATTGTATGTTGTGATTTAACCCGAGTTCAGTGTTCTTGGCGAACTTTGTGCAAGCTTTGGGCAGGTATCTCACTTATACCATTCTACCGCTACACAGTAATACTTTGTATTGTTATGTTAAAGAAGAGTGATCCAATATAGCTACAGTCACAAAGGACATAACATCTTATAAGTGGAAATGAAGTGCACATTTAAGGAATGGCTATCTTATAATGACATATCATTAGTCTTATCACAATCTATCTTTTTTTTAATAAAAATATTTGTTTCTTCGCGAGTCGTGCGAGCGTGAAATTATTTACTCGTAGTCTAGTCTCCATATCTTTTATCAAGACAGGGACTGTCTACTTGCCGGAGCGTCTCGACTCCTGGTTTGATACTTTAAACGAATAAGCTACGCATACTTCATTCATAATAAATTATTACTTTTGCAGATATTCTCAAATTAAATTCAAGAACAATGTTTGTTTGAGAGAACAATTTGATATTACTTAAACGAAAAATATAAACAATAAAATAAATAGAATGTTTTAAATTAAAAGTATTTCGAACAAAGCCGTTTCGTGAGCGCGATGGGAGCTAACAATGCGAGCTCTTAACAAACTTCGGAAGCCCTTTCCGCCTCAAGGGCAGCCAGCGTTCAGAAAAAATTGATATCTCATAATAGATGTGTGATTTTTATTAAATAAACAAGATAGGGGAAAGAAAAGCAACGGTCTGTTTAAGTCCCAAAGCTGGGCTGAGGTCTCATCCGATTGATTGAAAAGGTTAGGTTATTCCATCACACTATTCCAGTGCGGTTGACGGATATACATGAGACAGGTTTTCATTTAAGGCATGCAGGTTTCCTCGCAATGTATTTTTTAAATGCATAATTTAGTTGTGCCTGCTCGGGTTTGAATCAGCAATCATCGATTATGATTCACGCGTTCTTACCACTGAGCCATTTCGATTCTTCCAGGCGTGTAATAGCACGTAACAGCTTTTCAATGTCTCACTCCTGGGCTAAGGTCTCCTCTTCTTGTTTGAGGAGAACGTTTGGAGCTAATTCCACCACGATGCTCCAATGCGGCTTGATGGAATACACATGTGGCAGAATCCTCAGTGACATTAGACACCTGTAGGTTACCTCACGATGTTTTGCTCGATATGCACGATATGAATTATAAACATAAATTAAGCACATTAATATTAAATGGTGCCTGGGTTTGAATTCACGATCGGCATGTTTATGTACATTACTTATATTAAAAATGCTACGCTTTTTGTACGATTAATCACGGACACAGAAATGCACATAATAAAATAATAATGAATTGTGTTGTCCACAATCATCGGATATGATTAACGTTCTAACCACTGGGTCTTATCGGCTCCAGGTGTGCCGGGATCAAATGTGCGTCTCCGTCCTGATTAATCAACAATCTTATTCAGGTCACCTATTCTGCTATACGAGATGGCTGATAGTCGCTGGTCGGTATTGTGTCAATAGATTCGATTTCTTTTGTATTATTGACGTATTGTTGCTGTACTGTCGATTAAACGTTGTTTATTAAAATCGACAAACATAATTATTCATATGGATTTAATTAATTTGTAGTGCTATCAAGTTTTTTTTTATAGAATAGGTCGTCATATGATGGTAAGTATACCATACGGCCATAGACACTGGCATTATAAGAAATTCTAACCATTGCTTACATCGCCAATGAGCCACTAAAGATAGTATGTCCCTCGCCCTTCAAACCGGAACACAACACTAACAAGTACTGTTGTTTTGCGATAGAATATCTGATGAGTGGGGTGGTAACTACCCAGATGTGCTTGCACAGAAAATAAATTAAAAATACATAAACAGTTCATATATATTTAATTAATTTGCAGTACCATCAGATTGTAGCGCAGATAGTGGACACAGCTCGTAGAACTTAACCAGTGACCGCGGGTTCAAAGTTGGATAACGAGTTTTCATATATTTAATTTGTTCTTACGGAACTTTATGTCGTCCATATTAGCACATGTATATAAGAACGGCCGTCTCCTTCTCTCAATTTTTCTCATCATGATAATCTGAAGAAGATTTCAAACTTACTAGCTACCAGTTCCACGCTTATATCGTAATACATATACAAATAACTATAGGTTTACGCAACGCACCATAGTAAAGCTCCCAGTCGCCATCTTCAATAATCATCGTAATATTTCAGCCAATTTATAAAAAATCTTAATGAATTATTCATTTAAATCTTCCTCGTGAATCACTCCGTCTATTAGTGAAAATCATCGAAGTCAGCTTTTTTAGTTTATCGTGTAAGTAAGTAAGGTCCTCCAGACCGATTTCGGCCACGGCGGCCAATCTCAAGAGATTAGTCAAGCGCAGGACATATTATAGTGCACAAGTGTATGCGCAAACACAGGTACACTCTCTTTTCCTTAGCTCTCATAATCCGATGGGACGGCAATCCGACACAACCGGAAAGAGTTTAGGCGCAGGACCAACGGCTTAACGTGCTTTCCGAGGCACGGGGGTGTACACACTTCCAACTTCCAGACTCCGGGCTGCTACTGAGAATTTTCTGACAGTAAAACCCAATAATTATTCATTGGCCCGACCTGGGAATTGAACCCAGGACCACCGAGTCTGCGGCCTTATATCTAGCCACTAGACCAGCGAGGCAGTCGAGCTTATCGTATTAAGACCGATATTACAGGAGGGTGTTAGTTCTGTATTATGTAGTAATTTAAAAATAATGAAGACATTTAATCTCGAAAATACATAATATATGGAAAAATAACTAAAAATATGTTTTAATTAAAACAATAGTCAATTCTTTAATAGTGTACGTATATTGTTTTCAATAATACACTAGCAAGAAGTGAATCGTCGATTTCGGGTCAAGTGTTCAGTTGTATTGTTATGTTGTATATAAGCTGCTATTGTTATGCATTGATAAAATATTTTATATAATAAATTCGAAACATGAAACAGTCGTTGAGTATTAGTAAGCTAACATTAACTTTTAGAAACACCACCAAACATGAGAAATAAGGAATTATACTCTTCGTGCCTATGATAATTACCACTAACTCACTCACCATATAGACTCAGTAGTTACTCATTTCTAACAAATAAATAAGATAGCTATTTTAATTAAATATTAATAAATTCTAATAAACCGTATGAAAATCAACAAATAGTACTCACGCCTCTGACTCACTAACTCCACGTCTATTTACTATTATCTGTATATGTTGTATTAAGTATTGTTCCTTATTTGTAAACATTGCGGAAAGAAACGAATATCGTATCCTCGAAAAGATATATATATTGCTATAAGAAATATTCTTACATCGCCATTGCGCCAATCTTATTCATTGGGAACTAAGTTGTTGTCTCTTGTGCGTGTATTACTGGAATTAGATGCACAAGGGAAATTGTGTGTTATGTCGCGTTGGGCTGAAGCCTCGCCTTCTTGTGGAGATTGGTTGGGAGTTTATTCAACGACGGCGTTCTAATGCGGAGTCTAGGATACACGTGTAGCAGATAGAGCAGATTTTCTCACGATGCTTTACTTAATTAAGCATGTTAAAAAATCAATGGCACTTAATTTGAATCCAATCAATGATGAGTTATGATTCGCACATTCTAACCACTAAGCCATCTTTGCCCTGAAAACTCTATCAAAACGATCAATTATGGGGAACACAAATAATATTGTTGAAAACATATTGTGAAGCATATTTAAGTATTCCTATTTAGTTAGGAAGACCCCGAAGGGAGTCTCGAGCGCTACGTATAAACACACGAGGCAGGCTTTCCTGTTATTCGATACGTAGCTTTTATTATTTACCAGTCTATTTAACATGAATTATATTGTGTTACAAAGGAAAGCTTTTTAGTTTTTTTTTTACTATTTCAAATATGTAATAAGACTTGCAACCTGATGGCACCTATATAGACATCGTTAGGAATTTTAAGTATCCCGAAACAGGCGAGCTCACCCTTAAAACAGGAAGACGACAGTAGTGAGTATTGATACTTGGTTGTAGTATATAATATGATTAGTATTTTTTTTTATTGCATAGTTAGGCGGTCTAACATATGGGCCACCTGATGGTAAGTGGTCACCAACGTCCATAGACATTGGCATTGTAAGAGATGTTTCCATCGCTTACATCGCCAATGCGCCACCAACCTTGAGAACTAAGATGTTATGTCCATTGTGCCTGTAATTGCACTGGCTCACTAACCCTTCAAGCCGGAACACAACAATAGCAAGTACTGCTGTTTTGCAGTAGAATATCTGATGAGTGGGTGGTACCTACCCAGGCGAGCTTGCACAAAGCCCTACCACCAATTGAACATAGTAAGTAAACGTAGTATTTAGTAACTAGCATTGGCTCTATCTCCAAGTAGAGTTTCTCCAAAGATTTTGAAGGCCACAGGTTTGCTAGTCTAATTTATATGAAATAAAAGAAAATATCTGTATCTTCTCATGTTTACACGAACATCGAAGGAAATTTAATTCATTGTGGGGGGGTTATAGAACCAGTTTAAAAGGCTTTTCAGGAAAGTGAGTTACGTGTTCTATACAGCGTAAGAGCGGGTAATTGGACCACTTTACGGTGTACGGTGAACATGTTAGTGGAACGAAATGGGACTTAATCAAATAATATCGTGTTTGAATCACGATGGGATCCATGAAATCGTTTTATTAGTTTCAAATAAAAAAAATGTTTAATGAAGTAAAAGTAACCAATGTAAATATCCCACAGCTGGGCGAAACTTTTCCATTTGAGGAGAAGGATTGGAAATTATTCCACCATGCTCTAATGCAGATTAGTGAGTACACATATGTTAGACTTTTTTCCAACCCACGCAAGCATCATGACGTTTCCACGATGAGCGTGAAATGAAAGGGCGACCGCTTAAAATATTCCAATGGAAAATTGATTACTTTTGTTTGTGCAAGTGTTATTAAATATAAGCTTTGTAACTGAAGTTTAACAATTAGATTAAAAAAATATACCTTAAATAGTCTGTACATTATTTGCCTATATTAAAAAAGTGTCTTTTGTAAATTTTTTTTAAATATACCATGTGCTCTGGTTACATAGTTTAGCCAGGTAGGTTAACCAGAAGACAATCTAGAAGCTTTTATGGATACCTTATTCGAATTATAATAAATAGTTAAGAAGTTATACTGGAACAGATGAATATACATACGGGCTAAAATCATAACCTACTACACAATATTAAAGTAATTACACATTATAGAGAGCTTATATTTTTTTTATTATCCCAAATTTAATGAAAATCGTGGTTAACCTACACATAACAATGTTGCGACAACACCACGCGTAGCTTCGTCCCAAAGATATTACTCTACTCGACAACGACGCGATAAGGAGTTATGAGTTTAGCTTACTGTAATTACCAATAGATGGCCTTCATTAATTCGTTTAAGCTTATTAGAATTATTATATACCAGGAACTGATCGCATGGCTGGGGTTGGCGCAAACTATGATGTCCCATGTTCGAATCCTGAGCCGAGCCAGTTTAAAAGTGTTACACTCCTAAGTTCGTAGTGTTACTCTCCTGGGCCTCTCTAACGTAGTACAGAATAGCATGTCAGCCCCTTCCCCGACTCAGACGCGGGCAAAGCCGCAAAAAATATTGCTTAATGATTACTTCGGGGGTAACTTAGCGATTAAAATATTCTTCTAAGAGACTACTTGGATAAATATTTATTTTATGTTGATTTCCTGAAGAGCCGTGAGGAGAAACGTAGTTCCAATTTAACGTTCAGTTTTCAGTTCTCTGGAGAGCTCAAATTTTCACTCTTAACTCTACACAATGACAAAACTATTGGAGATTATCTGGATCACCCCCTTTCTTCATGGCATTGTAACGTTACCAACGTTGGGGTGGTAGAAATACTCAGTGGTACCGCACCATATAGTTCTACCATGTGACACATGTCGGTCTCCTCACGATGTTTTCCTTCCTCGTTGAGCAAGAAAAAATCAGCGGCGCGTGCTCGGGTTTGAACCCACAACAATCGATTCAAATTCACGTGTTTTATTGCACCATCTCATAAGGTCGATAAAGACCAAAATCAGTAATTTCGGTTTGATTCTAATCATTTGCGCAACCTATTCTTGTTTCATTCAACATATCTAACAATTACTTCGGTCTCGAGCAAGCTTAAGGGACCCTTAGATGCTTATGCAAATTAAAATTCAAAATTCAAATTTCTTTATTCAATGTAGAAGCGTTACACTTGCTTATTGATTGTCATAAATCTACCACCATATGCAAAGAGCAAGTTCATCGTAGAGGGCGCCACACGTCGCTACATGTTAAGGTTGTATTGTAGACGATTATTTGTAAGTACCGTGCGGTCTATACTAACCTATTGATTTTTTATGAAAACGGTTAAAGTTTTATTTATTCTTTTTTAATATTATAAATGCGAAAGTAGCTTTGTCTGTCTGTTACCCTTTTACGGCTAAACTACTGAATATAATTTGATGATATTCGGTATGAAGTGAGTGTACCCCGAGGAGCGAAGCCGCGGGCGACGACTAGTGAAACTTATATAGTAATACCGAAGTAACTTTATTTAAATATAGAAATGGTAAAATATTGATATATTTATTGAAATGGAAACCTAGCATATACGCAATTCAATTATGTAAGTATGTATGTAGGCAAAAAATTGTATGCTACCAAAATGTATTGAAATGAAAATGATGTTAATAATTATTGTATATCGCGTAATACATAAAATAATATATTCATCCCTGACCCGAATTTAATGAAAATTTGAGTTTATTTTTGTAATTACACTGAAACATTTTAATTTCACTAAAATGGATGAACAATAAAAAACTAATTAGACGGTATAGTGTTCGAATTCTTATAATTATAGGGACGATAAAGCTGGTGTTCGAGTGTCATTATGATATGAAATGATTAATACAATTATATATCTCTAACGGTCTAATGTCCCAGGATATTATTATAATTATATATATATATATATATATATATATATATATATATATATATATTTTTTATAGCATAGGTTGGCGGACGAGCATATGGGCCACCTGATGGTAAGTGGTCACCAACGCCCATAGACAATGGCAGCGTAAGAAATGTTAACCATCGTTTACATTGCCAATGCGCCATCAACCTTGGGAACTAAGATGTTAGGTTCCTTGTGTCTGTAATTACACTGGCTCACTAACCCTTCACACCGAAGCACAACAGTACCAAGTACTGCTGTTTTGCGGTAGAATATCTGATGAGTGGGTGGTACCTACCCAGGCTAGCTTGCACAAAGCTCTACCACCGTAGTAGATTATATGTAGGCGAGGTAGCCCAGTGAGCAGTTGGTTCAACCTCGAGCAAGTATGGTTATGGTTTGAGTTTATTGGAAACATCGCGAGGAAATAACATCGAATGAAATTCAGTCACATCGATATTCCGGCAGTGTTCTGAGATGATCACTTACTATGATTTGGTTAATTTGATCATCTTCCCAAAAACAAACTAAAGTTAATCAACATGGTATAGCCATCTGTGCTATCTTGATATTTGAATCATCATTTGAAACTAATTTAAACCTCAACTTGGTTTAAAGACCAAAAATCAAATCTTAAATTTAAAAATGCTATTTTCTGTTTGTCTTCTATGAGTTTATAAAGCATTCATGCGATTTTAGTGACACTTTGATTATTTTATCTGTATACGAGAAGGTTCCTGGCCCGAAAACACAGATTACATTTTTGTATGCTTCTCGTTGAATATAAACATTTGATAACTTTTACTAAAGCCAGCTTTGCTAGTTTATACATAAAATCTCAAATTCAACTCAACAAATGTATCTTATGTAATATTCCACGAACTAAATTTGTATTTGCAATTTAGTTCGTGTTGAAATATTCTGTGAAGTTATGTCCACGTATTGGAAAGAAAATCTGAATCAGCCGAACTGTTACGTAAGAACAAACTGGAAACGGAACACGTAAAGTATCAGAAACGCCTTATTTTACTTACTTTAGGGACTCCTACCGACTAACCCACGGCGTTAATTCACTTCGCTAGCGATAAAGTTAAGAATTAGTTATATTAATTTTGACCTGAAAATTTTACTGATGGCTTTGTGCAAGCTCGTCTGGGTAGGTACCACTCACTCATCATATGTTCTACCGCGAAGCAGCAATACTTGGCGTTAAGGACTTATTGAGATTTAGTTTCAAAAGGGGGGGGGGGGTCTGACATTTACCATCAGTTGGCCTATTTGCCAGTCTGCCTTAAGCTAATATATGATAATATATGTAACAGTTCAGTATCGACGAAGACGTCCTATCCTATTCGAAGAAGTGTTAAAGATAAACAAACGTTACATTTACACATTCCATGCGATTCGCTAACAGCTCTGCTGAGCAGTTCTTGATGAATATATATTTATTTCTAATAAAACACAATTTAACTTAACTACTTTTATCAACTTTCATTTTCAACTTCGCCTACATTCAAGACGTAATTTTTTGTGAATCCATAATCAAAATTGTACTTTATTCAATAGCGTAGCGTTTTGCTCGCGGTTTCACCCGCGTAGTTTCCATTGCCGTGGAGAATAATGCCTGTTGTTACTCGCTGATGTAGTTTAGGCATGAAAGTGTAACAAAGAAACAAACAATCACACACGCAATTCACATTCACATTTATAATATAAGTTAGGATTTAGGATTTGTGTTTGGATTAGGCATCTTAATACTATAATTGTCTATTCACGACTGCCGTTAGAGTTCAATATTTAAATAAGGACCCTAACGTAGCGCTACACATATGTATGTGTGTCACAGATTACACTCGCGTGTAACATTTAATTTTTAGAGTACTTTTAAACGAGTTTCGGATCACGTTATATATATTTTTCCATTAAAACTTTGACTTACGTTGTAATAACTTAGGACACCGTGTGTGAAGCAAGTTAACGCGTACATTCGTCTTGTTCTACTTTACCTTATTATATAAAGTAACTGTCTCTAATGTCCCACAGCTGGGCTAAAGATATGGAGTTTGAGGAAAAGATGTGGAGTTTCCACCACGCTGTTCTGAAGCAGGTCTGTGGATACTTATGTGGTAAGTTTTTCGACATATGTAGGTTCCTTAAATACGTTTTCCTTCAACGGTGCTGAATGGGGTTTGAATTCTCATCTCCGTTTGAATTTAACATCTGAACATGTGAAAATATGTAGTCATTTACATATGTGTAAATTATTTACAAAATATCAATCCAAGCTATTATAGCTATTATATTTCTTCTGCCTTGTTGGTCTAGTGGCTACTTGTAAGGCCGCAGACACGGTGGTCCTGGGTTCAAATCCCAGATCGGGCCAATAAAATGTTATAGATATTTTCTGTCGAAAATTCTCAGCAGCAACCCGGAGTCTGGAAGTTGGAAGTGTGTACACTCCCGTGCCTCGGAAAGCACGTAAAGCCGATGGTCCTGCGCTTGAACTCTTTCCGGTCGTGTCGGATTGCCGTCCCATCGGGTTATGAGAGTTAGGGAATAGAGAGTGCACCTATGTTTGCGCACACACTGGTGGCCATTATTATATTCCTTAACTTATTCAGGTCCTTGACTATGTAAAATTTTATTATTATCGGTTCAGTTTTTTACGGAGTTAGACGGACTTATTAGTATCTTTTTCATTTAAAATGTTCGTGTGATTTCACTCAGTTCCGTCAGTAGGATTATATAAGTAGTTGCACTTCGCAGAGTAACCCTCTTTACAAATAGAGTATCGACGTGACAAGCTTGATTGTCACGTCAGTCACGTTCTTGTAAGTCTTTTTTATTTTTTAAATGTGACTGTATCGCAATGTCAAATTTGAGAAGAACTGACGTGCAGTCGTTTCAGATCTGATATCCCGCTGTTTGCGGTCGTGCTCAATTTTTGGGAACGGAACTGAATGACGAGGTCTGAAAAAATTGTCGCCATTTTAGTTTCTGTATTCAGGAGTTTTGTTTCTATTAAAATATTTAACGACGGAGAAAACCTTTATTTTTTCGTAAGCAAACTTGAAGCGTTTTAACGGCGATATTTTCAAAGCAGTTTGATCGTTATACCTTAATTTACATGTCAGATAAATAATAAAACAATTAATTAAAGTTAAACCTTCATATAAGCATGTTAAAATGATAAAATTACTTAGTAACTACAGCGTAATCTTAGAACTAACCTTAAAACAGAAATCTTATAAAAGCTATCGCATACAAAATTTTAATTTGATTTCCATTTTCAGAGAAGGCTTGGTGCTGTCACCAATCTCCAATTATAAATTAAGCACGTGAAAATTCCGTCAAAAGGTATTAATTATAACGTTAAATCCTATTACATTTATAGCTTAAATCGTATCACGTCGGAATCGAAACCGAGACCCCATGCTCTAGCTAACCACAAAACGTTCGACGCATCTAACTATATTATAGCAAGATATCGGAAGACGGCATTATTGATTTATCTGACCCAATTAATGTCACCGGTGCGTGTTTAAATTATTAAATACTATTGATTGTTTTTTGGTGCGCCCTTGCGAGTTTTACATATGTATGTAGTGTTTAAAAAGTTAACTTGAAATTAATTGTATTTTGTTGTTAAACCTCCATCAGCACGCGTAGTAAGACAGGCGGTCTTACCGTGAAAGCCGTAACGATAAACGACATGTCACTCTCTAATCCCTTGCGCGAGTTTGGTGCGTGTACTTATTTCTATACATTGTATGTATTATAATAACAAGAAAATTATATCTATTTACATTTTTTTATGTGGTAGGCAGTATGGTAGTTGGTCCGTCGATGGTAAATTGTCACCATGCAGTCACTAGCGCTATAAGAAAAATCAACCATTCATTACATCGAAAAAACGCCATCAACCTTGGGTACCAACAACAATATACGATGAGTGGGTGGTACCCACCCAGACGTGCTTGTAAATAACACAAAATAAATGTTATGTATTTGTTAACAGTTATATTAAGCAACAACAATTATTTACAACACAAGATATCAGTAAGTAAGGCAAGCAATCTATCCGCCTGTCCTGTAATTCATCTCACCACACGCTCCGTCTTTTTGCCTTTCGCTAAAACAAACAAGTTTGCAATCTTAAAAGATAAATAGCAATCTTTTTTTACAGAAAACGTTTTTAATCAAATTTGCTATTTATATTAATAATGATTTCATTACTTTGACTTATAGATTGAACTAAATCTTATGTCAAGTTTGTAAAATGACCATTCAAAGGTACTTTTTATAATCTACTTGAATGAGTGGTACATTGATGATTTATGTTAATAACTTTCACAGTGGCAAAATCTATGAGCAAAGGTAACAATTTTTCAAAAAGATTTTTTTGATTGGATCTTTATAATATAATAAATATCAACTTACTTTATTACTCTTCCAAACTAAACACAGCAGAATATTGCATGAAATATGTCTGTACTATAGAATGATGATATATTTTCATCTCTTTCACCGCTTTTATCGAAATATTAAACGGTGAAATTGTTAAAGATATTTTTACGTCGTGAGCCACAAATTTCAGCTCGACTGTCCCCTCCATTAAAAGTTATCACATTAACCGATAGCGACGTGGCCGCCATTGTAATGTTCGGAAAATTCTAAATTTAATTCGATTTAAATACCTTTTACTTTAAATATGATTCGTGAAATGAAATTATAAGTTACTTAAATTGTTACCAAAGTTTATATAAAATGTTATATATATAATAATATCCTGGTAAATTATTCACATAATTTTATTCCAAACTAAGTAGACCTCGTACTATGGAAACCAGACAAATGATATACTACATATATTACTTTTCTTTTTGTACATACTTATATAGACAATTATACCCAGATTCAAGACAAACAGACATGTTCATGACACATAAATATCTGTCCTGGTTGGGAATCGAACTCACGACCTGCGGTGCGAAAGGCAAGTATCTACCAATCACGCAAACCTGCTCGATATAAATGGTTATTTGCATGTTTGAGGTTAACAGATATGGCATCGCTAACATACTTGGTGGTGGGGCTTTGTGCCAGTCCGTCTGCGTAGGTACCACCCACTCATTACAAATTCTATCACTTATATGTATGATAGGCGCCCGCACTTATACCCTAGTTGATTTCCCTTCTGTTGCCTATTTTATTGTATGATGAGTGCAATAAAGGATATAATATAAATCAGATTCCGTGGGTTTCTAATGCTTGTCTACCTAAACGGCTTGACCGATTTTGATGTGATGTTTTTTTTTGTACTTAGAGGTCGGCAGATTGTACCTTGCTGCAGTTGGTACCCGGTATATAAAGCTGTAGATGGAATACAGTGATATTTATGAAATTTCTTACATAAAAAATATTTTATCATTAACTTTCAGCCTAACAACATTCTATCAATATTTTTTTTTACAAGTTAAATTTTTATTTGACTCATACAGTTTTGACAGCTAGTAAATAAATTATATAAAACCTCGGTATAAAGAAACATAAAAAATAAAGACTATAAATACTTACAGTACAGATGGAAAATTAGAATTATCGTAGCAATAGCTACGCCGCTACGCCGTAGGCAAAGCAATCGATGTCGTTTACAAAACTAATATGTCTTCAGTAAATCATTTTGATAACCTAAGCGTAGCAACTACTATATATTTATAGATTAAAATTTATTGTGTTGTACTTATTATTGTCTTGGTAATAATTACAGCCAAGTATATGTACATTTTCATTTACTAAGCCTGTCATGCCATTGTTTAACTAAATTGTTATTTTAAATTCCTCACAAATATGCAAAAAAGGAAATATTAATGTACCTTGAAAGCATTAACTATAATTGTATACGTGAGCCGAGTGAGGTTTGTAAGCTTTATGCTTTAAAGTCTACGTTTTTTTACGTTCAACATAAAAGTAATAATGTTTCAATCTTGATTTCACGGATGAATTACAACGTGACTGCTAAAAAAATGAAATATTATATGTATTTTATATTTAAGTAAAAATTCTGATAATAGTTTTCTAATATTATAATACCTACTCAAGAAAATTATTAGGAAACAGCAAAACAAGTTAAATTTGTAATATAAATCTAAAAATATGACAACATATTATATATAGAGGCTCTGCAGTGAAGAAATACATTATGAAATCACTGGGACAGCGTGGCGATATAAACTACAAAGTGTATCTTTAAGAGGTCGTTGCCCAGCATTGGGATATCTATGTGCTGTTACTTGTGTTTTGTAATTACTACATATTATAAAAGAGCCAAGATGGGCCATAGAACGCGTGAATTTCAATCGACGATAGCAGATTCAATCCTGGGTAAGCACAACTGAATTTTCATGTGCATAATTTGTACTTCATCTCGTGTTAATTAATATTTTATTTATGTGTAATGTTACTGAAATTGTGCTACATGTGTATCCACTAGCCCGCGTTGGAGAAGCGTGGTGGAATAAACACCAAAACTTTGCCTCTAAGGGAGAGGAACCTCAGCCCAGCATTGTGCCATTAAAAGGCGGTTACTTTACTTAACGTATTATAAAACAATCAACATATTTTCATACGGTTTTCATATTTCATAAGAAATTATACAGCTTATATAATTCTCAAAACCGAATTGAGATGTTTTAAAATGAAGTCACTGACGATTCGAACATCTCTTCTGGATGTGCAATTGCTTTAAAAAGTTTTTAATGAAAAAATAGATGGCGGTAGACTGTAGAGTAGATTTTATACTGATATTCCCAGAAGACTCCCTCGCTAACCCATGTTCGTTCTTTAAGATAGACCGCGATCGAACGATACTTGGGCAGAATGCTCCGATATCACAAATATAGCGAGCATACAACTGTGTAAAAAACGCTATTTTTTACTGTTATTTTTTTATTTATATGTTGTACATAAATTTGTTATCTCTTATTAAAATCACCTGGTAGACGTCCCTACATATACATAAAGAAATCATGTTCAGTTACTTAATTGTGGTTGGGAATGGTGTGTTCTCATATATTGAAAAGAGACTCCTATATATACATAGTGAACTATAGTGACATTTAAGTGAGAGGGTTGAACATTTGATAGTCAGCCTTTGAGTTATTCCCCGAGGTCTCAGTTACATGTTCAACAAACAAATTAGATTGCATATAAAATAACTTTTTTTCAAGAATATCGTGTATTTAATATTATTTTCATATATGTAGTTATTTACTAAACTAAACTTTGATTAAAGTTGAATAGGAAATTATATTGAGTAAAGTTAACTGATATGGTCACACCGTGTCCTTTGAGTTTCTTTTTTGTTTATATTGTAATCATAAAATTTTATTTGAAGGTGACAGGCATTGGGTATGAAGGAATAGCCTAAGGTTTTAAACTTTTTTCTTAGTAAATTTTATCCAAATTCCTTGGTTAAGCCGTAAAAGCGTACCAGACATACAGACAGAAAGCGTTGCTTTCGCATTTATAATGCTAGTAAAGATGTTATTATTTTATACATTAGGTTTAAGAATTTTTATTTAAAATATCTTAAAGCTATTTTACTATATTATAAAAGCTTATATCCCGACGAGATTGACGAGCAAAAATATAAAAAAAATATTTTTCAGCTAATGTGACGTACATACTGTTAACAGTAGGAACAAGTTAAAATTCTTTCACCGATGGAAAGCTACATTATCAGGCATAGTTTGTCCCCGAATTCCCTCGGGAAGGGGAACTACGCGGGTGAAACCGCAAGCAAAACGCTCGTAATAATATATATGTACACATGTCTCTATAGGCGTGTTGTCCGTGCCTATGATGTATCTTAACCTTAATTTGTTTTAATATTATTTTCATACAATCACAAGTCACAATCTACGTTTTAGGATGAAAAAAATTGATCGAGATATAGTATATATATTAAAAGTTCATTAGTAATACCGAGGGATAAGTCGGTACTTATCTGAAGTACTCGAACTCGAAGTGTCGACAACCGCTAACTGCTATTCATTTCGCGAACCACTTTTTCGTATCGCATCGACTAACTCGAATGGCGGAGGCCTCATTATTCCGATCGGTATATTTTGCCTTGAGCGAGTGTTTAGACCACTACGACTAGAACTGTTGGAGATCTGATATCAGAAAAATTAAAGTAAAGTAACAGCCTGTGAATGTCCCACTGCTGGGCTAAGACCTCCTCTCCTTTTTAAGGAGAAGGTTTGGAGCTTATTCCACCACGCTGCTCCAATACTTTTTGGTGGAATACACATGTGATAGAGTTTTAGTGAAATTAGACGCATGCAGGATTCCTCAAGCACGAGATAAATTGTAAGTACAAATTAAGCGCATAAAAATTCAGTGGTGCTTGCCCGGGTTTGAACCCACGATCATCGGTTAAGATTCACGCGTTCTAACCACTAGGCCATCTTGGCTTAAATCAAAATAGCCGAGGAATAAGTAACATTCTTATATTAATTGGTGGGAAGTGTTAGTATTGAGTTTCTTCCCGCTTCTGCTCGATATAATCTACTCGAACCGATGATCTACAATGACGATTCAACTGCGCTTGAATAAATTATATAAAAATATCTTGGGTATAAAAAAATCTCCTCGACGTAGTCTAAAATAAAAATATAAATTCATTAATATTTCCACACGTCTGATCTAGCGAGGCAGAGAGGCAATATTGCCAGCGTCTTGGGTGCAATGCCACAGGACAATCTTTTAGGCGTGTTTTTTTTATAAATTTGTAATGTAAAGTTTTGTTTTTATTTTATTTTTAGTTCAAGAATTTATTAGTATAAAAAAATCCGTTCATATTCTGAGATAATTCTGTTTGGGCCGTTGGTATAATTTTAATAATAATAATATTAATTTAATATCAAATTGAGTTCCAATGTTACTAAGTTGAACAGACCAACAGACGATTCATTTGTTTCTTCTATTAAAAAAAAGGCGATCCATTGGAGAAATGCTTGCTACGCTACTTAAACAATGTATTAAGCGTTGGTTATCACAGATTATACACTAAATATCGGCTGAACCTCTTCACAGTTCATCCACAGATAACATTAATATCTTATCATCGAATAATAACTCGAAGCTCGTAACATTAATAAACATTTAATGTCCTGTAGAGACGTGTGGCTATTTTTCACATAAAACGGGCAGCTTCCTTTTCTTTTCTTAAAATATAATTATAACATAATTTAAATTAAGAATATAAAAAACTTAAGTTTACTTAAATGTTAATATAATAAACGCTCTAACGAATTATAAAAAAAAATACCTCTATATAAATAATAAGACCCAGTGGTTAAAAATACCAGAATTTTAACCCATGATTTTAATTTTAAGCCCGGGCGAGCACTACTGAATTTTCATGCACGTGCGGTCAAGGAAATCATCGTGAGGAAACCTGCATGTGGCGGGTAAAAACCCACCAACCCTCATTGGAGTATCGTAATGGAGTAAGCTCCAAACTTTCTCCTCAAAAAAGAGAAGAGATAGAAGCCAGCAGTGAGATAATTATAGGCTGTTACTTACTGCTATCCAAATCCTGTCCATAACACATTCTGTATCGGTTAAGTAGTTATATCGTAACACACAAACAAACAAATAATATCAATAAGGATAACCTTATACATATCTTGACTAATATTATAAATGCGAATGTGAGTTTGCTTGTTTGTAACGCTTTCACGCCTAAACCACTAAGCCGGTTTTAAAAATACTTTCACCAGTGGAAAGGTACATCAGCTAGTAACTAGGCTACATTTTGTCCCCGTATCGTCACGGGAACGGGAACTACGCGGATGAAAAACGCGCGGGCAAAACGCTAGTATATAATAAATACAAGCAGCATTAAATCCATCGTAGGATCCAAGCCAAAAGCAGACACAGCTGATAGGACCATATTTTTTAAATATTGATTCTATAAATAATTTCGTTCCATTCAATAATGGGACAAAGGTATTGCAGGTAATACCGACTTGTCAAAGGACCCACTGTTCATTGTCCGTGAGCGGACAAGCGTCCAGGGATTTAATTATGTTTGCCCACACAGACCACAGTCAACACGGCTGATGTCGCTCCGTGCAAAGCCCGCTGATAATAATCATTGGTAAACGACGCTTGAATTCAATTAAATACTTAAATTACACTTAACACAACGCAAATAAATATATTAATAAAAGAGGTTCCTGATTGATATATTAAACAATAAATTAATTTATGGCTTATAAAAATATATAAATGTGTACGGTCGGCCGGCAGATGTGAAATATCGATATTAATGCTTATTGAAATAAATTTATATTGAAACAAAAACAATAAATAAAATAAATACATTGTCATTATGTGATATATATCATTCATGTTATGTTCGTATGTACCAACCCAACAGTGAAGTTGGGTTGATATAGACGGAGTTTTATTCGCAGGTTTCTGTCTTTAAGCTCATAATATTATGCTATCCGGATTTGAATACGAGATTTTCATGATTTCATTATCTGTAATTACACCATCATTACAACCACTGCCTCGTTGGTGTAATGGCTACATGTAAGACCGCAGACACCGTGGTTCTGGTTTCAATTCCCAGGTTGGGCCAATAAAATGTAATTGAGATTTTCTGTCGAAATTTCTCAGTAGCAGCCCGGAGTCTGGAATTGTGTACACTCCCATGCCTCGGAAAGCTCGTAAAGTAGTTCTGCGCCTGAAATCTTTCCGGTCGTGTCGGATTGCCGTCCCATCGGGTTATGATATGTCCTGTGCAGTTGGCTAATCTCTCTTGAGATTGGCCGCCGTGGCCGAAATCGGCCTGGAGGACATTATTATTGCAACCAATAGAACAAACCCAAGTATTGTTGGTAGCTTTACCCTGTATGGTACCACAAATATTCCGACGGTTACGAATAAAGCTTTTACCATTTTCAAATCCCCTAACATAATCATTGATAGTAATTAATGCAGTGTTCAGCAAAAATATTTTTATCGACAGACGCTTTTTTAGAATTGCCTGCTTAAGAATGCAAACGTTGTTAGCGAGAATGAGATAGTTATATATTTTTATTACACCCTCTTAAATGGCAGTAATTTAATCTGAGGTAAGGTATTTCTATAACGCTCATACGTACAATTACGTGATCGTGTACAATCATTAGGTATTTTATTTGTTACATTCATTGCTCGAACCGGTGGTGATTTATAGTTTGAAAATAATTAAGAAATTGTAACACTTCAATATTGAATAAAGTATTTTGAATTTGAATTTATAAATAAGAGTAGACACTCATGCGGATGAAGCCATGGGTATATATAAACAGCTAAGTAAGTTATTTTCGGTATAATAATTCAATATCTAAGGAGTTACTCTATAGTAATATACCTTAAGACATAATACTATGAAAATGACCTAACTGCACTAAACAGCACTAATTTTAACATGTAAGTATATAAAGTTATACAGTTTAATTAACATTAATCAAAGTGGCCGCCAGCTCTGCGTATTACGTTGAAGTTAGTAAAGATAATTTCAAGACGAATTGTTTAATGTTTGGAAAGGACTAAGAACTAATTGTTCTCAGCGTGAACATTTGTTATATTATTATGAATATTATGCTTATTATCTTTGACTGTATCCTTGGTTTCGTGGCTTATAGCTGCAGATATCGAGATGCTGGGTACGAACCTAGTCGGGCCAATAAAAAAATTCTCATTAACAGCACTAAACCTGAACTGGTGTAATGTGATCACTTTCCCATGCTCCTCAAAGCAGCGTCGTCTTTTTTGAGCCTGAACATTCTGATTGTGTGGGATTGCTTTTCCATCGTATAATAAGAGTGAGCGAGTGGAAATTGTATCTGTTTTTGCGGACTTGATATAAAAAAGTATATAAGGTAACACGCGTAACCCAAAGAGCACCTCATGACATTGTGCAGACTACATAATACTTTCTGATGTCATGGGTGACAATTTTACTCAATTGATTGATCTATCGTATAATACGCACCCATCCAGAAGAGCAACGTGGTGGATTAAGCTCTAAACGTTCTAGTTAATTAGGACGAAACGCCATCGCCTAGCTAGTTAGACTTACTGATTTACTTCCAAACCGATCAAGCGGCGTGTCGAGAATCTTGTTCGAAAATCGGCGAAACTGTTCACTGGAGGACAATATTCCGATATCAATGAATGGACAATACTATTCTATCTCTTTCTAACTTACTTATTTCATATCACACAAGACAGAGACAGGGAATGACTAACGTTTGATTCAATCACTGGGTAATTTTGTAAGGAAATTTTCGTCGTATTGACTTGGGAGTTTTTACTTTGCATTCTGACGACAATATTATATTAATGTTCCCGAAGTTTGTCAGGTTCATTAGAAGTTATTGACGCGGCGATTTATTATAATTTTGAATAATTTATAGTATTTAATATAGCGAGTTGCACTTTTTTTATAATATAGCGTGTTCGCCCAGCGGTCGAATTTCCCCCATAATTACATCAATTTGCATGTTTAAATAGCTCTGAATGACAGCGTATCGCATGCAGTGGTTGCAATAACGCGCCGCACGAAACACTTCGTACTACACCGCCGCGTTGGGAAACTGGTGAATAAATAGCGGACAAATGGCAACTACAAAGGTAATTATGGACTTATGGAATAACCTTAGAATAACGATCCATAAAAAAATTACCTCCTCATGGACAGGCTGACCGAATACCATCCAGACCTAGGCTCATAAGAAAAAATCACATCAGACATCTGTGGACTACAACACAAAATTAAAAAGATCATTTAGTTGTCAGTTGCTGACTATTACCAATTATTATTCTAACACTAAGTTTCCGATTAAGCGAAGTCAATACATTTTTCCTATCCATTCAAATATATGATTGATTTCAGCAAACGCTTTTCGCTAATCACTTACGAAATGCCAAATTACAAGATGGTGAATATTAAATGTTAACATTCAGAAAGCTACTGAGAAGATTTTTTTAGTATTTAGTTTTTTTACTCGGTGGTAGAGCTTCGTGCAAGCTCGTCTGGGTAGGTACCACCCACTCATCAGATATTCTACCGCAAAACAGCTGTACTTTGTATTGTTGTGTTCCGGTTTGAAGGTCGAGTGAGCCAGTGTAATTACAGGCACAAGGGACATAACATCTTAGTTCCCAAGGTTGGTGGCGCATTGGCAATGTAAGTGATGGTTAACATTTCTTACAACGAAATTGTCTATGGGCGTTGGTGACCACTTACCATCAGGTGGCCCATAGGCTCGTCCGCCAACCAATGCAATAAAAAAAAAATAGTAGTTAGCCATTTTACAAGCTTTTATTTAGCTTGTAATGTTTGGATCAAATCTTGAAAACTGAATGAATACCAAATTACACTTAATTTTTTATCTGGTACTCGTTTTCCACCGAGAGAATGAGGAAGTGGCTTTGAAGCTTATTCCACCCCACTTATCTAGTGCGGGACTCACATCTGACACATGCAGGTTTCCTCACGAAGTTTTCCATCACCATCATTTAAAGTAATTCTTAATAAAATATCTGCTTAGTTATTAATTGAAGTTTTATTTAAAACAAATATGTCTTGATATTATTTATAATGGAATTATATATGTAATGTTACATAGCATTCTTGCCACCATTCCACGCGGTCACGATTTGTACAGTATTATTATATTATATTGTGTCATTTGTCTTTATTTTTAAGGCCTTAATGTAAATAAATGTTTTATTATTAGAATTATATAATGGAGTTCAGATTTTATAATATGCATCTATATATGTATATATGTGTATGTATATATCTTATGCGTTAGGATTTAAAATCTACAAAGAATAAAGTATGCGACTGGGTTCCTTTGAGATTGTAATTAAAAATAATATTTCAGATAGTAAAGTTGACCAAAACGTAAGCTGCCGTTAAACGTAAACTTAAATTGCGTTGACCCAGTTAGTACAAAGCTCTTTCAGGGAGATTGCACGCATAACTTCCTTGTATGTTGATCTGTTACAGAACTCTAAGTACGAAACAATGTGCTAATATGTCTTTGTGATCAAGATACCAAGTTTGAGGCGTAAATGTAGCCTCGATTATGACGAGGATAAAATGTTTTTTTTTTAATACGTATCTTTTGATTGGTATGCAAGGCGCGTTGTTAAATGTTTCACATAAACCTGTGAATTAAATTGTAGTGAAAAGTGATTATGCCATCATAGCTGATTTCAGTAACGACGGCTATTCTCAAAGGACACCCTGCACCATATCTCGCTTTGATATCGGATGGCCGTCCCATCGGATTGTAAGAGTTTGGAGAGTGCACTTGTTTGCACAATAATATCTTCTGCATTTCGCTAGTTTCCCTTGAGATTAGCCACCGTATCCATCACCGACCAGCGCATCGATCAACGATGCTCTTTTTTAGCAGACTTCGGAAATGGAGAGTCCAATCAATTCTCTGAATGAGTTGGAATGTTGTGATGATATTAAGCATTTTCCGATTTCAATAATTCTTTTGAAGGTTAACTTTTAGGGGCGACTCTACAATCGATAGGTTTTTTTATGGGTTACGGGCCGGCTGGCAAAAATCGCCTGTAAAAATCGCAGTTTCTATCCCTACGTTTATGTTGTCGTTCACTCTCCTCACACAAACTTTACGCTTAATTTTATATTTATATTTTTAGTAATTTCTTTAAAAAATACGAATAATTAATAGGAAAACGAATATAATATTAATGCCACTTTTAAATCTCAACACTTTCGTTATCACAACCAAATATTATAAAAGACAATTATATCATCATCGTTTTTGAATGAAAAAAGACAATATACACATATATTTAAATAATTCAAAAATCATAAAAATATATCCCATATCATTAATCAGCCACCTACTATGAGATCTAAAATGTCCCTTGTACCTGTAAATTGGCTCACTCACCATTCACGTCGAAACAACTATACAGTATCGATATTAAGTTGCTGAACTGATGCGTGGGTAGGGTACGCATCAGTCTAGGGGGGAAAGTATTAAGCCTTACCATTATTAATTGTATCTATTAAATCACAAAAGCTGGAAAGGAACCTTTATGTAGCTAAAGTAATTTAATTGAATTAATAATAATGGTTTAATTCGGCCGCAGTTTACTAACAAGCAGCTTACATTTCAGTGTTGCTAATTAAGTAGCGTTAGCAAAAAAATGAATTTTTTTATTATTGTTTATTTGTCTTGAAATAAAGTTCTTATATTCGGTAGCACAAATATGATCTTTAGATGTTTTTATAATTCAATTCAGGCTACCTCATGATACTCCACGATTAACTGCTTAAATAAATTATTAATATGCAAACAATAACGACGCAACACTTTTTAGTACATTTTCTGTAAATCGATTACATTCAATATATGTATCACAAATGTGCGCTTGTGCAATTATTATAGAAGACGCTCTAAGACTTCTCCTTAAGAAGAAAAAGGCCTTTATCCATCATTGGGATATTTAATGACTGTTATTTCTTATATTTGTATTCGGGCGAAACCGCAGCGCTTAATACTAACTAACGAATACAATTTGAGATATACGAATATAATTTAAATATATTTATGTATTAACTTTTTCTGCTATCGGTACATAAGTAAGCACAATTTATAACGCCTAACTAAATTCAAGGACCTGAGATTAATCCAGCTCTAAATATTTAAGTGATGTTCTCAATTATTCGAAAATACAATTCAATTTGTCTACGCTCTGTGCCAAATTATTATAGCAATATTTCGTGTTGTGTTCCGGTTAGAAGGGTAAGTGTGCCAGTGTTTCAACAGTAATTTTAGTTATTACATTTGAGTTCATTAGAGTTAGTTAGTACAGTAATATTAAACATAGCTTACGATACAGATGCGCCACTAACTTTGGAAACGAATTTGATATGTCCCTAGTGCCCGTAGCTACACTGGCTCACTCATTCTTCAAACCGGAACGTCACAATACTATGTATTGCTGTTTAGCGGTAGAATATCTGATGAGTGGGTGGTACCTACCCAAACAGGCTTGCACAAAGCCTTAACACCGATTAAAATATATTAAATTTCTTCGTGTCAATACTTATGGGACGTGGTGACCACTAACCATCAGATAGCCAATCTACCAGTCTACCACTGATCTATAAATTTCCAATTTTAAAACTAAGCAAGTCCCAAAAATGTAACTTGTGCTGAACAAAGTGAAAGGTAATGTATTTAATATCAGGAGATAAACGCCTCGCGAGCTCTCGTTTATAGCCTTTGATAGTCAGATGGTCAATATTACCATTTATTACTTTGATGTGAAGTGGCACTAAACTCGGAACGTTCGAGACGACGTTACTCGATAAAGTTAAGACATTTATGATTAACTAGCGAAACCGATCTTAGCCAAGGGGGCTGGTTCAATAGCATACAAGTACAACTGTGAGTACATGTTTGTTTGTGTTTTATTATTCAACGTGCTTAACGGTGCAAAAAATGTTTCTAATACTTGGATTGTTTGTGATACTAGATTTCCTAAGAGTTTGTCACAGATACAGATTGTTAAACTCAACGCTACGACCAACGCGTATATAATTTAGAATAGCCTAATATTTATTTAAGTTAAGTTGATTATAAATTTTGTTTCAATGTGATTTCATTTTGTGATATTATTTTTACAACTACCGACATTAAAATGATTTGACTTTTGTATAAATAGCGACGTATTTACAATGATCGATCATAATTATTGTTGTACTTGAGCAGGGTGGTTACTCTGCCTGTTTAATAAATATTGTTTATAACAACACAACACTTTTTTCGCTATCCTGGTCCACCTTCTGTTTCAAGATACAGACCTTTTTAAGAAGCCATTTTATCCTTGAGCAAAAGTAATAATTTCTTGAATATACTAAACGGTTTGGGCGGGTCGTTGGAGTGGTCGTAAATGCCTACTCGGTTTGATACATCTTTCTTAAGTTAGTTAATGTAAAAAATAAACAAAAATGTAACCTACAATAAATAATCTGAGATGACCCAGTGGTAAGATTACGTGAATCTTAATCGATGATCGTGGGTTCAAACCCGGGCAAGCACCACTGAATTTCATGTGCTTAATTTGTGATTATAATTCATCTCGTGCTTGACGGTTAAGGAAAACATCGTGAGGAAACCAGCATGTGATGAATTTCACTGAAATTCTGCACATGTATATTCCACCAACCCGCGTGGTGGAATAAGCTCCAAAACCTTCTCCTCAAAAAAGGAGAGGAGGCCCATAGCTCAGCAGTGGGACATTCACAGACTGTTACTGCAACCTTTATCATCCTTCTTTAAATCAATTTATACCAAATATATAAATATATAGATGGAAACATAGACGTAAAAAAATAGGTTATCAAGTTGACAAAGGTTTTTTATAGAGAAGTTTTAATTTAACCCGTGTTTCCGATTTTATACGACTTAGTTTTTCCCGGTTGACCAATTATATGGTGCGCAAAATTTCAGTGTAGTCGTTTGTGTAATCGGTTTTCATTTTCATTTGCCATATACAAATTGTCAAATTCATTTGCAATATTTTTAATCTCAAAAACACTTACAACAAACAGCAAAATGTTTAAAAATAAATCAAAGTATACTCAAGTATGTAGACATTGAATCGGTTTACAAGATTAAATTTATAAACTACAACTGTAAGGCTATTCTATAAAAAAAAACTCGAAACCCAACGCAGAAATCAGTCGTGATGTGTCAGACAGTGTTACGTGACATTGTCCGTAATAGTTATAACATTACAGACTGCCTCGTTGGTCTAGTGGCTACATGTAAGGCCGCAAGCACGGTGGTCCTGGGTTCAATGCCCAGGTCGGGCAAATAAAATGTTATTGAGATTTTCTGTCGAAATTTCTCAGTAGCCCGGAGTCTGGAAGCTGGAAGTGTGTACACTCCCGTGCCTCGGAAAGCACGTAAAGCCGTTGGTCCTGCGCCTGAACTCTTTCCGGTCGTGAGAGTAAGGGAATAGAGAGCGCACCTGTGTTTATGCATACACTTGTGCACTATAATATGTCCTGCGCAATTGCCGTGGCCGAAATCGGTCAAGAGGACTACTATAACGTTACAAGAATACACGCGTCATAATAGTATACCGCCATAAGTCGGTTGTCAACATTTCACCGGTAATTAAGTCAGATCTTAGAGAATAGCGGAATAGATCTCACTGAGAAGAACCGGCAAGAAACTTTACAGTTAAACATTTATACAGATCGTTATAGATAGATAAATAAATATTCTAAAAATACATTTATTAACGAAACATAAAAAAATCTCTCAACTTTCAAAATTTATTCAATTAACTTAATTTATTTGAATATTGAGAT
This sequence comes from Nymphalis polychloros, assembly GCA_905220585.2. Lineage (NCBI taxonomy): Eukaryota > Metazoa > Arthropoda > Insecta > Lepidoptera > Nymphalidae > Nymphalis > Nymphalis polychloros. Next base: position 88,415 of record HG992268.1, on the reverse strand, counting down.
TCATTACTTTTTTGTATTTATTTAATACGAACTTTAATATATATAATCAGATAAATAGCATTGTTTTAAAGTGATTATTGTGGACTTTTTCACTACTTTTCTCTCATTCGTTCTCATGGGTTAAATTATTTTTTATGTGGGAACTACACTAACCAATGTGTTTATTTGTTTCTTCTGTTTGTGTATCGATTGTTTGCCAAATAAAATTAAATTGTAGCCGTCAGTTCGTAGCAATACTCCATCAATATCTAAGAGCACGCTGGACGTGACACGCGACACCTGTCTGGTCTGCCACGCTAAAATCCTGTTTCGCCGCTTTTGAGAAATGGACCGGCACTATTTTCAAATTCAAGTCGCTTGGAAAATCAAGTCAAACAGTTTAGTAGCGTTTAAAAAAGGAAAGTAATGGCCTATGAATGTCAAACTACAATAATGTAATTACAGGCACAAGGGACATAACATCTTAGTTCCCAAGGTCGGCGGCGCATTGGCGATGTAAGCGATGGTTAACATTTCTTACAATGTCATTGTCTATGGGCGTTGGTGATCACTTTCCATCAGATGGTCCACATGCTCGCCCGCCTACATATACAATAAAAAAAAAAAAAAAAACTGCTACTTATCCCCTCATAAGGTGATATTAGAAGCGTAGTCCACCATACTGCTCCAGTACGGGTTGGTGGGCGTGAGGCGTCATACAGCTTCAATCGGACATCTCTGTTACGGTTTCACCATTAAATGGATTGAAACGATATATTATAGCATGAAGCAAACTTAAACCCTGAAGATATAGTATATTATCTTTATACCTAACACGAGAAAACTGGTTAATTATATTATACTAGCTGTGCCCGCGGTTTCACCCGCGTATAATTAATAAAAATCAGCCTAGAACCTTCCTCGATAAAAGGACTATAAAACACAAATAATATATTTAAATTCGAATCAGTAGTTCCTGAGATTAACCGGATCAAACAAACAAACTCTTCAGCTTTATATATTAGTATAGATTATTAATTGTGGTAACATGAATAATTAATTATATTTTATTATTAATTGTGGTTTACTTGGTGCAAGCTCGTCTGGGTAGGTACCATCCAGTCATCAGATATTGTACCGCAAAACAGCAGTACTTGCTACTATTGTGTTCCGGTTTGAAGGGTGAGTGAGTGAGTGTAATTACAGGCATAAGAGATATAACATCTTAGTTCCCAAGGTTGGTTTCATTTCATTCGCAATGTGAGCGTTATATAAACCGAGATATTATTAACGTTAAGGCAGTTAGGACGTTTTGAATGTGACGTCGTTCGTAATAGAAATACTACGAAGATAAGCGATCAGCGATTGACCTCTACGCCTTAATAAGGGTGGAATGGATGCTGAATTTTAGGGGTAGTTTAATGGGTCACGACGCCGGCATTATTGCCACGTACCAATATTAGTACAACGGAGCTATTGTGTGAGAACAAAACCGCAATTCAACGAAAAACACGACCGTGAAGTGTCAGACAGTGATATGCGATATTCACTATAATAATTGTAACATTTAAAGGACACACGTGTCAAATTCGCGTACTAATGGCCGGCTTACATACATTTTTTTTATAGCATAGGTAGGTGGATTTGCGTATGGGCCACCTGATGGTAAGTAGTCACCAACGCCCATAGACATTGGCATTGTAGGAGATGTTAACCATCGCATACATCGCCAATGCACCACCAACCTCGGGAACTAAGATGTTATGTCCCTTGTGTCTATAATTGCACTGGCTCACTCACCCTTCAAACCGGAACAAAACAATACCAAGTAAAATAATGAGATACGAACTGAGTTCATACTGAATTTTACTTTAGTTATTATGTATAATTTGGGCTTCGTGCAAGCTCGTCTGGGTAGGTACCACCCACTCATCAGATATTCTACCGCAAAGCAGCAGTACTGGTATCGTTACGATTTCAAGGGTGAGTGTGCCAGTGTAATTACAGGCACAAGGGACAACAATATATTAATTCCCATTTGTTGTTGGTGGCACATTGGCGATGTAAGCAATAGTTAACATTTGTTACAATGCCAATGTCTATGCGTGTTGGTGACCACTTACTATCAGGTGGGCCATAAGCTCGTCCGCTCTACCTATTATATATAAAAAAAATTGTGAAAAATTTGTGCGCGTTATATAAGACCAGCTACTATGGCCGAGAGGCTAGAACTCGTGAATCTAAACCGAGCGTTGCAGGTTCGATCCCGGACAGGCGCCAATGAAATTTCATGGGTTTGTGTTTATAATTCGTCAGCAGTGGTGTAAGAAAACGTCGGGAGGAAACCTGCATGTGTCCGATGAAAACATTCCGCACGTGTATCCCATCCACATTGGAGCAGCGTGGTGGAATAAGCCCCAACTCATACGTCCTTAGCAGTGAGACATGTACCGACTGTTTATATTAAACAAACTTAAGCTGAACATGCGAATATGTAGTATGTGTTTTAATTACACCTAAGTTGCTTGCTTATGTTAAGTATACATAACGTAACTGCTAAGTTACAAATAATTCAAGTCAGCCGTAGCTTTTGCCCCCAGGGGAGTCATAAAGCTCCCTGTTTCTTAAACAATTAAATATCTTTCGTAATATTACATTTGTTTTGTGAAAGTTAATTGCTGTGTTTTATGAATGGCTACAATTATTTTAATTAATAAAATTAAAATTTATTTATAGATATTTAAATAGTAACCATAAAATTGCTTTTCGTGTGTTTGTTTTTTGAATATGTCAACTTTCCTGTCTTTTAAGTGTATATTATAGGCTTATAATAAAATAATGAAGTTAGTTAAAGGTGCTATTAAGACTAATAGTTAGGAAAATAAGGGCAAACGGGCCACCTGTTGATAAGTGATTACCACCGCCCGTAGACATGTGCGCCATTAAAAATATTAACTATCATTCACATGCCAATGCGCCACAGCTTTGGGCATTGAGATGCTACGTCCCTTGTGTCTGTTGTTACAAAATATTAAAGATATATCGCATTAATATACTACAGATTGAAGGATCTTTAAAAAATAAATCCCGAGGAGTCGGGACGGGAAGTTGGGACGCAGTTAGAGTAGCTAGTACAGTACAGTACAGTGCAGTAGTAAATACAAAACTTATTAATGAGTAATGGTGTGAAATGGACTTCCCTTAAGAAAACGAAAGCCTACCAAGTCAAATTTAACAATACCGTTAAATATATATCAATCAAGTAACAAGCATTTTTGAATCGTCATTTGACAATTTTAATTTTAATATTGACGAGCCGGTTGGCGTGCATGGTAGATACCTGCATTTCACGCCGCCGGTCGTCGCAGTTTTCATAGTACGAGCTCTGCTTAGTTTGAGATCAGATGGGCTTGTGTGAACAATATACCAGGATACTATTAATATAAAGCATCCACCGTTTCGTACAGATTCTGCGGAGAATAACCGGAAAGAAACTCGGAAGTTATTATTTTTAACAATCAAAACATGACATGTAATAATCATATGCAGTTATATTTATGTATCCTGTATGAACATCAACGAATACGAATATGTTATAAACTATTATAAGAAACATAAAAATAATATATTTGTGTATTGTACCCTAAAATGTATGTTGTGTCCGTCTTAGAGAGTCACACACTTTATATTGGACTATTGACATGCAATACTAGTCATAGAACAGTCCAATACTCGCCACCGAGGGACGTGCTGTAAGCCTGTAATGCCAATACGGCAACAGTGATTACACGAAAATATAGATCTGTATTTGAATGCTCTTATATTTGAATCTATCTATTTATAATTTTATATTAATAGTAAATTAAAGTAACAGCTTGTGAATCTTCCACTGATGGGCTAAAGCCTTCTTTCCCTTTGAGGAGAGGGTATAGAGCTTATTTCAACACGCTGCTTCTCTGAAAACTCAGTGCTTGACCGGGACTTGAACCTGTGATTCATAAAATCCAAGAATTATATCCACTATACATATCTTAAGCTTTCATTAGTTTCTGCGAAATAATAATACCATTGTTATAATACAATAATTATCTTTAATTAACCCATAGATTTCTTAATTAATTAATTGAAAATGTTCAATTAGAAAACAATTGCATTTCGAATAATTTTATCAAAGAAACGAAAACATTCTGATATTTATTTAACATAAATATAATTCTAACATTTCTCTTGGAAAGAACAAGGCGCTTGTACGTGGTGATCTTTTTGTCTCCCACGCATTTCTAAAGTACTCATAATATATTATTATGTTATGGGCAAAACCGTAACGGCCATTTTTAATTGTTACTAACCAAGTTTTTACATTATCCAATAACTTAAATTAAGCCTCATGCTATATTTGACGTGATAACGTCTTATAAATCGATGAACGCCGGTTGCACGCACGAAAAAGCATGACTCATAGTAACGTTCCGCCTTAGCGTTCGGCTTGTGACGCATCTATCTCTCTTTCACTCCATCGGCCGATGCGTCCGAGTAGTCATCAATGTTTTCTTATGACGTTATAACGTAAACCGACTTTACAGACAACCATTTTTTAAAATAAATAAGTCTTATTATACTGTATGGGATATATATATATATCTCCACTATCGATAGACAATCGATTATTTAGTTAAGGTGTAAACTTAGGTATTCATAGTTTATCGATATTATTGTCACGTGTCAATACTGTCGATAGTAACGATACTATCGATAGCTCACCGTGAACAATACTATTGTTTTTTTTTATTGCATAGGAAGGCAGACCAACATGGGCCACCTGATGGTAAGTGGTCACCAACGCTCATAGACATTGGCATTGTAAGAGATGTTAACCATCGCTTATATCGCCAATGCGCCAACCTTGGGAATTAAGATGTTAAGTCCCTTGTGACTGTAATTACCCTGGATCACTCACCCTTCAAACCGGAACACAACAGTACTAAGTACAGACGAGCTTGCACAAAGCCCTACCACCAAGTAGCCCTACCACCAAGTAAAATCAGCAATACTATCGATACAAGACGATACAATACTTTCGACACAAGGCAATACTTTCGATAGTACTATCGATATCCTGAATAGTTTTCGAGGTCAACTATCGATAGTCAAACTATCGATTGTTATACAACACTAGCTATGACAATTGAGCCTTACCGGGCTTTGGATGACGTCTATGTTGAGTGCGAAATATGCGATCGTATCTCAGGGCGTCATTGAAGCATATGTGCTATTTATATAAGATCTAGACAGCGCGATTTAGAAAACTCAAAAAATGAATCAAAACCATCTAGAGAAACAGTAGAAACGTGTTTACTCGTAATAATCAATGAATTCGACCTCTACAGAGAGCCAACTCTTGTCAACCATTCAAACATTTCCCCGATCTTTTGCGCTACGTGTAACCTAACGAAGAAAAAGATTCGATTCTTTTGTATTGACAAATTTACTGAACGCAATCCATTGCCTCTCTTTCTTCACAATAAGAGCGAAAGGTACGTATAAATGTACGTGATTTGAATTTAAACTATTGAAACAGGGAAGTTTATTCCGTATTTTGATGAGAATAGGTTTCAAATATGTCTGAATCGGTGTGAATTTTATCTGATACTGTTTGAGCAATCAATAGCAATCAACTTTATGTGATAAATATTATTTCTTGTTTTATATATTTTCCTTTATTCCTTGTCGGTGACTATATTTAGTCAATAAATCCCTAATCTTGATTGTTATGGAGCTACACTTTTAAAAAAATATCATTATTTGAACATTAACTAACATCATGTCAAAGTTAAATATTCTTTATTCAAGTGGGCTTTTGATAAGGTAGTCCTTAATATATAATATCATATCCTGGGACATTATTCACACGCGGCCATCTGATCCCAAACTAAGCAGAGCTCGTACTATGGAAACCAGACAACCAGACACTACTCTACATATACTTACTACTTTTATTTTGTAAATACACCCAGATTTAGGACAAACAGACATGTTCATGCACATAAATGTCTATCCTGGGTGGGAACCGAACCCACGACCTGCGGCGCGATAGGCAAGTTATATCAACCACGCCAACCGGCTCGTTAAAATCTAACATTAATTTGGAGTCCTTACTAATTATAAATACGAAAGTGAGTTAATTTGTTTGCTACGATTTCCCGTTTTAACTGTTCAACCGATCGTCGTCTTCATACACGTTGTCAGGGGTACACGCAGAGACATAGGGTACTCAACAATATGTAGATAAACGTTTCCATATACATATGTTAATAATATGCTCAGAATATTATATAGCTTGTGTATAAATAGAAAATAACATACGGAACTACAACACCTAATTCCAAAATTTCTTTTGCAAGGCAAATTATTCCAGATATAAGCTATGTATTATGTATACATTTATAATTAGGCTTAAGTCATAAACGGCTATTTTAAATTTAAACCTTAAATAGTTGAGCAAAGATGTACGTGAACTTTAAGTTGATATAACTTATGATAGACTTAACCGATTTTAATAAAATAAAAACAGGATTATAATATCTTGAAATACTCTTTGTAATATAATATTGTTTGCATTTTACTCGGTGGTAGAGCTTTGTGCAAGCTCGTCTGGGTAGGTACCACCCACTCATCAGATATTCTACCGCAAAACAGCAGTACTTTGTATTGTTGTTCCGGTTTGAAGGGTGAGTGAGCCAGTGTAATTACAGGCACAAGGGACAACCGTCTTCTCAAAAAATAAAGGAGAGGAGGCCTTAGCCCAGCAGTGGGACATTCACAGGCTGTTACATTATATAACCAGATATTTAATTAAATCATGAAAAATTACGCAGGGCGTGCCTTAGCCCCTAGCCCTTATCGTTAGCTCTGGACGGGCGAATAGAACTGTTTGCGTAGGTTTGTATCCCATTGATTAAAAAAATAGCAAGAGAAAATCTTTCATTTCAAGAATTCGAGGCGGAGTTCAATGTAATTATAAATCACTAGATAAACTTAATAAATACCTTTTCGAACATTTTGATTTTGAATAAAGTATATTTTGATTTTGACAAAATAAAAGAGCTGACGTAGAAGTGTAGTCAAAATTCAATTTTCAGCTATTGTACTTCATTTTAGGAGTAACTCGATTCTATTTTATTGATTCTATTACGTTTCAGATGGTAACAAATTTATATTTTTCCTGATTAGATAAAATATCAATGTACAAGCGGGGACGGGAAATGATTTATTTACATAGAGTATAATATAAAGCGTTGTTTCTTACATGTATATTGAAATCTCTATGATTTTCCATCACCGTCAAGCACGAGATGAATTATAATCATAAATTAAGTGCACATGCAATTCAGTGATGCATGCCCGGGCTTGAATTCACGATCATCGGTAAAGATTCACGCGTTCTTACCGCTGGGCCATCTCGGCTTTTGTTATTAAATACATATGTATTTTTTATTTTTCGTTCCATTTCATGTAAGTTCCATCTATAACAACTATCAACTTTGCACTATAATCTTCACTATATTAATACATCTTTGCTTATGGCTTATTTTCGAGATCGGTTATCTGTGAAGCTATTTAGGAATCATTGTTATTTAATATTATAAAACCAATGAGCCGTTTAAAGGTCGAGTAAAAGTTAGGAGTCGGCTTCATATTTATATCGTTCAAGTGTCTCGTGGTGACTGAAGTACAGTATGCGGGTGTCCCATTGCTGGACGAAGACCTCCCCTCCTTTGAGAGAAGGTTAGTTCATTCCACCACGCTACTCCAATGTGTATACACATGTGGATTTCATCAGACACCCTGATTTGAACCCGCAATACGCGGGTTAAGATTCACGTGTTTGAATCACTGAACCATCTCACCCATGACCGAAATTAATATAAGAATCATTATTATTCAACAGATATGACTAAAAATCTTGGATATGAATTTAATGTTTGGTCCTTCCAAACCACCTACGCATGAAAACCTTAACGAAGGCTTCATATTAATATATTTTAAGTATGTTGCCCGTATATGTGGCCAGACCCTATTTCCAATCAGTTTAATGACCCTGATTTATTCAGTTACTACAATATTACAACTGAAAACAAAAATAACGCATATTTTTTTCAATTAACTGTGTGGCTATTCTGTAAGAACGAACTCGGTAACTACCGCAGAAAAGGATCGTAAAGTCAGATAGTGATACGCGACATTGACCTTAATAAAAATAACATTACAAGAACACACGGATCAAAATAGTATAGCACCATAAGTCGCTTGTCAACATTTCATGGATGAGTAATTAAGTGAGTTCTTATCGAGAATGTACTATTCTGCTTCGCGTGGGCTCGCCTTACTGCCCCACCCACGTGGGTCGTTTGATATTCTCAATAAATAGGATAATATCGGTTATTTTACTTTAGAAGTTCTCGAGATTAGCGAACTCGAACAATTTCTTCAGCTGGTCCGGTACTACCCACTCGTCATTATGTCCCATATCCATATTTTTTCTTTATAACTTGAACTGCTACTCCCTTACAAAACAAATACATACTTAAATATATAAAGTTACATAAACTTATATAATCGTTACACAAATAAATGTTTGTAGCGGGAGGATATCACCCGGGGTCAGGGCGACAGGTTGAGAAAATGGACTGTCCTAGGCGAAATACAAGCATCGTTCTTTTGAATCTAGGCCTACGAGGAAGGTCGTAGTGGGTAATAAATTTATATTATTTAACTGTGTTACAACCTGGTACCGATAGAGGGCGCTGAATCAATACATCGCATTTCGGAATCGCGCTTGCTAGACACTTATTATTATTATAATAACATAATTAAAGATAATCAAAATTAGTTTAAAGACATTTATTTTTATAAAAATCATACTTCTTAATCATACAAAATGTTTAATTGACGCAGAAGCATGCATTATGTAAATAAAGGTTTTTATTTGTTTCAAACTACAGTGTATTATAGAAATATGTAAAATTCTAAAAATTTAAACTAATCTTAGTTAATATATCTTAGATAGGTAATTTATTGAATAAAGTCATTTAGCTACACTATAATTAATTAAAGTTACTTGAACGGTAGAGAGCATTGCCTTTGTTTTATTCACCATTCGGTGCTCGATACTACTTTGGACGTTAACTTAAATGTCCTTGCTTATCAACGTGGAATAGGCTTAAACTAATGTCTATACTACCGACATTATTGATTTGACATGCGTCAGGACACAGTATTATTTGACTAATCGCCCACTAAATAAAATTCATAGATTAATTCGTTAGTGTATTCATCAAATAAGAAAATATTATTCTGTGATTGTATAAATTGCCTTTATTATAAAGATGAGATAAAAAAACCGCCAAGTTTCATTCGCCGGTTCTTCTCAGGTCTTAGGTGTTTATGTCCGAACCGGCGGTAGATTTATGACAATCAATAAGCAAGTGTAACACGTCTATAAATATTTTTGATTTGATTTAGATATAAAGCAATGAATGATAATACAGCGACTACTCACTCAGCTCACACGGTTAGTATAAACGTTTATACAAATGTGTAGAACAAACATACAAACAAAAAATCTGCAGCCCGGACGTACACTGATTGATTTACAAAAGTTTGATCACATATTGATCAATAATGTTTTAGAAACGCAAACACAAGCCTTCATTTTTATTAACATTGTAATACTGAATCGTAAGAAATGTGAACAGAAAAACTTGCGACTACATCCTATATCTTATCGAAAAGCACTCGAGTAAAAAGTAAGTAAATAATAATGTTTTCTGCAAATATGAAATTTTCTTACATTGCAATTTGAACCATTAGTGCCAATCTGTATGAACACAGTTCGTCACCCGTAAAATCGACAACAGACTTGTGGTGCTATACTATTTTGACGCGTGTATTCTTGAAACGTTATAATTATTACGGTCAAAGTGGCGTATAACAATCTGACATTTCACGACCATTTTCTGCGGTGAGTTTGAAGAAAAGAATATCCGTAAAGCAAAGCCATTCTGACATAACTCAGTTCGTGTGAATTACTAAATGAGTATTTGTGTATCGAAGATACACTACGGTGATATACCATTTTGATGCTAATTATTACAATAATTAAGGTTGCATTTCACGATCGTGGATGGTATGAGTCCTTACAAAATACCTCCTGCATTGCAAGATATTTTATTTTAATAATAGCATGAAAAACACGAGTCGTGTATGATATACAGTCGAAGTTAACAGATCGCTCAACTAGATAGATACTGGTTACATCAAAATATTAGTCTACAGCTGATCCCATCTCATTGGGAATTATAGGCTGCGATCCCTTAGTTTTTGTGCCAACACGAGTTTCTTGGCGGCTCTCGTAATTATCTATATTCCGATCCGGTCGGCTTATCTTATTTATTAGACCTGAAGATTTTAAATATAATTTACATGAAAGAAACGTTGATAAATAAGGCGACACTATTCAATTATATTGATGGTTAAAGAGTTTTCAGTTAGTATCGTTTATTTTCACGCGTAATTAATAATATTGAAATTGTATTAAATTACTAGACCTATGTAATATTACCATTGGACAGGGGTGACGACTGCGTTTGTAGCCGGTCTTCTTGATTGAATTTATATTCGATGAAGTTTTATTGAAATCGAATTTACTATGTCTTCCAATATGACGATACAAAAATGCTTTGAAAAGCTTGATTAACGTGTATTTTGATTTGTTTTGGCTGTAAAGTTAAGATTTTTGTAATGGTCTTTATATTTTTAATTTTAAAACTGTTAGCTCTCGTATAATTAAAACTTAACCATCGCGATGAAAACAGTGCAATCTCTCCTACGGCTAATAACTCTCAGACGTGTTTCATTTCTAAACCAATATTATATTTCTTACAATAAATAAGTGTTCTACTAAGACGTAACATAAATATTTCATTACGTATATAATATGTTTCTCGTAGTTGCTTTGCCGGTGAATAAATTTCAATCTTAGTAGCGCTCGTCCAGTGAGAGTCGAAACTTGATAATAAGTGATAATCATATTTGAAAATTAGATAATAACAGATATTAATGTGCAAGTTTCGATTTTTTTAACTTAGTACACATTTTTTATATAACACAGAAGAAAATAATATGAAGTATTTTATCTTTGTGTACAAAGTCACCTATAACTTTTCGAGAAGGTACTTATCAGCTTCGCTAAGCCGATTACATCCATATAATTAATAGCCTATTTTGATTCTTCGTTATTCATATTTTCTCGTTTGATTAATATCCTGAGAGTTATTAGATCTGTCAGTTAGACGAAAAGTGAGACCAGACGGGAACGCAGATTATAAAGAGCCGCCAAGGAATTACTTAGTTCGTCTTCCAAACTCATTTCAGATAATATCGATTTAAAGTATTTTAAAGTTTTGATATAAATTATAAAATATTTAATAAAATCATTTAAGTTGTTCATTGATAAATGTATGCGTTGTATTTAATACTGTATATAATATGATATTTTATAAAATTAATGGTTTGATAGATATATTTATATCGCAGGCATTTTTTTATATATTTCATAATATAATATATAACCTTATTTGTTGTACAGATTATGCTACAAAAAATACTTTCATAAACTTTAAGATATACGTGATAAATAAAACATGAGGTAACCATGAGACGCGATCTCTTTCGTTTTTAATTTAAAAGCAACACTTCAAACAATATATTATTAAAACTTTCAACGCGAGAATAATAATCTTACCTTAACTATAACGAGAGAAGACGAGTGACAATACCTACAAGATACGATATAAAAAATCAACTCACCAATAAAACACGTTCAGTTTCACATAGCACAACACAAAACAACGTATTACTTGATTAAAATCATTTTTAATAGATCGCGGACCGAGTCTAATTTTCAGCGGACGCCCGTCGTCGTCGGAGCGTTGTCATCGACTGAGGAGGCGGACCGTAGCTCGGTATATATATATGTCGTTGTCGACAGAAGTGGGGTAAGGTTTTTACTCCGCGAAATTTATAGAACCTCGGGAAAAGAAAATATTAGCGTTGTGTAGGTGGCACGTGCTTAAAGCTTATTATTAGTAATGGTTGCAGTCATTTTGTTAGGAGCCATATCCAGCATCTCGTTTCGCTTAGACAGAAGCAATAAGTAAGTGGATAGAAATGGAATGTAAATCTAATTCGACAAACATGCTGGTCTAATTGTTATAAGTCTTCAGACGGCGAGGTCTTGAGTTCAAAGCCCAGACCGGACAAAAAATGGTGTAGCTTATTACTAAAAATTATGTAGCTTCTCAGTAGCAGCCCAAGTATCAAAGGCAATTTTGTCACTACATTTAGTTTTTTTTTACTTATTGTGTATGAAGGGCAGCAAGTGGACCAGCTGGTGGTCAGTGGTCACCATCGCTTATATATATTGGCATGGTAACCACCCCTTGCATCTCTAATGTGCCATCAAACTATGATGTTGCCTCTTGCCTTTTTACACTGGCTCACTCACCCTTTAAACCGTAACACGACATTATTAGGTGTTACTGTGTGACGGTTGAATATGTGAAGAGTGTAGCTTATTTTATAATATGATAATAATATCCCGAGACATTACTCAGACAAAGCCATCTGATCCAAACTAAGCAGAGCTCGTACTATGGAAACCAGAGAACTGATATACTACATATACTACTTTTCTTTTGTAAATATATACTTAAATAGATAATTACACCAAGACTCAGAACAAATGGATATTTTCATGCGCACAAATGTCTGTCCTGGGCGGAAATCAAACCTGGGACTTGTGGCGCGATTTATTGTAACCAGCGACTAGTCTTACCAACGTGTTATTGCGGTAACCATGGTAACGGACGAGCTATAAGTAACTAGCTTAGGTCTGCGGCTCTGTATGCTGGAAGTTGGTTTGCTTCTCTTTTCGTATTCAAAGATTATGTTTTATAAATACTAGTAAAAAACATAGCTATTACATATTATTTCTCTTCTTCGCCACACTGCTCCAATTCTTTTTTTACCTAGTTATACCACCACTGGGTAGGTACCACCCACTTATCTATATAGATATACTACCGACTAACAGCAACGCTTATTGTTGCGTTCCGATTTGAAGGATGAATGAGCCAGTATCTACAGGCACAAGGGACATAGCATCTTCGTTTCCAAGGTTGGTGGCGCATTGGCCATTCAAGGATTGATTAATTCTTCTTACATCGCTAATGTCTATTGGCGGTGGTGACCACTTAACATGGTGGCCAGATGACCGTCCGCCTATCCATAAATTAAAAAAAAATCGAATTGGTGGTTACGCATGTGAAATTCGATGCAGGTTTCCTCACGATGTTCTCCTTCACCGCCGAGCATGAAATGAATTATAAACACAAATTAAGTACATGAAGATTCATTGGTGCAAACCCAGGCAGGGTTTGAACCAGCGAACATCGTATAAGATTCACGCGTTCTCACTACTGTGCCATCGTGACTCAAATTACGTTCGAAAAAGTCAAATAAATATGTGAGAAAATGTTATACAAATGATATTCATATTTGTGTAAAAAAAAGGATAAAATAAATAAAACGTGTTGAGAATAAAACGATCGCCTATTCGTTAATTAATCTTCTAAAAATGTAAATGGGCAAATAAATGCAAGTCATTTATATATATTTATGTTATATGCTTGTCAGGTTAATAGTCTTAATTTAAAGCAAGTTCAATTAAGTGTAGCTAATTGTATAATGATTGAATAAGTACATAGTAATTCCACCCGTCAGTACTAGATGGCGTTATATAATAATTGTAATATTTCTAGATCGTGATGTCAAGATTCCCTGTCTGTTTAATAAAGGTTACGATTTTTTTTCAATATATAGTATGCTCGCCCGGTGACGCTGCTGAGGCCACTGTGGCCGACACACTTTCAGAAAAAGAATGGTATGGAAAACAGAGGCATCTACGTTTTTTATTTCAAAATAGTGCGGTCAAAGGTACGTCCTTAGGATCTAGTGAACAAGTTCTTCAATGATATTTTGTATTAAAACCTTCATTAAAACTCGCTGCATCTTCTGGTACAAGTTTTATGAATATTAATTAAGATTTTTTCAATTAGCCATTATTAACAAACGTCGTAATTTATTCAAATATAGTATCAATTAAAAAATATTAAACAGAAAGATAAAATTAATAAATAAAGATTTTAAACGAGGGATAAAACCCGCTCAAGCGTCCATTTGCATCTTAAGGAATTAAGTTACGTTCAAAGAGCACGCGGAAATTGAGATGAATTTAAAATTCTGCGAAGGAACCTGTCTGGTATCAGTTTAAATAATAAATCACGTCTCACCATCTTGTACACGGCTCATCAAGATTTATTTCTTATTTAGCTAGATAATGACCGAAAGCTAAACGATCGAACTTATCTATATATATTTATATAACAGGTTGGTGAATATAGAACTGTGAGTAAAGCTGTATATTATATTGGAATTATTAATTGTCGTGATCACGAGCTGTGTGTCCTCAGACGTCGAATGCAAGAAACACGTTCATCTAACTCATTTAAGTAAGCTCGACTGGGTAGCCTTCTTCGCATATTCTACCGCAAACCAGTATTTAGTATTGTTGTGTACCACCTCGAATGGTGATTAAGACAGTGTAATTACAGGCACAAGGAATGTAACATCTTGGTTCCCCACATTGTAAGAATGGTTAATATTTAATACCGTTTCAATGTCTATGTGACCACTTACCATCAGGTCTACATACCTAATTCAAATAATAAAGAAAACATGTCTACCCTTTTATTGTCTTTATTACTACTATAATGCCGCGATCACACTAATATCATCGAACCGCGCGAACGTCGTTCGTGGCACTTTCATTTTGAGAAATTTATGTAGCAAGGGGTTCCGCGTTTTTAATAAATTAAAACCATCCTATAAGGCGAAATATTAAAATAGGTATCATCGCAGTCACAACCTGAATATAATATGTAACACTTGGAACTTCACCGATGTTTTAAATCATAATATATACTCCACTCCTCTCACGGGTAAGATTCCCGTCTTCTATCCACTCAGCCATCTCGGCTCTTAGTAAATTATTGTAAATTAATATATCCAAGATACAGGTTGTCCTAGTTTGGAAGTCAATAAACTTATTTTGAGTATTAACTATAATTAGCCTTCAGCATTTCATGTACTTAGTTTTTATATCATAATCGTGCTTTTATTTATTTAATTATTTTTGTTATTTTAATTTTATTATTAATATTTCTTTTGTTTTTCTTTTATTTAGTATTATAAAAACTGTATTTTTATCTGTAAGGCTATGCTTTCTCTCAATAAATTATTATTATTAATATTTATTTCAGACATAAGAGAATTAGATCACGACTTTCACCTTCGATGGTCACACTTGATCATAATTGGCAAAGTTATAAACACAATTCATCATTTATGCCGTGCTCTGCCGAGCGTAGCGCGCTTGTAGTTTTTACAACAAAACAATGTAAGCCGCTTCGTAGAATGTCTGCTACGTGGGAGGTACTTTCGTAGAGGTCACACAGAGCCCTTAGGAGTGGGTTGTTATATATTTATCTTAACTAGCTACACGTCCCGACTTCACGCAAGTAATGTAAGGACTCTACCACGCAATATTTTTTATATATCTTCCGTATAGTGATGTGATCAGATCTGTTGTGACCCGCACTTCTCTTTTTTTTTCATACTCGTCTTGCTGTTTGTCGTCGTTTTGTAATCTTTAGTAATATTTTCAATAGAATCGGTCTAAATTGTAGTGCAAGCAAATTAGTTACTTAGAGAAATAAGGACATATACTGTAACACAATACAGACAAGTCATCATATACTATTTATTTTATTATACAGAATAATTCAATTATCATACTATTCGTTCCGGACGTACCATTTATTTAAATATTTCAAATATATTAATACAACCACTGTCTATACTTTTATATAAAGTTGCAGAGTTTCTGTTCATGAGTTAATCTCACGATCTATAAGTTCGATTTCAAAAATATATTTTATAATAGTAGGGAGGTAGAGCAGTCATATTAAAGCGGGTGAGACAGGGCGGTGCAACAAGCTATAGATGATATTGAGATTATAACTGATTAAAAGCCTTTAAACTTAAAAGGAAATCAAAATATACCGTATTAAGTTGTAAGTTCTGTAGAACTTACAACTTCTGTTACATTTTTGTTACATTTTATCAGATTAAAGATAGCGGGGTCAAACCCGGGCCATCAGCGCCGAATTGTGCTTTACTTAATTTATGTATATTTCATCTAAAAGTTAAAGACCAACGTCGCGAGGAAACTTGCTTATGTCATAATTATTATGTTTCTACTAATTCACATTGAAGAACCCGGTATGGAATAGTCTCCCAAGCACCTCCAAAGAGGAGTCCTTTGCTCAACAGTGGGCTACTTTTTTACTTTTTACAATTATTTATCCTAAACTTTAATCAGCATTTTTGAAAATTGAGGTGTTATTAGAATTTTATTTCCAGTAATCCGCTACATTTTCAGGCTCTCATAATTCATAAGCCTTCGTAAATAATGGTCAAGCGGTAGAACTTAAAGTAAAGAAAAGACTAGTAGCTATGATTGAATTTGTGACTTCGAGGGGAAGGGGGACCGAACCGAATCAAAATTTGTCCAAGTTCCGGGTGACATTTGAAGTTTTTGAGTTTAATAGTGATACTGAATAGCGCTTTATCGGAATTATCATGACTAATTGGAATCAGACTTCATTAAAATTAAGGATTTTAATGTTAGTTTGGATCTATTCTTCTTCATTTTGTGACATTTTAGACAGTAATTATTATTACTGGTTCTATTCTCGGTGGCTTTATTTAGATACCACACACTCTACGCGTGCGGTACTCCCAAACAGCTATACTTCGTATTGTTATACGTTCCAGTTTGAAGGGTGAGTGACTGGCACATCGGACGTCACCACCTGGCCTTACTTACAAACTTTGTTTAGCTGGAGATTAGTTAAACAATGCTGCGTCTTCTTCTTTCCAATGTCAATAATGACAGAGAAAGAAGTCAGTGTTTAATTAAACGACCGCTAAGCAATGTTAATAGTTTCATAATGTAATGGTTAATATTTTTTGCAAAGTCATTCTTTATAAGCGGTGATGACCGCTTGCCATCAAGTGGCACAATCGCCCGCCCGCCTTTCTATATAATATAAATTTTGGCGTATAATGAAGAAATTTTGATCATAAAATACATTTTTAATCCAGGTGTAGCACCACGTGGTACAACTAGTCATAATTATAATGCTATGTCATCTTCTTTCCGAAGTCAATACTGAAATACATATATATTTGACAGAAACTCTACAAACGCTACGTTTTCGCTACGAAATTTGCTACGGCGTAGACTTATCGTCTTTATTTGTTAATTATTGCTTTTACATATCAATGTAAGATATATTACATTTAAACTATACAAAGTATAATATAGCAGAGTAATTATTTTTAGTAAATTATCTAGTCTTTGGTATTGAGCATTGAAAAGGGAGGATCCTCCGACCAGACGGGTGTTTGTCTGGTGGGCTACTGCCCGACGGTTGTTGTCGGGTTCTTGTATATATGTTCAATCGCTCAGATAACTTTAATATCGCGATGTAGGATACGTCAGTTTTTAGTTTTCATGTGTGGCGAGATAGATGTCGCTACATCACTCCCCTCCGAGACCGGAGGTCGATAGCAGGTTGAGTCGTCCATATGTCTTGTGATGTTTGCCGGGCCAGTGGAATGTTCCAGTGAGTCGGAACCAGATGCCGCATAGTTCACGGTGAGTCGGAACTGTCTGCGGTGATGCCCCAGTGAGTCGGGGTGATGCTGCAAATGCTCCAGTGAGTCCGGAGTGGTGCAGTGCTGCGTAGTGGCTAGCTGCTGCGTCGACCAGGAGAGAAGTGCGTCTCTGCTTGCTGACCGGCCGAAGTGCAGTGTGCTGTGCCAAGGTCACTGAGAAGACTGTGGGTGATGACCAGGAATGCGCGTTCACTGCATGCTGGTGGTCAGGATACCCGTAGTAGTCGTGGATGCTGGCTGGCTGTATGACTCGCTGCTCGAAAGCTTGAGGAAGTGATGATGACGTCACGATGACGTAGTATTTGCGAAGGCTGCGCTGACGTTCATGCTCGGGGTCACCAGTTTGGTATTGAGCATTGAAAAGGGAGGATCCTCCGACCAGACGGGTGTTGGTCTGGTGGGCTACTGCCCGACGGTTGTTGTCGGGTTCTTGTATATATGTTCAATCGCTCGGATAACTTTAATATCGCGATGTAGGATACGTCAGTTTTTTAGTTTTTCGTATGTGGCGAGATAGATGTCGCTACAAGTCCATAAAAAAATCAAGTGATCAGTGTGCAGCCAGCGTTATATTCATTCTGACTCAATTAAGCAACCTTTGTGGAAGAAGTTCTTCTGAGTTGTTAAGTTTATTAAGTGAAGTATTCCGGTTCGGTTCCCGGAATTGATAACAATTAGTTTTTGCTTAGTGTTCATGAGATTTCGCTTTCGTTGAAGATAATGATTAAAGCATTTAACTGTTAATTTTTGTGATGTTCTGTATGTGTGAGTCTTAAATGTGGGTCTGAGCTACACGCTCACACCCACATTTAAGACCGTGTCTTCGCCGTTGATAGCTAAAATAATTTGTATTCGAGCTGATTTCAGAGAAGGTTAGCAATAATATAGGAAGGATTTTTGAAAGTTTAACCCCTGATGTAGTGATAAAGGGGATGAAAGTTAATATGACAATCCTTAATTTTTAATGGAATAGAATTAATATTTAGCAGTTTTGAATTATGAAGGTGAAGGTTATTATATACCTAAATATATTATCCAACTGTAATATAAAAACATCGGCTAACAAATTTCCGCTTCGGAATAGCTCGAGTAAAATATTTCATAAAATATTTTCTATTGAATGAGGGAATATTTATTGTGACATTTCTCGATGAAATCAATCAATCAAAATATACATTATTGAAGTAAGCCCTTACATACACTTTTGAATCGTCATTTTAGAGATAAATTAAATGTAAAGCTATCACTTGATGTGGTTGAAGATCATGTTGACAGGAGCCGGAATTTTACCCAGAAATTCTGTTGTAAATCATTATTTATTTAATCATCTTACATGAAAATGAACAAATTCAAACTGTATGTATTCTTTTCACCTATAATATTTTATAGTTGACTGCCTCGTTGGTCTAGTGGCTAGATATAAGGCCGCAGACCCAGTGGTCCTGGGTTTAATTCCCAGGTCGGGCCAATAAATAGTTATTTGATTTTTCTTTCAGAAAATTCTCAGTAGCAGTAGTAGGAGTCTGGAAGTTGGACGTATGTACACTCGCGTGTCTCGGAAAGCACGTTAAGCTCTGTTGTTCTGCGTCTGAACTCTTTCCGGTCGTGTCGGATTGCCGTCCCATCGGATTATGAGAGCTAGGGAAGAGAGAGTGCACCTGTGTTTGCGCACACACTTGTGCACTATAATATCTCCTGCGCAGTTGGCTAATCTCCCTTGAGATTGGCCGCCGTGGCCGAAATCGGTCTGAAGGACCTGTTGTTAATCTTTTATTTATTGATAGTAATATTATTGTTTCTCTAACATAGGACTCAAAGTTAATTGACAAACAAATGTTAACGAGTTTTTATTGAAACGAATATCTAGCCCGGGAACGGATTTATTGACTTTGCGGAGTTGAAAACTTTATCAACCTCATGAACAATAAGTAACATAAATTATTAATATATATATTTTTGTGTAGCTTCGCTTCCGATCCATTTTCCTTCGAACACTTATAAAATTTGCCTCGTAGACGACTTCACCATCTATGTTCAATATGCAAAACAAATCGTTTCTTAAACATAGCAGCCGGGCGTCATGTTAGGAGTTTTAAAAAACCAACAGCTTGTACGTAGTGACTACAAATGTGTGTGTTTATACATTTTATTCATAATTTTAGTATCTCTTCAACTTCCTAGAAGTATACGTAACTCTAAGTATAAAAATTAAATGAAAATTGTAATTTAATTATAACACAAGTGTTGTGCCCGCGGTTTTACCCGTTAGTTCCCGTTCCTGTGAGAATGTCCCGGGGACAAAATGTACCCTCTGATAACGTAGCTTTGCATTAGTGAGAGAATTTTTAAAATCTGTTTAGTTATTTATACATGAAAGCGTAAGAAGCAAACAAACAAACAAACTCACATTCGCATTTATAATAATAAGATATTATTATTTTTTTCAATTTATCATAGAACAGTTTTCTAGTCTTATACTTACCTGTCATTGCCTGTACAACCTACTTAACTTCGAAATGAGGAAATGATGACAGACATTATTTGATTCATTCGAGAAAAGTAATTCGACCATCAGAATAGAATGATTCTATATTCAATTTGTCAGCCCTACTTCGGACGTAACTCAGGTAAAGGGCAAAATCATGTCCACTTCTCCCTTATTACATATATACATATATGTACTAATATTTGTATGTATACTTTACTAAGTTAGTAAATTATATAATAATTTTTATTAAGAGTGATGTTATGAAAAGATATCTTAACGATAGTTTAGATGACATACACCTGAGAAAAACGTTCTTATAATGTACGCTTAGAGATCGAGGTTGATCGCCGAATAAAACACGATTAGATCTTCCTGGAAGCTGCTATACGCGTAGTTACTATGTCAGTCTAATTAATCTTTGATCTTAGCCAATAGAGCTAATATGTGGTCACTATGCGAACAGTACTTCATTCTATTATTTACCTACATATTTTATTATATACTGTAAATGAGAAACAGTTGAATAGTGACTTGCTGCTAGGGCTTTGTGCAAGCTCGTCTGATTAAGTACCACCCACTCATCAGATATTCTACCGCTAAGCAGCAGTACTTGATATTGGTTTGAAAAGTGAGTGAGCCAGTATAATTACAGGCACAAGGAACATAACATCTTAGTTACCAAGGTTGGACTGAAAAAAAAAAAAATATCCATGGGCGTTGGTGACCACTTACTACCAGTTGACCCCTATGCTCGTTCGCCTACCTATTCTATAAAAAAAAACATTAATCGCTCTATAAAAATACGTATGGTGGTGATCAACGGTGAGATGTCGCAGTAGCTGGCGCGAAGAATTCTTATGTTTCATTTTTACTTGGTGGTAGGATTTGTGCAAGTCAGTCGGGGTAAGTACCACATTTTTACCACTTAACATTAATACTTAGTATGGTTGTACTAGTTTGAAATTTGAATACGCTAGTGTGTTACGCACAAGGAACGTGACATATTAGTTCGAAATGTAATCAAAGTCAAATTAATTCCCAATGTAATCATTCCAATGGTCAGTAAGGGATATTTAATATTTCTTACAATGCCAATATCTATGACGGTGACGATCACTTATCATGATGACGATGGCGAAGTCAGCCTATTTAAAAACAAAAATCTGATCCGATCAATTCCCACACATTATTATAATCTTTACGCATCGTTAAGAAATCAGACGGACTTTATTCATAACATCATACAACATGAAAATATTTTATCAAGAGGAAAACGTATGATTTTTCATTAAATAAACACATTCTCGTAATAATTATGCCACGAAAGCTTCAGCGTAGCTTTAATGTAGAGGATTCGTAGCGTTTTGCTACGAATATTTGAGAGCAATTTTAATTATATTCGGTATATTATGTGTAATTTATGCTTTTCTATCGCGAATTGTGTCATAATTTACATATGAGAATATTATTATTATATACTAGTTCAAGGTATACACTTATGTTTGCCTATAAATATTTTATGTTAAAGCGCTACACTTATTTCGATAACAATCTTATTCAAATTCAAATTATTTATTTGCAAAGTTGTAGGAACATTTTTGATGTTACAATGTTTAAAATCCTACCACAACAACCGTAAGATGATATGCAAATGTCATATATTTATGGATATATACTATTATATATATCACAAAAATTACGCACAATATCAGACTAGCTTATTTTAGAATATTAAAATGACATATAGTCTACAAAATTTACATACATAAATATTCAGTCAATATAACTTTATATATAATTTTATTTTAATATATTGGCAATAAACATTAAATAAATTATAAGCGTTCGTTAATGTGAAGCTAGTTGGTTATTGAATCACAGCCTTGCCGATGGTTCCCGTTCGTTCGCGCGTCGCTGAGCCGATGATCAAAGCGTTCGTTCAAAGGACACGCGGAACGCATCGCTCGTGAACCGTTTATTAACTAGGCGGATTAACTGTCGGGTGGGTTTAAATAACTGTGAACATGTGGCCTGTTTCATTATATATGGTTCATTCTCATATATAAATTAGCAAGCCGCTATCCAACCGTAAGTCCCACGCTTAGATAAAGACGTAATGGAAAAGAGAAATCGTTAAAATACTAACTAATATTGTAAATGCGAATGTGAGTTTGTTTGTTTGTTACGCTTTCACTTTTTAACTAATCAATAGATCATCTTGACATATCAACACCCCCCCCCCCCATCAAACTCGAGCGAAGCCGGGGGCGGACACTAGCTTATAATCTTATGAGATTTGTAAAATTAAAATATTCGACAACGCCTACATTGAACATTATGGACAGGCAATTATATCTTTTTTCTTTGTTTAAATAGGCTGTTATCATGTCGTTACAGGATTAAATTGATGTTTAATCTACCACCGGTTCGCGATGCTGATCCTACCGAGAAGGACCGGCAAGCGTTTTCAATAAGAACGGAATACATCCATTCCGCTTTAATGCTACCAAAAAATAATGTGTCGTAGCTACTACTTATTACTACTACTACTTTACGTCATAACATATACTTGCGTAATATTTGAAGTGATAACTTCTTATGGGAGGGTAAACCGCTTCGTAACGTAACGCGTTACGGCGTCACTCTGTCTGGCTTCACGTTCTCTCACGCATACGGCAGCAGTAGGCAGGCTCCTCCTCTCTCACTTTATTATTTATTTATACTATTTTATTACCGACGCGGACTGCTTTACCTGAGAGTTACCAACCTAACGCCATCTAGCGTATACAGATAGTACTTATAATAATTTAGCAACTCTCAAGTATTAATGTATATTTAATATATTATAATTAATAATAAATATTATCACTTCTGTCGAGCGTCAGAAAAATCATTCTAAATTCATTTTTAAATATTAAAACTATTCGACTAAATTGAGTAAGTTTGAGAGGATGTTTATGGAAAACACTTTGATTTTTCATTAAAAAAAATTGTATTTGATATTTATTTCTAATATTTATTATTACTTTGAAATATTTTGTTCCCACTAGTATGTATCTTGCGCCGTACGAAGTAATCCCCGGAGAACGAGTTACTAAGCATTGCCTGTCTACTGAATCCATATGAAAGGGCTCATTCTGAAGTTAGGAACACATCTCTCACGAGAATTAAAGGAATCACTAGGGGAAGAACTAGGGGAAGTGATGATGACGTAGTTTTTGCGAAGGCTACGCTGACGTTCATAACGTCGGGGTCACCAGTTTGGAGTTGACCGTTGAAAATTGAACGCTTTCACCGGCAGCTAAAAGCAGCTATCATTTGTCACGGAGATAGCAATTGGGTTGAGTCACTTCCCCTAGTTCTTCTCGGCATAAGGAGTTCCTTCAAAGAAGACCTCCAGGCTTCATCGGCGGAACTGGTATACGGCGAGCCATTGCGCTTACCTGGCGAATTTTTCGGCCATAATGTCGCAGGCTACACTACCGACATTACCGATTTTTCCGCTCGTATGAAGTCCTTTGCCGAGAAGCTACGTCCAGTCCCAACACAGCATCACTCCACACGTAAGACCTTCATTTTTAAAGACCTTACCACATGCAGCCACGTATTCCTTAGGGAAGACGCGCTGCGTGGTTCTTTACAACCCGCATACACAGGTAACACATAAAGTTATAAGCAGAGGTGCTAAAACTTTTAAAATAAATTTAAAAGGCAAAGTCGTGACGGTATCGATTGACCGCCTTAAGCCGGCCTATATACTGTCCGACGATTTGCCACAGCACATACCACCGCCCGACGTTGAACTACATATTCAGCCACGACACCATAGTCCCCCCATAAGAACTACTCGTTCTGGAAGGAAAGTTCACTTTCCAGATTATTATCGTCCGTAGACACGGCCTCTGGAGGGGAGTGATGTAGGCGAATTATTACATTTATTTAGTTTATTTTAATTATTACACTTTACATAAACATAATATAATATTTTATTTAATATTTATTTATGTATTAATATTATAAACATTTACACAATACACTAATACATACATACACATTATAATTTATATTAAATAATAAAATATATATAAATAATTAATTAACAAGCATACTCGGGCGAAACCCGTAGTATACGGCGTTCGGATATTATTCTCCGACTACCGACTACTGCGGAACAAAGACACATATTTAGTCGGCTTTTAACGTTCGATGCGATTTGCTTTGTTTCCTCATTACTTTATATTTTCTGTGTTCCTAAGTTTTTGTATTGTGCTATATTTCTGTGTGTGACTGTCTATATGCTATTCTGTCTATCTTCTATTGACCTTTTGAACTTTCTTGTGTGTTTTGTGAACTGTGACTAATATACGTGTACTGGACTGTTAGCGTGAGTATTTTTATTTCCTCTGTACACGTTGTTCACACACTTCTACTTCAAACACAAACAAACAGAATACAAGACATATTTACGACTGATGTAGCGACATCTATCTCGCCACATACGTAAACTAAAAACTGACGTACCCTACATCGCGATATGAAAGTTATCCGAGCGATTGAACATATATACAAGAACCCGACAACAACCGTCGGGCGGTAGCCCACCAGACAAAACAACGGTCTGGTCGGAGGATCCTCCCTTTTCAATGCTCAACTCCAAATTGGTGACCCCGACGTGATCGTCAGCGTAGCCTTCGCAAAAACTACGTCATCGTGACGTCATCATCACTTCCTCAAGCTTTCGAGCAGCGAGTCATACAGCCAGCCAGCATCCACGACTACTACGGGTATCCTGACCACCAGCATGCAGCGAACGCGCATTCCTGGTCATCACCCACAGTCTTCTCAGCGACCTTGGCACAGCACACTGCACTTCGGCCGGTCAGCAAGCAGAGACGCACTTCTCTCCTGGTCGACGCAGCAGCCAGCCACTACGCAGCACTGCACCACTCCGACTCACTGGAGCATTTGCAGCATCACCCCGACTCACTGGGGCATCACCGCAGACAGTTCCGATTCACCGTGAACTATGCGGCATCTGGTTCCGACTCACTGGAACATTCCACTGGCCCGGCAAACATCACAAGACATATGGACGACTCAACCTGCTATCGACCTCCGGTCTCGGAGGGGAGTGATGTAGCGACATCTATCTCGCCACATACGTAAACTAAAAACTGACGTACCCTACATCGCGATATGAAAGTTATCCGAGCGATTGAACATATATACAAGAACCCGACAACAACCGTCGGGCGGTAGCCCACCAGACAAAACAACGGTCTGGTCGGAGGATCCTCCCTTTTCAATGCTCAACTCCAAACCAATCAATATTTAAAAATTGGTGCCGACAGATGGCGATATACCCCCATATGTATATATTTGGCGGGTAACTTATATAACTGCTCTTAGTATTTCACGAACAAAATAAAATAAAATGATAATTTGTCATTTGAAATGTCCAAACAATGGGAAAAGTAAAAAATAATAAAAAAGCAATATATTCAAAAACATTTTTTAAACACACACACAAATAACTAAACGCAACAAAATCGTCATGAATATGTGAGTGGAAAACTATATTTTTATTTATTTATATAAAAGGTACATCAACATCACACATATTAAGCAATTAAAGGTAAATAATACTGAACAATCTTTTAGGGAGCCGATATGAGTGACAATTACAGACGTACTCGACATTAACAATGAACTAACTAATAAATTACTTTAAACCTTACATGATAAAATAATAAAAAAGAAAAATAATTATATAAAGAAGATAAAAAATAATATAAATAATGATAAAAATTAATTTACTGTCGTTTATATTTTTCTTTTATTTTCGCTAGAATCTACTTTCCGAAATGTTACTATCTACATTCAATTTGTTCTTGTGAACATTCAAAAGTGCTTTTATGAGTGTGTATGAATACAAAATATTTATTTTGAAATATTCGACTTAAAAGTAATTCGAGTTACTTTTGATTATATACATTAACTTAAACGCACCTATGAAAATGTTCGTTATTTCGCGGCGGGTATGGTTATGATTCCCAGACTATTTTTGCTCGTCGCGTCGCCTGACGCTAGTACGACTCGTGCGCCAACAGTCGCTGCTGCCCTTGGCATGCTTGGTACATTTTCATACATTTGCTTCACTCGTAAATTGCATCGCCATTCGCAGCGGGCGTATAAAAGCAACGGCGATTTTACCATAGCCATGCCGTAATAGTTAATTCGCAAATAAATACTAAATCTTACATAATAAATATAATGTCCCTTCTGAACTTTATGAAGACGGCCACATGCTCAGTGGATAATATAGTGCACAAGTATATGCGCCAACACAAGTGCACACTCTCGGAGAGTTAAGACTCTGACCTTACGTGTTTTGTGAGACACAGAAGTTTAACCACGATCACGATAATTACACAGACGTTTGGGGATTCGAACCTGGGACTTCATCATCTGCGTTAAGCAGACTATCCAACTAATGGACCAAAGAGACAATTATAATTATATAATCTAGTGTGACCTCTGATTTTATTCGTGTTTAAATTAACCAATAGACCAAATAATAGTTGAATTGCAAATTAACAAAATTAAAGAATAAAACTTTCATTTAAAAAAATCCCAGTTGTGCTTAGCTACTGCTAACTCTCTCGCAACAATCTACTAAAACACTTCAGCGGTAACTCGATTAATACCAAAAAAAGGGGAACCTATCCCCTCGAGCTTATAGTGAGTCTTTTAGATTTCTTCATCCATTTGAAGTTATCGCATTAGACAAGTAGAGCGTGACATTGACTCTGTTAAACTTAGCTTTGTAATGAATATCTATATGAATAATTTAAATACTTGAGGCACGACTTGATATACTCATAAGTAATATTTTAATGAGAACAATACTTGTGTCGACCCGAAATACATCGTGTGTGTTGAACACACTGTGTTCGAAATCTGCTCCTTGTAGAGCGAGTAGAAATGCAAGTAACAGCCTGTAGATATGGCACGGCTGGCCAGAAGCCTCCTCCGCCACGCTGATCCAATACGGATTAGTAACTACACATTAGGCCAAATCTCATCAAAAATGAAATTGTATATTGATACTTCAATTTAGTGGAGAGTGCCATTTAGTGGAGAGTTATAACAAAGTGCATTGTATCCAAACGCGGCTGAAACAGCGAAGCGTAACTACTTATATTTTAAAGGCCGGCAACGCATCTGCAGCCTTCCGGTGTAATAAGTGTCCATGAACGGTAGTAGTCACTTTTCATCAAGTGAGCCTACTGCTCGTTGGCCCCCTCTTACACAAAACAATAAAATTTGTGTGTGAAATCATGCTTATCATAAAAAGCACAATGCTTTTGCACAAGCAACAGAACTCAACCGACATGGAATCAACTCCGTAAAATAAAAAGTAGTTCTAACTCAGCTGGAAGATTTAATACAAACAAACACTGCAAGTCGAATAAAAGCTCGTGATATCGATGTTCCAGCAGCTCGTAACGTGCAAATGTGGCACGGGACGAGCACCGCTCTGTTTTTTCAGTTCCCTGTAATGGGATACATTCGTAATTAAATTCCGCCGGTGTTAATTGAACTGCACACTGCTGACTTAGTCACACAAATAATACGATTTAATTGTATATTCTACTCGGTGGTAGTGTTAAATGCAAACCTATCTGTGTTCCTACCATCCACTGATCACATATTTACCACAAAATATATCACCGCTAAACAATAACATATAGTATTGTTGTGTTCCAGTTGAAGGGTAAGCAAGCCAGTGGAACTACAGGCTCAAAGGACATCTTCGTTCCTAAAGTTGGTCCTGCATTGGCGATGTACAATGGTTGATATTTCTTCTAGCACCTGTCTTGTCCACGCTGCCCACTTTCTTGTTTGAAGGGTGATTGAATCAGAGTAAAGGCACAAGGGATAAAATTTCTTAGCTGGTGGCTTATGCGGTGGCAATATGCCAGGTCGACCTATTAAAATTAAAAAAAAATCGTAGTCGGTCTCCAATATGCACTCTTGAAATTAAAACTAGATCGCTCGGACAAGTCGAGGAATTTACACCTTCGAGCATCGGGGCTAAATCAATGCTACGTGAACTCGTACTGCTCGCTGTTTGATTGAGCTTATAAATGCTATCAATTAACAAATGTTTCACTCCGGAATGTGGATGGAATAAACGTGTCCTAGATTTTTACAAGCTTTAATTTGCAATTAAATGAATTTGATTCAGCTTTAAGCTTAGTGGTGTTTTGTTGTGCCAACGGGGCATATTATTATTCTTAAACAATCATCTCGTGCTTGTTGGTGAAGGAACATATCGTGAGGAAACCTGCATCTGTCTAATTTCAATGAAATTTTGTCACATGTGTGTTCCACCAACCCGCATTAGAATAGCGTGGCGGAATAAGCGCCAAACCTTCTCCTCAAAAAAGGAGAAGAAGCCTTAGCCCACCAGTATTATAAAATAGTTTTCACCCGCCAATGCACTCTGTAATTTTTTGAAGTTCAAGCTTTCTTCGTACCAAATTTTATTAAAATAAGTTCAATGGTTTCGCTGTAAAAGCGTAACATACACGCAGAGTTAGTTTCGCATTTATAATATAAGTATTTTACTGGCTCTCCGTCTCGGCTTATCATGAGTGGAATAATGTTCTATATAAATATAAAAAGCCGTCTCGTATTGCCTCTACTGGTGACAGGAGGGCTGGTTCATTTGTCACCCAGAGAATCGGGATTGCGATTCAAAGGGGAAATGCTGCTAGCATTCTTGCCACCATTCCACGCGGTCACGATTTGTACTGTAACCATTTTCATTTGTATTTATTTAAGGCTTTAATTTAAATAAATGCTATATCAAATACTCGGTGGTAGAGCTTTGTGCAAGCTCGTCTGGGTAGGTACCACCCGCTCATCAGATATTCTACTGCAAAACAGCAGTACTTTGTATTGTTGTGTACAGGCACAAGGGACATCTTAGTTCCCAAGGTTGGTGGCGTATTGTCGATGTAAGCGATGCTTATCATCTCTTACAATGCCAATGTCCATGGGCAGTGGTGACCACTTACCATCAGGTGGCCCACATGTACGTCCGCCTACCTATGCTAAAAAAAAAATTAAATGAGAAAAAAAACATTTATATTGTAAATCGTATAACTGAAAAACTGCTTTATAAATCGCCAATATTCCTATTGTATATTATATAAAATCCCAAATAGATTGATACTAAAATAAGCAGATTATTTGAAGTGAAAACTTCTTGAGGCGCGTTGCGCCGGTTTATCGTGGGAGATAGACTCGTGGCTTCGCGTCGCCGACATGCTAATATTAATACTAACAGTATATACAAATAATATAAGTTTATTTTAACTATCATTTATTAAAATTAAGCTGTATTAATATTGTGTACCGAGTTCGCGGCATATTGTGTATATAGATGAATAAAAAGCTATATAATAAATGGGATAGAATTATTACTTGGAGCCAATAGACGTGGAAATTGCACGAATATATTTAACAGTTTCAAGTTTTCACTTCTATCTATGGCTGCCTGTTATTTTATCAATATTTGAATATAAAATTCCTCTATTTCGTACGAATAAAAGGGAAATTAAATCAATCGCCCGATAAACGGATCAAGAGCCGTGAAAGATAGAAATGGCGCGGAAATAAATTTTTAACCCTTTTTTGCCAAACGTATTGCGACTCGTTACTCTACACTTAAATATTGGCAAATATAAATCAGGATGGTTCAGTGGTTAAAACGCACGCATCTTAAACGAAGATTGAAACTAAGAACCACTGCTTATTATGCACTAAGATAGAGTTAATTCATCTGTGTAGGAAACATTTGTAAGGAAACCTACAGCCGAGATGGCCTAGTGGTTAGAACGCGTAAATCTTAACCGATGATCGCGGGTTCAAACCCTGGCAAGCACCATCATTTTCATGTGCAATATAATTATATATAATAAATGTGTTTATAATTCACGGTGAAAGAAAACATTTAGAGGATGTGTTTGTGTGCATGTGTTTCACTGAAATTCTGCCACATGTGTATTCCACCAACCCGCATTAGAGCAACGTGGTGAAATAAGCTCTAAACCTTCTCAAAAAAGGAGAGGAGGTCTTAGCCCAGCGGTGGGACATTCACAGGCTGTTACTATAGCCGTAATCCAACAGGCATTAAAGCGGTGTATTCGCTTAAGCTCCAAGCCTTTTGCTCAAGAGAGGCCCAGTCACTTTTATCTTAACATGTTGTAACCATAGTATGTGCGTTTACATTCCTGCTTATATAATTCTCAAATTTCATTACGTTCGGTTCACTGGCTCAGTCGTAATGAGGTAACAAATAGGCAGACAGACTTTGGCAATTATATTTATATGTTGAAAAAATTATATTCTTGTTTAATCCCGAAAACATTAATGGCGCTGGAAATGTTTTTGGAATAACATTTATTTACAATCCAAGATGACAATCCTAATAATATTATGAAAGCGAAAGTGAGTTTGTTTGTTCACCTTCACGTCTAAACTACTCAACCGATCGTGAAAATTTGCATACACGTTGGCACGGGTACAGAAATTATATGTAACAGAAGTGGGCTGAAGTTATACAACATTCCGTTAAAGCGGATCGCATCTATAGGAGGCTTCTGCCATAAAACGGATATATATGTAAATTTTCACATGATACATGTATTTTATTTAACTGAATCGCCGTTTTTATACATATGTATATAGAAACACGTAATTCAGCGACTACTTTCATTTTTTATATAACTGCCGGGCAGGTAAATGACCCTACTCCACCTGATGGCATGTGGTAGTAGAGTCCAAACGCGACGACAGCCAGTACAGTTCGTTCCAATTACTTAAAGCATTAATACCGCACTGGCCCATATAGGAATATACAAGTCGCAGGTTCGATTCTGACCCCTCAAACTAATGTCGTATCACTCTTACTATACTACTCTTACGCTTCGGAGCGGTACTGTATAAAATGGGCACTGGTATATTCATTTGAAATATGTATGTGAGTTGGTACATAGGCTATAAAAATCATTTAAGTGTTTGTCAAATATTCAAAGCTCTAATAACGCCTCTACGTCACGCGATGCCAGCGTTTGGCCGGTTTTAATGCAGCGACTGCTT
Source organism: Nymphalis polychloros (assembly GCA_905220585.2). Taxonomy (NCBI): domain Eukaryota; kingdom Metazoa; phylum Arthropoda; class Insecta; order Lepidoptera; family Nymphalidae; genus Nymphalis; species Nymphalis polychloros. The sequence goes on along the minus strand of HG992268.1, from coordinate 56,854 downwards.
CCTAGGGATTATTGCAAGCCAAAATGTCTTACGAATTTCTCTCAATTTTTTAATTGCAGGCGAGGCAGCCATTTTGTTCGTCCAAATTTTTAAAACTTCCACTCGGGAAATTTCATACGCGTCATATAATACGAAACCAAATTTAGAACTTAATGACCAGCGGTGATTTTTTGAATTAATTTATTTAAAAACTGTATTCGCGCACTGTTGAATGCACCATCGGAGTGATCACACCCGCCCATAGATATTGACACTGTAAGAAATATTAACTTTCCCGTCCATCATCAGTGCGCCACCACGCACTAACTTGAACTAATAATTATGTCATGTCTCTTGTGTCTTTCTTTATCTTAACTTAACTTTCAAACATAAGCTCTTCTAAGTGGCCAAGTAGTGGTATCCGCGATGCGTAGGTGCGTAGTAATACAATCGGGCCCAAATCAGCGACTACTGAAAGGGTAGTATTATACGCTTGGTCTGAACTAAAACTTAAATATGTATAGAGGCATTAAACTGAGTACCGCCCGCTGACAGGCGGCTGACTTTACGTCAGGTATGAACGCTCGCTTATAGCCAAGACACCCACGTGGAGCCTTTTAATACAGATATAAATTTGAAATCATACGGTTCACGTATTATACGACCAATATACCGCGCCACGAGATCACATCCCACGCCTACCACCCACGTCATTCTCCTACTGTGTACTTTGAAACACAACAAATTTGAAATGCTTAATCGCTTTCGGCTTAAAGTTATCGATATCAGAAATTCTGAGCTTATTAAGTAAATCGCTTTCGCAAACTTCGTCCGCGATATAGATGATCAGGCAGTTTAGTGACTAATGTATGAGTGTGTCAGAATAAGACATTAACAAACGATTAATAACGACAACAAAAATATTGATCATGACCCGGAATCGACCTCGCTACCCCATTAGCTGAGTAAGCGGTGCACACAAATTACCTACAGATAAATTTCGCAACCTAAAATATATTCCAAATAATTTTCAACGCACATAAAACACAGTGTGACGATCAATGAAAATTGGACCATATTTCAGAGCAATAGAGCTGGTAATCGATCGAGCGTCGTCTCTTCACATGTCGCTGAACCGGTTCAAAGAGTAGGATCAAATAATAATCCTATTTCACTCGCACGAAATTTTTCATTCGTGAAATGTCTGTACATACTAAAGCCGTGTGTCTACAAATGTGAAAGTGACAATCATTGTGACGTCGTACGAAAACTGACGACTGGCGAGCCGGTTGGCTTGGTTGGTAGATACTCGCCTTTCGCGCCGCAGGTCGTGGGTTCCATTCCCACCAAGGACAGACATTTGTATGAACATATCTGTTTGTCCTGAGTCTGGGTGTGGTTATTTATATAAGTATGTATTTACAAAATAAAAGTAGTATATGTAGTATATCAGTTGTCTGGTTTCCATAGTACGAGCTCTGCTTAGTTTGGGATCAGATGGCCTTGTGTGAATAATGTCCCAGGATATTATTATTATTGTTAACTTCTGTAATTACCTTAATTTGCTATTAAAACATTGCTATCTTATACTTATATGGTATCGTAATCGTTTGCCTTGACTGATTAACAATGGACAGCCAGTCTAGAAAGTTAAAATATGGAACATTGGTTTCTTTACTTGGTAGGGCTATGAGCTACCCGTCTGGGTACGTACTACCGTCTCATCAAATATTTAACACTAAACAGCAATACACTATTGTTGAGTTCCGGTTTGAAGGGTGAGTGAGCCAGTGTAACTACAGGCCAGGGGACATAACATCTTAGTTCTGTAGGTTCGTGGTGCATTGGCGATGTAAGGAACAGTTACTGTTTCTTATAGCGCTTATGTCTTTGGTGGTGACCACCTGATCTCTGTCTGTACATCATAAACGGTCACAAGCACAAAAATATGATAATACAATGGAAACGCACCTTAACTGTCGTTTGTTTACAACTTTGTGTACGTTTGCATCCGTACGAGAATATTTTTTTTATTTAAAAATACCTTTTAAACGGAATTAAACGAATTTATGATTAAAAGGGTTTTTCAAATGTTTTTACTAACTTTCTCTTCGAAAACGATTGTTCGAGTTATTCTATTGAGTTACCTAGGGGTCTGTTTATTTATCAAAGTTAGTAAAAAAATCAAATTTAGAAAGCCGATTTTATCCATACTAATATTGTTATCTGTCTGTTACGCTTTAACGCCTAAACTAGAGAACCAATTTTGTTGAAATTGGATACGAAGCTAGCTAGAACCTAACAATTTAAAGGCGCTAAATGATATTATTTTTAATACGCACATAGACACATAATTACAGCAATGCTATAAGAGATAAGATTCAAATAAATATATGCAATTTCTGTAAGCATACATGTACTGTTAAGTGTCATATATCACAGCTCGTGGTTTGATTGATCCTAAACGGATGTTAAAAACTATAATTATATCCATCTTAGTATTTACAATTTATAGGAAAATAATATGTATCTATTATTCATCAAGTAATATTAACTGCAAAGAAAAAAAAACAATATAAGTTATAAATAAATAAAAAAAGTCACCCACGAACAGTCGATTAAAAAAATACACACTAACCTATTTTTCGCATGAAAAATGTTTTGCTTAAACTAAGCCATTATAATGCATAAACGACCCTTTGTAAGATTAAGGCAACTGAGCGTAAGAGCGATCAAAGTTGTCTATGCTCAGTGAGGCCACACCTTATTAGCTATGGTCACCCTGACCAATCATTCGCGCTCACCGCGTTCCACATTTAAAGTGACGTCAATACGGTCATTCGAGCGTCGAACGCCGAGCGATTTGCACGTCTTTTGATCACTGAAGTGGCGCTCCGTTTAAAAATAATATTTAAATATAAATTATTCTTTGTAGATAATATATGAGGTTGATTTTCCGACCTGATTGGTTATCGTTACGTTTTTCTACGTCGTCTTAATGACTCAAAGAGTGGTCTGTTTATTTTTGCTACGTATACGTTTTAATTATTAAATTAAATCTTCAATCAAAGTCAAATAACAATTATTTACGTTTGTACTTCGACTTTAAGGATTGATAATCGATTTTTTATATAAATAAAAACCCGTCCCGACTTCGTACGGGTAAAATAAGGATTTTATCCCGTGCATTTTTTAATCAATAAGATATAAACATTCGCCCAAACAGCACAGTGTCTGTGTACAGGGCATATAATAATAACGCATAAAGTAAAGTACAACATGCTCTACATATTTTTTCATTTATTGGAACAAAGTTCTCTTACTACTGCAAAGTAGAGTGACCTGGCAGAAATTGTCATGTAAAAAAAAGCATTGTCCTCCAAGCGACCTTTCTCCTCTTTCTTTCTTACTGATTCTTTCTATTCTAGCAGTTGTATGTGAATGTATGTGTGAGTAAATTTTCAGATTTGATAATAAGAATTGTGTGCGGCCAATGAGATAACCTTAATTCTGTACAAATGTAAATATAATTTGAACTTCCTCCTTTTTTTCGCTGGAAAAATGCATTTATGCATTTCCCTCACATGAAGTGAGGGGTATGTGGGGCTCACCGGCGCTGAAGGTGCCGGAATACTCACTAAAAAACCAGCGGTATCCTCTCCATCTGGTCGGGGGGCGCCACGGGATCGCTTGCGCATGCTACCGTGACGCCCCGGAGTTCCCAGATACAGGGAACCACCTTAGTCCCGGTGGCTGTTAAGGTGCGCATAGCGCCTATGCCTTCTCCCCGGTCTTCTACGACGGATCGAATCAGCGGAGGCACTTTCCTCGCACTGCCGCTCCGCGGCCTCCTTTTGCGACATGACACTCTCGCAGAAGGAGACCAAAAAGTGCAAAAGCGACTAAAGTGCAAAAGTGTGTGCGTATACACAGGTGCACTCTCATAATCCGATAGGACGCCAAACCGATGCGAACGGTAAAAGTTCAGGTAAGAAGCAGGACCAACGGCTTTACGTGCCTTTCGTGGCACGGGAGTGTGACAAATATACAGAAATATAATTATTAAAAATCTACATTTTAAAACACGTTTTAAGTTAAAAAAAAAATTCGCAAAGGAATTCGTTCCTCCCGGGGCCGGGGTCCCCCGATCGCACATTTTATATTATATTTTAGGTTCTGTCTACGTTTTCTATGTGCTCATGCTCCTCGTACAATGGTGGGACCATTGTGATATAGACCTTTTTGAAAAAGTTGGCCCGTTATTTGTTTTTTTTTAATTTATTATTATAGGTCTAACGCATGAACATAAGTACACACACATTTTTGTTATTTAACTTACGTTTCACAATATTTTTCCGTAAGAATAATGCAGTATAAATACTCTTAATATAAATAATTAATAAAAACAATAATTACAGCACTGCAAATTTATAATAAATAAAATGATAAAATGATAATTGTAAAGATCACTACTGCGATCGATGTACAAACAATAATAATGGCAAGTTTTTTTCCGAAAACTGTGTAAGAAATGAGATACAGCTTATTGCAAGAGAGACAGGAGAACGCTCCCATCCTTACTCCGTGCTGCTTACATGGTGAGAAGTGACACCAAAAGCCCCCGACGAGGATAACTGATCGAGTGTTCATTGATCCAGTTATCGACCGAGGTTGAAAATTATTGAATTACTAATATCTCTATTAAAAAATAGGGGTTGATGGTAGAAGGGTGAAAATTTACGCTTGTATGTATTTTTAATGACAAATAATAAAAAAATAAAAATAAAAGAATATGTCCAAAAAATGAAAAAATCATTTTTGGGGTAAGCCACCCTTAACACTTAGGGGTATAAAAATTAGTTATAAACCTATTCTCATACCTACAGAATATACATATAAAATTTCATCAAAATCGGTCAAGCCGTTTCGGAGGAGTATAAACACTAACACTGTGACACGAGATTTAAGGGATATAACATATATGACATACAAATAATTTTTAAACGTTCATTTTATTAAGTAATATTTATTTATAGCTTAAAAAAAATAGTTGTCCGTCTCAGATCATTTATGTCTAAATTATATTTTAATTCATAAGTTTGCACCATTTTTTCTTTTCCAACTTCCATTTGTATTAAAATATGTGATAATTCCGTTTTGGATGAGAGTTGAACAAAATCCAGTTTCCAGAGATATCGTGATGAGTCAATATATCGGTGGAAATCATATATATATATAGATAGATAGATAGATAATGAGAATATTTGATATTTACAGTTAAGCTAATGTTTATTGCTAGTATATAAAGTGATAGTGCACGCTGAGACTACCTGCAATTTGTGGAACGTAAATGTTCCACAAGATGACATTTAAAATTTAATATCGTTTTTGACGTGACATTGTGTCCACTGTTGAATTCAATACTGTAACATGACGATAACAAAGGTTTTTATTAGGTTTCTTGAATAAGGAATATTTTGAGTTTTGCTACTGATTTTGATTTAATAAAATAATCGGTAAACTGGAAAAGACCTAACATAGAAATTTTTATATACCTAAAGGCCCCCGAAACCACGAAATGATAAATAAAATATTTGTATATATTATGTACATAGATAACCGTGAACACATCAAGTTCACAGTATTCACCGCGCTCTATAAAATAAATGTCTAGATGTCATAGAAATTTCTAGAAATCGAATTAATGTATTAAAAGATTTTACTATAATTTTATTAATCAATCAAGTTATCCATTAAAGCATCGTAAATTATTTTTTGATTCTGGAGATGAATTTTAACTTAATCACATACAAGCTTAGAGATGCTCTTCTTCTAACCACTGGACCGTACTGGTGGTAGGGCCTTGCCCAAGCTCGTCTGGGTAGTAACCAGTCATCGAATATTCTACCGCAAAACAGCAGTACTTGATATTGTTGTTTTCCAGTTTTAAGGGTGAGTAAGCGAGTGTAATTACAGGCACAAGGGACATACATTCTAAAATCATACTATTCCAAAATCGGGCTCGTCCACGGATATAACAAATTATAGACCAATCGCTGTTCTTTGTGTATTTGGAAAGATATTTGAATCGATTCTTAATAACATCATTTATATACAAATAAAGGGGCAATTGAGTGATTGCCAGCATGGGTTTCGTTCTGGACGCTCCACATTGACTAATCATACAGAATTTGTAGATTATATAAGTACTAAAGTTAAGTCTGGTTGTCAAGTAGATGCCGCCTACTTTGATTTCAAAAAAGCCTTCGATCTTGTAGATAATGATGTACTTTTAAACAAATTTGCTTTATTAGGATTTTCAACTTCGCTCTTAGAATTGATGGCTCACTATTTAAAAAATCGAAGACAGTTTTTTAAGCTAGACGGGTATAAATCGGAAGAGTATTATACACGATCAGGGGTTAGTCAAGGTAGTACCTTGGGTCCTATGCAATTTTTGATGATGATAAATGATTTACCTGGTGTTATCTCTAATGCCAAATGCCTTATGTTTGCTGATGATTTGAAACTGTACCTATCTGTAACCGAGACTAAAGACTGTGTAGCGCTACAACGTGATATCGATGCCGTAGTTGACTGGACTATAAGGAACAAATTATCATTTAATAATTCAAAATGTAAAACTATCACTTTTTCTCGATCTCGTAAACTTATTAAAAATATATATAATCTGTCTGACACACCAATGGAACATGTACCCAAAATCAGGGATTTAGGTGTTATAATGGATAGAAAACTAAATTTTCATGACCATATACTTAAAACATGCAAAGATGCTAATAAATGCCTTGGTTTCATTACTAGAATATCATCGCAATTTAAGAATACCCAAGTAATAGAACAATTGTATAATGCCTATGTCCGTAGTAAATTAGAATATAATGCAATAGTTTGGAGTCCGCGTGAGGCAATGTATAGTATAATGTTAGAAAAAATTCAACGAAAATTCTGTAGATATTTATTTAAACGTAAATATGGATATTACCCTTTTCTCTATCCTTCAATGTTTGTGTCAGGTATGGTTGGTCTAGATTCACTTCAGCTTAGACGGGAAGCCGCACTTATAAAATTTTACTATTTAATTCTAGTGCATAGGGTGGATAGCACTGCTGTACGCGAATCAATATATTTATATGTTCCCGACAAATATATGCGTGGTGTTGGAAGACGGCAACATAGATTGTTTTGCTATCCACCTATGTGGCATTCTCCCCAAGCTAGCAACAGCCCCACTGCTAGGGCTGTTAAACTTTTAAATGACTTCGTACGTTGTCGAGATGTAGACATATTTTATGATCCCTTTTATACTATGTTCAAACAAATTTATATATTTCAGAATTTTAAAAATTAATTTTGTGGTTCCTAAATAGATTTAAGCTTATTTTGTTTACAAATTTTAATTATATTTTTGTTTTACTAAATTTTATTTTATTTATCCTTGTAGTATGTTTTGTTAAATTAGTAAGAATAATTAAAAAATGTTTAGTAATTAGTGTAGATATAAGCGACTTGGTGTAAATACTGTAATGCTTATATTTTCAAATAAAGATTATTATTATTATACATCATCTTAGTTCCCAAGGTTGGTGGCGCATTGGCGAATGAAAATATTTCGACTTTTAGTCAAAAATAAAATCCGGATAAATTAGCGATTGTCTGCTAGTGTCTGCTAATGTCTGTACATCTGAGAAGTAATCTAAGTACAACGGCTAAGGGCATGTTAAATGATCAAAATAAAACAATGAATGTGACGTATTAATAGTAAATTATATTTCAACAGTTATTAAATCCGCTATTACCCGCGCACTCCCCGCAGACGGACGGCAGGTACGACGACGGTATCAGGATGACAGTTTCGTTGTATCGCCGGTATATTATCACTCCTGTCGAGTTTGAGATTACTTTTACGCCGTCGTCTGTTGGTATTAGCCTGAAAACAAAAATACATCTGATGACAAGTGGTCATCACATCGGCACTGTAAGAAATATTAACCATCCCTTTAGTGTCACCGTGTCGATGATCTTTTAAGATATTATGTCACTAATGCATGGCTAATTAAATGCTGATTGATACAATACAAGAATAAATAGATGATAGAAAAGCGTAAATTCATATTCATAATTTTACAGAACATATAAATACTATGTATTTCACAAATAAATACCGTAGATTATATATTTAACTTAATCCTGAATTCATTACATTTCATTAAGTTTCAATTGTGGCGTACTTGAAAACAAAGTTATAGAGTTATTTCCAGATAAAAAATATTATTAGAGATTGTTTCTTGATCAGACTAAGAGTTAGGGTTGGTGTTCAACTGACTTCCTAGAAAGATCTGGTATGGATACGCGGAAATGGCTGATTTATGAGAGGAAGTATTGGTTCGCAGGGTGTGGCCGCTGGAGCAGTATACTGTAGTGGTAGTAGGTGGTAGAAGAAGTAGGTAGTAGTAAGATGTAGTAGTATGTAATAATATTTGTTACTAAACCGTCAATTGTTGTGATTAAAAAAAAAATCTTTTATGGTCTAAGACCGCTGCTGACCCATTTTTCTGTTAGCTCTTCTTTCTCCTATATATTTAAGAAAGTATAAACTCACGCTGTATTTTTGCTAGCATTCGAAGTGTCGCCGCTGTACGAGGCGTGGTCTCCGTCGTACATTATAATGCCACCGTTTTGTTGACGCAATATTACAAAACTGAAATTATAAAATGACAAGTTAATCATATTTACGCGGAAGACTGAAGGTAAGCGTATAATCCGTAGTAGATTCCAAATTCTGATCCGGAGTGGATATCTGGTTCAGACCAAATGCAAGTTAGTGAGCATATCTGTCTAGAAATTCTCACTTGCTGCCCTGATGTTGGAAGTGTTTAAACTCCTGTTCTTCGGAAACCACCTCAAGCTGTTCCTGGTATTGCCGTCAATTTGAATTATAAGAGTGAAGGAATAGAGTCTTTTTTATGTCATCACAAACACTGGAATACTTTATCTCCTGCATAGTTAATTGCGTCTGTGATTTCGTAACTGACTATTTAAAATTAATATGGCTATTTGCGAATCATCAAAACTAATTAAATTAAACCAAATCAAGTTAAATTGGCTTATAAATATAAAAAGATGAATTTTATATAATATTGTAACTGAGTATTTGTTAGTCGTTTTAAAATAGTTGAGTAACAAACATAAAAATGTCGTAATTGAGAATATTATAAATAAATAAGTGGCGCAAAATTAATACTAATTTTATAAGAAATAAAAAATGTAAGGTACCTAGGCGTCTCAGAGCAGTCAGCCAGTACCAGGGTCTCAGGACACTGCAGGGGCTGGAGCTGATCCACGTTACCAGATAGTGTTTGTATAGTTGACTCTTGGAGACGACATTGACCTAGTAACAATGTTTCAATAACAACCAAAATCTACTTCAGATATCGAGTGTAAGTGTACAAACTTTCATGATGATCGGTTAAACGGTGCCGAAGACTATTTATACATATGAGATTATCCATTTGGTACTCACGGTAGACTCCGAACCTCTTCATCAACTGCATGGAGGTCCAGCTGTCGAGCAGCCACGCGAAGCTGTCCGACTCAAACTGAATCTCCGCTCCCTTGTTTACGACCACTGATGCTATGCCATCTTTTTCCTGTTTTAAATACAAAAACAAAGCTTACATGAAGAATTTAAAGACTGCAGAGTCAAAAACTATAAAAAGTATATTATGATAGATAGATAGATACTTTATAGTAGATTTAAATATTATATTAGAAGATTTCAATATTTGGTAATTATGTTGATATGTTTTCTATTTGTGCACGCTGTGTTCTTTTTAAATATTTTTTTTTTATTGCATAGGTAGGCGGACGGGCGTATGGGCCACCTGATGGTAAGTGGTCACCAACACCCATAGACATTGGCATTGTAAGAAATGTCTATGTAATATATCATATGTAAATACTTATTCTAATTGTCGCAATTTGAATAAGTATTTACATATATTACATTATTTTAATTAGTAACCATTCCTAAGAAAATAGCCTAAAATGATTTCTGTGGAGCCTACTCTTAGCACAGATCCAGTCTTTATTCTATTTATGGTAAGCTTGTTAAGTCTGATAAGCAAAGTATGAAGCAAAATGATTAACAGAATTTGAAAACATAATTAGATTAAGTTATATATAAATATGTAATTCGTTAATAACGTTATTAGATGCTTTTAACAATTTAATATTATTCAAATATCTTCTTTCAAATTCAAATGTCTTCTTTCGTCCTTAACATACTGTTGTATAAACTTTTTAAATAAGGAAGTAGTTCATTTAAGAAATTCAAAGTAGGCTCTTATCTTAATTGGTTTATATGTTTTTCTCAAATTTATTTGTAGCATTAAGATATAATCGTGCGGATATTACACCGACACGAGACACACAAAAGCAAAATACTGCCGAATTGATAACCTCGTTCTGTCTCAATTGTATTGACTTAACGTTAAAGTAAATATTGTTTTACGACGGCTCTTAAAAATAATCTATTATTATATCTTTCATTTTATAAAGACATAACTTCTATATCTATGATTAAATATATAGAAGAGAAATTACTAAATTTCCAAAGCACGTTAAGCCGTTGGTCCTGCGCCTGAACTCTTTCCGGTCGTGTCGGATGGCCGTTCCATCATATTATGAGAGCTAGGGAAGAAACTGTGTTTGCCCACACACTTGTGCACTATAATATCTCCTGCGCAGTTGGCTAATCTCTCCTGGGATTGGCCGCCGTGACCGAAATCGGTCTGGAGGACTATTATTATAATTAATTCTTGCTACATATATTATACTTAACAATAATTTATCTGCTCGGCAGCGGCCAAGTCTGAGGCAATACAAAAGGCAATACAATAATATACAGTCACCGATGGTGATTCGAAACGGGTACTTTGTTACTATCCAAGTTAAAATACCATTTAGTGTCTCCTTATTCTCAATGAGAGCTCCCTGCGGAGTAGACACGTGGATCCGAGAGTCCGGGTCACGACCCGAGCACGTCTTTGTATCGCTAGACGCTTTATTTACTTATTGTTTGTATACATCTCGTTCATCGTTCTCGGCGGTTAAGGATCGTAAAGAAATTAGCATATATCTTTATGCTGCAGCTCTACCTGCGTTAGTTTTATTGTCTTTTACCCAGTAGTAGGGCTTCGTACAGATCAAGATTATTTGGTTTGAATCTCGGGTCAAGTCAATGAAATTTATTAGATTTTCTAGAAATTCATTTACCAAACAGAAGTCCGACATTAGGCAGTGTTTACACTTCCATGCATTGCGTTTATCCCCCTTTTTATTCGCAAACGTATATGCACTATGCCTTCTGAGAGTAAAACTGACTGCAGCATCGCTCAAATTTGTAAAGCTATTTGTAGCGACATCTATCTCGCCACATATGAAAACTAAAAACTGACGTATCCTACATCGCGATATTAAAGTTATCCGAGCGATTGAACATATATACAAGAACCCGACAACAACCGTCGGGCAGTAGCCCACCAGACAAAACACCCGTCTGGTCGGAGGATCCTCCCTTTTCAATGGTCAACTCCAAACTGGTGACCCCGAGCATGAACGTCAGCGCAGCCTTCGTAAAAAACTACGTCATCGTGACGTCATCATTACTTCCTCAAGCTTTCGAGCAGCGAGTCATACAGCCAGCCAGCATCCACGACTACTACGGGTATCCTGACCACCAGCATGCAGCGGACGCGCATTCCTGGTCATCACCCACAGTCTTCTCAGCGACCTTGGCACAGCACACTGCACTTCGGCCGGTCAGCAAGCAGAGACGCACTTCTCTCCTGGTCGACGCAGCAGCTAGCCACTACGCAGCACTGCACCACTCCGACTCACTGGAGCATTTGCAGCATCACCCCGACTCACTGGGGCATCACCGCAGACAGTTCCGACTCACCGTGAACTATGCGGCATCTGGTTCCGACTCACTGGAACATTCCACTGGCCCGGCAAACATCACAAGACATATGGACGACTCAACCTGCTATCGACCTCCGGTCTCGGAGGAGAGTGATGTAGCGACATCTATCTCGCCACATACGAAAACAAAAAACTGACGTATCCTACATCGCGATATTAAAGTTATCCGAGCGATTGAACATATATACAAGAACCCGACAACAACCGTCGGGCAGTAGCCCACCAGACAAAACACCCGTCTGGTCGGAGGATCCTCCCTTTTCAATGGTCAACTCCAAATATTATTTAAAATCGAGAACATTCTTATAATATCAATCAATCAATCAACAGCCAATCGTAGTCCACTGCTGAACATAGGCCTCTCCCAAGGTGCGCCAAAGCTTCCGGTCCTCTGCCTTCCGCATCCAGTCGGTACCCGCCACCTTCTTAAGGTCATCGGTCCACCTGGCTGGAGGGCGCCCTACGCTGCGTTTGCCGATCCGCGATCTCCACTCTAGGACTCGTCTACTCCAACGGCCATCAGTCCTACGACACACGTGACCAGCCCACTGCCACTTCAGCCTGCTAATTTTGCCAGCTATGTCGGTGACTCCGGTTCTTTTCCGGATAATCTCATTTCTGATCTTATCCTTCAAAGATACTCCGAGCATAGCTCGCTCCATAGCACGCTGAGCGACTTTGAATTTGTGGACTAGTCCCGCAGTTAGTGTCCACGTTTCGGCACCGTATGTCATGGCAGGTAAGACGCATTGGTTGAAGACTTTCGTCTTCAAACATTGCGGTATAGACGACGTGAGGACTTGACGAAGGTTGCCAAATGCTGCCCATCCCAAGCGAATTCTTCGATCGGCTTCCTTCTCGAAGTTGTTCCTACCGACTTGTATAACCTGTCCTAGGTAGGTATATTCACTAACAACTTCGAGAGGTTTCCCTTCGACGTATATCGGTCCCGGCACGACATGCTTATTAAACATGACCTTGGTCTTGTCCAAGTTCATACCGAGACCGACACGCCGGGAAGAATCGCTTAGGCTACGCAGCATTTCGGTGAGTTGTTCCAGCGACTCTGCTATGATGACAATATCGTCGGCAAATCGAAGGTGTGAGATGTACTCGCTGTTTACATTGACTCCATATCCAGTCCAATCCAGCGTCTTGAAAACGTCTTCCAACGCGTTGGTGAACAGTTTCGGAGATATAACATCTCCCTGTCTCACCCCTCTGCGCAGTTGGATCGCCTTCGTCTTACAGTCCTGGATGTGGACAGTCATTGTAGCAGCGTTGTACAGACATCTCAGTACCTCGATATATCTCCAATCGATATGACATCTCTGCAATGAGTCGAGCACTGCCCAGGTTTCGATGGAGTCAAAGGCTTTCTCGTAGTCCACAAAAGCCATACACAGCGGCTGATTGTACTCTTCGGTCTTCTGCACAATCTGCCGAACAGTAAGGATGTGGTCCACGGTGCTATAGCCTGATCGAAAGCCGGCTTGCTCTGGGGGCTGGAACTCGTCAAGTCGTCTGGCGAGACGGTTCGTGACGACTCTTGAGAACAGCTTATACACGTGACTCAGGAGGGAGATTGGTCTGTAGTTTTTCAAGAGGGTTTTATCACCTTTCTTGAAAAACAGTACCACCTCACTCCCGCTCCACGTTTCCGGGGTCTTGCCATGTTGGATGACGGAATTAAAGAGGCTTGCTAGCTCTTTCAGGACCGGAGTCCCGCCTGCCTTAAGCAGCTCTGTTGTGATTCCGTCATCACCTAGAACAGCTTAAAAACAATAAAGCTCCGTAGAGCCGCCCTAATCTCGCCTTGGTCAACGACCGGGAGCTCCTCGGAGTAATGGCGCGTAAGAGGGGCGCGCTGGTCATCAATACTGATTCCCACAGGTTTATCCGATCTTGAAGAGAACAACTGCCCATAAAACCTCTCTACCTCTCCGACGATCTCAGGCCTAGAGGTAACGACCCCACCATATTCGGTTTTAAGTTTTGTCAGACGCGGCCTCCCAAACTTGCGAGCGAACACTTTCGATCCCCGATTTTGCTCAATCGCAGCCATTATAATATATAGAAACATAAGGCGAAAGGCCACGTGTCCAAAGTATATAATGCACTTTAAATAAACTCAACAAAGCCAAAAATAATACTTTACGTTGTACAGAATAAGGTTTATTTTAGTTTGAATGTCTAACGGTCATTAATCTCTTTCGGACTAATTATTATTGAACATTTGAGTTATATTCTGCAACTTACTCGATGGAACATGAGAACTATTTATGCGTTTTTACAAAATATAAATTGAACTGTATTTTGAAAGTTCCGATGACGTAATAGTATCACCAATATGGACGCAATAATACGCAGGACGCAAGATTGTAGATAGATAGCTTAAATACTATATCATGGTCCAGTATGAAGCAGTGTAGTATTTAAAGATAGATCTTTGGCCAGCCCTTCGACATACTATGCAAGTGGATACTTTCCAGTTAACAACAAGAACCTTACCTTTATAATAGCGGAAGTGTTGATGAAGTCTAGGGTACCAAGTAGCTGCGCGATAGGTGTTCCGGGACCTAAGCCTAGCCCTGGGAGCAGGTCGAACTGGTGGAGCTGGAAGAGATATTATGATTATTTGGTGTTTTCCCATAAAAGTTGACCTAATGAGTTATTTTATATTATCTTTGAGAAAAATCCCTCCCATTTTCATTCGTCGATTTTCTCTCAGGGTTATAGTATAGAATTGTTCAGTATGTCGTGATCACGCTTAAACACGTCTTAGCGATAACACGCTGTATGTAATACTTATAGTAAAGTTTATTTGGTATATCACCTTTTCTCCTTTGATATCAACTTCGACATATCTCTCAACGTTCCCGTAGTTATACTTCGGCGTTCCTCTGTACTCTATCGTCAGCTTGCTGTCGTCAGAGCCGACGTCACAGGTCTCGTACATCGGGGACGTGTGGTAGGTGATGGTGGTGCGCCCGTGGTAGGAGGCGGGGTGAATGTTCAGGTCCTGGTCGGCGGGCGCGTGGCTTGTATCATCTTCGAAGTAACAGAGCTGGAAGTTATAATATATGGTTTTCGTTAATAGAAATACTTAGTCAACATCGAAATTAAACTTTATATAAGTACACATACGGAAAAGCACAAAGTTTAAAGTATACGCGTCACGTACACACAAGGAAGTAGAGGAGGCGGAGAGGGGGGGCGGTGGCATCATTTCATCAATGTTTTGTAATGTTCGTTTTGTGGTCAGCCGATCAACTTCCGATCAATTGGTTAAGCGAAACTGGTTTTAAATTCAGTTGCATACCAGGTAAATCATACATACTTTCCAAAACCTTTTATTCGGGTCATCTTTAAACGGCTGGTTCACATACAGAACGGACTGCACGGAGACGTTTCGACCGACACACTCCACGTTCGTGTCGGCGTCGATTTTCAAATACATCTCGTCGTTACTATCCTTGATTTTTCTGAAAAATAAAATGTAATACACGGAATAGTGGCTGAGAATCTAGCATGATTAATACTGAACCCATGGTAGTCGATTCAATGCTCAACAGATAGCTTTTATTTTGTAATGTTCAACAATTTGTTCATATTCATTATGTGATCGGAAACCTTTATGTATCTTAAGCGATTTAGAATCATGGGATAAATGACTTTCTTCATTACAATTACTTCTATTATCTTTAACTGTCTCTTTGATGATATAACACTGACTAGAGTCAACCTGATGGCGCTAGAGTCAACCTGATGGCCTAATACAAGTGTTTGAGTTCTATCAATAGTTGCTTAGTAATTTAGAGGTTTGGAGGTGTCGGTGCCTCGAGAAGTTTAGGATCCTGTATCTGATATATCTTTCTATCTATTCCATATTTTCAAACTTATTCCATTCACATAAGAGTAGACGAGTAGATAACGTGCTAACACACGAAACGATATCAATAATATACAAATTACATAACTTACTTGAAGTAACGAAGAACAGTTTTCAAGGTGAGTCCCATTTTATCAAACTCGACTGTATTTTTGAAACTGAAGGCGATGTGCAGGACCTCGTCCCGCCCGCGCGCAGGACGCGTCGGCGGTACGACGAGACCGCAGCCGGAGGATGTCATGAAACGTTCCACCGAGTTCAGCACAGACTGCTGCGACGGTAACATACTGGAAGAGGAATATAGAAAGTTTGAAAGGCTTCCAGGTATCTTCAATATTAACTATCACAAGCCTTTAATTAAGCATGTGCCGTTTTCTCGATATAATGTCTATGTTATTCTTTAGTTCAAAATATTATTTTTTTAAATTAGAACAGTAATCCGGTTCGTTAACAATTAGCTGCGTGGAAGAATGCCAAACTAGTCACCGTTCTTTCGCATTCAAAACATCAGTAGGGTTTACGTTTTGATAGTAAAAATAATAACTGTTTCAAATCCTAGGACGAGGGAATGGGAAGTACGCATAAATCTTACATAAATATAAATCTCACATAAATCATAAAATATTTGCATTAAAATATAAAAACCAAACTCACTCGTAAGTTATAAATTTGGACATGATGTACTTTTCAATAACTTCCGCTCCAGACATTTTTCTCTCGCAATCGAAGAAAACACCGCTGTCATCCTGGATATTGAAACAAAATGTTAACATTTTAGTATAGTAACAAAAATTGCCGACTACAGAATAGTACTTCCTGAAGAAGTAATAGAGCTTATTTCTTTATGCTGATCCATTGCCAGGCTTACCTAACAGTGTTGATGTCCTACTGCTGGGCTAAGCCCACCTCACCGTTGGCTTAAAGAAGCTTTGGTGTTTATTCCACATGCAGGTTACCTCACGATGTTTTCCTTCACCTAGAGTCAAGTACTAGATGAATTATAAACACAAATGAAGCATATGAATTTTCAGTCCCGGTTTGCCCGGATTTAAATCCACGATCATCGGTTAAGATTCACGCGTTCTAACTGCTATGCCATCTCGCTATGATTATAAAGGAAGAAATGCTCTTGCCATCAATCGACGTGATAGTGTCACTTTGGTTGGTAAGGTCGATCCACACATCGTGTTTATAATAATACCAGATCGTGAAATACTAACTTCTCCTCCATTCGAAGATACTGAGATGACTTCGGCACCCTTTTTCGAGTCCATTACTATTTGCACGCGGGAGTGTATCGCCACCCCCGCATGTTGAGCGAACGGGTCTGGCCAGGTCAGACTGAAAGCCAATGCTTGTTGAAAGTATAAGAATTTATAAGATACCGCGGTCGTAAAAGTATTTTTATATTGAAAATCTTTAAGAAATTTAGTTTTTCTTTTTACAAAAAATACTAAATGTATTATTACATTTAAAAAAAGATCTTCTTAATTGAATCCTTAAAACAACGGTTCAAATAGCTTGAGGATGCCTACTTAAGTAAAGCGTAATTTATTTCAAATTGTTTTGATAACTTATACGACTCTTTTCTTATTTTAATGACTTTATTTTCCTTAATAAAAATAAGGTCCTCCAGACCGATTTCGGCCACGGCGGCCAATCTCAAGAGAGATTAGCCAACAGCGCAGGAGATATTATAGTGCACAAGTGTGTGCGCAAACACAGGTGCACTCTCTTTTCCTTAGCTCTCATAATCCGATGGGACGGCAATCCGACACGACCGGAAAGAGTTCAGGCGCAGGACCAACGGCTTAACGTGCTTTCCGAGGCACGGGAGTGTACACACTTCCAACTTCCAGACTCCGGGCTACTACTGAGAATTTTCTGACAGAAAAACCCAATAACTATTTATTGGCCCGACCTGGGAATTGAACCCAGGACCACCGGGTCTGCAGCCTTATATCTAGCCACTAGACCAACGAGGCAGTCAACGTTAGTTTTCCTTACGGTATATGGTTTAATGTATTAAATATTATGTAATACCTGTAAACATATTAAGAGAACTCTTGGGGTCACTTTATCCTGGGTGAATAAACGAATAAATAATAATAAGTTATGACGTATGTCGAGTAGCGCTGGTTTAAGAATATCTTTTAACTACATTAAACACACGTCACAAGTAACCGGGACGGGGAATATAAATTCTACTCGCATAGTCCAGAATAAAAAGCCTACAGTGTGGGGGCAGGCACTATTTACAAGGTCGTTTCCACTGGCTTCAGTTTCTCAAGAAGAGCACAACATTAAAAAAGAAAGGTATGTTTTAAATAAATAAACTGCTCTCAAAGTACCCTCCTCGACAGCCTGATAAATATTTTTCATTGAAATGTCAAAAAGCGAACTGTTACGCCAAATAAATGGGATCATACATTAATGGGCAAGCGAACCAGCATCATATTCATTTAGCATTAAATACTACCGCACTAATTAACATGATAAACTTACGTGATACTCTTATGTTCGATGGGTTCCACGCCGACCTTGAACTTAATGGGCAGATGTGTGACGATGGAGCGCTGCAAGCGGACGCTGTGCTGAGACTGCAGCAGCGGCGCTGACGTCGACAGCGAGGTGACACTCGTAGCTTGGTAGCTGATAAATGTGTTGAACTTTAATATCACTACATCACTACATATTATAAAACAAAGTCCCCCGCGACGGCTGTCTGTCTGTATGAACGCGATAATATAAAAAAACTACTGACCGGATTTTCATCATTTTACACTAATGGACAAAGTGATTCAAGAGGAAGGTTTACGTGTATAATTCATTAATGTTTTCTGTAAATTTGTTGAAATATGACGATAATCGTTGAAGAAGTCGGATTAAAACGAGCCGATTGGGAGCTTTCATCGAAAACGCTGTAAAATCCTTTTGAAATATAACAAAATAATGTATGGTGAAATTGTTTGCCTTTCATAGATCTACAGAAAAGTCTGCAATGGCATATGTCTATCTTTTAAGGAAAGCTACATATACCCACTTTAATGTTTTAAAAAAATTGTTACATAATAATGTGATAATTGAAAAGCTATAAAAACGGATATGATATTACTCCTTATCAAATTAAATACGTTATATACTTTAAGCATTTCATGTATATTATAATTGCCCTTTACACCGCCCAATTTAAATTAATATCTTAGGAGTTATCGTAAAATTAAAACTATCGCGTAGTAAATAAATTCAAGTGGTCCCAGACCGATCATACTAACGCGTGAATCAACCGCCCGCGCGCTCCCGCGACCTCGCTGTCGCCCACTGTGGCTAAAAGCTGATACAATACTATGACAAATTATTTTTTTAGGAATATTTACTCTGCTTCCCGTGCGAAGCCGGGGCGAGACGCTAGTTGACTATATACCTACTAGCTGAGATTTAAATCAATCTTAGGTATAGACCAAGAGCTAGTGAACCCTCCGAGTAAGGGTATGTCTGTAAGGCTAAAAATTCTTATCGTACCGTACTTAACATGCTATGACTCATCACTATAAGAATTTATAGCCTTACAGACATACCCTTGCTCGGAAGGTTCACCCTTACCCCTTGCTCCGAAGGTTCACTAGCTCTCCTACTAGTAAGATCTTACCAATC
Source organism: Nymphalis polychloros (assembly GCA_905220585.2). Classification (NCBI taxonomy): domain Eukaryota; kingdom Metazoa; phylum Arthropoda; class Insecta; order Lepidoptera; family Nymphalidae; genus Nymphalis; species Nymphalis polychloros. The sequence goes on along the minus strand of HG992268.1, from coordinate 37,323 downwards.
GATACATTATTTTATTTTTTCAACTCTTATAGGCCAACTTGCCTGATGTAAAGCATCGACACGATCTAGGATGTAACACGCTTGCCTAGAAAATACCTGCATACTCTGTATATAAAGAATGTGTTCAATGTTCAATCTGTTTCCCAGTAACGATACTAAGTCATACTATAATAAAGAATCAGTCATCTGTCCTTTCATTAATTACAATTATTAATAATGAGTTGAGCCGAGATGGTCTTCAGAACACGTGATCCTTAACCAATGGTTACGGGTTCGATTCCCGGGAAACATTGAATGTTTATGTGCTTAATTATTTGCGTTTATAAATTATTTCGTTCTCGGCGTTGAAGGAACATCTTACTTAAGCCAGCATGTGTGTATCATAATTTACCGTATATGCAGGTCATTCTTCCAATACAACATATCGGCAGGCTCGACCGGGGCTGTGATGTTCCCTCTCACTGATGTGAACGTCACTATTGACGACTGGAGGCGGATCGGTGTGCCTGAAAGACGAAAGTATAAAGTTAGTATTATGTCATCCGGACCGATTTCGGCCACGGCGGCCAATCTCAAGAGAGAATAGCCAACTGCGCAGGAGATATTATAGTGCACAAGGGTATATGCAAACACATGTGCACTCTCAATTCCATAACTCTATTTACGATAGAATAACCTAATAACCTTTTATTGGCCCGACATGGGATTTGAGCCCAGGTCCTTGAGGTTTGCGACCTTATATCTAGCGTTTTCCCCGCGGTTTCACCCGCGTAGTTCCCGTTCCCGTGGGAATACAGTATCAAAATGTAGCCTATGTTGCTCGCTCATAATGTAGTTTTCCATTGGTAAAATAATTTTTAAAATCGGTTTAGTGGTTTAGGCCTGAAAGCGTAACAAACAAAAAAACAAGCAAACAAACTCACATTCGCATTTATAATATTAGTTAGGATTATTTACATCTATTTTAATATCACAGATTAAACCTTGGCAAGTTAAGCAACTTTTGCATATTTCTTAACTTATTCAGGTCCTTGACTACGTCTTTGTAAAATTTTATTATTACTGGTTCCGTTTTTTACGTATGGGGTTTTCCAATAGGGACGCTTGAACTTTAACAGCTGATTGCGGCCATATTGTTTGAGTGACAGCTGTCAAATGCAGTGTGTTATATTCATTCCGTCCTCCCAAATGGCATGGCACCCACCATGGCAGGTTACAGTGTCGAGCAGCACGTGCAAATCATAAAATTGTTTTATGAAAATGGGTCTTCAGTTCGAGCAACGTTCCGCGCACTTCGCCCGTTTTACGGTCGCGATGATCGTCCTGCCGAGTCGACTATCCGTCGATTGGTAGACAAATTCGAGTCAACCGGGTCAGTTAACAATCAGCCGGTTCCCGTGCGTCAACGTAAAGCGAGAGCTGCCGAGAATATCGCCGCTGTGCGCGACAGTGTCCTCGAAAACCCGCGGCAGTCAATTCCGCGTCGCGCACAGGAACTCGGCCTTTCGCAGACGACAACTTGGCGAATTTTGCATTGTGACTTGAGCCTGCACCCGTACAAGATCCAGCTGACCCAAGAGCTCAAGGTTAATGACCATAGACAGCGCCGTGTGTTCGCTGTCTGGGCATTAGAGCAGTTGGAAGTTGACGCCGATTTTGGCAAAAAAATCATCTTCAGCGACGAGGCGCATTTTTGGATGAATGGCTATGTCAACAAGCAAAATTGCCGTATTTGGGACGAGACCAATCCACACGAGGTTCACCAAGTGGCAATGCACCCGCAGAAAGTGACTGTTTGGTGCGGATTTTGGGCCGGAGGCGTGATTGGTCCGTATTTTTTCGAAAACGATAATGGTGTGGCCGTCACCGTCAATGGTGAGCGATACCGGTCGATGATAACCAACTTCTTTTGGCCTGAAATCGAGAATATGGATCTGGACAACATGTGGTTTCAACAGGACGGCGCTACGTGCCACACAGCACACGCTACGATGGAAGTTCTGCACGATCAAGCACCCTTAATGGAAAACCCTATAGTTAGAAGGACTTATTATCAGTAACTTTTGCATTTAAAATGTTAGCCTGATTCTCACCCAGTTCCGTCGGTAGGTAGACGTCCATCTGCACAGGATAGTACGCCATCTGTTGGTTAATGTGACTCCCGAAGCGAAGAAATTCCATTATGGATTTCTTAACTGAAAAATTCAGACAATTTAATATATTTTTTTAATGCTTGCAAACTTATGGTAATAAACATTTTTTGTTCTGCATGTAATAGCCCTGAAATAATTCAGTCGATAGAACACGAATGTCCTTTTTTAGTATCATTGACAGACTGCTGATGTAGTGTAGTACAGCCGGGTTGCTCTATTTAACAGTTTTGAGTGAGCTATCACAATCTAACTACAGCAACAAGGAACATAAAACCTTAATTTCCATGGTTTTTAGACCATTGCTAATGCTATGAGCCGTGGACATTATCTGCCATTACATGACTCATTTCGGTCTTATTCTATGAAAAACAAAATTAATAAAATTTCAACATAGCTGTTTATGGTACAACAAAAACTCGTTGTAGTGTACTTATTTATGTATTTGGATAAGAGTTTAGAGATTCTTTCTTGATATCAAAGCGTTTTTTTTTTTTGCACCTGGCTCTATTTTGGCCCTGCCGCTCAGTGACGACGTCGATGGCGTACCCCCTAGCGACTAAATATTATCAAAAGCGCTTACTGTCATTTTCGTTCCAGCTTTCGAACCTGGACTGGTTGACGTGAGTCGCGTACACTGTCTTATCGTGAACCTTTACCACGATGTCGATGTGCACCTGGAGACATAGCACAGAACCTTTACTCCCTAGAAAGAAAACTGTAAGCAAGTGTGTGTGCGCCACAGATTAAATACGTGTACATGTACAGTAGAAATAATACTTTTTCCTCCCGTTCGTTTCAGTAAAATCTACAATCGGAACCAGTGAAAGCCTGAAATTAAATTTAATCTCAATGCGTATGTGTCTATTAAAAATTTTCATTTTGATTTACCGAGCCTACAGGTTCTAAGCCTACTAAAAGTACAAATAAATTTTATTTTTTTAAATAGACTGGAGGATCTAATTCAACTTATTATATTTGACTAGGTTACACTGAGAAACTTTACTTAATATAACACATACTTAATATTTGGCGTAAATACACTCAAGGAATTAAGAAAAATAACTTAATCATTGGTAGTCAATAAAAATCAAAGAAGCCAAACACCACTTGGTTTACTTATTAGCTTGACCGTAGAAGTACTCCAGTTGAAAAAACTAAGATCACAGATAAAGTTACCTTACGTAATGTTATTACAACTTACTTCCTCTGGTGTCTTCAAACTCGAGACCTTCATCTTTTCCAAAACTTTAACTAGTTTTTCAACGTTATCATTCTTAGAGTTTAGTTTGTATATTTTCTTAAACAGATTAGAAGCAACACCTTCTGCTATGACGTAGATCTAGAACACACAAAGTATAAAAAATATTCAAGGGGAGAACTCATTGGCTATAAATCCTACTTTTTTTATAGAATAGGTAGGCAGACGAATACATGGGCCACCTGATGATGAGTGGTGACCAACGCCTATATACATTGACATTATAAGTGATGTTAAGCATCGCTTACATCGCCAATGCACCACAAACCTTGGGAACTAAGATGTTATGTCCCTTGTGCCTGTAATTACACTGGCTCACTCACACTTCAAACCGGAACACAACAATACCGAGTACTGCTGTTTTGCGGCAGACGAGCTTGCACAAAGCCCTACCACCAGTAATTTATTAACGCTCTGTGTATGTAGAGTGCATTATTCTTATTGACTGCCTCGTTGGTCTAGTGGCTAGATATAAGGCCGCAGACCCGGTGGTCCTGGGTTCAATTCCCAGGTCGGGCCAATAAATAGTTATTGGGTTTTTCTGTCAGAAAATTCTCAGTAGCAGCCCGGAGTCTGGAAGTTGGAAGTGTGTACACTCCCGTGCCTCGGAAAGCACGTTAAGCCGTTGGTCCTGCGCCTGACCTCTTTCCGGTCGTGTCGGATTGCCGTCCCATCGGATTATGAGAGCTAAGGAAAAGAGAGTGCATCTGTGTTTGCGCACACACTTGTGCACTATAATATCTCCTGCGCAGTTGGCTAATCTCTCATGAGATTGGCCGCCGTGGCCGAAATCGGTCTGGAGGACCTTATATTCTTATTATTTAGGCGGATTATTGAGGCGGATGATTCAGAAGTCTTTGTAATACTCTGGTTTATGTGCCTCATACATGATCAATTGAATTTAATCTTTTATCTTAAATTTGTATTAATAGTTTTTTTTTGTCATTAATTATTTAATTGTTAATTCTTATATATTTTATTTATTATTTTTGTGATTGTGATTCTTATTTTAACACTAATTATTTATGTATATTATGTAATATTATTAATGTGTGATTTAAATGTATTGAATGGGCCTTGATGCCTGAAAAATTAAGATATTATTATTATTATTTAAATTTGGTCACTGTTCTGTTTTCATCGTACATTCATTTCCATGCGAACATTTGTAGTTTAAAAGGTTACAAATTAATGTTGACCGAGCGCAATTTTGCACAAAATAATCCAAATTGCGGAAGACTCGTCTGCTCGAGTTCCCGTATATATTTACTAGGTCATTGTGTCATTCTTGTTATAATATATAATAGACGATAAACAGTGATGTTGGTGTTAAATATTACATTCTCATTTCCTAATATGGCTAATTTCCTTTTAAATTTTCTCATTGGCCAACCGATAGGTCGCTGATTCGATTAGGCGCTGAAGAACTAAACTATTCTACTCTAAATCTAAATTTCTTCAGCCATGTCTATGTGACTAGATGATGGAGTGAAGGAGTAGAAAACGTCTGTATTTGCGACAAAAACTATGCATTATTCAAATGTATTGAGATGTTCTGTTGTCTGCTTGTTACCATAAATAGAAGCCACCGAATAAAAAAAGGAATCACACAATTATAACCAAATTATATGAATACTGACAGAGGCTACGTATGGTCTTCTCCCGCCAGAGGACACAGTGAGCGCTGCGAGACTTGGCGCCGGCTCGGCCCCGACGCTCATCAGCTGTACCCAAGGACTCAGCTCTCCGCTAGATGCTATATAGTTATTCGTAGCCCAGTAAGTTGTGTCTGGATTCCTGACATATTTGGCGACAAATGGGACGTAATCGGCTCTGTAATAAAATGTTCTAAAGTCATTATTAATGTAGGGACGAGATCTTTGCTAGTTATTGATAGTATCAAAATACAAGTATGTTTTAAGTCAAAGTAAGTTTTTAAAAGTGAATCTGTTATTCGTATCAGTATTATGACAGTGCGCGATTATGCCCGCGGCTGGGCGTTGTGAAGCATCGGTCGGGATTTAGATTCTTCTGATAAAAACCGGCAAAGGCTCAAAAGATTTTCTTTTCTTGAAAAGAAAAAATCACCTTCCTTACATTTCAATTTAAATATCCAGTATCAGAATCAACGAATATTACGTCTCCGCTATATTATCCTATTATGTAACATAAGATACATATTTTCACTTGGTGTTAGGGCTATGTACAAGCCTGCTAGTTCCACCCACTCCTCAGATAATCTACCGTCTAACAGAAATAGTTTATACTTGTGTTCCGAATTAAAATGTGAGTGAGCTAGTGTAACTACGGTAGGATATAACATCTTTTGACGTGATAGCGTCTTATAAATCGATGAACGCCGGCTGCACGCACGAAAAAGCATACAGCCACCCGATGGTAAGTGGTCACCAACGCCCATAGACATTGGTATTGTAAGAAATGTTAACCATCCATGCGCCATGGGAGCTAAGATATTGTTGTCTCTTGATATCCCTTATGCCTATTATTACACTGGCTCACTCACCCTTCAAACCGAAACACAACAATACCAAATACTGTTATTTGATGGTACCTACCCGATATCTTTGTTCCCTAGCTATTTTATTTATACAAATAAATTAATAATGTATTTTAAAAAGGTTTTTAACTTTTAGTTGTCGCTGGACACGTTTCTCGGTCTGTTCATCTTATTCAACGCATCATTGTTGCAAGGTCGTGTGCCGGTTAATTTTTAACAGTCTAGCTCTTCAATAAGGAGACCTTCTAACGCTTTCACCCTACTTAAGGCCACGTATGCTTGACGAGCAGCGAAAAACTTCGAGCCTAGGTATACAACGGCATCGTCGACGGTACTACCCTGCATTTTGCGAACTGTGCAAGCCCAACATAATATAATTGACAGCATTTGTCGTTCTACAGTGCCATGACTATATTTTGCTGGAAATTGCAGTCTTGTGTTGAATGAGATGAACACCGTCTTTACCGAAATCTATACGAACAGATGGTATGTCTGTTTCATACATTTCCGTGCTCTCCGGAAGCAGGGTCATATGATTTCTGTAATATGTCCGATGGCACCATTCACCAGATCTTTGGACACATCTACATTGTAATGCAACATCACCTTGTCCCCGGCGAATATTTCTAATTCCTTAGCGTAGCCCCGTAGCCCTCCTATCTTATTTATGTCGGCTGGTATAATATTAATTAAATTTATGTCGAATACGATCTACTAGACTGTCCTGTGCTATTATTTTGTTAATAGTTACACCACAAGCTCGGAAATGTTCGAGAACAGTTTTGATATGATTGTATACTTGTTGGTTAGTGGGATAAATTCGCAGTGCTTTTTCAATGGTAAAGTTACCAGTTTGGTTGGTTTAAACCATTTACCCCGTAAGGTAGCAGGAAGAATCATGCGAATCCCTCTGCTTTCCGTTCATGAGCCACATTAACAATGTTTTCTATTATTTTTCTGGTAATTTTGTTGATATTATTGAAGCTTACTTTGATTTTGGCCTTACCCTACTTCTAGACAGGTTGCAAACCAATGTTATTGACGCCTATCTCACCAAATTACACAAGTCAAATTTAATCAACCGCTGCTACAGACTTGAACAATTCGACCAATATCATAATTGAGGACAAAAATCCCAGTACACCAAAAGTCCAGACGGATTGGAGCGACCGAGTATATGCTCAGCATCTTATTTTTTTAAAACTCGTATTCGTAGTCTCGGCAAGCCCTTTCATTTGATACCAATATTGTAAAAATGCATTAAAAATTATATTAGTCCGCAATCTTCGGTGTCCACCATGTTGGATTTAGAATAACGTCACACAGCTAACCATATGTTGTCATCTAAACTAAACGTGTATACAAAATTTCAGATCAATCGGTTGAACATATTTGCTTCAAATTTGTGTTTCAAGCTTTAGAGGTCCGCCATATTGGATTTAGAGTGACGTCACTTTATTTTTCGAGTTATTCTTAGCAAACCTTTTCATTTGATACCCATATTATAAGTGTGTGAGATGTTGTGAGAAATAATTATAGGAAAGATAACGATTTTTCATAATTTAAATAAAATAAAAATGAGAATATTATTAACGAAATATTTAATAATATATTGATTTAAATCAGAATGAAGTGTTTGTATTACGTCATAAAACAACCGGTAGTCAGATGTGGGGCAGAGTAGTGTTATTGACTACAGACTATATAAAGCGACGCAAGGCCATGAGAGGGGACTTGCTGTCGAGACATGGAACAGAACGTTGCCTCCTGTCGGTGTTATTCGACTCGGAGTACCTGCTATTACCAATTTCAGATAAGTATCTCTGTTAATGAAATTAATATCTTTATATTGTTTATTTATAATTTATAACAAGTGCATGAAAAATAACTAGTCCGCCATCTTGGGTGTGCCGCCATGTTGGATTTAGAATGACATCACACAGGTAACCATGCATTGTCATCAGAACTGAACGTGTATACAAAATTTCAGCTCAATCGGTTGAAGATATCTGCTTCAAAATTGAGTTGCAAGATTCCACGCGAACAAATTACAGACATTGCAAGTTAATATAAAGCTTGTAAAAAGTAATTAATGTGTGTAAAATAACATTAAAAATTATTAATAAGCAAAGTTCTACCAAACTACTCCTCTGCATAATAATTATAGTGCATGAATATACCCGCGGCGGTCTTTCATCCGACAAATGTGATATTCATAATAGTCCCTTAGCCTTCAAGCACGATATGAATTTAAAACAAAAACCATGCCCACGGAACGTCAGTGGCATGTTTAACTCACAATCTTTGGTTGAAATCTGTAGGTGTTTTATCAACCGCACATATTGGCTCCAAGCTTTGCAAAAAGTTGCAGTGATTATTTACTGATACAGAAATATTTGCAAAATATAAGAACTTTTGCGTTCAGATTTATTTTATATGCAGAGTTTATGTTATTTTTAGGGTTCCGTACCTCAATAGGAAAAAACGGAACCCTTATAGGATCACTTTGTTGTCCGTCCGTCTGTCTGTCTGTCAAGACCCTTTATCTCGGGAACGCGTGGATGTATCGAGTTGAAATTAAAACGATATAGTCAAGTCTACAGTCTCTTGAAGCTGTGAAAAAATCAAACTTCTAAGTTAACGTTAAAAAAAAGATACGGCCATTTATGCAATAAAAAACGTATATTTCGACACTCAAGGGAATCAAAATTTGTAGGGTATTTCCCGTTTACCTAGAACTATGAAATTTGGCAAGTAATACCGCCTTATACTACAAGTTTAGGAAAAACTATACATTTGTAATTGAATGTAATTGAAAGGAAAGGCGGCCCAAATTTTGAATTGAGTTAACCGTGTCGCGTGGGGTATCGTATGAAAGAGCTTCATTGGCACAAGCTTAAACAGATTTTTAATTATTTTTATGATGTGTAGTTTTCGATGTATGACGAAGAATGAAAAAAAAACCTTTTCCCTTTTTTATAAGTATAGGTAGGTACCTAATAATTTTGGTGTATGTAGTACCAAACAGTTTGCACTGTAATGCATACCTGCTTATTTAATTTAATATTTTGTAACTAAACATAATCCTAAATGTGTACCTACAAATTTGGACGGAACCCTCGCTGGGCGAGTCCGACTCGCACTTGTCCGGTTTTTTTATTTTAATACAATCATAAGAAATATTTATTTTAGTAACGTAACATTTCTTTTAAATTATATTAATTTTTCTATCTATGTTTAATGATTTTACTTAATATTTATTTATGGTGTTCTTTAATTATAAACTCTTTCAAGAACCATTAATTGTGATGTATCACAACCTGCCGTTTTCTGGCGGACATGTTTATATAAATAAGGTCCTCCAGCCCGATTTCGGTCACGGCGGCCAATCTCAAGAGAGATTAGCCAACTGCGCAGGACATATTATAATGCACAAGTGTGTGCGCAAACACAGGTGCACTCTCTTTTCCTTAGCTCTCATAACCCGATGGGACGGCAATCCGACACGACCGAAAAGAGTTCAGGCGCAGGACCAACGGCTTAACGTGCTTTCCGAGGCACGGGAGTGTACACACTTCCAACTTCCAGACTTCAGGCTGCTACTGAGAATTTTCTGACAGAAAAACCCAATAACTATTTATTGGCCTGACCTGGGAATTGAACCCAGGACCACCGGGTCTGCGGCCTTATATCTAGCCACTAGACCAACGAGGCAGTGCCGTTTTCTGGCGGACATGTTTATATATACTAATAATAACGAAACTTACACATTTCTGTATCTGCTGAAGAACTTGTTGCTGTCCAAGCTCTTCACGGTGGTATACCAGAACCTCTGCAGCTCTTTACTGCTGGAGGTCGCTATGAAGTCATGTATGAAGAGGAAGTCACTTTCTCGCATTCCAGAGCTGAGGATGTCATGAAGCGCCGTTATCCTTAGCTGTATGTCTTCTTGCTCGTCTAATAGGATTGGTAAAGATGTCTCTAAAGCCTAAATATGGAATAGAAATATTTTAAAACTGAGTTTTATTTTCCCAATAGTAATATCATCATCATTTTCATAATATATATATTCTCTACAAGTTTGATTTATTGTAACATAAACATTTGGATGGATTGCCTTAAGAACAATTCGATATATAATACGGTGTTACTTTAATATTTATAAGTAAAATCAGCAACAGAATAACTTTAAGTTAGGTATATTAATATCAACTGCACAGAGACGATGACGTCGTCCACTGATTTAGATCAGCCATCTGAGCAGAAAAGCCTCTAAGGCTAAAATGTGTATCACTCTCATAATCCGATGTAGCGGCATTTGCAGAGCCGGAGAGAGTTCAAACGTAGTTACAACGGCGTTATGGATGACCGTGGTGAAGATGCCTAGCTTATGAGCTTATAGCTATCACGTGAGCTACTTACTGCATATCCTCTATTCCCGTGTCCACAAGCCAGTGATGCCCAAAGTCTCTCATGTCTGTTTCTCGTCCTGTCCGCGTATATTGTGCGTATGTACGATTCTGCAGTGTATCCCAAACTGCAAAGCCCTTGTAGCCAGACCATACGGTCCAAATATTGGGGACAATCTATAAGACACATTTCCGATCAAAATTGTTTCACTGGAATGAACTATTTGCATTTAATTTTTTTATACTACTATATACGTTTACTTAGTTGGTGTCGGTTGATCACTTACCACTATACATCCTAAAGTATTTGACAACGATATTATCGAAGTAGTCCTGTTTGACCTTTCTCGATTCCGCAGTCTTAGAAACCAGGACGGCAAACGACAGAATTCCCGCATGCCTGATGTCTGAAGGAAAGTCCAGTCCGAGCTTGGTGAAGGTCTCCAACTCCTCAAGAAGATTCTGACTGTGGTTAGCGACATTGAAGGGCAGCTTCCGAATTAGAGAGAGAAGGGTTGCATCTTCGATTTTCTCCTAAAATTATTGTGCGTTACGTCATTATTTATATTGATTTACCTAAAGGGACTTAGTTACAATGACATATTGATAACAAATTTTTGATCACGAGCTGGGTTCAAGCCTTCTGCCATTGATAATGTAAGTAATTAGTTATCGATACTTCCGTACATAATCAGGCTGTCAATCAAGTTAATTCATAATATTGAAAAAATCAATTGTTGATGATTAAAACTTTAATTTATTTTATTTTAATTGACCCTCTAAAATTCATCCAAATTAATTACCTTTTCTTCTACAACTAAATACTTGACAAATCTAGCACAGGCGTCGCTCCTCCCGTGCGGTAGGACTTCCAAAAATATATTCCTTGCTGTCTCCAAGTCATAGCTTGTTCCGAGGACGAGGTCCTCGAACAGTTTGACAAGAGATGCGTATGACAGGCGGGTAACTGTGCTGGAAGTAACAAGTGTTTACGTATTAAACGACAAACTTTTCATACGTACGGAAGACATGACAGCATCAGCCTTATCGACAAGCTCAAGGTGCGTGACATGAGAGAGATGGGCTTTGTATTCGTAATGATGAATGAATGTTTATGTTTATAGCTTACAGAATTACTAAGTTGAAAGTATAGATCACAGGCCACTTGTCCTTTGAAAGATTGATACCCAATGAGGACGAGGACTGTAAATGGCTCACTGCTTGACCTTTCTGTTATTGAGGAGAAGGTTCGGAACTTATTCCACCACGCTGCTCCAAAGCGGGTTGGTGGATACACATGTGATAGAATTTCAGTGGGATTAGACACATGCAGGTTTCGTCACGATGTTTCCCTTTACCGTCAAGCACGAGATGACTTATCAACAAGCACAAGAAAATTCAGTCGCTCTTGCCCGGGTTTGAACTCGCGATCATCGGTAAGTAAGATTCATGTGTTCTAACCACTCGGCCATCTCGGCATATGGAGCTCAGTGCCCCGGAACAATTAAGACAAATGACTTGAAGATGCCGGAAAGCGCTGAAAGCAGAGGATAAATTATTCGGAGGATTATAAATATTGATTACTTACTTCAAGAGATTGATGAAATCCAAATTATGTATCAGAGATGCATTTTTAACAATGTTGTCTGTATCGATACCCTTCTTGGCTATTTTCAAAAGGATCTGAAATGAAATATAACATATATTAATAATAAAGTCATCTTTTAGTTTTACTATTTTGCTATTAAAATGTAAAACAAACGTTTTATGATCTTATAGTTTTAAATATTACGGTTTCACTGTACTATTAATGAATTTAGACAACAGAATGTAACCATTGCTTACAGAGTTAGCAAGTTGAAAGCATAAATATATCTATAATATATAAATATATTATAAAAATATACTTTGAATTTGACTGTCATTCTGAGTGATTTCGTGCGTGGAATTTTCGTTGTCCCGACCCGGAATTTGAACCAAAGACCTGAAGATCTACAGTCTTGTAAGCTAGACCCTAGTTCTTGTCACCGACAGTGTAAATCGTAGCCGTCCCAACATATGAGCATTGCCCGATTACAAATGTAAGCATAATTAATGTTAATGGGGATGAGTCTTAAAGTAGCGTTTACGGTGAACTTTGGAAGATTGCATGTTGATTGTCAAAGTGACATAAATTTTGAATGTTAAATTATATTAAGCAGAGTTAAATGTGTATTTTATTTAATTTTTCCAAAAGACAGACAAAAGCTACATGGGCTATCTACTGGTATGTGGTCCCCTTTGATATTAGTACTGCATTAAATATAAATCAGTTCTTACACTTGGGAACTAAGAGTCTCTTGTGACTCTAATACTGGCTAACTCAGCCTTCGAGCTATATAGAGTATTGTTTGAAAGCAGAATAACTTGTCAATGGGTAAGTATTATGAGAGCTTATTTAACACGATAATAACTATTTTGTTAGTCAACTTTGTAAGCGTAAGCTACGTTGCTTGTACCTCATATGTTTCGTTCCTCAACTCGCTCTGAGAGAAGGTACGGATGCCTGTGGTCCAGTCGTCGAAGCTCCCAGCATCGTACTGCAAGCCGGTCCGAGTCACGTTCAACTTTTCTACCGTCGGTGATGGGGAGTCAGTGTCGTAAGAAAGGGTTAGCCTGTTATAAGACACAAAATTATCTTACAGTTTTTGATATAGTTTTATCATAATTCTTACATATTCTAAGGTGGCCACTACAAGAATCACTTAATTATTGTCTATAACCTGAACTCCTTCTGAACGGCTGGACCAATTATAATTATTTATTTTATGTATGTTTGAGTGAGTGGATAGTTTAGATTGAGATACTTATATTTGGTAGGCTAGCATTATTTTTATGTACAAATGACTGCGTCGTTGGTCTAGTGGCTAGATATAAGGCCGCAAACCCGGTGGTCCTGGGTTCAATTCCCAGGTCAGGCCAATAAATAGTTATTGGGTTTTTCTGTCAGAAAATTCTCAGTAGCAGCCCGGAGTCTGGAAGTTGGAAGTGTGTACACTCCCGTGCCTCGGAAAGCACGTTAAGCCGTTGGTCCTGCGCCTGAACTCTTTCCGGTCGTGTCGGATTGCCGTCCCATCGGATTATGAGAGCTAAGGAAAAGAGAGTGCACCTGTGTTTGCGCACACACTTGTGCACTATAATATCTCCTGCGCTGTTGGCTAATCTCCCTTGAGATTGGCCGCCGTGACCGAAATCGATCTGAAGGACCTTATGTACAAATAAAAATCATCAGATATCTACCGCATCAGATATTCTCATCAGATATTCTACCGCAAAACAGGAGTATTTGGTATTGTTGTGTTCCGGTTTGAAGGGTGAGTGAGCCAGTGTAATTACAGGCACAAGGGACATAACATCTTAGTTCCCAAGGTTGGTGGCGCATTGGCGATGTAAGCGATGGTTAACATTTCTTACAGTGCCATTGTCTTTGGGCGTTGGTGATCACTTACCATCAGGTGGCCCTTACGCTCGTCCGCCTTCCTACACACTATTAAAAAAAAAAAAACTATTATGTTATATACTAGCTGTATTGTTTTATCGCTGTAGATTTTGTATATTAATCTAATAACTTGCAAACGCCATACTGGATACAAAGAACCGAATATCACGTACAAGTTAAAAGGTTTGTCCTTACTTGCAAAGAAGATGTACTTACTCCGAAGAAACCCCGAGCACGTGCCCACTAACTCTGTATTGAAACACGCCTCGCATGTTCAAACTGATAAGTCTGTTCCCATTAAACTCGTAAACACGCTCTGACGTCGCTATGTTCTCTGGCTGGAATAAATACAAAAGTATTGGAGAATCAAAAACATTATTAGACACAGGAAAATATATAATTCCTTTATTGCCTTTCTATCGTCGACCCTTTGAAGGAACATTTTGGATGAATTTTAAGTTTAAGTAAATGTAAAAAATATATTTAAATATTTTTTTCGTAATTATTTTATGTGCTTGATGTGGTCTCCTATAATTGAAGGAGCACACATATTTTAAAACATTATTCCACGATGTAATGTTCTCGTAAATGCGTATCCTTTGTTAGAGATTCTTAATGAATAATTAAATAAATATTAACGAATTTGTGAGGAGTTGTATTACTCGTCAGTAACAAACACCACCTTGTTTCTTCTGTTATTCAACTTCATAGTGCCAATACTAGTTATATGAGAGGACCCCAAAAAAAGCATCAGTTGCTTAGTGAGAAATCCGCTCTTTCTTATTATCTCATATTGCTAATAATAAAGTTTGTCAAAACCATATGCTGTTTCTTTAACTGGATTTTCTCAGGTCTCAGTGTGTTATTTCTACCCTGAACTGCCGCAGTCACTATTACTTTAATTATCAATGATTATTTTATAAAATGAAATTTTATAAAATATTTTATACGCGTGAGAAGGTCCACAGTGGTAAACCTCACCATAATTTATACTTACAGCTCCTCTACCGTTATCACCACCCCAGGGCACAGAGCTCCAGCTGGTTTGGGAAACGACGGACGCCTTTTGGTAAGAACTGTACTTTCTTATGGTGTTACCGTTCGCTGTATACACCATGAGGCAGCTTTCGTAGAGACATGGCTGGGAAGATTAAATTTTACGGTTATGATTTCAGGATATGTATGTTAAGATATTCCCGTGTAGCTACAAATAAGAGAATAGTCATTTAATTTATCAAATTAAATAGCTTCAATTTATAAATTTTGTGAACGATAACTCATTGTATGTAATAATCGATCTACTTAGAAGTGCAATTTTCCCAAGATTGGTTCAGTGTCTCGGGACTCCAAGCTAAGCTGTCTATAGGCATTCGTGATCTTGCAATCCGACAAAGAGAACTATGTAAAATTATGAGTAATAGAAACAGCGAAGTCAGTGTATTTGGAAATGATTTTGGTTGTAATATATTGAAATAATTGACCTCCTCGTTAGTATAGGAGCCGCTGTCTTTCCTCAGTTGGAAATTGTTTGCAATAGCCCTCTTCAAGTTTGTACACCACACTGGTTCGTCCATCACGTACAGGGCGCTGATGAAGCCATTCTCCTGGAAGTATTTAAAACATTTTTTTTTTTTTTGTTTTGAAATAGATACAACAAAAAGATAATATTTATCAGAAATATTTTCTAAAGTTTAACTCACTTGATATTCCACTTCCCAGGGCCACTTCAAATATTTAGCAGCTTCCTCTGACTGATAGGATGAATAGCCAGAACTCTGGCTGTAGAGCGAAGTCTGCAAAGAACAGAGTGCTTACAAAGAATATGCCTTTAAATGTATTAAAAATGTACAGTTTTAATCGCGTTAAACGTAACTGCTCTGGCTCCCCGCCACATAATCTGTTTGTGATTAATAGATTTGACACGATCGCCAAGGACATCTATGTTTTTTTTTTTTTTTTGTAAAAGTTTTGATATGATTCACTTTTCTATAATTCGCCACAAGATGGCCTGCATTAAAACTTTTGGTACATTGGAACACGTTCAGGAAAATGTCTGCCTGGTTTTGCTCGCATAATAATTTATAAACACTAATTATTAAAAGTAATGCTACCTCGAAGTCTTCTAGCTTGAATCTTATCCTGGTATAGTTGTTGTAAACTATGAGTAATAGTCTCGCTTCTATCGTCCAGTACGAGTCGGTGGAGGGTGTTCCAGTGGACACATTCGTCTTCAGTATGTAGTTGTACTGTCTGAGCTCTGGAAACAATACTTGGATTCCGGCTGACGATGTGAGGGAAATGCCTGGAAATCGTTTATTTCAATTATTTATATTTATTCTGGAGTCTCGCGGCGTTCTGAACCGAGATGGCCCAGTGGTCAGAACGCATGAATCTCAATCGATGATCGAAACCCAGACAAGCATCACTGAATTTTCTTGTTCCTAATTTGTGTTTATAATTCATCTCGTGCATGACAGTGATTTAAAATATCGTGAGGAAACCTATATATTATGTCTAATTTCACGTGAATTCAAATTTTGACTATTTAACACAATTTTTTTTTTCAGTTGAGAGCATTAGTGTACGTTTATTAAAAAAATCTTTATATCGTACTTAACAATCCAAAAGTATATATATAAGGAGTAACTCACCGAC
The DNA here is from genome assembly GCA_905220585.2 of Nymphalis polychloros. Lineage (NCBI taxonomy): Eukaryota > Metazoa > Arthropoda > Insecta > Lepidoptera > Nymphalidae > Nymphalis > Nymphalis polychloros. The sequence goes on along the minus strand of HG992268.1, from coordinate 20,852 downwards.
GAGAAGTAAGAAGCAATTAGATATCATTATGACACGTTATCTGTAATCAAACAACACGAATACAACAACAGCAACAACGAAACGATGAACGTCATTACACTCAAGTGACATGTTGGCGCTTACGACATTCTTGTATCATTTGAATGGAATTGAATATAATCGAATGGTGATGAAGGAATATATACTAGATAGTCATGCACATGGGCTTTGTGGTCAAACGAAGTGAAAGACTTCCAGGATACAGGTTTTCGCCTAGTTTGGAAGTCAATAGAATTAGCCTATGACATGTCATGTACCTAGTTTTTATATTATAATTGTGTTTTTATTTTTTTATTTCTTTGTGGCTGTTTTTTTTTCAATAAATTATTATTATTATTATTACATTAAGGATGTCTCCATGAAATTCTACCACATAATGTATCTTCAACTCACACTAGACTAGCGAAAGTTTTATCAAAATTGAAATTGCTCAGTCTGGTGCTTTAACATTGATAACAAATTGAAAATAAATGAATCGAAAATAGTTTTAATAAATCTACTTCTAACTTAAAACAATATAAGTTACAAAGAAAAGAAAAAAATACATTTTATGTTATAACAGTGTGACAGCAACAAAAGTTTGTATTAAGTTCTCGTGTTCCCGCGCTGATATTCAAAATCTAACGAGAATTTATGCAATGCAAGTTTTGTACGAAATAGTGTATTTTTTTAATAACAATTTCTCTAAAAAAACTTGCTCCCGTGGCTTATGTTTTAGTTTTGCTCCGAATTTCAAATTGCAAAAAGAATAGTACAAGTCAAATACTACAAGTCGACTATGGGTAGTATTCAAACTATTTAGCTCTGTGTGTGCATTTTGAAAACCAATCAAATATAACTAAAATCTCTACAAATTCAATCATAAAATATGAAACAAGGAATCATCACTGATCCCGAACTGATTGATTCGCAGAAAGTGATGGTTGGTAATTCTAAGGAGACAGACGAGACGGTCACGGGATGGTTTAATGCAAACAAATGTTTGAGACTTGTTTACGTCGTTTGTTTACAGCTCCGTGTATGCTTGCACCCGTCCTCTCAGTTTGACGTTTTTTATTTAGTAATGTTTTTTATGAGTAAAACGAATTTAGGTTTAAAATGGATTTTCCAAATGTTTTTATTAACTTCCTGTTTGAGTTAAATTATGCTAGACGTTTGAACTATTACACAAACAAAGTTAGTATGTAAATAAATGTACGAGGTCGATTCTAGGTAGTATCTTTCTGTTTTTACAAGCTTTTATTTAACATCCAATGTTTTTTTGTTCGTAGCCACTTCTTCTTAGCTTACGAAGTTAACATTTTACATGTTGATTGGCTGAGTGTGACCTAAGTAGACCCAGGGTTGACTCCCAACACGGCGTAGTCAAGATATTTTGTATGTTTTTAAAAATGTTTTATTATTAATACCTCAAGATAGATTGGATATGTAAGTAATGTTAATCACTCACTACTAATACACTACAAATAACGTTTATCCTGTTATTACACTGGCTCACCAAAGCGGCAATACTTGCTCATCATTATTTAGGTTTGTAGTGATAGTCAGCCAGTGTTAAAAATTTATCGTCTGACTTCTGATTGTAAGAAAAAAAGAAGTTGACATACGAAATTGATTACATTAATTATTGTAATTAAAGGATGTAAGTGTCAAAATAGCGTGTCCACTCCTCGTCTTATGACACTAAGATCGTGTTGACAATGCAATGACGAATTAGAGATTGACCTCTCTGACCTGTGTCATATCAAATTATAATTTGCTTTAAGATTTTTTTAACAATAACGCCTAATATAAAATCTTTTCAACTCACTTGTAATAATTACTTAGTTAATTATGTTTACTTGAAGCAAAACATTGTTTACATCAAGATAGCAAAGCTCGATGCACAATAACAGCACTGCCAATACCAGAATAATATTCAAAACTATACCAAAAGTTAGCGAGAACATATATCATGTGACGAATATATAACACAATACGTAGCACTTGTATACAACTAGTAACTTAAGGATGCGAAGCTATTGCCACTTATATAACGTTATATTTTACGCACTAAATTATCGATTAACTAAATATATTACTCACTTTGTGAAGTATATAAAGTGTGTATGTGTGTGTGTACACGACCGACCGACTACACCGTGTCTTAGTAATGATAATTACTAAGACGATGCACAGAAATGGGTTGTAGCTCTAATGTTTTAATATGACTTAATTATTTTGTATATTAAGACTTCGTGTGTCGCTTTATTGATTACAGATGATATTTAATTATATTGTAAGATCTAATATATGTTCAGGTTAGAATGAATTTTAAGACTGTGGAAGTGCAACTGCGTTAAATATTTGATATTTTTCAAAACCCCGCCCACAACCGATTAGCCGAAAAGTCTAAAATTGACAACAATTGTTTTATACTAATACTCCAAAATATACATAAAGCTTTAATAATATCGAGCAATAAAATACATTAAAGTAAAAATTTAAAAATCACATTAAATATAAAATAAGCAGTATATAAGAGTTACAAGACTTTTATCTCAGCCTTATCGGCGAGATGACGAGTGCGTGCACTCTGACCCTTTGAATTAAACATTTATTAATACCTGACCACTCTAACTGGGCCTTTCATTACAAGTCACTTATATTTAAATAAAGGGTCGACTATGAACCTATCATTACCGGGGACCGATCTTTATTTATCCTTTTAAAACGACTACGGAACTAAATACGTAAATTTTAACAAACTTGAAATACATCGCGACCACAGCGAGAATGCTTTCCGTAATCAGGCTGGTTCGTGATGAGTAAGTTCGGTGTGGCTTATCACGGCCAGCTTGTGAGTCTCCACATATCTGTCTGTTCTAAGATAAAAATATCAGTTTGTCTGGAGGGAAAAGGATATTACACAACCAATTACTTCTTAGAGGATAGCACACCTTGGGAATGAAACGATCGTATCCAGGGTATTTAGAAAATATATGTATCTGTCAATGTATAAATTGTCTGTATTGTAAAGATGAGAAAAAAAATCCTGCTGAGTTTCTTTCGCCGGTTCATCTCAGGTATGAGCTGTATATTTCCAAACCAGTGGTAGATTTATGACAATCAATAAGTAAGTGTAATGCTTGAATATTGAATAAAGATTTTTGACTTTTGTCTTTTGGATCTGCTAGCGTCCGGGACGATTTGATTAAGTACCTTAATATTTGACAATAGTTTAATTATATTTCGTACGCTTCACGCTTCTTTGATATAAATATATAGTAGTAGTAGTAGTAGTAGTGGTAGTGGTAGTGGCAGTGGCAGTGGCAGTGGCAGTGGCAGTGGCAGTGGCAGTGGCAGTGGTAGTGGCAGTGGTAGTCGTCATAGTCAACGACGACGACGACGATGACGACGACGACGACAATCGATGAAAAATATAATATTATATTATATATTCAATCTGTCTTTTTTGTTTTTAATTTATTTTTGTTTGGTATTAATTAATTTATTTACAACATAACAAGCTTGTATAATTGTTTAATTTTCTATTTATAGTCATGTGTCTTTGTTGTATTAATTTGCTCTCTGCTTCTTATTTGTATTGTATATTATTGGAAACTTGATTGGTTTATGTATTATTTTATCGTTTTTTATTGTATATGTGTAGCTGAACTGTTTGTTTCTCGAAAAATAAATAATTAAAAATAAATTATTATTATGTGTACTTTATTGGTAGATTTTCGTACATGTACGTAAATATTTTGATGACTTTGTTATTAATAAATAGTATTTTTATTTGTGTATACAATTTATATTGTATGTAAAGAAAGGTGAGAGCGAAGTCTCTTTATCAGAAGTGGGATGCGAAGGGCTAAATCAATCTGAGGAGATTATAAATGACGGTACGCAAAAATCAAGTACTAGTGATGTGCCAGCGGCAATTAATTAACTTACCGGGATGGAATCAATTTTTACTTGCCTATTGGCAGCCACGCAAGCTACTAGTGAGCAACATAACCCATCGCAGCTCATAAAATTCGATCCGGATGAACCAGAAGCCTATATTGAAGGTTGGTGCAAAATTACAGAGATAATAGTAGCTAGCCGAAAATTAGCTAGCACTGACCTACTTTTAGCTTTAATCCATTCGCATAAAGGTCGCGCCGCGTCTTGTCTTACTAAATTACATACACCGGATGTAGAATGGCCAAAAGTCAAACAACTTTTACTCGCTAAATTCGTGAAGCCTATGCTCATCCAAGATTATTTCGATAAAATAATGAGATTTCAAATCGGACCCCAAGAAACAGCATCGGAGGCAGCTTTACGCCTATGGAACCTTGTAGAGCGCATACCGAACTTGTTGACATGATGTGATTGCTGGATTTGTCATATCGGTCCTCTGTCAACGAGATGTCATGATCAGGAGAGAATGAAACGCCTACACAACAACAACCCGAGCGCAGTTATTCCGTATTCTGAGTGGAATTTCCATTATGAGGCGCCACGAGGACAATGATGGATGCGAAGTCTCTGCAAAGAAAAGACGGGTCATACTTGATGTCAAATTCGGCGGATCTTGTCATTATTGTGGTAACCGAGCCACGAAATAGAATTGTCGCAAGCGTCGTGATCTAACCTAGCCAAGTCTACACCTGCGGAACGGGAGAAGACTATAAAATGCTTAGCCTGTGGAAAAAGGGGACACCTAAGCCCGATAATGACTAAGACCGATAATGACTGCTATAAGGGCACTTACCAAGCTGATGTACATAAAAGTAAGTGAAATTTCTTTTTTCAAATCTCATGCAAATTACGTAACTGAAGCAAATGTATGCATATCGACTAAATTCGACACTTCAGCTCTATAACAGTAGCTGGACAGGTGGGCTAAGTACGCCCCATCCACGCTACATTTTATTACAAACTGGTTGTTAGGCGCCTGGTATGCCCGAGCCATACTTTGGTTGCAGTTTGTAACCTTAAGAAAAACCAAAAGCGGTACCTTTCGAGAGATTCTTCCAAACAATTTAGCTTCCACTAATCTTCGGCGTATCAGTCTTGACGATATGTTTCTCGGGTCATCAGGCGAAAAAACTTTATTTTTAATCTGGTTGGAGCCTTTACTTGGGTCTTTTTAGCAACACAAACGATTAGCGTATCTTCTCTGGGAGATGATTTTCTTGGCCGAGCCTTTCTAAGAACATTTTCAACAGTTCCATGTGTTTTATAATGATCAACTGCATTAAAAACTTTCTTAACAGAACAATTTAAATGCTCAGCTATTCTTCTGTACTTATGATCTATATGTAAATTAACAATGATTTGCCTAGTTGACGCATCACTACTTTTATTTTTGCCCATTTTGAACAAAATAAAATTCAGATTAAATTTTGAATTGCGACCAAAATAATAGAAAAAGAAATGTTTGATACGCTCAAAAGGAATTTAGAAATAACACTATAAATTGTAATTCACTAATTATATTTATTACTAGCTGCTGCCCGCGGCTTCGCTCGCGTGTGGTCTATATCTATACTAATATTATAAATAAGTAAAATTAGACTTTTTGTATGTTTATTTGTAGTGAATAAACTAAAAAACTGTACTGTTTTTAAAAACCTTTTTACCCTACAGAAAGCTACGTTATCAGCGAGTAATTAGCTGCCCGTCCCGACTTCGTACGGGTAAAATAAGGATTTTATCTCGTACATTTTTTAATCAATAAGATATAAACATTTACCAATCGATTTATTCGCCCATCCAGTATAGTGTATGTGTGTTCAGTACAGGGCATATAATAATCCTACTTCCTACTAATATAATAAACGCGAAAGTTTGTGTGGATGTGTTGTTACTCTTTCACGCAAAAACTGCTGAATGGGTTTTAATGAAACTATACAATAATATAATCTTAGGGACTAACAATTAAGTGGTACATATGACAATAATGGAATATGTTTTCTTTATCCAAACATCACTAACATAGTGAAGTTCGTATATTTCTCCCTAAGAGATATTGATATAAGATATTGTGTATTTTGAATTTCATTATTTGCACCCAACTCTTCCAAACAAAAATAAAAGTTTCTAAAAACTTTGAAATTCATGTTTATTAATTCAATCAAAAAACACAAATAGTATATTTCTATATTTTTCAATTTTTATACTAGTGCTTTTACCCCGTTTCTCCCGTTTGGAGTTTAATTTCTAAAAACGACGAAATACGTATGCATAGCTATAATACTAAATATCATTCTTCTTACACCAAAAGTGACGGAATCCCCATACAAACTTTCAACCCCTTTTTTACCCTCTTAGATTTAGATTTTCAAAAACGCTGAAATACATTTTTATTTATTTTTAAGCTTGTTCATTAAATTTCATGCTTGTTTGTTTAGAAACCCGTCATTTTTAAAGTTTTGTAACTTTAAAAATGACGGGTTTCTAAACAATCGTTCAACTCTTTAGGGGTAGAATTTCCAAAAAACCTACCTTAGTGGGTGTAATAAAATGTATCAACTACCAAAAATTTCAAGTTTCTAACCCCTGTGGCTTAGGCTCTGCGTTAATGAATCGGTTAGGAAGAGTAATAATATTATGAGTATAGATATCAACAAAAATACGTATTTTTTATAACTTTTGATAGACTCAACTAATTTTGATGAAATAAAGACTAAACGGAATCTTGAAATAGTTCTTATAATAATTCGGTTATTTCAATTTGTAATTTTTAGACGATTATAAGATTAGACTGGACATAAAGACATGCAGAAAGTAAAAAAAAAAATAGATTTTGGTAAATCGTAAATAGTCATATAACCTTTAAAACAGGCAGTTATTTTGAAATTACAGACAGAAACTTCAATTTTATTTATATGAATGGATAATTTATTTATTAATTCATTTTTGTTATAGCTTTATGTTATTTTATGTGTACAATATAAAGTATAAAGTAAAGGAAAAGGTTCTTCTGTCAGAGACTAAATAAAATCAGACTTAACCAAGGCCACTCATTTAATTAAAACAACAAAACATGGAATTTAAAACAAATGTTGTCCATTGAACTTGACACACATCTCAATAAGCTGCTTAAGCGGCCATTTTATGTAGAAAAAGTATATAATATTGTTATAAATTAAACAATATTCCCACTAAAATAATTTTATTACATATGAAAACAATAAGACAGCTTATGAAATTACAATTCAAATCAATTATCTATATCACAGGAAAAAGACAGAGTTCAAATATATCTTCTCGAATAATTTTAAAATAATATGACAAGCAAAATAAAAATGTAATATCGTCCGCCAGCTCGTATTTATAAGCTAGGAACAGATTGGCATTATAGGTTCGGGACAGATGGTGTGAATATAGTGTTGTCATCTAACACGGCCTCTCCTGACATGGCAGCGTCCTCGCGGCCTTCGTCTGACCTCGATGATGGACCAGCGCCAGCCTTTCGTTGGTTGGACTCGTCTTGATCCTCACCGTAACCTATAAAAATATACAGAACATTTTGAGTTCATATGTACAAGATCAGTGTCAAAGAACTATAGGCCCAATAGCAATCACCTATGTACCAAACATAACAAACATCAATTGCAACACAGCAATTAACAGTCGTACGGAACGACTTAAAACCAGTTTAATCGGGTCATATTCCCATACCAATTACCATTGCGCATCAGGATTTACATCGGTTACAGCGGGTCAACCACGAGACCTACTACGGATTTACACTCGGTCTATAGTCGACATAGGCCCCACCGACATCAACCTCGATACCTTTACTGCGAACCCAACTCTCGCTATGGGTCACAGTCCTTAACCACAGATACAAAACCATGTGCACTCAGGAATTACTTAGATCTGAATAAAACAAAAGCAAATTATAGCTGAACAGTTATTGTTTGATACATAGATACGGTTAAAATAGCAGCAGTTTACATGTAACGAAAACACCACTGAAAGCTCGCAACTTTGAGAGAAACCGGCACATGTGTCAGGTGCCCACTCGCCTCGCCATAACACCATGAACCCAGCAGCCGCTTGACTAGTCTTTCCATAAGACCCAGCTAGCAATTTTAATTCGTACCTATCGTTAGGTAGAACTCTCAGAACCCTGTATGGTCCTCGCATGCCACAATCTAGCTTACTTATACTTTATGATTTCTTAATCATAAATACAAGATCATTAACTTGAAATGATTTAGAGGGTTTTCGATTTTTGTTGACATTCGCATCTTTTTTACTCTTATTTTTACTTATAAGTTTGTCGGCGCTTTGCCTACGTAGCTCGCGAATCGCGTCACAGTTAGGGTTTGAGCCCTCAATTGTAATGTCACTAATTAAAGAATTTATTAAAGGGGTAGTAGATTCAGTACCAACTAAAAGATTTAATGCAGAGTACTGTGTGGTTTTATGCTTGGTGATGTTTAATACTAATTGTAGTCTCCACAAAATATTCCCCCATTCTTTTTCATTATTATTAACCTCTATTCTAACCATAATCAATACAGTACGGCAATAACATTCGACCTGGCCGTTCTCTTGGTGCATTTCAGGTGTAATTAAATGCATCATGATACCAAAACCAGCTATCCAGTTTATAAAATTTTGGATATCAAACATTCGACTTCGGTCGCATACTACTTAAAAGTGCCAAATAAAGAAGTTGTTTGAGTTATTACATGCTTTAACTCTTCACAATCCTGACGATATAAACCGTACAATATACAATATTTTGTACATGCATCAACTAGTATTAACACATACTTAAACCCGTTACTTTCTCTAAGCGGTCCAAGTACATCTGTATGCACAGTATCGAACGGTACTGAGATCTTTTCCCAAGAAGATATTGGTTGCAGTGGTGCACGGGACACCTGCTTATGCGATATACATACGACACAGTGCGATATATATTTAGCAACAAAACGCTTTAAGCCCGGAAACCAAAAATGTTCGAGAATTAAATCAATAGTTTTGTCTATACCCAAGTGTTCATGCTCATCATGAAACACACGTAACAGGCTCAACCGAAACGTCTTAGGAACATAGCAAAGGTAACGCTTTTGCTCACCCTCAAAACGCTACTTGTAATATAGAAGATCGTTTCGTTTTATAAAGCGACTTGAATCTAGCTCACCACTATTTAACTTTTCTAACAGAGTCAACGTCTCTTCATCCTCTGCCTGAACAACTTGTGCCCAATTAAGAGGCTTACGAATAGCATTTATAACATTAACGGGGTTTCGTCTTAAATAATCTACATGAGACATTAAAATGTTTGTCAATGAGGTATTGACGAAAATTTTGTAAAGATTTTACTACGGCCAGTGTCTCGAGCTCATAGCTATGATACTTTGATTCCGCTCCTGACGTCAATTTACTAAAATATGCGACTACGCACTTGCGACCGTCTTTACGTACCTGCATAATTAAACTAACATATCCTACCGAACTCGTGTCAGTATGTAATTGAGTGGGTAGGTCAGGATCGAATATAGCCAATATAGGCTCGTTTGTTAAATACGAAATAATTTCTTGCCTAGCTTTTTCATGTTCATCGCCCCAATGAAAGAGAACACTTTTTCGAGTTAAAGCTGTTATGAAAGCGGTTTTAATCGAGTAATTAGGAATATACCGGCGATAATAACCAGCCAAGCCCAGGAATTAGCGGACCTGTTTAACGCTACTTGGTTTTGGTGACCTAACCAAGGCTTCAACTTTATGTTCGCTCGGTCTAACCTGACCCTGACTGATTATTCTTCCAAGATACTCAATTTCATTCGTGAGAAAATTGCATTTCTTCAAATTTATAGAGAACCCAGCTTCCGTTAGGGTCTTAAGGACCGCGTCTAGTACGTCATCAATATAAACGAACACCTTACCCAATTCTATGAAGGATTTAAGGCCATAAGGCATTTTGCAGTATTCATAATGCCCTTCAGGTGTAATGAACGCGGTTTTATGAATAGAATCCTCACTAACACGTAATTGATGAAAGCCTGATACCATATCCAAAGAACTGAAGAAATTGGCTTTACCAAGCATGTCTACATAATCATTTATCAGGGGAAGAGGATGTCTAACTTTAAATAGTAATCCGATTCAAAGCTCAATAGTCAACTGCCATCCTATCTGAGTCGTCTTTTTTCTTTACGAGTAGTACTGGACTAGCATATTCTGACTCAGAATAAACATAATAACATAACTGCCGAGACAAGCCAAGATAAAACTTCCTTCGAGTATATTAATCCCATTGAGAAAACACAAAATAGGAAGATAGTTCAAACATTAAATTCACGTTACTTCCTACATGATAATACAACAGAATCGCTGCAGTCAATTCAGTTGGATCACCATGATCACATCCATCATCTCGTCAGTCGATACCTCTGAGGTATCACCCACGGTCACCAGCATCACGGCCGACAGGCTGGAGAGAGCTGACTGGCGATTGGTCAAACAGCAGCACCAGTTGTGCACAAGCTGATATATCGCATCCAAAGCACTGAAGCACCAGCCTGTATTACTCTGAAACATTGTGGGTCACACAGTATCTACTAGCTCGGTCACTCCTGACCACACTCTACATTTTAGGGGCAAAGTTCATCAAAACTTTAACTAGACAATAGGGGATACAAAACTTACCATGCTAACATCAAAAGCCACATATCACAGTCGTTCGAACTAAATTGCAAAACGACTCAGTACAACTTTACACAGCTTTCATAAATCCAGACTCTAGTAACTGCCGAGTAAAACATCTAACACCTGTCCAGCTGACTAGCAAACGGATTGCTCACATCCAGCGCATGGATCAGATCCCTTGGATCACCCGTGTGACACCCCTTGGTGACCACACGTATGGTCTCTACACACCCGTCAGAGCTAAACGCGCATCGCGCACCCACGGACTACTTAGGTGGCCCCAAGAGATGCCGATTTCCACCGGGCTACGACTACGTAATAGCTACTAGTACGGTCGAACACAACTCAACTCACTACACATCATCGACATAGGTCTCGAAACTTTACCTATTAAGAATTCTAAAGGACTAGCTTTTGTCGTAAGATTAACCGTGCAGTTAATTGCAAGTTGTAATCGCCTAAAGCGTTAATAATAATAACAACACAGCACCTGAATCATAATGGAATGTGAAAGACTGACTAGTAGGGCCAGTACAGTCTTTTATCACTTGAGACAATTACAAATACGAAACAAACGCTCATTATCACTCCATTAGCTTTAAAACTTAGCGTGATTAAAAATATTGGTTTGATCTCACCGTAGTATTGATAGATCGTATCGCATCAATGATACGATTGTTTGCACCAGCACCGACTCTCTGAGTCCGACTCGTCGGTCGCCAGCGTCGCTTGCTTGACGGATAGGCAAAGACGGAAAGGGGAGAAGCGATCTCTCCCTAGAGAGAGCTTCTCGGGCTCCGACAGCGATGCGAGCGCGCAGTCTAGAGACTGCGGCTCGGAAGCATCGGTCGGTAGATGGCTGAAGCCATCATCCAAAAGGGGGCGTGGTCGACCGACCACTACTGGGCAATACGTTGGCTTCGGCAAATACCAGCCGGAGCTCAACGTAGAGAAGGCAAAGGAGCAGCGCTTCCAGGCGGAGGATGCGCTCGCTGCCTACAATGCCAAGGCCAAGGTGGCCATCGAAGAGAGGGCGGCACGTCTTAGAAATCGTTGTGGGATCGAAGACGTGCCGCAGACGTCTGCTGGACTGGATGCAACAGTCCAGGAGGCGATCAACGTAGTGGTGCAGGTTGCCGACAAGTCGAGCAACCTGAAAGGCACCTTCGTTCGGGCCCTTAAGACGGCCGCTGACACCATTAAAGGTGCGGTGGCCGATCTGAGGGCCCTTACCGTCACGGAGGAGGTCGCCCGCCTGGAAGTAGCCAATGCGCAGCTTTCGGGCCAATTGGCCGAACTCCGCCGACAAGAGAGCGGAGCAGGCTGCGAAAGCTAAAGACGCTCCAGCCGTCGCTCGAGCGTCGGCACCTGAAAAGGTGTCCTCGGTAGAGGTGGCCAAGCCGAAGCGGGCGAGACGCCCGAACTTGGCTGCCCAAGAAGCAGCGACGAGTCGAAGGAACGCTCCTTCGTCATCCGCGGAGACAGAAGCCGCGCCGATTCCGTGGAGCGCTGTCGCTGGGAGAAAATCCCAAAAGACAGCCAGCAAATCGGCGGCGGCGGCGAAGCGGACTCCTGCAAAGGAGTCCAAAAAGGCGGCCAGCAAATCGGCCGCTGCGGCGAAAAAACAGACTCCTAAGGAATCTCAAAAGTCCAAGAGCGGGAAAAAGCTCCGACCTCCTCGCACTGAGGTTCCAACTCCAACCTGGTGACCCCGACGTGATAGGTTGGAGTTGACCATTGAAAAGGGAGGATCCTCCGACCAGACGGGTGTTTGTCTGGTGGGCTACTGCCCGACGGTTGTTGTCGGGTTCTTGTATATATGTTCAATCGCTCGGATAACTTTAATATCGCGATGTAGGGTACGTCAGTTTTTAGTTTTCGTATGTGGCGAGATAGATGTCGCTACAACTTTAAATTTAACTTTAAAGTTATAACCTCAGTGCGAGGATGCTGAGGAGAGGGGCGTAAAGTAAGTGAATTTTGCTGTATTTTTTTTTTTTCTTTTTTTTTTTTTTTTTAATTACCTTACTTACTTTTATAAATAATCAGTTTTAGTATTATAAAAGTATAGTATATTTTTTTTTTATTTATTTTTTCTTTATATATTTTAAAGTTTGATTTATAGATAGATTAGTTTTATAAAGGACTTATGTCCTTTGGTGGGCGGCATGTTGAGGAACGTAACTTGTTTTTTTTTTTTTTCTTATGCATACATTCGTGTAACTACTGTTCAGTCAGTCGCAATAAAGCATTCATACAAGAAGGGTGTCTTATTTGAGTTTAACAATTAAAGTACAGTCCAAAATCAACCATATTACTTGAACACCTTTTATAATACATAAGCAAGCACGTGAAATGGCGAGAAATGTCTTACAGATGTGTGAAGAGAATAAATTCGCTTTTCCCGTTAACAATGCTTAAGATTGAAGTCAGCGACGGCGAAGATAATGATTCCGATTCTGATCTGTCAGTTGTTTCTTCATCTGATAGTGATTGAATTGGAATTTAAAAAATATTTTTCTCTATTAGATATAAATAAATAATTACTTACCTTATCCTTATTTTTTATTTATTATCATATTTCCTTAAGTTACAATAAACCAAATTGACAGCTGTTGACTAAAGCGGTTGTTATTGCATTGGACATGAACTCCCTATTATTATTT